>OX421374.1:15666422-16866422 GCA_949126905.1 Amorpha juglandis | reverse complement strand
TATTCTATGTTAACAAAGCTCCTTATTTCCTTTCCATTTGTTACATACAATGTTATTTTTTTTTACATAGAATGTTCTGAAGGTATACTTAAGGTAACGCCTGTATCCCAGGGAGAGTAGGCAGAGGTACAACTATACTGACTCCACGGTTCGCCGAGCTTATTACACTTTGAATAACAAAGCACTGTATGGCATTACACTGTGATCGTCACCCCCGAAAAATAAGATGTTAAGTCTCATAATGCCCAGTAATTTTAATGGATGTAATGTCCTTCAAACCGAAACACAATAGTGCTTACACACTACGCGGCAGAAATAGACAAAGCGGTGGTACCAACCCAGACGGCCTTTTGCATACGAGGGACCTACCACCTTGTAAATTGGAATCGAAACCACTACATTGCACAGTTTTAATTGAATATTTCTTATGTATCGTTCCAATTTTGTCCGTAAATATCTAATGAGGGTAGTCGTCACTATAACCTCCACTTAAAAATCCCAATTAAAACATCTATTTAAGGAAGACGCGGCTGAGCTCTCACTCAGTCAACCCGTGACGACCACGTGGTGAGTGTAGGTATATAAATACCTATTTATTTAACGTTTAAACATTCAAACACGATTAAAACACGTCTATATAAACAAATAGTTAAGTCTAAAAATATTAATGCAGAATGATTGACCAACCCTTTGTAAATCAGACAAAAACTTCTAAAACTTTTCATTTACTGTCTCTACCAAAATCCTAGCGTTAAAGTCATCCTAGACATCAAACAATTCGTGGTCGATGCCCTATAAGCGCTCTCACGATAAAAAGGTCACATGTTATTGAGAAAACGACTATAAGGAGGGCAATGGTTTTAGTATTTTGAAAAGCAATCAACGCTATATTTAATTCGCTCACGGCTCGCTGGCCCGTCGGCCCGTACTTAATAACTGACATTTTATCGAGCGGTCGGAATTTACTGCCGTCTATGTGCTTAAAATACATGTAAAGTATAATGTTATTTTTATAATAGTACAAGCTGTCCCTCGCTTTCACCTGCATGTTACTGTCCTGCTCCCATGGGTCATAGCGTGATATACATATAAACCTTTTTCATGGATCACTCTATCTATTGCTGAAAACTGCATTAAAATCCGTTGAATAGTTTAAATGACCTAAGCGAACAGACAGCGGAAGCATTTATACTATGTAAAGATTATGGTCATATACGCGTTACCGACCAGGAAATGGATTGATGGGTTGAGAAGGGGAGAGGAGATATCTGCCTTCGAATATCTCGCACACCGTACTCAACGTAAAAGTAAGCTTCTACTTCAGGTCGGTTTTCCGTGAGACACTGGCAACTAGCTGGTCAATCCGGCCCTTTCGTGCTGTAGACAAAACTGTCTATAGCGTGGCTTTACCATTTGTACGTTACGGAGCCATCGCACGCATACACACACAGACAAAGACGCTAAGAATGACCCCACCTCTCCTTTCTGTCGAGGCAAACCACCCGATAGCTTATTACTAATAATTTATAGGATCAAAGACAGGCCGCAACCTGGCTAAATAATTTATTTACGATACCTAAGCGGGATCGAGTCGGCAATTTGCAAATAGGCCCGTCGTAGCCCCGGTCACGGTGGCGATTTATTATCCACCACTCGTGTCTGCCAATGAAACGGATATCCGGGGCTAATTTACGCCCTGGCCGGCCCTTTACCCGACACAATGGTGGATATTTAACATTTTTCAAACGGCAACCGATAAGAGCGGGAAATGGAGATTTGTGCGTGATTGAGGTCGGGTTTGATATTTGTACCCGGGCTTTGCCTGGTTTATCGCGTTTCGGGTTATATTGTTGAATAGTTTAACTATAATATTATGTTTTTGGGTGGTGTTTGCGTGGGAAATATAGTAGTTATTGGTGGGCAATTTTAAGGATTTTTTTTTAAATATTGGTATTAAATATAACCTATACCTGAAAAACCCCACGTCAAGTAGAAAAAAATGTTAGTTTTAAAACATGCAACCATATCGATGGAACCAGCTTTCAAACGAAAAAATCGCATTTAAATAGGTCATTCATTAAAGCGAGCACAAACACAATCAAACACCATACATACACGGTACACCATTAGATAGATACAAAGTTCTCAGATTTTTCTCAATACCATCGAGCAGTTTTCTACTTAAGCTCATACCACTATCCCTTAAGGGATAGACAGAGGTACAACTAGCTCGCTATGGTTCGCTATGGTTCGCTGAGCATATTTTACGTCCTATGATTTGATAGGAGGCGACCCTATCGGCAGTACAAATTCCAATCTCGAGCAACGCATGTGTGCGATTTTACGGATCTAAAACTCAAACACAAATTACCTGACCTCAGTATTGATTCCGAAATTTCATAGATGCTACCGCCAGACTAGATATATTTTTTTTATTTTATTTATTTGAATGACAACACCACAAAGACCTTTGAACTACAAAGCACTGCATGGCACTGAACTGCGCTCGTCACTCCGAGACATAAGATGTTAAGTATCATAATGTGTTTATACACAGTTGCTTGGTGGCAGAAATAAACAAAGCGGTGGTACCAACCCCGACGGCCTCTCGCATACGAGGGACCTACCACCTTGTAACTCTCTCTATCTCTAAAACTCAAACAGAAATTACCGGACCTCAGATTTGATCCCGAGACTTCACAGTTGCTACCGCTAGACTAGATGATAAAAAACACGCAGAATAAATTTAGATCGATATCAAAAAGAAACAAACCTCATAAACATAGCAAATTCATTCTCCCCCTGCTTTTATGTATCCCATATGTTTGAAGTACAAATATAAAAATATTTTATTGCAAGTTATATTAAAAAAATGTAAGAGAAACTCCGTGAAGCATAGGTGTTATATCATACGCCATAACATAAGGGGAATTTTGTTTGTCTGTAACATATTCTTTTGAAAACAACGTATTTCATAATAATGCACGAATGAATGTTTGTCTGTTTATTTTAATATAAATATACTTGTTTCTATAGGATATTTAACTCGATTACTTCTATTATTTTAATCAAAAGCTACATTATATAAACTATACTATAAATATAATATTAGTTTTGGAAAGAGTTATTTAAATCAACTTAAAAATAAATAATTTAGAAGCCATTTAGATATACTGGAAAGGGTAACTGTCAAATAACAGATCGCGACAATGGTGTTAAGCTACATAAAAAATCCTAACGAACGAGCAAGTGGGTCATCTGATGGTAAGTGATCTCCAGTGCCCATGGACGGCTACAATACTAGAAGAATCATGGGCGCGTTGCCGACCTTAAAGGGAAGGGATAATTAAGGCATTGGGAAAGGAAGGCGATTAGGGCCTCCGGCTATGTCACTCACCGTACGAAACACAGCAGCAAGCAACTACTTTACGTCAGTTTTCTGTAAGACAGCGGTAACGATCTGATCGAGCAGGCCCATTCATGCTGTAGACAAAACTGCCTACAACGTGGCTCTAACTCTTAAAAACTACAATACTGTAACGATAAATATAAACTCTATAATCCGTTAACGGTGGTTAAATCTATCATATGAGAGCTTTAGGCGTCTATTTTATTTAACTTTAATGCGGCTAAGTTTGAACTGATAGCAAAAAATGGTGTTTAGTTACATAAAAAAAATTATTCTCGTAACTATTTCCAGTGGAAGGTATACAAATCAGCAAAGAGTGGTAGAGCCACGCTGCAGACAGTTTTGTCTACAGCATGAATGGGCTGGCTCGACCGGATCGTTACCACTGTCTCACAGAATACCGACGTAAAGTAGCGGCTTGCTGCTGCGTTTCGTACGGTGAGTGAGATATCCGGAAGCCCAAATCCCCTCCCCTTTCCAATCCTTAATTATCCCTTACCTTTAAGGTCGGCAACGCGCCCAGGATTCTTCTAGTGGTGGGCGTACATGGGCGGTGGAGATCACTTACCATTAGGTGACCTACTTGCTCGTTTACCAGCCCATATGCTATAAAATTTGACGAGCAAAGTCGCGAACCGAACCTAGTTACTCCATAACAACGCAATGAGTACGTAAAAACACCACAGAGAAGCACATTTCCACATTTGAGTTCATTTCATTCCGCGGTACGGTCTACAAAATATTTACCACATGCTCGGTACTCACATTATTCCATATTCAAGTATGCATCTTTTCATCTTATTTTATAATAATTTTGAAGCGTCGTCACATTTCAACCTTTCAAGCTAGGCATCAGTGGCGAAAGGGGAAATTTTCAAAGCATAAACCCACGCTGTTGACATACAGTTGAAGGAGTCTGAACACTTTAGTTGTCCGAAAAAGTAGACTGCCTCGGTGGCATAATTGTAATGCGTACGCGGTGCGACTGTCATGATTAGGTCTTGGGTTCGATCCGCAGGTCAAAAGCGATTCAGGGATTTTTTATTACTAAATGCCCAGTATCAAAAGGTATGCGATGCGAGATGCGATACATATGCGGGAGGCCGTCTGGGTTGGTACCACCGCTACCTACTAGTTACACCTACTAGTTCTGCCTACTCCTTCGGGGATTACAAGCGTGATCGCGTACGTATAATAATAAGTAATAGTTACATCTATACTTAGAAATACATTTTCCAAACGTATACTTCACTCATATCTAAATAACTTTCGAATTTTTTATCTGTTAGATAATCGTTTATTGTTGATATTCATATTTAAAGGATAAAAAGGGATCTCAAGTTTATACCCAATGGACAGAATTTCAAGACATTTGCGATATTCGATGTAATTTCGGAATGTTGGCAGCACTTCTGTTTTCGAACCCTCTAATAACAAACTCTTTTGCCCTCCCTTCAAGGAATTCTATGCAAAACTCTCAGAGAATTTTGCGTTTATTATAATCCTTCAGTTCTCTTTATTTATTGACGAAAGTTGTCTAATAAATTAATATAATAACATTAACAATAAATTTAATATGAAATGACTGTTCGAGATTGTTTAAGACTTCGTATTTTTTATGAGACACCTCATTTACTTGAGTGCTTATAACTTATTGCCTTTTATAGATCAGCTTTAATTGAGCGATATTTGTGAATAAATAATATAATAAATAATATTCGATATAGCGATAGGCTCGCTTCTATCACATTTTTTTATTATTTAATTGAATGACGAGACAAAAAAGTCGCACACCTGATGCTAAGCGCCACGCCTGCCAATAAACAGATGCAACACCACACAGAACTTTAAATTCAAAGCACTGCATGCCACTGAACTGCGCTCGTCACCCCTAGACATAAGATGTTAAGTCTCATGAAGCCGAGTAATTTCACTGGGTTCAATGTCCTTCAAACCGAAACACAACAGTGCTTACACACTGTTGCTTGGCGGCAGAAATAGACAAAGGGGTGATATCTGTCAACTTTTGAAGATAAATGTTGATTATTAAAGTGGTGCCAAGGACGGAATATCAAAAAATTCTTCCTTGGGGTATCTTTCGTTTTTTTATTGCCTTGAATAATTAAATGAGCACTTCGCTAGTCGGATGGTAAACACCACTCTTGGAATTAACAGAAGCAACCCACACAGAACAATGAATTGCAAAGCACTGCATGGCTTTGGACTGCGTTCGTCATCCTCAGACATATTCTCAAAATGTCCAGTAATTTAATTGGATTTAATGCCCTTCAAACCAAAACACAACAGTGCTTGTAACACGAGACTGTCTCGCATACGAGGTATATCTATTATTATCGACTTTAGATTATTGGATATCGGTTTTGAGACGCTAAACGTCGTGGTGGGTTGGAATTTAAGTGGGCGGGTTGTAGGGGGCAGTGGACGGGTCGCCCCACATTGCGGCGGACCCTGACTTGAAGCCGGGATCACGCCAGACAGAAGGAAAGAGTAGCTCTGATCATATCGATGATGGACGAATCGATTGAAGCGACTCAATAACCGGGCTGGATGTTTATGACGGGTTTATTTCTGTCCCATAACATGATAGATGACGAGCCCATCGTCATATTGAGGACGGATCCCAATCCCGACCAGCTCATGTGTTTTTAGAGCCAGAACATTAATCTCAAATTGTGAGATCCGCCCTGGAATTTAAACTCGAGACTTCATCGATAAAGCGATCAGAAGTACTCGTAAACCATAATTGAGACAGCATCCGAGATAAAAGATTACTTTGTAACTGATTATTTAAATCAACTCGATTGTGACTTTATTCAAACTGAATAAAGTGCGCTATGCAAATAGCTTTATGGTGCGACGTAAGCCATGGGATTAAGCGATTGTGGATTGTCGAAAAGGGGACGAACTTATTAAACCCCATTTTTTAGTTAGTTAAAAAGAAAGATATTGAAATAATACTTGTAGTGGAGGTTGTAGGTGGATAAAATAAGTGATAGAGCTACGCTGTAGACAGTTTTGTCTACAGCATGAGTGGGTCGCCTCGACCCGCTCGCTACCACTGTCTCACAGAAAATGGACATAAAGTAGCGGCTTGTTGCTGCGTTTTGTACGGTAAGTGAGATCCGGAGGCCCAAATCCCCTCTTAATCAATCCCTTAATTACCATTAACATTAACATCGGCAACGCGCCCATGATTCTTCTAATATTATGCACATACTGCGTACAAGGGTAGTGGAAATCACTTACCATCAGATGACCCACTTACTCGTTTACCAACTCATGTCAAGAAAATACCAATAATTGTAGTGATTTTTTTTTCTTATTTAATTGAATTACGAGACGAGCAAGCTCGACTGATGTTAAGCGCCACGCCTGCCCATAAACAGAAGCAACACCATACAGAACTTTGAATTTTAAAGCACTGCATTGTACTGAACTGGAATTGAAATTGTATTGCTCTTAGAACTAGCTTGAACTTGCTCTTGCTCACGAACACTTGAAGTTGGAGTTAAGTTTTTTAAATAAATATATATTTCCAGCGTTGACTTCAAAAATCACTCAGTTTAATGTACAAACAGCCCGAACAGTGAGAAAAAGGTACTGCCGTTATAAATTGTATGCTAATCACGCTACTGCTTATAACTCGAGCCCGTCATTTACGTACTGGCAAAGCTACAGTGATTTGTGTGGTTTGCGCCAAACGAATGGAATAGAAAATGAGATCATTCCTCCTTTGACGTAGTTCAGTAATAACTCCACTTTTTGTGCGGTTGGTATTCGGTCGACGACACGAACCAAGAAAATACTTCAACCAGTTTTGTACTTTCCAACGATTTTTACAATTATAATAAGTGTAAGTAAGTGAGCCACAAACATCTTAGGCCCAAAGTCAACACAACAACACTGGTAGTCAACTTTGCTGATTAATGGACGAGGCAAGTGAAACTTAGTTCCTGTTGCTCACTGTGGTGGTCAGACGGCTGGTCACTCACATTATAATAAAACTAGCGTCAAACCTTGATGGAAAGAGGGACCCTGGCATTAAGCCGGGATAGCGCTGGGCAGAAAGAAAAAAAGAATAACTAAGTCGTCCTGGTCTATTTACAGAGGTTGAGTAATGTGTATTGTTTCTTAAGTTTCATCACTGCACAATGCGCCAAAAGTTAGGATTTCATCCTTCATCTGGATGGATAGCATCCCATAACAGTGCGTTTTACTCAGAATTTACTTCCCCGTACAGCGCCTTTGTGAATTCTGCTTTCACCTGCGGTATTTCCAGACAGATACGACTTAGGTGCCTTTAAGAAAAGAGCCTTCTCTTTCCTCAAAGGCAGGCAACGCATCGAAGATTGCTCTGGTGTTAGTGTTGGAGGTGGTGATTACCATTTGACTATTGACCATCAGATGACCCACTCGCTTAGCTGCCGCAATTCCGTAAAAAAAGAGTGACATTCATTTCTGTACTAAAGAGGACGCAATTCAAATCCTACTAAAATAATAAACGTGACAATTTGGATATGTGTGATTTTGTGGATTTGTGAATTTGAACGTTTGTTTTGTGAATGACAATGTTTGTTAATCAATCATGCCTTAACGGCTGAATGGATTTGGAAATTTGGTACACAGGGAGATCACGCTAGGATATAGGCTCGTTTTTTCGCGGGAAGACATTCAAATAGGTGGAACGGCAACAAAGGCTAGTAAACAGGCGCGTGAAAGATGACGGCATTAATAATTGACAGCTCTGTGTTTATTGCTTAAGGGGGCTGTGCCTACACACGCTTAGCGTAAAATGCTCTCCCTACACTTACAAAGAAAATAGAAATATGTAGCTTGCCTTTTGACGCAACGTGGCGCAACGGGCGAGTAGCCGGCTGTGAAGCGAGAGGTCGCGGGTTCGATCCCCGCACCGAGACAAGTGTTTGTGTAATCCACAAATATTTGTTTCAGGGTCTGGGTGTTGTGAGACCGAAATTTTCTCGTAGTTCCTGATACCCACGACACAAGACTTGTATCTTACTGTGGGGTCAGGACTATGTATGTGACTGTTGGGTGTATTTATTTACTTTCAATCTAAGCTCACGCCTCTACCCCAAAATGCAGAGATGCCATTACTGTACCTACGACTCGTCGAGCTTAAATCGAGCTTTGACATCCTTCGTGGCGGAGCGGGCGAGGAGCCGGCTACGAAGCGAGAGGCCGTGGGTTAGATTCCCGCATCGAAACAAGTGGTTGTGTGATCCACTAATATTGATTTCGGCTCTGGGTGTTGTGTGACCGCAAAACCCTCGTAGTTCCTGATACCCACGATACAGGTTTAACCTAGTGTGGGGTCAGGTCTATGTGTGTGACTGTTGGGTGTATTTATTTATTTATGTGCGTTATGTGACAGATGGCGAATCTACTGCCATAATATGTCTCGGGTAATTCTGTTGATTTTTGCGAAACAAAATATATACATACAAATTGTGATAACACATTTCTTGGAATTAAACGCAAGATCTCAGTTGTTTCTTAGCACCAATAGACCATTGAGACAATGAATAAAATACAGTATTTTCAAATAACCTAACTGTAAAAATCCCCGTGTCAATAATCAGAAAATGACTGTGAATATTTTTTTTCTTCTCTATTATACTATTTTTCAAGCAAAAACAGACAAACAAAAGCCAAACCACAACACATCCTTTATTGTTCAGGGTTAAAAATAAAATAGAGCGTTTAATATATGTGTATTACCGTTGTTCCAAAAAGTAGCATCAAATTAATATTTCACAGCACATCGTTCTGCTGTCAGCTATGAAAATACGCACGGATATTAATAATTTATAACACTAGACTTTTAGACATACCTATAATATTCGTATAAAGGCGTACATTTTTTTAATAAAAATTCCTTATAAACTTTGCCCATTTAATTTTTCCTTATTGTTGACACCGTTTTGTTTTCAAAATGGCGGTCACAAATGAATATTTACTTTAAGAATTTGCGTTTCTATGAGGCATAACTTTATAATATATTTTAGGTCTGGCAACATCTGTTGTTGGACTGCTATCATTATTCTTGCGTCCACTGAATTACTGTGTCTCTGCGCTAAAACAAAATAAAATAAAGCAAGGCGTGGGCAACTCGCAGTTCCTGCGTCGCGCATGATTCATGACCAAGCATTTTTCTACCCGCGTTCCGTAGATACACAGGCGCCATTCCGAGCATTAAATGTATTAAGTTTGCGAGATTAAATAGTCCGTTATAAGCAATAACAGTGACAAAGAATCCTGTTTTGTTGAATTATAGGGCGAAAAATACGTTTTAAACTTTTATAATTGGTGAAGTTTCGCCCAGAGGGCCTCCGAGGGTAGAGGCAGATTTAATTTAGCCTTTTTAACTTGCCGGAATGGAAACAAGGGAGCTATTATAATTCGGGTAGACATGGAGACTTATCGAAGTTTCGAAGGAGCGGGGAAAAAACGGTTGATGTCAATAAAGTGGGAGCAGGAGACGGCTATGCGGTACCGCTGTGGTGCGAAGAGTACAGAATGATTCGACCTTCACAAATACTTAATTGCACTATTGAGAGAATCGGGTAAGAGTTCATTTGGTATACAAAAGGGTCATTAGAGAAGTCTGTGATGAACTTTCTCAGCTGGGAAAGTACTTAAAATACTAAGTGGAGTGAATGTTGTCTTGATTATTTTTTCAAGTCATAAAATATATTGATAGTTTATTTCCGTTTTCACCTAATTTATGCTTCATTTATCTATCTACCTACCTTTTATCCTGGCACGGCTAAATCGTACATGGTCGTCGATAAATACATACATACCTACATTCATAAGCTTACGTCCGTATCTGCAAAAGGGTAGGCAGAATGCTACATCCACAGTTTGTTAAGCTTATGGCTATCCATGATGTTATAAAGGGCGAAAATCGTCTATAAATCTATTGATTAAAAACTCAAATACAAATTATTGCTTAACCTGTGATGTGATCCCAGGACCTCACACTTTCTTACCTTATTTACGTTACCACGAGATCAATAAAGTGAAGAGAAAATCAAGGCGTTTCCATTACATTCCGCTAGGGATGCTGTATGCATCTGCATACCTACATATTTTCGTCAAAGCAGATGATTCGATGGGTATCGACACAAATAGGGTAGAGCCACGCTGTAGACAGTTTTGTCTACATCATAAATAGACCGGCTCGACAGGATCGTTACCACTATATCATACATAATCGACGTAAAGTGGCAACTTACTGTTGCGTTTTGTAATGTGAGTGAGATATCTGGAGGCCCAAATTACACTCCCCTTCCCAATTTCATAAAAATCCCCTTTCCTTTAAGGCCGGCAAAGCATCCATAATTCCGCAGGTATTATGAATGTTCATGGGCAGTGGAGACCACTTACCATCAGGTGACGCACTTGCTTGTTTGTCGGCCTTTGCTATAAACACAACTGTGGTACATAGCTGTACTGTGGTAATATTATACTGTGGATTATTTAAACCATTGAACAAACATGCCCATAATATATGGAAACGTTTTCACACAATAACACAAATATTGCTATTTACTTCGAAAACATGGCATAGTAACAAATATTAGTGAAACGGCATGTACAACCGTTTTACCAAAACACAATTCGATTGAGACGTCTGAAGGGCGGGCTTGTATTGATTGTGTCTCGTTAGCGAGGGAGGGGTACAGCTACTATCACGCAGCATCCGGATCAGTAGAGCAGTCTAAAAACATACAGACTGTCAACAAATGTGAAGGGCAAATGGTCATTATATTACGATTCCTTTGTAAACTTTAGAATGAATAATTACTGTTAATTATTTTTTTTTATCCGAGCACGGCAAAATGACTACACTACAACTGATGGTAAGCATAGTTCAGTCTAAAAAAACAGCGAACACCGACAAACAATGAGTTTATCGGTGGTCACCAGAGTCATGTCGGCCTGTATAAATGCTTCTACCTTCTTCGGAGAGGGAAGATGCAAGTCGAGTGGCCCGCGACAGGATAGGTGGATGACCGATACAGGCACAGTGATACAAGGATGTACCCCTATACCCGCCCCAACCACCCATCAAGTCATGTCGCAAGCCCCTCGGGAGAACCGGATCACTGGCTGATCCCTGGAACGCGATACGCACAAGGCGTGTGGATCACTATGGCAGATTTTAACACCATGTGTCCGGTGATCGCTATCTCGACGGATATGAATAGCACCAACAGCTTTTAACTATACAGTATTAGTAAATAAAAGAGAGATTAGGATCGGTTTCCCTTTTATCACCATCCTTCGCTAATGCAAATGTATCTAGATAGAGCAATCAGTGTGGAGTGAGACGCGAGACAGTACGCATCGCAGTCACTTTGTAGTGGCCAAATCATAGGTCCAAAGTATTAAATTTTTTGTGTGATACGCAGTAGAATTCAAAATGAAGTAACAGTGTGTCCTTTTAGATTGGAACATTTTATGAGTGGTAGAGCCACGCTATATACAGTTTTGTCTACAGCATGAATGGGCCGGTTTGACCGGGTCGTTACCACTGCCTCACAGAAAACCGACCTAACGTAGCGGTTTGCTGTGGCGTTACGTACTATGACTGTGAGATCCGGAAATCCCCCTCCCCTTCTCAATTCCTTAATTATCCCTTTCCTTTAAGGTCGGCAATGCGCCTATGATTTTTCTAGTGTTGTAGGCGTACATGGGCGGTGAAGATCACTTACCATTAGGAGGACTACTAGCTCGTTTGCCGGTCTATTGTGTTAAAAAAATTTGCTTTGCCAAAGACTAACTAAGTACAGCCTGACTCTACCATTTATAATATTATATTTCTCAATTCACAATTCAATTACTAAAACTAATAATCACTTTAATACAAATAGATGAAGGAAATGAAGGGCACGTGTTTGGGCATTAAATAGAGGACCCTAATAATTCCCAACACTTATACTAAAATCAAACGGTTCATGCCAAAATAATTAGCAAATTCCACCGAAGCTTTACGGTTACCTTTTATATAACAATTTCTATTCACGCGTCGGTTGTTACGTTATGTTTATCGACAAATTCCGAAGGTTGAGTTAACACAAGTTATTTGTGATGGGGGGTAGCCAGGGACGAAGGTAGGGAGGGCACAACTTCTAATATGTTAGTAGACATAACTGCTGATGAAACGTGATTAATAGGGTTTAAAAAAAAACGAATAATTCAATAAGTGATAGGGCCACCTTGTAGACAGTTCTACCTACATCATAAATGTGTCGGCTCTAATGAGTCGTTACCACTGTCTCACAGAAAACCGACGTAAAGTAGCGGCTTGCTGCTGCGTTTCTTACGATGAATGAGATATTTAGAGGAGCAGATTCCCTTCCTCTTCCCAATGCCTTTTGGCAATTATCCCTTTTCTTTAAGGTCAGTAACGTGCCCATGATTCTTGTGGTATTGTGGGCGTACTTGGATGGTTGAGATCGCCTACTATCAGGTGACCCATTTGCTCGTTTTTTTTATCCGAGCACGGCAATGTGACTGCACTACACCTGATGGTAAGCGTAGTGCAGTCCAAAAAACCAGCAACCACCGAAAAAAAATGAGTTTATCGGTGGTCATCAGAATCATGCCGGCCTGTGTAATGCTTTTTCCCTCTTCCGAGAGGGAAGAAGCAAATCGAGGGGCCTGTGACAGGACAGGCGGATGAGCGATGCAGGCACAATAATACAAAAATGTACCACTGTACCCACCCCAACTAACCATCAAGTCATGTCGCAAGCTCCTCGGCAGAACCGGATATACACTGGCTGACCCTGGAACGCGACCCACACAAGGTGCATCATTATGGCAGGTTTTAACACCAGTGTACGGTGGTCGTTATCCGGTCGTATACGAATATCCTCCCAGCAGCGTTTGCTAGCCTATGCTATAAAAAATATTAATCACGTAGTAACAAAGGGGTAACGGCAGGTCAAACATAGGAGACACCAGAAAGATTAAATTAATTAACTGGACAGTAACAGTCGGAAGCTGGCAGGTAAGGACACAATAATGAGGACGGGACTGGGAAACAGAGATAATGTAAGACTATAAATCGCGTTGACAGAGAAAGATAAGAGTGTTTAACTAATCAATGTTTTACTAACGTTAAACGTTAAGGCACTTAGTTTCGTTTATAAGTAAGAATAATAATGCCTAGTAATTTCACTAGCTTCAATGTCCTTCAAACTGAAACATAACAGTGTATACATGTTGCGATAGAAACTAATTCTTATGTTACACAAATACTTTTTCCGGATCCGTGTGTTGTACGATCGTAAATACCTCGCACTGATACTCACGATACAAGATCAGCTAGTGTGGGGTCAGTACTATTATATGTATGTATGTAATGTCCAAAAAAATCCTGTATTGGCCTTTTGAGGAAATAGCTTTGTGTATAACCGACATACATTGCACTCGCATTTACGTATAAAAAATGAAAATTAACTAAATTAAAATTAATAATTTTCTTGAAAAATATTAAATATGTCAACGTTACATACCTTAAAATATACTAATATCTTTAAATCTTTAAAATCTTTAAATCTTTAAATCTTTATTGGTACAAAAACAATATAACATATACATAGTACAATTTTATGTTGCTAACTGCAGTAGTTAGTAATCTAACTGTGTCGCAGTTAACAGCGCCCACCTCCGGATACTGACAAAATTAAGGGAACATTGAAATTAAAAAAGAAGAAAATAATGCGCCAATAGAGCAGACAAGTATAATTTATTATGATTATCGAATTAAGTTCCAGGTATACTAATGATTGGGCACTATTGGGACGCATTACTCGTATGCGAGCGACCGCCTGGGTAACCACCAATTTGTCTGTTTCCACCGCCAAGCAGCAATATGTTAGCACAGCTGTGTTCCGGTTGGCAGGATTTGAAGCCTGTTAATTTTCTCGCCAGTCTTATCTCTCGGGATGTTGAGTGCAATGCAACGTCATGCAGGACGTAGTTTGTAATTCAAAGTTTTGAGAGGTGTTGCAAAATATGGAGCTCAAGGCACACGCCTTGTATTAAGAGGGCGCATACAGCAAAAGTATTAATCTAGATTTGATTTTTAAGTTAGTAACTCATGGCTAAATTAAACAAACTGATGTATATGGATACTTCATTATAATTGCAAGCGAATAAGTTTTACAGAAACAATTTTCTCGGTAGAAAATAATCACAAAGTCACCTTCATTTTTTATCTATTTTCGATTTATTTCTAATATGGTGCATATTTTTAAGCCGAAAATTAGATGAATAAAACCATTTACGTATGATTCAGAGAGTAGCTTTTTTATTTTCAAAAATATTTTGTATATTATGAAATTTTAAAATAAAAAACATTTGGCATATACGACGTTGGCATGCGGGTGATGCAGGACGCGCGGCTGAAATTTTGCTAGCTTTATGCGCCCCCTTAAGCTCTGAGTGTTTCAAAAACAACATGCAGGTGAGTCATGCTCACCGACAAGCACATATAAGGTACACAGCTATGGTAAACGAACTGATCCCCAAATACAGGCCGTAAGCACGTGCTACGGCATTTGGATCGTGTGTTATACCTTTACAGGCTTGTAAATACAAAATTAAATATAGCAATAAATAGGTAGTTGAAGGGTAAAATTGTATAATAACCATAATTGGACGTAGTTACGCAAACAGGAATCAACCCACAGCAAGTTCAAATAGAGATTTGTTTTGCAAAATTTTTGATAGATTTATTAATTGAAATTGATTTCAATATTGTATTTTTTTGCAATATCCTTCATGGATGCATGCTTCATGCCCGACTTTAGAAAAAAAAAACTACGAGATAAAATTAGTTTAAATTTAATTTAGTTAAACAAAATCACCATACTCACTAGTTTGATTGTCTCGGTGGCGAAGTAGAAATGCGTACGCGGTACTACTGCTGTGCTGAGGTCTCAGGTTTGATCCCCAGGTCGGGTAAAAATGATATGGTTTTTCTATTACGAAATACTCAGTATCAGCTGGGAGTCAGAATTGGTACCTGGTATTGCTCGCTCCCTATCACATAATGGGACGGAAATAGGCTAGGCGAAATATGGATGGCCAGGTTACATCTCTGCTTACATTGAGAGATTGATGTAAGAGATTCCTGTTCATAATTGAGTCGCATTGTACTCACAATTCCGCCAAATGTATAAAACTAATGTGTAAACTACTAGAGCTAGTGACATAATGTCGCGCAATGGGCAAATAGCCGACTGAGAAACGTGATGCCGCTGGTTCGATCCCCGCACCGAGACAAATATTTGTCTGATCCACAAATATTTGTTTCGGGTCTGGGTGTTGTGAGACCGAAAGTCTCTCGTAGTTCCTGATACCCACAAGAAAAGACTCGTATCTTACTGTGGGGTCAGGACTATGTGTGTGACTGTTGGGTGTATTTATTATAGTTATAGTTACATATATATAAATAAATATAAATGTCCGAAAGCAACGTTATCTAATTTATTAAAAAAGGTCTTAAACATCTAACGAAAATAAAAGACTTAAAGGTCCTTGAAAGACTAGAAAAAGAATTGCCTATTTTTGGATTACATTATCCCATTCCTCTAAGCATTTGAAATAAAATCAAAGGGCCGACAATAGTTGGGTCGTGTGAAAAATAAGGGAGTCGGTCAATGGTCAGTGGGTTGCGGGTAGCGGGTAGCGGGTAGCGGGTAACGGGTAGCGGGTATTGGGTAACGGGTAGGTCGGTGTGACGTGCCGGCAGTGCCAATAAACTGGGGTCACACAAGCGACACTTCACGAATTCAATAATAAATTCTTATTTCAAACTTATTGTTTGACACGATGCGTAAGATGCAGCGGGTAAAAAAATAGTAAATTTTAATAAATGTATTTATTATAAAGGCAAAATACCGTTCACTGACTGAATAATTTACGTAATAAAATATAAAGCATATCGGGTGAAGCCATGGACAAAAGTATAAAAATAAAGATTTATAATTATTAGGATACTAGCTTTTGCTCGCGGCTCCGCCCCCGTGATCAAACAAACAAACAAACAATCAAACTCTACACCTTTATAATATTAGTATAGATTTGGGTAGCTTAGCAACGGAAGCCTTCAAATAATATTATTTGGGTAGCTTAGCAACGGAAGCCTTCAAATATGAATAATTTTCCCCGTTTTTGCAAAAATTTTCACTGATTCGATTTTTTGATTTCGCTTCTAATGGTCGCAGCGTAATGTTATATATCCTAAAGCCTTCCTCGATAAATGGACTATCCAACACAAAAAGAATTTTTCAATTCGAACCAGTAGTTCCTGAGATTAGCGCGTTCAAACAAACAAACAAACAAA
Source organism: Amorpha juglandis (assembly GCA_949126905.1). Taxonomy (NCBI): domain Eukaryota; kingdom Metazoa; phylum Arthropoda; class Insecta; order Lepidoptera; family Sphingidae; genus Amorpha; species Amorpha juglandis. The sequence goes on along the minus strand of OX421374.1, from coordinate 16,849,605 downwards.
CAAACAATCAAACTCTACAGCTTTATTATTAGTATAGATTTAAAGTGGCAAAGGCGCAAAGGAGAGTGAGTATTCACACACAACACACATATATCTGACTTTTTGAAGTTAAGTGAGTATTCCGTATTTCGTTGTTATTTATAGCTCGCTTCAACGGTGAAGGGAAAATTGTAAGGAAACCTGCATACCTGAGATTTCCCTTTATGTTTTGAAGAGGCGTGATGTTTACCAACCCGCATCAGGACACCGTCGTGGACGAAGTTCTAATTCCTTTCATTTGTAGAGAAGGCTTGTGCCCAACAGCAGGATGTATCTGAAACACTACATTGTACTTTTCTTTTTATATAGCACTAGCTTTTGCTCGCGGCTCCGCCCGCGTGATCAAACAAACAAACAAACAATTAAACTCTACAGATTTATAATATTAGTATAGATTTAGGTAGCTTAGCAACGGAAGCCTTCAAATAATATTATTCGGGTAGCTTAGCAACGGAAGCCTTCAAATATGAATAATTTTCCCCGTTTTTGCAACATTTTTCACTGATGCTTCGCTTCTAATGGTCGCAGCGTAATGTTATATAGCCTAAAGCCTTCCTCGATAAATGGACTATCCAACACAAAAAGAATGTTTCAATTCGAACCAGTAGTTCCTGAGATTAGCGCGTTCAAACAAACAAACAAACAAACAAACAAACAAACAATCAAACAATCAAACTCTACAGCTTTATTATATTAGTATAGATAGGCCTACAACCGAGCAAGTGGGTCACCTAGATAGTCTCCACTGCCCATGAGCGCTTACATTACCAAAAAAGGAATAGTTAAGGGATTTGGCAGGGAATGGGGAGTTTGGAGTTTCGGTTACCTCACGCATCATACAAAATGCAACGGCAAGGTGTTAAGCAATAATGAGGCTCATAAAAATGCCTCGGTAGCGCAGTTGTATTGCGTACGCGGTACGACTGCTGTGCTGAGGTCTCGGGTTCCATCCCCGGGTCGAGTAAAAAAGCGATATTGAGTTTTTCTATCACGAAATTCTCAGTATCAACCCGGAGTCTGAAATTTTGCCCGGTATGGCGATAAGCTCGCCCCCTATCACATCATGGGATGGAAATACGATCGGCGAAATGTGGGGTACTGGTTACACCCCTACCTACCCCTTCGAGAATTACAATATGTGTAAAAAGGCTTCTTAAGTTAATGATCAGTAGTATTAGCTTCAATGTAAACATTTAAGAGGCAAGTATCCTTAAAGTCGATCTCTCACCCTTTGTCCCACAATCGAAGGGTTCACTAGCTAGTATATAAACCGTCGTATGGACCTAAGGTGGGCCGACGGGTCAACTGATATTGAAATAAGGTTGCCTATGTGCCTCGGAACCACCGCAGCGTTTTTTATTATTTATGTATAGCGTCCTGTGCCGCAGACATAATGCCTTATAAATGATAGAGGGTATTATGGTTTGGCTTTTGCATTTCAGCGATTCTTCGCTGCGTTTAATCTTTGTATGGAAGTTTTTCCTTATTCTATTTGTACTGTGGTTTATTAATATTTCTGTATGAGGTTTATTTTTTATATAGCAGAGGCCGACAAACGGGTAAGTGGGTCATCTCATAAGTAATCTCCACAGCGAATAGAAATTAATAATACTAGAAGAATTATGGTAATATTTCGATCTAAAAGAAAACGGAACAGAGTGGGGACCTCTGGAAATCTTTTGGGTATGGAGTTTGTAAAGTAAAATGAATAAATCTTAGTCATTGCTGTTACTGCCAATTTACATAAATCTATATATATAAAACTCAAAGGTGACTGACTGACATAGTGATCTATCAACGCACAGCCCAAACCACTGGAGGGATCGGGCTGAAATTCGGCATACAGATAGATGTTATAACGTAGGCATCCGCTAAGAAAGGACTTTGATAAATTCTACCCCCAAGGGGATAAAATAGGGGATGAAAGTTTGTATGAAACTTTGTCAATTTTAAATGTTCACGCGGGCGAAGCCGCGAGCATAAGCTAGTACTATATAAAATAGTATTCCGTCATCGAATTAGTCTACGTATCGCTAAAAAACAAACGAAACATTAATAAAATTCAAATACTTTTTGTCAAATTGTTTTGTTGCTTAATATCGAAATGATTGGTTGAAAAGGCTTGGAGCCACATCCAGTTTTTCATGACGTGTACAAATGAGTTTTCGAATGTCGCCACGTTCACATTTTAGGTACCGTGGTTTAACGATTTACTAGTCACGCCAATGGTAGGTAAATTTTTTATAGTGATGGCAAACGAGCAAGTGGATCACCTGATAATAAGTGAACCCCTGCGCGCATGACGCTCACAATACCAAAAGAATCATAGGTGCGTTGCCGACCTTAAAGGAAAGGGGTAATTAAGGGATTGGATGGGGAGGGGGATATAGGCTTCCGGATATCTCATTCACCGTCCGAAGCATAGCAACAAGCTGTCACCGTATAAACGCAGCAGCAAGCCGATACTTTACGTCGCTTTTCTGTGAGACAGTGGTAACGACCCGGTCGAACCGGTCCATTCATGCTTTAAATAAAACCGTCTATAACGTGCCTCTATCATTTAAAAAAATAATACAAAGTGACTGCAATATACCTGATGATAAATGGAGTGCAGTAAAAAAACATAACATTTATAATTACTCCAAAATACTTCTTAAAGTGGTAGAGCCACGCCGTAGACACTTTGTTTACAACGTGACTGTACCGGATTGCTACCACTAATACTAATAACAACAGCCCTGTATAATAACTAAATATTTCGATCTGCCACACGAGGCTAGGGACAGGTGGGATGCGGACTCAACGATTATTGTCCCGATAGTCGTCTCTGCCCATGGGTTGATACCGAAGAGCCTCGACCAACATCTTCAGAGGCTCTCAATTGGTCGTTGGGTCAAGGGCCAGATACAGAAAGCGGTGTTATTAGACACGGCACGTATTGTAAGGAGGTTTGTCTCTCTAGGGTTCTAACCACCGGTGGCTTGTGTTTTAGGCCTCACCATTGCAGAATTATGTTTTTTTTTATATATTTTAAATGTTTTGTTTTGTTTGTAACTAATATTTAAAAGTGTAAGAAAAGGCCCTTTAAAATAAAGAGTACTGTCCTTGCCTTTAATATACGTCACACTGCGGAGCACTGATTTCCTGTATAAATGAGTGGAATTAATAATATTCAGTCGAATCTAAAGATAATATTGTAAAATAATAAAATTATATATAGGAGTATAAAGTTGAAGGCGATAACATGAAACGCGTAAGCAAGTTTATGGTTTCCTATATTTATAACGACATTTCCGATCGCAAACCATAGTCAAAAATATCCTTTTCCGACAAGGAAAATTCAGCGATAAACTTTTATCACACCGATATATTATCCAATGCGTACATTTCAATAAAACTTTACTAAACGCGTACCTCACCTCAATAACACACGTGTTTAAAAGTTATAAAGGAACACAAAAAGTACGTAGTTTCTGAAAACCCATTCGTCTGGTTCCACCAAACAAATCTCGAGACACAAAAGACTCAATACTGCACGGGACGAGGGCGTTTACCACTGTAACTCGAATGGAACACGTTCCTGATGCTCTGAGTAACCCGTACCGTTGCAATTCGAATTGTCGTGCTTCCGCTACAGTTGTTCCTAATGGGTGTAAAATGTTTGTCAGTTTACATTTTTATGGAGGTATTGTGCACTGGTAAATAGGTTTGAATTATGCGGGCTTTTCAGTAGCTTTGAAATAAAAATGTGATGATTTATGGAGCAATGTGTTTTTCCCGGTTATGTGAAAATGTTTTATGAGCTGCAATTTGACATTGTGTTAATGTCGTCGCTAGCATGTGGTGAACGTTTCTGTTTTACGATTTATTTATTTATATGTAGTACTAGCTTTTCCCGTGGCTCCGCCAGCGTGAATAGACTTTCCTGAATAAAAAAGTCCGAGATAAAAGGTACCTATAACCATCTGCAGCATCTATCTTTATACATCAAAATTGGTTCAGCGATTTTGTTGTGAAACCGTAACAAATAAACTCAGTTTTGCATTTATGATATTATTCTATTCTATATGTTTTTATTAATGTCACTTCAATTTAAACGACGGCTGAGCAAACGCAATTATTACAGACTTAATGATTTTCAATCAAGATTTTTTGGGTCGTATTTTGTAACTAATAAAATTAAGTTTGAAATTAATTTTGATTAATTTTAAAAACCCACTTCTAAATAATTAATCTGAAAATCAAATTACAATTTCTATACGTCTCTTTAGAATTGGTCTGTGTCGCTGCCGGCTAAATGAAATTGCACCGAATCCAAAGAGAAATTGTTATGTTTTATTTTTATCTTATTTTTAAGTTAATTTTTAAGTTTAGTTAAAACTTATTTAATTTTTTAATTTTCAGTGCTAGACACAGCTGTGATATTATAATCTAACAAACTTGTCACAAAAATAGATTTTGTATTTATTATTCTCTTGAATGGCTAACTAGGTTCGGATGGTTGGACATTGATTGTGGAGCACGTTATTTTAATTTTTGTTCTGTTATATGTTTTATGTGATTGACGTGATATATTGTTCAAATCTAAATTGTCAAATTTGTTTTTGTTTAGTGTCAAATTTCATATCTCTCACTCAATTCACTTAACTCTCATCCTTAACTCGTGAAAACGACTTCCAATCGAAAACTCATAGTAGTAGGCCATAACGCTACATGTAATAGAATGGTAGACACGTCTCTACGACTATTACAGGCTCTTTCTCCTGAGGTCCACTGCGATGCAATAAACTAGGTGATGCTCTGCTCGGAACTCTATGTGATCTCTATTAAAGTCTAAGAATTTTCGTTCCTTTCTCCTGTATTTGTTGTAGAGTCTGAGATATAATGTACTTGATTATTGTAAGGGATAGGATATGTATTTTTGAACACAATTAATGAAGAGTTCCATTTTTAGACCAGACAAAAAAGAGGAGTGGTATTGGTTTGTCATCTTTGTCTGTCTGTGAATGGTGTATCTGTCTGTAACATTGTAGCGTCTAGATAAATAGACCGATCAGAAATACGTTAGTATTAAAGCTGGTTTTAAAATTAGTTTTTACAAGGTGGTAGGTCCCTCGTATGCGAGAGGCCGTCTGGGTTGTTACCACTGCATTGTTTATTTCTGCTGCCGTGCGAGTGTAAGCAGTGCTATATTTTGGTTTGAAAGACAATGAAGCCAGTGAAATTACTGGACATTATGAGAGTTATATAACATCGTATGTCTTGGGGTAAGAAACGAAGTCTTTTGCCATGCAATGCTTTATAATTCAAAGTTCTGTGTGGTTGTTGCTTCTGTTTATTGGCAGGCCTGCTCAGCATCAGGGGAGCATCCTGCTAGTTTGGCATTCAAGCAAATAAAAAAATGATGATATTGGTAAGTAGTAGAACCACACAGTTTAATTCAGCATGAATGGGCCAGCTATGTGGCCATTGTTGCTTGGCGGCAGAAATAGATAACGCGGTGGATCGATATGAATTTTCGCATACTAGAGATCAACTTTTGCTGATAGCAATAGCTTTACTGCTGTTTTATTTTAATCTTAAAAAGGTTTAGTATAAGTCTTCTTTGATAGCTTTAATTTTTCACCTTATCTTAGTAAACGATATCTAGTTGCTGATTTTTTAACCCCTGATAAAAAGAGGGTCAAATTTGAACACCTTGTCTCTCTGTGGATATGTATGTGTATCTGTGGATATAAGTACCATAGAGCTTAAGCCAAAGGGTCGATTTGAATAAGTTATTTTTTTTGTATAAAATCGCTTAATCGAATTCTCTATGTTATGTTTGAAGATTTTCTATAAAGCCATTAAATGTTACAATATTTTTTTCTAAGTAACGTCTTAAGCGGTCAGGGTGTTTTAACTATAGATTCAACGAATAACCTATGAGTTCAATATATTTCTATCTGTGAAATGACACAGGCCTAAAATCATTCAGCCACAAGCATTATAAAGGATGTGAATACGTCAAACACATTGTACACATCATTGTATGAAATAAAAGGCTTCGTAACGAGCCATTGTTTCTGTTAATACAAAATATCGAAATGTCAACGATTGTGTATAATTTGATAATAATTATGTCCTTTTCATATTAAGACAGTTACTGGTGGGAGAGTAAGATTTGTAACTCGTTGATAGATTGTATTGTATGTTTATAGGGTTTAATTTATAAATAATAATAATACGAAGCAGCGATAGCTCAGCGGGGATTGGTACGGACTGTCGAGACCAAAGTCGCAGGTTCGAAACCAGCCCCAAAAGCATACACCTCTGACTTTTCTAAGTCACGCGTATATACATTGTTAATTATCGATTGCTTTAACGGTGAAGAATACATCGTGAGGAAACCTGAGAACTCGATAAGATTTTCGAAGGTATGAGAAGTGTACTAACCCGAATTAGGCCAGCGTGGTGGACTAAGGCCTAACCCCTCTCACGCTTGTATTTAAAATACATTTATTTGCTGCACCATCTGCCTACCAACATATGAATTCAGCGTCGAACCATCAGTGAGAGTGGAAGTGCTATCGGTTTATTGTAAAATATTTAAATTAACGTTAAGGCAAAATCAACTAAAGTTTATCGTGTTTAGTATACTCTAAGAGTCTTATTCCCGTGCATCTGATACGTGAATCGAACATCGCGCATCTGAGAAAAAAAATAACATCTTCGTGTTGTCTCTGTCTCGCGTAGCATCTTCGCATCGTGACAGCGGGGAGTCCCTACCTCACCTCCTCTAGGCTAAAGGACGGACATATATTTTCTGGCTCCTTTACATCTACCGGTAAGCGACAAATCGGCAACATCGCACGCGCACTCGCAATGGCAATGCAACGTACACCGCCGCATATGTTCAATTCCGATACAAATATACCTGCAACTGTTGATGCTGAAAAGGAAGCCGACAGAACCGTTAATTTTCGGAAACGAAAACAACCACATGATCTGGACTTAGCACTTTTGGAAGAAAGATTTAATAAACAGCTACTGATATGGGACAAAACTATTACAGACAGCATTGCAACAGCGGTCAGCTCAGCAATCACACATGAGATGTCGAAAATAACATCTGCTTTATGCAACATCAATGAAAACATAGTAAAACTTAACCAAGACTATGTGAGCATAAATAATGCCCTAATTCAAACGAATAGCAAGATTATTGAAATCGAAAAATCTCTGAACTACTCATATGAACGCCAAGACAGCCTCGAAAGTCGGTTTAAAACTGTGGAAAATAGTATCTCGTTAACTAATGACCTGTCAACCCGATTGGATAGACTCGAACAAAAAATTGGCTCAATGGAACAAATGGCCCGACAGGGAAATATCGAAATTTCAAACATGCCGGAACGACGAAACGAAAACCTTACAAAAATTATCGAATGCTTAGGCGAGACTATAAAATGTCCGATAAATGCCTCAAACATCATGAGTGTTCACCGTGTGCCACATGCAGACTCAAAGTCACAGCGGCCTAAGAATGTGATTGTAAAATTTAACAACAAAATGATTCGTGACAATGTCATCGCCGCGTACCGCAACACAAAAGACTTGGACTCTGCCAAACTTTCCATCACTGGTTCACCTACAAAAATATATATAAATGAGCACTTGACCCTCGAAAATAAAAAATTATTTCGGCAATGCAGAGAGGTTGCTAAAAAACAAGATTATAAATTTGTATGGATCAAACATGGAATCATTTTGGCCCGAAAGTCTGAAACTTCTCCTGTTATTGCTGTTAGATCGACTCATGACATTGCAAAAATCATATGAAGGGATTTATATTAAAGTTTATATTAAAGTTAATGAAGTAAAGAATTTATATATTCTTATGATACATAAATGTACTATGAATGAACTATTATTCATATACTGTACATTTTATTGTAATCATTATGCATTAGTTTATGAATTGCTGACCATTTACGCTTTGGTTCTATCTTTTTTTTGTGAATCTGGATTCGTACAGGTAATTTTTTATGCTATAATCATTTGCAAATTGTGTGAAATAATACGAAATCATAAATGTTATTCTAAAACCTGCAGCTGCATATTTCCTTCGTGCTTTTATATGCCTATTATTAATTGCCCATTGATACTGCCTCTTATTAAAAACAGCTATAACTTTACATATTATTATAATATGTTTGTGTTTTTCCATACACAGGGGCAAATTTATTTATTTTCCCCATCCGCTTTTACGCATACCGTCCAATTTAATAGCGATTCATTGCTTAAAGTTGATTTGCATGGTCGACGTGTGTACCAAACAAATACCGGTAGATTAAATTTATTTTTAGTCATTATGCATATACGCAAGTACTTTGCTAATGGATAATTTAACATTATACTACCAGAACTGTCGCGGACTCAGGACAAAATTACACACGTTATATATGAATATTTTGTTGGATAACTATGACATAATTATTCTTACAGAAACCTGGCTTCACGCGGGTGTAAGCGATAATGAATATATTGATCATAGGTACCAAGTGTTTCGCAGTGACCGTGATCGGGTAGCAACCGGTAAGTCTGACGGTGGTGGCGTCCTAGTGGCGGTGCGTCGGACGTTGTGCGCTACTATGCATTCTATAACTATACGTTCCTCATTTTCGATGCCATCCCCTGTTGTCGATTATGTACTTGTTGAATTACAGTCCACTATGGGACGATATATTATTGGTTGTGTGTACATTCCACCCAATCAAAACATAGATATATATGCATCATTTTTCAATTATTTATTAGAAGTCTTACAATGCGATAACATAGAAAACATTTACTTAACTGGTGATTATAATCTACCGAAAATTGCCTGGAAGAAAACGGGACATAATTATCTTGAACCTATGGCATGCACTTCCATCTGTGAGCCTAATAATCTTTTGTTGAATTTTATGTCTATCATGAACTTACTACAGTATAATGGTATTGAAAACTCGAACGGAAAAATTTTAGACCTATTTTTATCAAATGACTTGGAATGTATAGTAACTAAAGCGCACAATGATTTGGTCCCGCCGGATGCACATCACCCAGCATTAACTCTAGTACTCCCTTTTAACACCAAACATCACAGTATATCCTGTAAATCCCGCACTAAATATTGTTTTCGAAATGCAGACTATACACTTATCAATAAAGAAATACTGGATACTGATTGGGTACGGGTACTTGCCAATAATTCCGCCGATAGTATGGTTGATGTTTTTTACAACGTCATTTATGGCTATATCCGCAAGCACATTCCTTCAAAAGTTATCAAAGACAATCGTTTTCCACTTTGGTTTAACTCACCCCTGATTCACATATTTAAAAATAAGCAGAAAGCTTGGGTTAAATGGAAAACTTACGGTAACACCTCTGATTATGAAACGTACTCTATTTACCGGACACGTTTTAAAAAAGAATCCGCACGTCGTCATAAAGAGTATATAAATATGGTTGAGGATAGTGTCAGAGCTAACATAAACTATTTCTGGAAATATATGTACAGCCAGGCAAAGAACAATTACATTCCTAACAGCATGTTTTATCAACAAAATAATAATAATAATAATAAATATACCCCTACGGACGTTTGTAATCTATTTTCAAACTACTTTTACTCGGTTTTTGAAAAAGCTGATGTATTAGTTGATATTAATACTCTTGATACTCACTTAACCACACTGAATGCATCAGATTTAAATATCAGTGTCATCTCAGTTTCGCCAGACCAAGTACTCAAAGAATTGCAAAACCTTGATGTTACAAAGGGGCCTGGACTGGACAATATTCCTCCAATTTTTCTCCAAAAGACTGCGGCAACTATCTATGTACCTATCCATATGATTATTCAGAAATGCTTACAAGATGGGACTTTTCCGCGCATTTGGAAAGCTGCTCGAATTGTCCCTATTCATAAATCAGGACCTAAAAGAGATGTTCAAAATTATCGACCCATTTCTATATTACCATCTCTATCAAAATTATTTGAAAGGTTAGTACACAAAGCTATCTACCCTATACTACATAATATTATAATACCGCAACAACACGGCTTTGTTAAGAAGCGGTCCACTGTTACAAACCTATTAGAGTACTCCTCATTTTTATTTGATAATCTCGATAACAATAAGCAAACTGATAGTATTTATACGGACTTCCAAAAAGCATTTGACAGGGTCGATCACAAAATCTTACTCGAAAAGCTGGCCTTTAACGGCATACGTGGAAATCTATGGCGCTGGTTTAAATCGTACATAACCAATCGTACACAGACAGTCGTAATTAATGGATATGAATCGGAAACAGTTGTTATAAGTTCCGGAGTACCGCAAGGGTCCATACTTGGTCCCTTGCTTTTTGTATTATACATAAATGATATAAATAATTGTTTTAGATTTAGTAATTATCTTTTATATGCCGATGACCTGAAAATCTTTTATACTATTGATAATCCCAACGATCATATCTGTCTCCAGGACGACTTGGATCGCTTAACCACGTATTGTAAAAAAAATAAATTAAAATTCAGCTTAAATAAATGTAAATCCATAATTTTCACACGAAAAAGATCAATCAGTATTCACAAATACTCGCTCTGTGGTGTAAGTCTTGAGAATGTAAACGCGATAAGAGATCTGGGAGTTACATTAGACTGCAAATTAAACCTTGATTCACACGTCGATAGCATTATTAATAAAGCGTATAAAGCATATGGATGTGTCATGCGTACAAGTAATCATTTTAGAAAACCATCTACTTATTTATATTTATACAAAACCTTAATTCGCCCCCAATTGGAATATGCAGTCTGTATTTGGAATCCTTTTTACCAGAAATATATGAAGAGTTTAGAAATGGTGCAAAGAAAATTCTTGCGAACCATGCATTATAGATGTAAGCAATCATCTCTGTCATATGGACAACTTCTTGAAATGTATAATTTACCAGACTTAAAACTAAGACGAGAGCTGCTAGAAATGATGTTATTGCATGATATCTGTAATAATCGATATGACTGTATACATTAGGGTGGGTCAAAAAAATCGACTATTTTTTTTTTTACAAGTGCAACGGAAAAATGGGTTCCTAGACACCTTAAAAAAAATCCCACCAAATATGAGCTCTTAATTTTGAAAGGAACATCCTCCGCATCGCAGTTTTTTATTTTTTTTTCAGTCCAATAGAAAAAAATTCATATCTCTCTTTTAATTGACTGTACAAAAAAATGTTTCGAATAAATTTTGTAGGAAATTTGATGCTCTACAAAAAAGATATCTTATGTTTTTTTCCTAAACCTCGCCATTTGAAAGATATAAAGGATTTAATTTTGATTACTTTATGATAAATTTCATTTTAGTTTATGAATTTTATAACTCGACAATAAATGACTTTTACGAAATGCGAAATTCTAATTTTCGTTGGAAATTAACTGCTCTATAAAAATGGTTTCCTATGTTTTGGCGATAAAATTAACCGTTCAAAAGATATTCATCATCAAACTTTCATGTGTACGGATTTTAAAAGTTTTTGATTAGATACTCGAAAAATTTCAATTTAATTTATAAATTTCATTGCTTGTCATTAATATAAGTATTATTTGAGTTTTATTTTCAAAATTATCAAAATTTTTCTTCAATTATTCTAAACATTTTAGTTTTAATCATTAGAAATCACGATCCTAGGGAAAATTTCATCTCTAGAGAATTTTTGTTTCGTATTTTATTTCATCTGTTTGAATTGTGAACTAGCAACACCTACTTTTTATTTCATCGTTATGTTGTCGTTGGTTTGTATACATTTATTTCTACAGCATTTTTAGTGTTTCCAAAATTTATGGTCTTGTATATGTGATCGAACGATTACTTATTTACAAATATTGTGGTTACTACGTGAATTAACTTGATATTTATCGAAAATATGGATAAAGAAATTCATTTGATCAATAAAAACTTAAAACATATTTTGACGTTTCTCAATCGATAACAACTAAAATTCGTGTAAATTTTCTTAAAAATCATAAATTAAATTGAAATTTTTCGAATATCTAATCAAAAACTTTTAAGATCCGTACACATGAAACTTTGATGATGAATATCTTTTAAACGGTTAATTTTATCGCCAAAACATAAGAAACCATTTTTATAGAGCAGTTAATTTCCAACAAAAATTGGTATTTCGCATTTCGTAAAAGTCATTTATTGTCGAGTTATAAAATTCATAAACAAAAATGAAATTTATCATAAAATAATCAAAATTAAATACTTTATATCTTTCAAATGGCGAGGTTTACGAAAAAAATATAAGACACCTTTTTTGTAGAGCATCAAATTTCCTACAAAATTTATTCGAAACATTTTTTTGTACAGTCAATTAATAGAGAGGTATGAATTTTTTTCTATTGGACTGAAAAAAAAATAAAAAACTGCGATGCGGAGGATGTTCCTTTCAAAATTAAGAGCTCATATTTGGTGGGAATTTTTTTAAGGTGTCTAGGAACCCATTTTTCCGTTGCACTTGTAAAAAAAAAAATAGTCGATTTTTTTGACCCACCCTAGTATACATATAACTCGCAAAATATGCTATAGAGTTCCGGTTCGTTCTCACATACGAAACACACGGACATATAAATTATTTGCTATATCAAACTGCCGTACTAACGCAGGAAAACGCTCACCTCTAAATAGAATGGTAAATACGTATAATGAAAAATATGCTGACATTGACATCTTTTCTACTAGTGTCCTATGTTTCAAGAAGTTGGTCATAGAGAAAATGGAAAATGAAATTAGAATGAATTAAATAATTTTTGTTTATTTTTTTTGGTTTTGTACTACTAATGGTGCTGCCACACCGGTGTTGTAGGGTGTTTGCAAACATTTTCTAACATTAAACATTAACATTGTGATAAAATGTTACCAAATGTTTGTTAACAATTGTTTAATGATGTTTGCAATCATTTTACCTATTAAAAAATGTAACGTAGTGTTTCGATTCACATATAATTTGTTTTGTTTATTATTATTATTTTTTTTTATTGTATGGTGAACGATACTTCCACCTCACTAAACATAATAATTAAGCTGTGGTCAATGATGTTGGTCTCATGTATAATATACTTTTTACACTATACCTTTATTATACCTTATAACATGTGTTACTGTTTTTTGACCCAAATAAATGAAAAAAAAAAAAAAAAATGAATCACGCAAGTCTATAAATAGCAGTACATCACGCTGTTAAACTTGATCATGCACTGATGTATAATTCCTTTTGAATTTAATTTATACCAGGTGTCATCGAAACGAAGCTACTCACGGAAAATGAGCTTGATAGTAATCAAGTGGATCAGCTAGCCGAGGTACCCCTGACCATAAGTAACGGGACGGTTGAATATTTCCGCAGGTAAGATAATTTCCCAAAATTGTATGGTTCTTAAAGTAACTTTTACCAAGAAATTCAATAATGAACTTAATTTCAACCTTGACGATGTCCTTCAAGGTCATTTCAAAGTCAACATTTGTTTTTTTAAAAGTGTGTTTTTGCTGGTGATAGGATATTCATATCCACCCGGATAGCGACCACCGTACACATGGTGTTAAAACCTGCCATAGTGATCCACACGCCTTGTGTGGGTCGCGTTCCAGGACCACCCAATGTATATCCGGTTCTCCCGAGAGATTTGCGACATGACTTGACGAGGCGAATAGACACCACACACACATAGTGGTTAACACCTCTCCATTTTAAGGATAAATATACGAACACTGCCAATACCAACCAATTACGAAATAACAAAGTGGAATCATTAGGATGACAGTAGCTCGCTTCCCCACTCGCCCGAGGCACTATCCTCGTGTACACACAATACGCATTCATCAACACAAATGAAATAACCCATCGTTCCGCACACACTGTGTAAGTTCTCCCGATAAATAATAAAGTGAATGATATTTCGAAATTATTATCTGTGTTTTCGCTTCACAATGGAAGTTAATTGCCGTCCGTTCGGGACGGTACCGTTAAATTTTTAATTGCTATCCACCCTTCATGCGATGATAATTTAGACCTATTGTGGGAAATGCTGATTATATCTGTTATGGGATGTTAGCTTTCATAACCAGGAATGTATGGCTATTAAAGTAAATAAAGACAATAGTGGGGCATGAAATTTTATACGACTTCAAAATAGGGGGATGTTCTAATATTAGTTTGCTTATTGATAAATGTTCATTGATTTTTTCGCTAGTTATTGACTGATTTGAAATAAAAATCATATGTATCTATAACATATCTGGGAATGCGCCTCCTTTTATAATGAGAATGGTAAGGCTACGATTGCATAGGCTGACCTAATTCGGGCTTATAGACTACATAATTGTGAGTGGTAGACCCACGCTGTAGACAGTTTTGTCTATAGTAAATGGGTTGGCTCGACCAGGTCCTTACCATTGTCTCAGAGAAAACCGACATAAAGTAACAGCTTACTGCTGCATTTTGTACGGTGAGTGAGATATCCGGAGGCCCAAATCCCCCTCCCATCCCAATCCCTTAATCATCCCTTTCCTTTAAGGTCGGCAACGCGCCTATGATTCTGCGCCTACAATACTAGGAGTACATGGGCGGTGGAGATCACTTACCATCAGTTGACCCACTTGTTCGTTTACCGGTCTATGCTATAGAAATACTTATGTAAAAAAAAAAAAAAATACTCTGAACCAGTAACAGTAAGTAGTTCTTTCGATGTTGAATCCCTCCCACTAAACTTAGAAAAGTTGGAAGTGGACGCGCTAGGCACTGGGTTCGAACCCGCGACAATTAAACTCAATCAATATTCTGTAATGAAATCCAAGTATATTAACAAATACTCGAACTAATTTCAGATTAGAAATCAATTCCATCAGGTACGTAATGTCAAAAATAAACGTTAGAATTTAATTGGATACGTCTTCGGGAACCGAACCGCTTGCCACCGTATTGAATATTGAATTCAATTAATTTTGCCACGTTCCCAATGGATATTGTATTTGACGTACAGATAGATAAATCTACAAGATGTTATATTATATACCGTGCTTACGAAGTTTAAGTACTGAAATTATCTGAGACGGGACTCGTCACGCAAACCCATTTTTAATATACATATAATAATCTATGCGTCTGGATTGCGACCACCGTAGACATAAATAAATAAACCCAACAGTCACATACATAGTCCTGACCCCACAGTAAGATACGAGTCTTGTGTTGTGGGTATCAGGAACTACGAAAGACTTTCGGTCTCACAACACCCAGACCCCGAAACAAATATTTGTGGATCACACTAACATTTGTCTCGGTGCGGGGATCGAACCCGCGGCCTCTCGCTTCATAGCTGGCTACTCGCCCGCTGCACCGCGGAGGTAAAACATGGACATGGTGTTAAAACCTGCCATAGCCCGTTCTGCCGCGTTCCAGTATCGGCCAGTGTATATCCGGTTCTCCCGAGGAGCTTGCGACATAACTTGATGGTTGATTGGGGCGGGTATAGTGGTAAATTCTTGTATCATGCCTGCATCGGTCATCCGCCTGTCCTGTCGCAGGCCCCACGATTTGCTTCTTCCCTCTCTAAGAGGGATGAATAATTTTTACAGGCCAGCATGACTCTGGTGACCACCGATAGACTCATTGTTTGTTGTTGGTCGTTGGTTTTTTGGATTGCACTACGCTTACCGTCAGGTGTAGTGCAGTAACTTTGCCGTGATCGGATGAAAAAAAATATCCAGACACGAAAAATGACGTCACTTCACCCGTACAGTGCAATCTAAATATAGACAGTATACTAATATTTAAAATAGGACGGGTGGGAGTTACCCTCCATAATTTAAAATCATAAATGCGTGCTCATTTTTGAACCGAATTTGACTGTCAAACAAAAGGGTTTCATTTTTGCATTATTTTCTGTTACGTATAAAATTTCATATAGGAAGCGACCCTAAAAATACCCTAGAAATATAACACAATTGATATTATGAACAGCAAGACGGGACCATTTTTGCGTAGTGTTAAAAAAGTCTAAGTAGGGTGTAAATTTTTATTATTCTCTCTTTTTTATCGTAAACTTCATGTGCTTCTATTGGGGCATATGTTTAGGACGATGATCATGAAATTACATGAAACATTAGGATTATATTATTATTATTGATAACATTAGGAACATGAAATTACAATATTTAAATACTAATAAAAGTAACTGATTGTATTCTGTGTTGTGCCTTTGATCTAATAAAATAAAACTATAATGTAAATCCATAGCCTGTCAATATTATGTAAAATGTGTATTATTCGGCTAAATTCACATTCACCCGAAACGCAAAAGCGTAAACCGATATTTAAATATAAACAGTGCAGGTGTAGGTGGCTTTGATCGAGTCGATACAAACAGATAGACTGTACTCATTACCGCCGGTGCGGGACGTGTGCGGGGCGTGTGCGGGGCGTGTGCGGGGCGAGTGCGGGGCGAGTGCGGGGCGGCTGCGGGTCGCGCATAAACGTTAAACGTGGTTACTGCGCCCAATTCAGTTAATGAATGTGAACTGAATCGCGACATCAATGTGTGGCCTTAGATTTGGCGGGTAGTAGACTAATACTGGTAGCTTGAGACTAGCACTCTTGCTTACGCCTGTAATCCTCGAAGGGATAGGCATAGGTGTAGCCAGTTCACCCATATTTAGCTGAGCTTATTTCCGTACCATGATGTGATAGGAGGCGATCCTATCGCCGTACTGGGCACAATTCCAGTGTCTTAACTGATACTAAGCATTTTGTGATAAAAAATACTAGAGTATTTTTGGGTAAAAGTGATATAGATATCACTTTTACCCGACCTGGGGATTGAACCTGAGTCGTACCGTATACAAGGTGGTAGGTCCCTCATATTCGAGAGGTCTGGGTTAGTCTGGGTTAGTACCACCGCTTTGTCTATTTCTGCCGCTATGCAACAGTATGTAAGCAATATTGTGTTTCGGTTTGAAGGACACTAAAGCCAGTGAAATTACTGGGCGTTAGGAGACTTAACGTTTTACTTCTCGGGGTGTTTTGTTGTGCTTTGTAATGTGTGTTTTGTAATTTAAAGTTCTGTGTGGTGTTGCTTCTGTTTATGGATAGGCGTCGCGCTTACCATCGGGCGAGCGCCTTGCTCGTCTCGTCATTCAATTAATTTATATATTAAAATTCTCAATTTCAAAATTCTATTAAATTACATAGTGTTTATTTTAATCCCAGCTACTTCCCCGCTATTCTTGTGGCCTAACGTTTAGGGTCATTACACACGACATTAGCGCGAACCGACAAGACACCAGCCCGGGTTAATAAGCTCAAAACGTTATGTCATGTGTTTCAGCCCTTAACGGCACGCCACCGGTAACGGCTCACGGCATCTGAATTAAAAAAAACTCATAAAAGCCTTTTTATAGGCCGCGCAGGTGCACGAAAATAGAGCTGTTGTTTTTTGTCACATTTTAGTCCAAATTATTTGTCAGTTTTTAAGGCTCAATAGACAAATGGCAAGAACTAATCCTTATAAATTAGTCAAATCCTTCTGACCGTCCGTCAACAAGTCTGTTTACAAGGTGGTAGGTCCCTCGTATGCGAAAGGCCGTCTGGGTTGTTACCACCGCTTTGTCTATTTCTGGCGCCAAACAACAGTGTGTAAGTGCTTACACACCGTTGTGTTTGGTTTGAAGGAAATTGAAACCAGTGAAGTTACTGGGCATTATGAGACTTAACATCGTATGTCTCGGAGTGACGAGCGACAGTTCCTTATCTTATGTCGGAATTGAATCTAAGGTTTAGTTTAATTGCTGGCTACTTGCCCGCTGCACCACGGAATTGTCTACTAAACCAGTCTCAACTTGGCCACCAGGTATTTTGTCAGTTACCCTAATATTCGAGAGGCCGCCTGGGTTTGTACCACCGCTATGTCTATTTCTGCCGCCAGCAGTGTCAGCACTGCTGCATTTCGGTTTGAAGGACATTGAAGCCAGTATTACTGGGCATTATGACATTTAACATCTTATGTATCGGGGTGACACGTGCAATCCAGTGCTATACAGTGCTTTGTAATTCAATGTTCTATATCTGTTTATGGGTAAATATGGTGCTTACTATCAGGCGAGTAACCTGTTTTGGCATTCAAGCTAATAAAAAGTAACAACCTCCGTAAGGTTCCATAAAGACCCTCTTAGATGGAGAGTTTCTCGTAAGATATAGGCAAGAATAAGTTAGAAAACAGTCATTGATAAGGTTGCGTCATATGATTAATTTATTAAACTGTATGTCACGGCGCGGCCTCTTAAAAAGGCGTTTTCTGTTATAGACTCGTGTCATGCAATAAAATCCTATCATCTAAATAGGGCTTTACGCAATTTGGAAATGTTATGATGCTGCCGAAGCGACTTAACTACGATTCTTTGTTAAAAGACCACGTGAAAACAGCACCATTTAATATATATAATTAATAATAGGAGAATAATGTTTAGAAAATTTAAATAATCCAATAATGTTCCAAAGTATGTTCATCTTCGTAAGACATCAAAAGTAACGCGACACTTAAATTCATTCATTCATTCTTGAGTGGTAGAGCCACGCTGTAGACAGTTTTGTCTACAGCATGAATGGGCTGGCTCGACCGGGTCGTTACTACTGTCTTACAGAAAACCGACGTAAAGTAGAGGCTTGCTGCTGCGTTTCGTACGGTGAGTGAGATATCCGGAAGCCCAAATCCCCTCCCCTTCCCAATCCCTAATTATCCCCTTCCTTTAAGGTCGGCAACGCGCCCATGATTCTTCTGGTGGTGGGCGTACATGGGCGGTGGAGATCACTTACCATCATGTGACCCACTTGCTCGTTTGCCGGCCTATGCTATAAAAAAGAAAAAAAAATACATTTAACGTGTACTGGAATTGAAAATTGCTATTTTCATTTTATGTTGGTCGCTTTCACTGTGAAGCAACTGAAATTATTTCGTTGCGTTCAACAAAAGGTTATTAAAACTTGTGATTGTTTCGCTAGTTGCTGGAGGGAGGGAGGACTACAGGTGGGGACGGGGGCGGGGGAGACTGGGGGGTCCTCTCGCCGGATACTCTTGATTTTGCGTTAATTTTATTATTGTAACTTGTGTTTTATCTACTAGAAATGCAAGGAATTGTTCATTTGCGTAAGTTTTAAGATTGGTACAATTTTGTTAGTGGAATAAGGAATAGAGATTTGATAAATTTATACTGCTTTGGAGTGTGGGCTGAAGAAAGTGGCAAGCGTTCTTATTTATTCTTTTTTTCTAGGTTCATCGTAAGTAAGATGCTATCTGAGTTGTTACGACTGCTTTATCTATCTCTATGCCAAACAGCAATATTTAAGTGCTGTTGAGTCTAGGTTTGAAGGACATTGAAGCTGGTAAAATTACTGGGTATTGTGAGAACATATTATCTTTTGAAGCGATGAGCGCGGTCCAGTGCCATGCAGTGTTTTGTAATTCAAAGCTGTATCTCATGTAGCTTCTGTTTTAATTAAAATTATCTCTCAATTTAATGAATTAAAAACTGTAGTAAATTCAAATATATTAAATTTTAGGTTATATGTTAGGTACCTTGTTTTTTTTGTACCCCTCGGGATAAACTGCAGGGATCCGTGCTAATGTGATACTGGCGATCCCTGCAGTATCTCATCTCAGGGTTAAGGGATTTGGGAAGGCAGGGATTTAGGGAATGGAAAGGTAAAGGAAAAGGGTGCAAGCCCCTCGAGACACCCGGATACACACCAGCTGATCCTGGCGGATATAAATATTCTACCACCAGCTTCAGGTACCTTGGTTAAACATATTACATCATACTGCAATACACAGGATTGATTATTTTAAAAACTGTATTCACATAAAATTCCACAGAGCCAGTGGGTCAGAAACAAAAATTGTTGTGTTTCATCAACACAACGGCGCCTTTTGTTTAGCTTTCATTTGGGCCGTGTAATCTTAATTGTTAATCCGTCGGCGACTTTTCAGGTCATGTTTTCGACGGTTTTTAGGTTAAGCATTTTCATTATTTTTAGCTTTTTAATTTTCAATTTAAATTGCTTTGTATATAACAGGCTACACTATTGTTTTAAAATTAGGATTGTCTTATTTGTCTACGACGTTATTTGCAAGATAATTTTGGTGACAATAAAATTGTACTACATTACTTTTAACCGACTACAGAGGAAGATGTTCTCAATTCGGCGCGAATATTTTTTTGCTTTTTAATGTATGAACATCAATTTTTTCGAATTCAGTGAGTGCAACTCGGTTTAAGCGCCTCAATAAATGAACTATCAATTCGTTATTAAACCTTCTGTGGACGGTAAACAGAGTTTTAATTTTTACTTAATACCCAGAGAGAGTATTTCAATGTAACATTAGCTGACTTTTATAAAATATGGGACTTGCGTTGTATGATAAGAAGATTTATTGAAGAAGACACGCAGGCCCCGTGGCCTTTGAGGAAAAGCGCATAATTTTCATTTTGTTGGCATAATCCCGCGGGATAAAGGCGTACATGGAACTGGAGGGAAAATACACAATGGTAGTATAATGGTATTATTATATTTATATTATATTTTGTTACTAATACAACCTGACCGGTAACAAAATATTATTTTTTAACATCTGACATAAAAGAGGAGTGTTTTAAATCTGTCTCCCTTGTCTGTCTATGGGTGCGTATGTGAGTATTTTTTATATATGATGGTAAACGAGCAAGTGGTTTAACTGATGGTAAGTGATATTTCACAGCCCATGAATGCCCATAGTGCCAGAAGAATCATAGATTGTTCTAATGAATTGGTTAAAATAATATTTTTATAAAACTCTTTGAAGAACTCTTTTTTCTCGAGACTATGCATTATTCATAATAAAAACATGATTTTTCGTAAAGTCACAGTTCATCCATTTTGTAACACATGCATGCATGACAACATTTTTTAAGATTTCTCGACTCAGTAGACGCCTTCATTCAAAACTTTTTACTTTTATTCATAGTAGAGATATTTTGAAAGTCGTCGACCTGACATGCAAGAGCTTTCAGTAAAGTTATAATAACTAAAATAAAGTTTTTATAGTTGGGATTGAAAGAAAGTCTTTGGTAATCATATTAAGTGTACGCACATGTAGAGTTGTTTGACATTAACTTTTCTTTTATCTTGTTGTCATTTATTTTCTATACAGCTGTCTAGTTTTTTAAGTCTTAATAATAAATTGATTCTGATGTATTGAAATGTAAAAATAAGTTGAAAATGTAGAGATAAATATCGCAAACATAATTATGATATTAATATTTATTTTATGACATCAGTTTTTAGTAATTTAAGCAATGTCTATTATAATCGTCGCTACTAAGACCGTGCCCTCAGTTCAAACCTTAAATATTTTTATTACCCCTTTAAAAAAGAGAAGATTCTCAATTTGTCGAGTTTTTTTTCTTTTTTATGTATGTACATCGATTTCTCCGTCAATTATGTACTGATTTTGTTTAACTTCACTGGACTTGATATAAGTATAGTGCAGTCCAATTAAACATGAAATGATTGAATATATACTAGCTGACTCCGGAACGCCACTCTCATTAACAAGTCATCATGGCAACTTTTCCACCATGTGATCATCATCATCACCATAGGATACCGCTATCACTAACATTTAATATTTTACTACACAATACAATTGAATACCAATAAATTACATTTTAATAGGATTGATTAAACGTCCGCACAAACGAGATGCCAAATGACTGGCCATCAAAGCATTCGATAAACCTATTGATGTAATTACCGTAATCGGCAACCGTCGCTGAACGCTGAACGGGGCGGATTGACTACCAAAGTAGGACCGAGTCCGTAAAACTAATTACACATGCATGTAATGATTCCTTTTGAGCATTATAGGTTTGACGTAGTGAGACATGAATATGTATATTGTATACACATTAAGATACTGCACAGCCTAAAATATTGGCTATATTATAAGATATTCATATCCTACTAATAAATAAAACCATCGATTGTTGGTGGTCGCTGGTTTTTTGGACTGCACTGCGCTTACTGTCGGATTTAGCGTAATTATTTTACTGTGCCCGGATAAAAAAAACCTAATGATTTTATGGTCTATAATCGTCAATAATCATTATGCAATATTAAAAATTATAATCGCCGAATGAAAAGTTGGAAATCACTAATACAGTGAAAATAATTAACCGGCAAATATACATGATACGTCGCGACCGCGTCTGTTAAATTATTTAACCGTTAATGAAATTAATATCCATGATTGACAATACAGTTTTCTGTTAACCCTCATTCTGTCAATTAATACACAACAATTGGATTCTGTATGTCCCTTTCAACCCGTTGCTGTCGACACACGATGAGTAAATACATTTGATTCGTTCATATGATATTACATTTGCTTAATGTAATAGCGAGCGTGTGTGCGAAAATAATCCCGCAAAATCCCGTTGGATTATCGTGGAATTCAATCCGTCCCTATGGGAATGGGAATGAGAATTTTTTAAGGATGACATTAGAAAAATGAGGAGTAAAGTGTTTTTCTTCTTTTTTATTATTAGCATGATAATGTCTCGGGTACTGTTGAAAATTATCTAGTAAATTGGCTTCTCGATTCACATGAATACTTAAACAAAATACATATACATACATACGAACTCGCCCTTGTGATCCCAGACGGGGTAAGCAGAGGTGTAACCCAAATTTTTCCGAGCTTAATAATCCGTCCCACAATGTGATAGGGAGTGAGCCTAACATCATGATGGATAAAAGAAATTGTATAATGTAATAAATAAAGTATAATTTTCCAAGAAAACGAGATTTGCTCTTATCTATCGGAAACCCTGATTTCATGAATTCCGCACGTAATCCGGAATTTCCGTTCGAAAATATCGAAGACTTAGGGCGCGGAGATTTCGCGATAAAACTCGGTGAAGTTTTGAAAAACATCGGGCGCGCTCCGAGTCGAGTTTTAATCAATTTAACAAACTATTTTCCCGGTTTATGTTTATTTAATTTCGTTTTTACGTCCGAAATAAGTCATTTAGAGTATTACATGCCAGTGTTCTCGAAGAACAATTATTTCAACGCTTTGTTATACGTTCATTTATGTTACATAAAAATGATTGTTCCGTCTTTATTCAGCGCTAAAAATAGATCAATGATAGCGAAGCTTACACATAGTACAGTAAGCTTAGAACATGTTTTAATAGTTTTCTAAAACGATGACAGTTTTCGTTTACTCTCCATATACCGGGTAGCAGTAGCCACTAGTAGGGACTATGATGAATTAAAATTGATAGTATGATTAATTCTATATCATATTAGTCAACCACACAGTTTTCGGACGATTTTTTTACAGTGTGAACTTGACACTTTTTTTTTTATAAAATTTTATACGAATTGTAAAAATGTAACTCGCACAAGACCTAGTGAGCTCATTTAAATAATGTTCTTAAATACGCACGACATTTACTTTGAATGACGGTTTCAAATATAATGGTCTAAGATCCCACCTAACAACGACCTTCACCCATCTGTTTACCGGATGAAACATATATTTTCGGGTATAAAATGTGTTGCTGATCACATTCCAATAGGGTTGCCTAAAAGAATATGGTCAAGGATATGATTAATTAAAATTTGAAAAAAATTTTTTTTTTTTATAATTTCACCGATCTGTTTACCAAAAAAATGAACCTTCAATGAAAAGTGTACAATGTATACTACCTGAAAATGCTAGGTTGCCTACCTTTTTCTGGGCACTACTACCGGGTTGCCG
Source organism: Amorpha juglandis (assembly GCA_949126905.1). Lineage (NCBI taxonomy): Eukaryota > Metazoa > Arthropoda > Insecta > Lepidoptera > Sphingidae > Amorpha > Amorpha juglandis. Next base: position 16,825,676 of record OX421374.1, on the reverse strand, counting down.
TGTGCAAAGAGGTAACAAAAAAGTGGTAATTGCGCTCATCTGCTTTCCGCTTCAAAAGTATATTAAAATGAAGGAAATTTCATTGCGAATTCAGTAATATAGGGTTGCCTATGAAAATCTGTTCATGGATTAGGGTTGCCTGGCTTTGAAATCCGAAAATCGGAGCAAGTTAGAGATGAGTTTGTTTCGCCAGGTCTTCTCAGGAAGGGTCGCCTTTGGATCTGGTGGTAGTCTTAAAATAACAATCTGGAGATACACATGATACGTATTAATCTGCCTTATAACTAACTAGCTTTTGCTCGCGGCTCCGCCCGCGTGAACAGCATTTTGCGGGATAAAAGTAGCCTGTAACCGTCTCCAGGGTCCCATCTGTCTCTGTAGATAAATTCATCAAAATCGGTTCAGTGATTTAGGCCTGAAATCGTAACAAACAAACTCACTTTCGCATTTACTTTCATCCCTTATTAAATAAAATTTCCGAAATTCCTGAAACACGTATTTATTTGTTTTACGTCAATGACCGAAATACAAAATTTTGTTTATGTAACTTTCAAAATGACGGACTTTCATACATATTATCATCCCCTATTTAGACCCCTTCGGGGTGGAATTTTCTAAAATCCTTTCTTAGTGGGTGCCTACATAACAAAATGAATATATAGTCCGAATTTCATGCTTGTAGCCTTGATAGTTTGCGCTCGGCGATGATGAATCAGTCAGTCAGTCAGGACATGTTATTTTATAAGTATAGATGTACTATGCATGCGCACTCTCTTCCATTGTACAGATTCATAGCACGCATCTGATGAACTGCGTCCTCCTCTATTGCATCACATAGTACGCGCAATGCTTCTCTCTCGTTCATGAAATGAAATGAAATCGTTTATTAATCATGTAGGCAATTGAAATAGCGCTTATGACAAGTCAGAACAAAAGTAAAAGAAACTTATATATAGAAATCAGTATCAACTAATGTATACATACATACATAGCATCTTCAAAATACACACGGCAATTACACTAAATCTATTTATTATTATTATTTTTCCATATTTTTACTATGGAATAGTCCAGAATCGTTATATATTGGGGAGGGTCGTCGATATGGACCATAGGCATTATCGAAACGGCACGTGTTTTAAAACTACCACCGGATCCAAAAAAGACCCCTCTTGAGCAGACCCGGCGAAACAAACTCAAGTGGGCTTCCTTTACCCCTGGATGCAACGCGGCGCGACCCAGCCCTGAGATGATCCAGCTAGACAAATTCAGTGGGCTTGTTTTTGGTCCGGTCTTTCAATCCAAATTATTTGCGGAAATACAAAGCCTTTTATATATATAATCTATACTTATAAAATAACATGTCCTGACTGACTGACTGATTCATCATCGCCGAGCGCAAACTATCAAGGCTACAAGCATGAAATTCGGACTATATATTCATTTTGTTATGTAGGCACCCACTAAGAAAGGATTTTAGAAAATTCCACCCCGAAGGGGTCTAAATAGGGGATGATAATATGTATGAAAGTCCGTCATTTTGAAAGTTACATAAACAAAATTTTGTATTTCGGTCATTGACGTAAAACAAATAAATACGTGTTTCAGGAATTTTGGAAATTTTATTTAATAAGGGATGAAAGTAAATGCGAAAGTGAGTTTGTTTGTTACGATTTCAGGCCTAAATCACTGAACCGATTTTGATGAATTTATCTACAGAGACAGAAGGGACCCTGGAGACGGTTACAGGCTACTTTTATCCCGCAAAATGCTGTTCACGCGGGCGGAGCCGCGAGCAAAAGCTAGTTAGTTATAAGGCAGATTAATACGTATCATGTGTATCTCCAGATTGTTGTTTTAAGACTACCACCAGATCCAAAGGCGACCCTTCCTGAGAAGACCTGGCGAAACAAACTCATCTCTAACTTGCTCCGATTTTCGGATTTCAAAGCCAGGCAACCCTAATCCATGAACAGATTTTCATAGGCAACCCTATATTACTGAATTCGCAATGAAATTTCCTTCATTTTAATATACTTTTGAAGCGGAAAGCAGATGAGCGCAATTACCACTTTTTTGTTACCTCTTTGCACACGGCAACCCGGTAGTAGTGCCCAGAAAAAGGTAGGCAACCTAGCATTTTCAGGTAGTATACATTGTACACTTTTCATTGAAGGTTCATTTTTTTGGTAAACAGATCGGTGAAATTATAAAAAAAAATATTTTTTTCATATTTTAATTAATCATATCCTTGACCATATTCTTTTAGGCAACCCTATTGGAATGTGATCAGCAACACATTTTATACCCGAAAATATATGTTTCATCCGGTAAACAGATGGGTGAAGGTCGTTGTTAGGTGGGATCTCCTACTATAAGACAATTATTAACCCCAGACAAAAAGAGGTGCGTTATAATTTTAGCCACTCCCTCCCTCTCCCCCCTCTCTTTCTCTCTCTCTCTCTGTGTATGTGTATCTGTCTGTAACATCGTATTACCTAAATAAATGGACCCATTTGAATGCATTTGTTATATTTATATACGTTCCACTGCTGGGCACGGACCTTCTCTACTGAATGATGGGGATTAGGCCTTAGTCCACCACGCTGGCCTAATGCGGGTTGGCAGACTTCACATACCTTCGAATAATCTTATAGAATTCTCAGGTATGCAGGTTTCCTCACGATGTTTCCTTCACCGTTAAAGCAAGCGATAATTAACAATGCAATTAATATACCTACACGGAACTTAGAAAAGTCAGTGGTGTATGCTCTTGAGGCTGTTTTCTAACGTGCGACTTTCTTCTCGACCGTCCATACCACTGCCGGGTGAGCTATTGATGCTTTTTTAATATGTATATTGCATTAAAATGATGTATGTACAAGAATTTATATATCATATGGCTCGTATGATTCCCTCTCTGCGTATCAAATTACTACTAATGGTATTAAAAAATGTAATTGAATTTTATAATATTACGAAGGTATTTCCAATTTTCCATTCAGCTCAGCGAGGAGTGGTAAGGACTGTCGAGGCGAAAGTCGCAGGTTCGAAACCACCCTTAAGAGCTCCTCTGACTTTTCTAAGTTATGTGTTTAATAATTGTTAATTATCGCTAGTTTTAATGATAAAGGACACATCGTGAGGAAACCTGCATACCTGAGATTTTCTATACATGAGTTATGAAGGTATGTGAAGTTTGCCAACCCGTATTAGGCCGTGGTGGACTAAGGCCTAACCCCTCTTAATCAGTATAAGATCCACTTGTAGCGGTTTTCCTTCATCCATAGCCCCTTCAAGGTAACTACTTTCTTACGAGGGCTGAACCGACTAAAGCAACTCAATCAGACCGTCCTGACAGGAAATCACTTAAATCTAATGAGATTATTCTGTGTATGGGCACGCATCCTATTAGGTGGAACCGATGCAGATCCGTCTGATAGGATTGGCCCCCTAATTTATGCCAGTCCTTAGTGGAATTTTACGAGCAATGAGAGCAAAAATAAAGTAAATCTATGTATATGAAAATTAAATAATACTCGCTCGTTAATCACGAAATCGAATTTCGCCAAGCAATAGTGTGTAAGCACTGTTGTGTTCCGGTTTGAAGAACATTGAAGGCAGTGAAATTACTGGGCAGTATGAGATTTAACATCTTACGTATCGGGGTATCGAGCGCAGTTTAGTGCCATGTAGTGACTCATCGGTCACCTGATGACTGACTCATCAGGTGACCCACTTGTCATATATTTCTACGTACCAGAAAAATACTTGGCCAAGGATTCTTATACCATATTAATATTGCGTCACCATAATTTTCCACTAGGACTATACTTTTCGTATAACAGGTACTTGACGATATCCATAGTTCTATCATTGATTCAATGTTATCATTTTAATATAACACAAGTTTAAGTGTCACGTTTTAAGTTGTCACGTTGATAATTGTAACGAAATTTTCTAGATGAAACTTAATTTCCACCCGCGATACATAATGTATTTCCACAGCTAGTTACTGCTCGTTGCGAAATATATTCATGACAATCTGATAAAGGGTGGACGCGACGTATCGGTCCAATGTTGCCAATTAAGTAAATTTAATTTTGACGTGAGGGACGCTGCACGTTCGGAATGAGAAAATTATTATGAAAATCTGTGTGGAGAGGATATTTGTTTCGGACATGTACAGATGTTAAATCACTTTATTACTATCTGCCTGTCTTTATTGTGTGAGGGTTTTGTAATGTCTGTATAATATACATATGATATTAACATTCCTGTATTCCCAAAGGGTTTAATGGTGGTACAATTTTTGCACCCAAGGTTCGCAAAACATATTTCAGTTATTTGCACTTTTCCTATAACGCAGATTTATACCCACGTGCGTGTCAAGCCTGTACCCAACGGGCGTTACAAGGTGGTAGGTCCTTCGTATGCGAGAGTTCGTCTGAGTTGGTACCACCGGTTTATCTATATCTGCCGCCAAGTAACAGTGTGTGAGCACTGCTGTATTTCGGTTTGAAGGTAATTGAACCCGGTGAAATTACTATTATAAGACTTAACATCATGTCTGAGGGAGACGATCGCTGTTCAGTGTCATGCATTGCTTTGTAATTCAAAGTTCTGTGTGGTGTTGATTTTGTTTATGGGCAGGCGTGGCGCTTACCATCAGAGCGCCTTGATTGTCTCGTCATTGAATTAAATAGAAAACCCCCAATTATTTCATATATACTATTCCTACACGTATTCCACATGCATGCGGAACTTCACGCAGCGCAGTAACGCATTATGATAATGATCCTAATGTTAACGCGAATGTAACTCACTGAAATAAAACTAATTTAAACGGATTTTATCGCGGGTTTTTATTTAAATTGTGGTCCCGGCGTTTACATTATGATAATGCACGCATGTGGGGACAAACACGTGTGACAGGAAAAAACCCTATGAAAAGAACTTTCATAGATGTAGAACAGCGAGCAAAAGGCAGTTTATAATGTAGCCATGTATATCATGCAAAAAACTTATAATTAATACCTACTCACTATCCATCCTATTCCAAAACAAAACCAACAAGAAACATGAACGCAATATGAAAAATTCAAAGCATCAAAAACCAAGCCGTTGCTGCAAACCATATCGATATTCAATATTGGGTGTGGCGTGTATTTTGGTATCAATAAATAAATATTATATTTGCAGGTCGTCTCCCGTTTGAAACTGCAACGGTACGCGTTCTCGACTCTTCAGACTGCTAGGGATGGACGTTATAATTCATGATTTTGTTTCAATCGTTTGTATTAATTGTAGAAATCTTTTAAAAACTTTTTTTAATAGCATAGGCTGGCAAAAGAGCAAGTATTTCCCCTGATGGTAAGTGATCTCCACCGCCCATGTACCTCCACAATACCAGAAGAATCATGGACGCGTTGCCGACCTTAAAGGAAAACGACAATTGGGGATTGGGAAGGGGAGGGGATTTGGGCCTCCGGATATCTCACTCACTATACTAAACGCAGCAGCAAGCTGCTACTTTACGTCGATTTTATGTGTGGAAGTGGTAACGACCCGGTCGAACCGGCCCGTTTATGCTGTAGTCAAAACTGTCTATAGCGTGGCTCTACCACTCAAAATTAGGTCAACTTAAACTGGTTCATTATTTATTCGGTTTTGTTTTTTAGACTTCTTATATTTTTGAATAAATGCAGACATAATGTCTGCAGCATTCTCTACCTGTTTAACTTTTGGCAATATATATGAACGAAGTGCAAAATATATTATAATAATTACGCAAGCTCATACATGTATTCTCAGTAGGGTAGGCAGGTGTACAATTGCAAATATACTATTATTGAAGTGATAACTTCTTATGGGAGGGTGAACCGAAACGTTCCGTAACGCGAGCGACCCATCGACCAGCCAGCGTTAGCCGACCTCCCTGGAACATAAATTATTTCGAAGTCCCAGGTGGCGTCACACAGTGACCAGTCAGCTTGGACCGGACTTTGACCGGACTTTGACCGGACTTTAACCGGACTTTGACCGGGCTATGACCGGAGTTTGGCCGGATTTTGACAGGACTTTGACTGGTATTTGACCGGACTTCGACCGGACTTTGACTGGACTTTGACCGGATTTTGACAGGACTTTGACCGGTATTTGACCGAACTTTGACCGGACTTTAACCGGACCTCCCCGGATTTTGACAGGACTTTCACCGGTATTTGACCGGACTTCAACCGGATTTTGACCGGACTTTAACTGGACTTTAATAGGGCTTTGACCGGATTTTGACAAACTTTGACAGGACTTTGACCGAATTTGACAGGTTTTTGACCGGATTTCGACTGGACTTTAACCGGACTTCGACCGGACTTTGATGGGACTTTGACCGGGCTTTGGCCGGATTTTGACAAGACTGACATTACTTTGACTGGACTTTAACCGGATTTTGGCTGGACTTTGACTGGTATTTGACCGGACTTTGACCGGATTTTGACAAACTTTGACAGGACTTTGACCGGATTTGACAGGTTTTTGACCGGATTTCGACTGGACTTTAACCGGACTTCGACCGGACTTTGATGGGACTTTGACCGGGCTTTGGCCGGATTTTGACAAGACTGACATTACTTTGACTGGACTTTAACCGGATTTTGGCTGGACTTTGACTGGTATTTGACCGGACTTTGACCGGATTTCGACTGGACTTTAATCGGACTTCTACCGGACTTTGATAGGACTTTGACCGGATTTTGACAAGATTGACATTACTCTGACTGGACTTTAACCGGATTTTGGCAGGACTTTGACAGGGCTTTGACTGGACTTTGACCGGATTTTGACAGGTATTTGACCGGACTTTGACCAACTTTGACAGAAGTTTGACAGGGCTTTGACATGACTTTGACCGGACTTAACGTAACGCGTTACGGCGCCACTCTGGCTTCCCTTTCTCTCACGCATACGCTAGTAGTAGGCAGGCTCCTCCGCTCTCACTTTAACCCACCTTAGTTTAAGTTATCACTTCTGTCGAGCGTCCCGAGGCGCACTTTTTTTTTTTTTATATTGGTTGAGCCTATTACCATGCTGGGAATTCTAAACCGAGGCAAGTCGCATGAGTTTTTAAAATTGAAAAATAAAAATCGAAACCTGCATCTCACTGGTTTTACCTATGTAATGAGATATACTTAATATATCTAATATGATACTTAAGCTAATGAAATGATCAAACGATTGTTTAAATATACTCATATATAAAAAGAACACATTCGATTTTCTCTACAAGCCCTAAATATTTATTCCATTGCAATAAAGACTTCAAACAGCGTGACGTCTTTAAAAAGGCTCTTATTTATTTAATTTGTATAAATGTTCACGATTCTGTTGAATGTAACGACATAAAGTATCTTTTTATTGCTAGACATCTTTTACCCTCTCAACACTGACATGATTAATGATCATTTTCAATATTTTATATTCCCTTTTCTTCCAATTTCAGATAAAGTGTTAAGTTTTGTTTTTGATACGTTATATAAAATTGTTTTTTGTGAGTTGGAGGCGAAAGAAATCCAACCTCTTTTATCCCGAGGGAGAGACGGGAAGCGAATAAAGTGTTCCAACTATCTGTCCAAGTTGATGATAGGATAATTTCAAGTACCTTTCAACTGCCTTTCACTATGAATAATAATAAATTGCTTATTTGTTGTAACTGTTTGTTAAGGAAAAATTGTGGTATCTTAGTAAAGAATAGAACGGACTATCGAAGTCACGAGTTCGAAACTACATAATATGTAAAGGATCTTTTCTAGTCAAGAAAGTCTTAATAAGTCATAAAGAGTATTGAGGCAAACAGCAGCCCAGACTCCCGGACGGAACATACTACAAATATTTACGTTGCTTACTATAATTCTAAGGTCACCAAAGTGTACCAAGGAAACCCTATTACAGAGTCTGTTTCATCATCATCTCGTTTCGTCATCTGTTTTTTTGTCTGTCTGAAGGTCTGCTCTATCTGTTGAGTCATAGGTAGCTGATTAAAATGTTTACAGAATATGACGTTATAGGATATCCTATTTCTTGTATACTATGTGGAAGTTAAAAACCCCACAATTGCTTAAATTTTGAAATGAAGTCGATTCTATTTTTGTTCGTACTATGTACTGAGTTAGGCGTGTTACGAAACGTAGATTTCGTGACCGAAATAGGAATATGGTAGGGATATATTTGGGCGCCTTCTCGAAGTTTCTTCCCCAGGCTTGGGGATATGAGGTGATGGTGTACTGGTTTGGTGGTTGGCAGCTGTAGCTAGTTGAAAGCAACTAACTTGACTTTCTTGATTTGACATCTTCACGTCAAACTTACGTTCTATTTTTTCTAATGTTCTTATTTATACCACAGGGGAAGAGAATGCCACACAATATCCACTACTATGCAACATACAATTCTCATCAATCAGAAAATAGATGGCAATTCTAGCAAAATTCTTAGAATTTTATGACTCCCTGCTGATTGTTATACGTAAAACTATTTTTGCAGTTTCTTATTTCTTTGAATGAATCTCACTGTGAAGTGTGTAATTTTCTCAAGAGAGTCATTTCATCGTTCAAAGTGTAATAGCATCTTTGTGCCGTTTAGATTCATAAAATTTACTATAGTAAGCATTATTTAAAAAAAGTTGTATCTACGAGATAAGTTTGCTTTAATAAGAGTAGTTATAGGTGTAGGATTAAAATTAGCCCCAAGAGTGTGGCACCTTTCACTTTTCTACTTGGGTATTCATTGTTCATTATCATATATTTTAGTGGTGAAGGAAATGTCGTGAGTAAATCTTCGCACTTGAGAATTCTTCGTAAAAATTTCAAAAGTGTGTGAAGTTCGCCCACCTGCATTAGGCCTGTGTAGTAGATGGACTAAGGCGTAACCTCTCTCATTTGTTAGATTTACGTTGTTTTGTCATTTTTACCACCACTAGATGTTACGTCCCTCGTATGCGAGAAGCCGTTTGGGTAGCAAACACTGTTTAGTTAATTCCTCCCGCCAAGCACCAGTTGGTAAATGACTTCTGTTTTCAGTTTTAAGGACATCGAAGCCAATGATATCCATAGTCTTATAGTTAACATCCATAAATGTCATAAGAACGCGAGGATAGTAGAGTGTCATGCAAATGCATGATCCTTCTGGGTGGATGGATGGATGTGTGTTCAGTTCTGATAGTGGATATCAAAAACCATTATGTAACACAGCTCCGCCTCTGTGGATGCCTACTATAAAAATGTTAATTGTATTTACAAGGTGGTAGGTCCCTCGTATACCAGAGACCATGTGGGTTGGTACCACTGCTTTGTCTATTTCTGCCGCCAAGCAACAGTGTGTAAGAACTGTTGTGTTTCGGTTTGAAGAACATTGAAGCTAGTGAAATTACTGGGCATTATGAGACTTCACATTTAGTGTCTCGGGGTGACGAGCACAGTTCAGTGCCATGCAGTGCTTTATATTCTGTAATTCAAAGTTCTGTGTGGTGTTGCTTCTGTTTATGGGCAGGCGTAGCGCTTATCATCAGGGGAGCGCCTTGCTCATCTCGGCATTCAGTCAAATCAAAAAAAATAAAAAAAATACAAATTTATAATTTATTCCATTCAACTCGAATTCACTTGCACGCAATGGTAATTTACCATCTCATCAAATATAGTACAAACTATTTCCAAATATATTATCGAATCAAATGAATAGTTTTAGAACGTTCACATCAATACTTCGTTCTCGCGGTTCCAGTGATGCATTGCTGTCAGGTGTACACGGCCGATGTTGCAGAAATTTTATCTAGTTTCAATTTCCGTTGGATACGTTGGACCGAGATTAGATGTTGTATCAAAGTTTCGCTCAGATTTCGATGAAAATTGCAACGTTGCGTCTGCAATGCTCAGACGAAAGATAGACGAGGTCTCAGAAATAAAATATCTTGGAGATTCATGAATGCGGTAACTGAATTCAATTGGCAAATAATGCGATTTGTCGCAAAGTCGTCGGTGGTTTTGTAATCTTGAGGGTGGTTTACAATAATAATTTTGTTGGCTTCATTCCCGGAGTAGGAATAACTTAATATAAGAAGCGTTTAGTCATTTGAACACTTAGTTTTAGCGTAACTGTAAAGGAAGCAGCAATGAAGTTTACAGGTCGTAATGCTTGAATTTTTCCAGATCAGGGTTGTATAAGTACAGTGATTTTTTCACTAAAAACACGCTAGTAAAGTGACGCGTTACCATAATCCATGTCAAGTAAATAACTCGATTATAGTAATGTAAAATGTGTACCGTGTAAAAAGAGCAACGCCAGGGTTTCTTGCCAGTTCTTTCCTGGAATAGCATTCCGAACGGGTGGTAGCTTATTAAACGGCGAAGTTAAATGCTATGTTCCTACTATCTAAACTATGATACACAGTGTGTCCTAACTATATCTGGCAATCGAATAGAGGCACATGCGACCTTTCACAACTACGACTAAGGGTATCCGCCTACAAATATTTATTCCGGAACTGGTTTGCGTTACGTCAAATACAGTAATACGATTTAAGTTTTGGGATTCGGTGTTATGTTCGGTTTAAGGAATATTATTGTTTATGTTATTGTATAGTACTAGACTATACTATTGTAGTGTTAGAGTGGTTTATAACATATTCATGTGTAAGCAGGTACATATTTCTCAATTACTACTAAACAAAAAGAGAAGAATTAAATGTAGGAAAATCTTAGTTGCGCAACATCATTGGACGGGCTTCATGAGCGTTGCAGAGTACCTTTTCGCGGAAAATAATAGCGAATATTTTAAACTGACCAACTTTTAGTAATTATGAAGAAACAAAAAGAAGGAAAGACTAAATCGTCTGCAGCAACATTGATATTATATTTGGATTGCACTGATTCATGAGTAGTAGAGCCATACTGTAGACAGTTTTGTCTACAGCATGCATGAATGGGCCGGCTCAATCGGGTCGTTACCACGGTGAATGAGATATCCGGAGGCCCAAATCCTCCTCCCCTTCCCAAGCCCTTAATTATCCCTCCCCTTTAAGATCGACTACGCGCCTATGATTCTTCTAGTATTGTAGGCGTACATGGGCGGTGGAGATCACTTACCATCATGTGGCCCACGTGCTCGTTTGCCAGTCTATGCTATAAAAATAACTGAACTAACCAATAAGTGTAATGCAGACATTTGTCCCTGCCAAGTAAAATAAATATCAAGTTATTTCTAGCTCTATTAATTTGCCTGAGAGTTCGTCTATCCTTTTTCGCGGTCTGAAATGCAACGTAAATACTTTTTCTATATTCAGCAGTCGTGGAATTTAGCTTGTGATTGATGCATGCATTGCACATATTGTAGGGTTACCACTCGTCCTGATTTACCCGGATTTATCGTATTTGCGTCGTCGGCGTCTGGTGAAACTAATAACATAAGTCGCAGCAACTCATGTTTTGGGATTCGGGAAAAATCATCTTCTATACTTATAAAATAACATGTCCTGACTGACTGACTGATTCATCATCGCCGAGCGCAAACTATCAAGGCTACAAGCATGAAATTCGGACTGTATATTCATTTTGTTATGTAGGCACCCACTAAGAAAATTCCACCCCAAAGGGGTCAAAATAGGGATAATAATATGTATGAAAGTCCGTCATTTTGAAAGTTACATAAACAAAATTTAGTATTTCGGTTATTGAAGTAAAACAAATAAAAACGTGTTTCAGGAATTTTGGAAATTTTAGTTAATAAGAGATGAAAAGGGGGGTGAAAGTTAATGCGAAAGTGTGTTTGTTTGTTATGCTTTCACGCCTAAATCACTGAACCGATTTTTAATGAATTTACAGGGATAGATGGGACTCTGGAGACGGTTGCAGGCTACTTTTATCTGGGAAAATGCTGTTCACACGGACGGAGCCGCGAGCAAAAGCTAGTATTTTATATTTATCATCAAAAATGAGGACAATTATAAAAATGACTAAATTATTTTGTTTTTTAGCGTAACTAAATTTTATAGTTTAAAAATAAACAAGGGTTTTGTAAAACTAAACAAATATTTTGTATCCTTAAGAGACATTCTTTTATCCACCAACAGAAAAGGGGAGTTATAAGTTTACCCGTATAATCATAACTCCTTAGTAATGTATAGCAGATATATTTGATATCTTGTTTGGTCTCATTTGATAGGTTGTAGTGGTTTTTAACGGTTCGTTTTTAAATAAATAAATACACCCAAAGGTCATACATAGTCCCACAGTAAGAAACTATTCTTGTGTTGCTTGTATCAGCAACTACTAAAGACTTTCAAATAATTATTTAAAGCAATTGTCCTGAGTTTTTGCGGCTTAGTCCGGTAGCCACTTAAACTATGGTAAACCTACACACGCCCTGTCGTCGTTTTATTTATGTTCAATATGAATATTTGATTTCAGACACTTTAATGGGGGATGCGATGTTAATGAATTAATATTATGGTTTAAAAAATTAAATTACATAAACTCACGCAATTTCCGTCCCTTGATATGATAAGGCGAATCTATCACCACCGATATGGTCGATATTTGCTCCCAAGTACAAATTCTATACTCCAGCATCTCGTGTGAATTTACAAGTGGGTAAAGGTCATGGAACATGTGAATTTTTTATTCGAATTCATACCTACCAATGATAAAATTTAAAAGAGGCATATTTTTTGGGGAAATCCCATCTAATTGACACAAGACAAACATACCAATCACAAAGTCTCATCGGAAAAGCTTTGGTGTGAAAGTAATTAACACGAAAATGTAAATTAAGACTAGTATAAGATAAAAATACGGTCATGCATGATACTGCTTCTTGACGTATAAAGTGAAAACGAAACCATTATCGTTTTGGAAAACCCCCAAAACATTTGCTAAGCCTACTGATATGATGATACAAACAGAGTCCTGAACCAATTGAGGACAAAATAATATTCAAATCAAACGGAAGAGCATCTACACCAATTATTAAATAAACACAGTGACTCGCATCCCTAGATAAGGATAATTTAGTATCGATACAGAATATATCGATATGTTGGGTATAGATACTCGATAGCGAGTACTCAATACTGATGTCGAAAATATCGAATAAATATTTTGAATAAATATTTGGTGGTATTTTCGTTAATTATATTTATTATTGTTTAATGAAAAATTTCGCCCTTATATCCGCTCCATTATATGATAAGGACGGGATTGTCACCATACCGGACTCCGGGCTGAATATTAGCATTTCGTGATAGAAAAACCCATTATCACTTTTACCCGACCTGGCATTCGAATCTGAGACCTCAGCACAGCATTCATAGCGCGTACGCATTACAAGTACGCCAAGGCAATCAACTTTAACTTAGGACATATTTTTCGCCTTAATATCGAGACAAGCAGGTCCCTCTCCTGGTGGTAAGTTGTGGTAAAATGGTATTTGAATCATTAAATTTGATAAAGAATTATAGAAATTAAGGCGTTCCGATAAAAAACACTTTTGAGAAATAATGTATAGAGAACATTTTTAAAGTATCGATTATTTTCTGGTATTCGATTCCGAATATTCTATATCGATACTACGAGTCGTCCAACGTAGTCCCCAATCATCGTCGTACAACTATTGAGTTAGAATATTAAACAAAGGGTGTTATTTCATAATTGAACCCAAAATCTGATCACGGTATAATTGGTTTCGTAAACTGTGTCGGCTGCAATGCAATTAGCGAGGTAGATAGCGTACGTTGGGACCAAATCGAATTAATTAACCCCGAATGCAACAGTCATAGAAACAATAGTAACTAGATTTGTCTGAGGCTTTATCGTCTTAGTGTGGTGTAGGAAATTTGTTTAGTTTTATTGTCATCTCTATTTTCGATTTTATTATTTGATTAAATGACGAGACGAGCAGGGCGTTCGCCTGATGGTAAGCGCCACGCCTGCGCATAAATAGAAGCAACACCGTTCAGAACTTTGAATTACAAAGCACTGCATGGCACTGCCATGCTAGCCAATAGTCTCACTATAGAGGATGTTCAAGCTCGGAAGAAGTAGCAGCATCTAAATAGTTGGGTTTGGGTTTTAGTTTAGGGTTGTGTTTTTTACTACTGCCTCATACAAAATAGCGAAAAATAGCGGCTTGCTGTTGCATTTTATATGTAGCGTGAGATATCACAAGACCCTAATTCCCTTCCCCTTTCCGATTCTTATTTATCCCTTGCTATTAAGGATGGCAACGCGGCCATGATTCCTCTGGTATTGTGGGTGTACATGACTTACCATCAGATTACCCATTTGCCCATATGCAGGCCTATAAAAAAACGTTGTATCTTCTTCATAATGTACAACTATTTATATAATTCAAATAAAGTTGCCCTCCACAATGTAGCGAAATAATTAAACCGGTGCTTACTGAACTGTAAATGTTTGTACTGCGGATTGAATGTGTGGCGAGCCGTGATCATATGAAACCGTTCCATTGGATCTCTAGTACTTTTGCTACATACAAGTCTAAAGGACAGGTTCACACCAGTCTAAAGGATTAATATACAACAGATGGATTTTTATTTATGCCGCCAAGCAACAGTGTGTAGTGTTGTATTTCGATTTGAAGCCAGTTAAATTACTGGGCATTATGAGACCTTACATTTTATGGCTCGGGGTGATGAACGCGGTTCAGTGCTTTGTTATTCAAAATTCTGTGTGGTGTTGCTTCTGTTTATAGGCAGGCGTGGCGCTTACCATCAGACGAGAGCCTTGCTCGTCTCCTCATAAAATCAAATAATAAAAAAAGAAATCACGATTCACGAAGCTTAGATTCGTCTCATCATATAGCGAGCTTATCGCCATACCGGCCATAAATTCAAATCCCGGAAAATTGATGTGGAAATTTCTAAATCAAGAACTCAAACTAGGGGACATGTTCTTTGTATGTGAGCGGCCGTTTGGGTTGGCATCAGCGTTTTATTTCTTTCTGCCGGCAGGAAATACTGTCACTATTGTTGTGTTTTGGTTTGAAGGACATTGAAGCCACTGAAATAACTAGGCATTAAGACACAAGATGTATCTTGAAGTGACGAGCGCAGTCCAGTGACATGCATAATTTAAAGCTATGTTGCTTCTATTTAAGGGTAGGTGTGGCGTTTTTTTTGTTGGCTATCATGAGAGTGTCTTCGCAGAATTCTCATATACTTCGGTCACATCGCAAGGAAAGACGGTGGCAACCTCGAGATGCTCATTGTGACCGGCAAAGTAGATGGGAAAAGGCCTCGTGGACGCAACCCAATACGTTGGTCTGACCAGATCCGCACTGCACTTAATTCTACAGTTTACAACGCCGTCCACACCACTAGAGACAGAATCAGATGGAGGAAGATCCTAAGGGAGAAAGTGATGCAGTAGAGAGGTCACGACCCTCAATACTGAGGAATACGACGCAAGGAGGAGGAGGAGTGGCGTTTACAATTAGATGATCGACCTGCGCGGCTCATGATTCACATATTGTAATTTGCTGATTGGTGTTCGGAAATTAAAAATAACATATTACATCAAGGACGCAAATATTGTAGTTCTCCTTCTTTCTTTTTAATTAAACAAATTTACTTAGCAAATTAAGACACTGATATTTTCAGTGAATGTTAAGCAAAAACGCTCCATTTATACGGCCGCGACCCTCACCCGCATTTTCTTTTAAAAACTTCGCAATTTCCTTGCCCATAACGGAACTTCGTTTCCTACCAATCCGAAGCAGCAAGACCGCCTAATTCTTTATCAGAAAGATTTCAGCACGTTTCGTTCCTCCGCTCCCTCGGAATCGCGTTAACCATTCCGCTCAATAAAATAAAGACTCGTGTATAGTCCAACAGACAAAATTATATCTGGATTCAATTTATAAAGCAACCCTCGCTCCGACGGTCACAGATAATAACGAAGTTTTTGTCAAAGAAATAAAAAAAACCCACGAGGTCAAATGCGAATTCCTATTTCGAGTTGAAAAAAATTGAATATTTAACTTTACTTTTAAGTGGTGAATTCTTTGAAGTTGAGCGAGTTATTTTTTTAATGAATGTCGAGTTTATAATGAAATAAGGTTGTTAATTTAAATGGTGATAAGTCTTCGCAGTAGGCAGTAGTTCTACCAGTACATAATAAAAAGTATTAGACAGCAACAATAATGATAATTATTGGTTTATCAAGACATTTATTAATAAACTAGCTGTTCGTAACTCCGCAGGAGTCAATGTCTTATTCCTGGATTAAAATTCCCTATGTCCCAATTCCGGTCAAGGGGGCTTAACATATGCAACACATGAGTGGTAGAGCCACGTTGTAGGCAGTTTTATCTACAGCATTTATGGGCTGGCACGACCGCGTCGTTACAACTGTCTCACAGAAAACTGAGGTAAATTAGCGGCTTGAAGCTGCGTTTTGTACGGACATGATACGGAGACTCATATCGCCCTCCCCTTCCCAATCCCTAATTATCCCTTTCCTTTAAGGTCGGCAACGCGCTCATGATTCTTCTGAGAATGTGGGCGTACATGGGCGGTGGAGATCACTTACCATCAGGTGACCCACTTGTTCGTTTGCCGGGCTATGCTATAATTTTTTTTAAATCTTAAACACCTAGTTGTGATTTGTCCTGCACTGGTAATTATAATTTTATTATCACGATGATCAGTAAACTCTTTAATTAAACTTAAACTTAATAAAACTCCTTTACGGAATAAACTAGATTACGAGAAAATTATCCCTCACTTCATGTTGGAAATGTTCCCTAAAGAATAAACTTGAACAGCGAGAAGCCCTTAACAGTTTCAAACTGTGCTTGCATTTACACTGGCAGATTTATTATAATATACCCGTGTGAGTGTGTCTGGGCCGTTCCAAGCCGCCTTTGTAACTGCCTATTTCGATTAGGCTAGTAGGTAGAGGCCATAAAGTGCCTTCATATTGCGTTCAATGGAGCAACTACGTAATTCTGACCAATTCGGAATGTTTCTTTTATTACTCGTGCCTTTTGGGAACGAATTGATCGATTATTTCGTGTTAGAAGTTAATGAAGTAGTTAATGGATTGGTTTGAAATAGAAATAATTTATTGCACAGAACGTCAACTATATACTAAAAGAAAAAAATGCTCTCATATAAAGCATGATAAAACTACAGTAAACAATTATTTACTTTGTATCAAAATTAAGTGCGTAATACCGAACGCTATAGTGTGTTTGTTCAATTGGACTTCATTCAGTGCAAGTCTGTGTGGGCACATACGAGAGTGGGCAACCTATTTCATAATTTGTTTTCTATCTCTTCTAACTTAACGCCAGGATCTGGCTAACTACTTAGATCTTCCCAATTCACCTGCTTTGATTGAAATGTCTCTAACATTTTAATCAAATTTATCTATTATTGACATTAATTAGAGCCCTTTGGGGCCTACTTGACAAAATAAACGCTTTGATTTTGATTGTTGGATGTATTTATTTAAAATCTAGTCTGATTATTTCTCGCTTCACCTATGCCCATACTCCTAACAAGGAAATATCCTACGATACTCTCCAAAATAGATTGTCTCAACGTGCGGTCTCCAGTCTAACGCCTCCCCAAGAAGTTTATTAAGTCGTTTGTCGCCTTAGTGGGAGGGAGACTCTCTACACTGCCTCTAATTGCTTTTGTTACTCTAGACTCTATTACTGTAACAGAAGACATATTGTAGGTTTTTGAAGTTATACTTCTTTAGGCGCGTTATGAAAAAATGATGAGAGTGAAATTTTAAGATGCGCACGCACCTGTGACACAAAAAATTAACAGTATGAAGTTAGGCGCGTTAAGAAAAAATGATGAGAGTGAAAGTAGCCGTAATTAATAAACAAATGACGATTTAGACAAAGAAAAACTCTTTAGGTTTTTTCTTATTCGGAACATGTTGCCGTAAAAAGTACCAGGCTCGCATAAACGCAAAGAGAGTAGAATGTACTTCTATCATGTCGAGTGGATATGTTGATATAAATTAAAATACTTTTATTTAATATAATTAACACTAAATATTATTAAATTATTAATGTTACGATATTTCATCGTTGTTGTGAAGACTTGAGAATAAATTACACTTGTCTTTGGCGAAATGCATAACAATGCGAAGCTTAAGAGTGTTGTTACAAAGACTTGGCTGTATGAGCTACAATACCTTTGCCTATTAAAAACCCGAATTTGAACCAAAAATTATAATACCGAGGACTATGACGGAAGTGAATACTTTTTAAATTGTTTTCGAAATTAATAAGTGTCCGTTCTATTGAAACTATGAATCAACACGCATGAAACATTTACTATAATAATAATTATAATGTACATTATAAATAATAATTATTATTATAGTAAATGTTTCATGCGTGTTGATTCATAGGCCATTTTTGACAATGTCCTTTATAATTTATATATGTGCTAATAAATTATATTCAGTAGTGATTTAAATTGAATATTTTGATTGATATTACTTACTATTTGTGAATATTAGTGAAAAAAATTGTGCTTATATACTTTTTCAAGTGCTCCAATATAATTGAGGTTAACTATCCGTATGTATTATTTATTTATTTATATTTTGATTGATATTACTTACTATTTGTGAATATTAGTGAAAAAAATTGTGCTTATATACTTTTTCAAGTGCTCCAATATAATTGAGGTTAACTATCCGTATGTATTATTTATTGATATAAATTAAAATACTTTTATTTAATATAATTAACACTAAATATTATTAAATTATTAATGTTAAATACTTATTATTGGTTATTTAATATTCACAAAATAAAGAAATAAATTTAAAAAACATTTAATAAAAAGTTTGTGATAAAAATTAAAATTGAACATCAAATAATAATATTAATTTTTAATATTTGCTATTAAATTGAATAAATAACAAAGAAGTATAACTTCTCACGCGCGTACATAAGTACACGCACCCATTTTTTTTTTTTTGTTTCAACAATTTGTCTTTTTTCAAGCAGTATAAGTACTATTGCATACCGCTTTGAAGAATAATGGAAAGCTAGTAAAATGACTGAGCATTTTGAGTCTTATATTACGTCGCAGAATGAAATGCAGTGCTATGCAATATTTTGTATTTTAAAGTATTTAGCGCAGTGTCTGAGTAGCCGGCTGTGAAGCGAGAGGCCATAGGTTCGATTCCCGCATCAAAACAAATATTTGTTTCGGTTGTGGGTGTTGTGGGACCGCAAGTCCCTCGTAGTTTCTAATACCCATGTGCAAGTTAATCTAGTGTGGGGCCAGGACAATGTGTGTGACTGTTCTATGTATTTATTGGAACGAAGTTCCTTACGGCAGGCTTGGAGGGGATAGGGATTTCGCTGCGTGACCGAACTGAAAAAAATGTGATAGTAAAACCGTAAGAAAAATGCGTGGAAAAAATGCGTGGAAAAAATGCGTGGAAAAAATGCGTGGAAAAATTGCGTGGAAAAAATGCGTGGAATAAAAGCGTTAAATGAGACGTGCGCAGGCGCGACAGTCAATGTGTCAATTTTAATGTCAGTCATTTCTATGTAATTTTATGTTGTCAAACAAAAATAAAGAGACATATTTAAAATGAAATTCATTCAGCCAGTTATAATTGAAGTATATAAAAATATTCCTTCGATTTTTAAAAGATTACGCTAGCTCGTTATTATTTATAATTACATAAGATGATAAAAAATGCTATACAATAGCTTTACCGCGGCAGTCTCCGAGCGCCACACGTCTTTTTTTTATTTCTATTTTTCTATTCTATTTCTATGTAATTTTTGGAACGAAGTTCCTTACGGCAGGCTTGGAGGGGATAGGGATTTCGCTGCGTGACCGAACTGAAAAAAATGTGATAGTAAAACCGTAAGAAAAATGCCGTGTGCCGATTCTATTTGCAATTTGTGTCGATTCTTCATTAGCCGAAGGAACTTCGTTCCTACCTGGTGTCCCACGACACCACAATTTTTTTTTTTTTATGTTGTCAAACAAAAATAGAGACATATTTTGTTATTTTAGTTGATAATTTGAATTTTTTGCAATTTGTGTCGATTGTACATTAGCCGAAGGAACTTCGTTCCTACCTGGTGTCCCACGACACACACCAATTTTTATTTAATTTACTGTTTCTGTTATTGTGCAATCTCGTCAGGCAAAGGTCAAACCCACCACCTCCCATAGCCCAACCAACCATCCTTATGGGGCCTAATCTTAGGAGACTCTCGCGCAGATATTGCGTCTGCAAGCAGTTTGCACTCCACTGCGCGAGCTCTTCGGTCCCCTACAAGTTATAATTCAGTTCCATGTCCCTAAAGCAACTCTCCCCTTTCTGGGGCATGCTGTCCTGTCTACTCCACGCACGCGTTAGATTTTCCTTCTGTTAAAGGCGAGCCGTTTCTGATCTTGTGCCAGCCGTGCGCGAATTACCGAAGCCGTCCGAAGGCAAAGGCAAGATAAGTTCGTCATATCAGGCTCGTCTCATCATTCAAGCGTATAAAAAAGCCATACTAAACATCTTGGAATTCCCATCCATTCACTCCACACAACGACGCTATCACAAATCCTATCTGAAAGAGATGTATGTTATTCAGACCCGTCAAGTTATTTATGATTTACCGAATCGAATCCCACCCGATATCTGTAGGTGTAAACTCGAGTGTTTCGGTGAAGGACATTATTCAAGCGCATACAGCTATAAAAGATGTCTGTATTGATATATGTGGGTAGCACGTAATCGGTAGATGGATGACCTCTCGGAAGACAGGGCTTTCACTATTCTATATTTTATTTAGTTTGTTTTTGAATGACGAGACTAACAAGGCGCTCGACTAATGGTAAGCGTATGCCCATAAACAGAAGCACCACACGGAATTTTGAATTATAAAGCAATGCATGGCACTGAACTGCGCTCATCACCCTGAGACATAAGATGATAAGTTTCATAATGACCAGTTATTTCACTGGCCTCAATTTCTTTCAAACCGAAACAAAATAGTGGCTATACACTGTTGCTTGGCAGCAGAAATGGACAAAGTGGTGGTACCGACCGAGACAGCCTCTCGCATACAGAGGCCTTGTTAATCAACATCGCTACAAATTGAACATTGCGAACGCAAATGTTAATTTGTTGAACGCATGATTCTGGTGACAACCGATAAACCATTATATGGTGGTCACTGTTTTTTTTTACTACACCGCGGTTACCATCCGGTGTATTACAGTCACTTTACCGTGCCCAGAAAAAATTCTGCCAGCCCTCACCAACACCAGTTTTGCATACTAAGTACCAAGGCCGTACCTACATATGGCACGCGAGATTTCTTCGACACTGACTTATTTATGTAACTCGGCAACAGGGAGCCGTCGCTCATACGATACAATTCGTACAAATTACATCAGTTTGCAGGTGCGTACAGGGAAAAACCTGTATTCCTCATATATTGAAAGACAAATGTATTAAGTGAAGCTATTGCTCGCGGCTCGGCTTAACCTACATTTAGACCCCCGTTTCAATCGACTTCAAAGATGAAGAGGTTTTAATTCGTCTGTACTTTTTTTTATAGCATAGACCGGCAAAGGAGGAAATGGGTCACCTGATTGTAAGTGATCTCCACCGCCCATGTACGTCCACAATACTACAAGAATCATGGGCGCGTTGCCGAACTAAAAGGAGAGGGATAATTAGGGATTAGGAAGGGGAGGGGGATTTGGGCTTCCGGATATCTCACTTACGATGCGAAACGCAGCAGCAAGTTGCTACTTTACATAGGTTTTCTGTGAGGCAGTGGTAACGATTCGGTCGAGTCCTTCATGCTGTAGACAAAACTGACTACCGCTTGGCTCTACGACTAATTTTTTTTTATTATAAAAATATTTCAGATTTTTTGTAACCTGGATTTTATAACTTACGTACCCTTCAGGGGGCTTTTGAAGTATTGAAAGTATGCCTTGATTTAACATCAGTAACGTCGATTCCAGATATCTTATAAATAGCTTAGAAATTCTGGCACCAAGCTGTCGTCGTATCTTTATGGCCGAACTTGTTGGACGGAGGCCCAAACTCGTCTATATGAGAAGTTTACTTGTGAACGTACCTAGAAAATATATTACAGAAGGTAACAGTTCTAATTACCGATTTCATTGTGAGTTTTTAACGTAACGCAATCCAGGAATAGTGTCGACCAAAGACAAACAGTGTGTCTATCGTTGATCGGCACGATCATGTCGGCCTGCCTAACTGCTTCTTCACACTCCGTTTAAAGGACCCAATATTATAGGAAGGAGGGAACACGTGTGCCGGCAAACTATTCCACAGCTTAATGGTCCGGCAGAAGTAAGAATTTGCGAACTTTTTAGTTCAAGCCGAGATGGAGGAGACCACGAAGCTGTGGTAACGCAAGCCAGCACGCGTGGTTCTGTTAAGGAAAGGTGAGGATGGGATAAGGTTAAACAATTCTTCGGAGCATTCACCGTGATACAGACGGTACAAGACGCTCAGTGAGGCAATGTCCCTCCGCAATTGTAGCGGTTCTAAGCATCTTGTAACGTCTGCATCATTTACAATGGAGACAGCCCGACGCTGCAATCCATCCAAGGCATCGAGTAAGTATTTGAAACAAACAAAGACATAAAAAAGAAAACAAAATCTCTTATAATTAATTATTGACTAATACTAAAATTTAAATTAAATACATGCCAGCAAAGGTAGCTCCCATTCAGCTTGATGTTGCAGTACGACCTAAGCCATACTGCAACGCTGATTTTCTATGAGAGGCCATCTCTGTTTACCCTTTCGGGATTACAGGCGTGAGTGCGAGTGAATGTAATAAAAACGTAATGCAAACAAATATATAGCTTTGGTTCTATTTCTTTGTAATGATCGATATCTGACTGAAGGCGATATCATTATAGATCTTTTTCCTCTTCCTCTATATTTCATCTCTAAAGTTAAGCTACATTGTGCTCTAAAACTATTTTAATCCGTACGTAAATGCAAAACCAATGTTATGTCACTCATCGCGCCTAACGTGAATGTATTTCGGCATGATATTCGCGGGAGCTTAGATAATTTGAAGACAATTTCCCGTGGTGATAAAATAGAGAATTATTTAGTTTGTAACACAGACATAGATATAACAGACGACGGTAATATGCCGAAATAAAAAGGGAATTCAGCGGGCTTTACATATGTCTACGGTATATCGAATGAGATTGAAAACTATTGATAACAAATATCCAAGAAAAAAGTATCTACATTCTATAGAATATGTCGTTATATTAGAGTTTATAGATAAAATACCATAGATTTCTCCCCAGAATCAGGTAGGCGGCCAGTTGTGTTGTATAAGCCAAATGTCTAACATATATGTTAAAAAACATGCTGCGCCGACTCTACTGCAAGTGGCATAGGAGAAGGTGGAAGAAAAGACAAAGTACCACAGAAAGGTACTATTTCCTACCTTATTTATATTTTTCATATTATGTGTTGAGTCTACTAATAACATAATTTATATGGGACCATATCTCAGCTAAACTCTATCGAATGAATTTTTTTCCGACCAAATCGGTCCATAATTGGCAGAGAAATCGATGCACATACATAAAAAAAACACGATGAATTGAGAACCTCCTCTTTTTTAAGTCGGTTAAAAGCAAATAATCGTTCGAAAATTAATTTTGTATGCGACAAATGTGATATAAAATGAGTAATACTATTACTATTGACTGACTTACTAATACAAGTGTCCCACTTGCTCGTTTGGTCTATGCTATAAAAAAAGCATGTTGTACCAGGTGCACAATATTTAATTTTCTAATTCCTCACCGTTTCCTCAACTACCCCTTACCGGTGACTGTTGAGCGTCTAAACAAGGTCGTAACGAGAAAAACCCGCGATGACGCGACGTTTATGGCCCATCGCCTCCTCTAATGGCCTCGATACAATGAAGCAATTTATGCACAAATTATTGTCGTTTTATTGTTTTTGCATCCCTTTATTTATTGCGTGCGTTGTGATAGGTTGGCAGTTACTGCTAATGTATTGATTTCAAGATGTAGCAGCACAGTTACTCAAAAGCTTTTAAATAGAAAGATAGACTTTAGGAACAAATTGGTGGTAAGTCTCTCGTATGCGAGAGGTTGTCTGGGTACCTACTTAGTATTATTAATCACATTACTCATTTGTCTATTTTCCAAGAAACAGTGTGTAAGCACTGTTGTGTTTCGGTTCGAAGGACATTGAAGCTAGTGAAATTACTGGGCATTAAGAAATTCAACATTTTATGTTTCAGGGTGACGAGCGCAGTTAAGTGCCATGCAGTCCTTTATAATTTAAAGTTCTCTGTGGTTTTACTTCTTTTTATAGGCAAATCACCATCGCTTACCATCGAGCGAACTCCTCTCGTAATTCCAATTAATTAAAACCCCCCTCTCTCGCAACAGATTTACAGTAGTATAATATAACTTAATTTGATTACCTTTCAAAGAGTTTTGCGACAAGTACCAGATTTAAAACTTAGATAAGTACGTTGTAAAAGTTCGACAGCTGTTTGGAGTTATTTATGTCCAAAGATTTTATATTCATTGGTTATGAAGTTGCTTGTTGATTATCAATCCACCCTTCTGGATTGTTGCTAGGCAAGGGGAGACTGAATAACCTTGAGAAACAAAGGGTAAATGAGTAGATTTAGTGAATAATCTTTCATACTGAATAATTTTTAACTGGCGAACATGGGAGGATATTCTTAATTTAACGTGAATAAACTTATATCTCGGGGGAAGATCTCGGAGAGAATATAAAGCTCATTGACTTGTATCTATGAGAGGCCATTTACACCTCTCTATGATCAACCGGCATAAGTTCAATAATATCAACACAAAATTGTACAAACTCACATCATGATTGTTATGTGTGTACCCGACCTCCTCCATCCCCATAGTAGGCTTTTACCTCACACAATGTACACAGTGATAATTCACACACAGTGATAAATCACACTCAATTATAATCCACACATAATAACCATAACCACACTTACGTTGGGCGAACTTCTATCCTCAGTCACAGCTAGACACAGAGACTATTTCTATATGCGGGGGCGCTGCTTATATTGAGTTTACCCCCCAGTACGAGAGTGAAATCAACTGACAAACTATTTAAATCACCCTCAAATAAACAATATCACACAATTATTAATTATTAGGCGGTACCTACAATTTAAAATTAATCGGCGTTTGTCTTACCACTACAGTAATCAATTGAGTGACTTTTATAAAAATGATATCGTTATCCACGACATATATACCTATATATTTGTTATCTGTATACACCACCTATAGCTTTTTACAAAGTCATTTGATTATGATTATTATTTTTGCGCAGCGTTGGACGTCCGCCTGCAAGGTGGACAGATGATCTGATAAAGGTCGCAGGAAGTCGCTGGATGCAGGCCGCTTCCAACAGGTCGGTCTGGAAATCTTTGGGGGAGGCCTATGTTCAGCAGTAGACGTCCTGTGGTTGATGATGATGATTATTATTTTTTCATTCAACAGGGTACAATCCAAAGTTGATACCATTTAAATTTTAAGACGAAATTCTGTACTTAATAGGCTGTGTAATCTAGGATGATATGTAAAAATTTTGTCATTTATACATCAATTTTGATATTTCTTTTTATCAAAAAACCCACTCATATTCAAGTTGATGTCATTTTGTTCATAATTACCACAGGCTTTGTCTATCACTCTCAGGTCACTATCAGGTGCCACATTCAAGAATCGAATTAATGACATTCCATTAACATCGTACACTTCACTTTGATATCCTTCACAATCGTATTATCATAATTTTCTTCCACCTTCTACAAAACTCAATGTACAACTCTAATAAAACAGCAACTACTATCTACATTGCATCTCAGGGGTCTATATAGTTCGATAGAGGTCTTAAATCATCTGCCTACTCCCATTGCTTAATGGGAAGCGACCGGCCGTAGCGGTAAAATCGTGCCATAGCATGCGGGTATAAGGATCTTGATAACAACCCTTAATACCCCACGTATTTAGCTTGCTATTGTATCAGCAATATTCACAGTGAGAAGAGAAACTATCCCGCCCATACACCCGCCATTGTAACTCCTGTAAGCGAGGATCGACAGTGGTACGCATATTTCGACACTGAGCATTGAAACTCGACGAGTCTCTGAGAATACGAAGTTGTCTTTATCCCGCAACAAAATTAATCAAATAGAAAGTTAAGGAGGAGTTGGACAGATACATTTTCCACTTCCCTCCGTAGGAAAGCAGGAAATGAAATTATGGACTAAGGATATATTAACCTTAAGCTTAAAGACATTTACAACTGGAGAAGCTAGATGAAAAGCACCACGGGTGTGTGAGAAGGGAGCAGTTTTATAACTATTTAACTAGTTAAGGTTAAAGTAGGTTTTGAGGTACTTACGCATTCTAGATGAGAGACCGCGACACGTCAAGTGGTAACTACACAGATGGCATCTCGTAAATGAGGTACCTATAACCTAGTTGTTTTAGCTACCATCTTCAGTACAAGTTAAAACTCCAGAGTCTTCTTCCATCTGCCCTTATCCCACTTGCAATGAGGTCGGTGCAATATTCTTTTTAGCACATGGTACAGAAAGATTTGGCGTGTAGTTTTTACGAACGGCCGCCCGTCTGACGTCAAACGTACATAAAATAAAAAAAATACTATCAAAACTCCAAAGCACTATTAAATCTAAATATTTATCACCATTACGGTTCGTGTCATAAAAATGTCACCAGCAGCGTTTATGAATTGCGCGAAGAAATCCTTTAGAGAATCACGGACGGCAAACAGTTATAAATTGCAATATATTTATTTGCCCACGACATAAAATATAATGATCTGTTTGTATGAAAAGTTTACGTATACATTACGCAGGGGCGGAGTTGGATTATTTAAGATGAGGTAAATGTCATGAAGTTATTTTAATAGGCTCCGTGGTGTAGTGGGCAAGTAGCCGACTGTGAAGCGAGAGACCGCGTGTTCGATTCCCACACCGAGACAAATATTTGTTTGATCTACAAATACGTGTTTCGGAACTGGGTGTTTTGATACCGCAAATATCTCGTAGGTCCTGATACAGGTTAACTTAGTGTGGGGTCAGGACTATGTGTGTGACTGTTAGATGTATTTATCTATTATTTTACATTCATGTGGCTGTTCATAGTTCTATATGGCAGTCAGTAGCGTGCCTAGGGTTTTGGTATAAGGAAAGCTCAAGTTTGTATAAGTCACATACTGATCATCTTTACAGCGCTTCATCAATAGAGTAAATTTAATGTTAGTTTTATACACATTAATTAAAGCATCGTGTTTAATTTTAAACAATTTGATAAATTGTCAATTCACGCACGAGTGGTTCTTTCTGTTTTTTTTTCAATATATTTTAATGACTTTACCTTTTACTCACCAATTAAAACTCCCACACACATTCAGTCATCACCAGGGGCAAATCAATGAAAAAAATGTTTATGATATGTATCAGGTGAGAAAGGTAAGTTATAGAGGTTTGAAAAGCCCCGTTAGGGCTGGAAAAAAATGTGAAAGATTTTTTATTTTTAAAATCATATATTTAATGTGAGAGTTTTGTCCCTCATTCCTTAATCCGGCCCTGTGTGAGGCAGCACGGAAATGACGTAATGTGTCACAGTGCCGAGATACGTCGGTAAATCCTCCCCGGCGACTTTATGGAAATGACGCCTTTTTACAACAAGACGCCATGCATATTATTAAATATAGTTTTATGATTATGCAACGATAAATTTGACTGCAATTTCTTTAGTTTTTATGTAAAATTGAATCTTCATTTTATAAGGAAAAGAAATATATGAAAAATTTTCACTGTAAGTTTTTGGTACATCTCTTTAATTATCATTAAAATATTGTGCAATTATTATTAATCACGCTTTAAAGGTTTTTTTTGTATATGCCGGTAAACGAGCAAGTGGTACCTGATGGTAAATGATCCCCAGCGCCCATGAACGCCCACAATATTAGAATAATCATGGACGCGTTGCCTTAATCTTAGAGCCACGCTATAGATAATTTTGTCTACAGCACGAAAGGACCGGCTCGAGCGGGTCGTTACCACTGTCTCACTGAAAATCGACATAAAATAGCGGCTTTTTACTGCATTTCGTACGGTGAGTGAGATATCCGGAGGCCCAAATCCCCTTTCCAATGCCTTAATTGTCCCTCCCATTTAAGGTCAGCAACGGGCCTATAATTCTTCTAGTATTGTGGGCGTATATGGTCGGTGGAGATCACTTAACATCAGGTGTCCTACTTGCTTGTTTGACGGTCTATGCTATAAAAAATCCAATCAACAATTTCAGTCTCAAATGCTCTCAAATTTCAAGGTCGCGTAATCAATATGCTGACTCTGAACTGCTCGGAACTCGCGCCACCTTCACAGATTTACATAATGGAGCCACAGTCGGAATATCGACACGTGTAAAGCCGGAGAACTTATGTTTGTGCTTAAATGCGTTTTTATTATGTGCTGTGGGGATGACTGTGGGAGGTGCCTTGGATGTTAAAGTGAAATTTAATTTATATATCAATTTTTATGTTCAGCATGACGTCATAAATTATGTTCTTCGGCAATGTTCGGTTTTTACGAATATTAAATAAATGCTGGGCCACCCGATCCTAGTTTATAGGGTGGTAGACCCCTCTTAAGCGAGAGGCCGTCTCGGTTGGTACCATCGCTTTGTTTATTTCAGCCGCTAAGCAGCAGTGCATTATTGTGTTTCGGTTTAAAAGGAAATTGAAGTGAAAGTAGTAGAAATGCTGTAGAAATTAGAGCTTTGAGAAGTATGTTTGGTGTGACTATGAGAGAGTAAGAAATAGTGAGGTAAGAGAGAGATGTGGTATGAGAGAAGATGTAGTGACAGGGATCGAGACAGGAATACTAAGATGGTTTGTGCATACAGTGACGATGGATTAAAGAAGATTGATGAAACAAATATATGAGTGTAAATGGTACAGTTGGCAAGGGAACGCTACAGCGAACTATCTCAGATCAAGTCACAGATATTCTTGAGAAAAGCCAAGTAATAAGTACCCTAAACGACGTGGAAGCATGAAGATATTAATAAAAGTAAGGGAGGCCGAGTATGTGTGTAAGGATCGCAGTAAGTGGCAAGTCTTTGTCTTTGCCTACCCTTGTAGGAAATAGGCATGAGTTTATGTATGTATGCAATAACACTGTTTTAAATTTTCAAGTGCGCTGCGTGATCCAACGCCACAAGCTTATGCACAGCATAAGTTTTGTGGAAAAGAATAAAAATGTACACAACATGTACTAAATAACAATCTACTTTTACTCGAGGTCTGGCGTTGGAATGGTTGAGCATTTTATTTTTGCAAAACTTTAATGAGCTGTAGAAAAACGTTTTCGTGTATTCTGGTAATAATCTACACGTTTTATTATGAGGATTTTAAATTAATGTAATTGGATAAAGGAGAAAGTGCCAAGACAGTGGTAACGATCCGGTCGAGCCGGCCCATTAGTAATTTTTCGTAAAGTAAAAATTCATTTGTACATATTTCTTTTTTTATATAAATGTTCATTCTTTTTGTATCATTCTATACGGTTTACGATAGTGGTATGATTTAAATTAGAACATATAGTTCTACCCCTAAGGTGATGAGGGATAAAAGATAAAAACTTTGAAACGATTTTTATAACTTATCGAATAGTAAAATAACTTTTTAAATCAAAATAAAAGCGACTCTCAAAACTGAAAATAAAACTAAACAACAATTTGTCTGTGTCGTTGGCCTGCAATCATTGACCATTAAAATTGCACCGAACCAAAATTATTGTTTAATTTTGTTGAATCGGTTGTATTTTTTTAAATCTTTTTTACTTTCCTGGCACGGTAAAGTGATTGACATTGAACCTGATATTAAGAAGAATGCAGAACTAACATAATCGGCGGTCGGCAGAATTATGGCGGCCTGAAGTTACTAGATATACACTTGCTGATTTTGAAACGAGCTACTATGTCGGATTTTTCACTATTTGTACGGTGGTCGCTATTCAGTCGGGTACTAAAATAGCAGGTACAATTCGAAAAAAATGTAATCACTAGATCAAGTCAGAATACTTTACTTCTAAGATTACTACTACATACTAATTTGCAAGAGCTAACACTCCAGGATATTAGCATAGTGGATATTAAAGTCAGGATATCGAACCAGTCGCGTAAACCCGCAGAGTCTGGTTTCTGCACTAAAGCTAGTTTATGACGCTCCGGTGCTATGATTTGGGAATTTTACTAGAATATTATATTCGAGAAAATAAGATATTAAATCACCTCCTTGCCATAAACCATCTCCATCTGGTGTAACATATTTACGTGTCGATTGTAAGACTCTAGGTTCGAGTCCTAGGCCGAGCTCCCTACAGTCATAATTTATTTGAGGTTGAGATTGGTTTTTTATCCTAGCACAGTAAAGTGGCACTACACCTGATGGTAAGCGCAGTGCAGTCAAAAAAACTAGCGACCACCGACAAACAATGAGTTTATCGGTGGTCACCAGAATCATGCCGGCCTGTATAAATGCTTCATCACACTCCGAAAAGGGAAGCAGGAAAACGAGGGGCCTGCGACAGGACAGGCGGATGACCGATGCATACAAAGGGATACAAGGATGTACTCCTATACTCGGCCCAATCAACTATCAAGTCCAGTCCTATCGCAAGACCCTCGGGAAAACCGGATATACACAGGCTGATCTTGGAACGCGATCCACATAAGGTCTATGGATCATTATGGCAGGTTTTAACAACATGGTCGCTATCCGGGCGGATATGAATCCTGCTACCAGCATTGTTTATGGCTGTTGTAGATCCCCACTCATAATTCATTGGACGGAAAAACATCAACAAATTGTGCTTTATAATAGTTGTTCATCTACCTCTATCGGTGTTTCTGTATAATAAAAATTAGATTATCTTTTAAACACAATGACCGCCGAATCATTTCATCCCAAAAATATACGATAAAATATCATTTCAGTGCCATTTTGATATAAAAAATATCCGCTCCATTAACCTAAAGATATTTAATCAGATTTGAGAGTACGTTAAAAGGTTCCCGATATAAATACATTAGGGGTCGTCGTTCAGCGACAGTACCTCATTTCCCGCCTTCGATCAACTCTCTTTAATGAGTGATAAATATTTATGGAGTTGTTTGAGGTCTCAAGTGTTGCTACAGGTTACAGCCGACACAGACGCTCTAACGTTGAAAATCTTTATGGATGTCCTTTCAGGCGAATAGCTGGAAAATGCTGCGTGGAAACGTTTAGCTTTAAATGGTTTTAAATGTTTTCCGTGGTGAATTTTATAGTTAATCTCTAATTCCATGTGAGTCCAATGCTCTAATTCAAACTAGTATATGTTTAACTATAATATGTACCTAAACCTTATGATTACCCGATAACCGATGGGGCAGGAAGGTTCTGGAATGGAGGCCACATACTGGCAAGCGCAGCGTTGGATGTCCGCCTACAAGGTGGACAGACGTCCTGATAAAGATCGCAGGAAGTCGCTGGATGCAGGCCGCTTCCAACAGGTCGATGTAGAAATCTTTGGGAGAGCCCTATGTTCAGCAGTGGACGTCCTGTGGCTGATGATGATGATGATGATGAAACCTTATGATTTAATTATTAATTGTAAACTAGTTTTGAGAAGAGCAACGTTAGAGTTTCTTGCTCGTTCTTCTCTAGCGAACTGGCGGTTGAGTTTTGGAGGAATCTAAATAATGTATTATAGCATTTTGTAGATTCAATAAATATTTTGAAATTGAATTTGAAATATTAGTCTATTTATAAATTATAAGATTTTTCTAGTGGTAAAGCCACCCTGTAGACAGTTTTGTCTACAGCATGAATGGGCCAGCTCAACCGGGTTGTTACCGCTGTCTCATAGAAAACCGATGTAAAGTAGAGGCTTGTTGCTGCGTTTCGTACGGTGAGTGAGATATCTGGAAGCCCAAATCCCTCTCCCCTTCCCAATCCCTAATTATCCCCTTCCATTAAGTTCGGCAACGCGGCCCATGGTTCTTCTAGTATTATGATTGTGGGCGTACATGGACGGTGGAGATCACTTGCCATCAGGTGACCCACTTGCACGTTTGCCGGCTTATGCTATAAAAAAGGCTTGTACCCTGTCACGTCATGGTACGGAAATAAGCTCGAAGAAACGTGGGTGCAGCACTAGCCATCTCTGCCTACTCTTTCGGGGTAGAGGTGTGAGCTTATGTAAGTAGCTGTTGAAATTGTGAAGGCCGGGTATAAAGGTTTCATTATGATACCCGTCTCGCCGCAAAAAAAACGCAGACGAGACAAAATTCACACGAATTGAATTTGATTATGAAAAGTCTCTTTTGATATCGGATATTGATGCCGGTCTGTCATAATTATCACAAGGTCACGTTGTAACGAAGGGCTGCTCTAGATTCACCGTCATTAGCGCTAATTGCTCTAGGTCAAAGGTTAAGGGATGCTGTGCCGACGATCAAAGATTTTAATCTCACCCAACGTCTATGTAGGATTTTTGGTAACTTTTGCTAAGGCTTTGATCTTGATGGATCAATAAAAGGGAACATTACTACTTGTACCCGGTGTTTTAGTAATGTATATTTCAAATTAGTTGTTACAGACATGCATCTGCTAACGCTTATATCGTTGGAGGTATGGGCAGAGATGCAACTATTATCTAAGCTTATGCTCCGTGCAATCTCGGGCAACCCATTTTTTTTCTCCAAACATGGCAAAGTGACTACACTACACCTAATGCTAAGTGTAGTGCAATCCAAAAGCCCATCGACCAGCGCCAAATAATGAGTTTATCAGTGGTCACTAGATTCATGACTTCACACTCCGAAGAGGGAAGAACCAAATCGAGGGGCCTGCAATAGGACAGGCGGATAACTGGTGCTAATTGATGGGTTAACGACAAATAACGTTTTATTTTTGTGTGAAGTTGTTATCGACACAGCTTTCACAGACTGTATAAAAAAATCGAATGAGATTTTAAATTTAAGCAATTCTAAAAAATATTTTTAATACCTTTCTTAAAAAATTCCTTGCAATTAAATTGGAGATAAGTTGTCGTAAAAAAAGATACATTCTCACAATGAAAATATTAAGTTGTTTATTGGAAATTGCCACAAGCTTCATTCTTATCACTTTTTCTGCCGCCAAGCAATAGTGTGTACGCACTGTTGTGTTTCGGTTTGAAGGACATTATAGCCACGCTGGTGGGAGGATACTTGTATCCGACCGGATAGCGACCACTGTACACTGGTGCTAAAACCTGCCATAGTCCCACCTTGTGTGGGTCGCGTTCCAGGGTCAGCCAGTGTATATCCGGTTCTCCCCATGGGGCTTGCCTCCTGATCCTAACCCTTTTCCCATCCCTTTTTCCTTCCCCTCCCCCTTGGCCCTTTGGCAGGCCGGCATGATCTTGCCGACCTACGATGGACACATTGTATTGATTAATGATTTTGGTAAGCAAAAACAAATTGCTAAGTAATTATATCCCCACTTTTGGGATCATTACAAAAGATGTAAAATAATATTACTCCATCCATAATATTATTGCGTAATTAACCCCTCCATTACATTGTTTAAATTCGCTAGTAGTTTAAAAAATATATTAAAATATATATAACTAAAACACTTGAGGTTATAAAGCGCCTAGCGTTTAATTTGGATGGTTAAATTATAAAAATTCCTCGTAGTATGAGGTGATTTAACAGGTAACTTTATTAGACTCTGGCGATAGTAGAGCGTTATTAAATCATGACATACCTGAGTTTCATTAACTTTAATAGCTTAAACACGTCGCAATAAAGATTCTCGTTTCAGGAGATTACGAAATATTAATCTGGTTTAATACAATTTATGGATCTTCCCACAGTTTTTCCTCATAAGTTTTAGACTATATTTGAGAATTTTAAAGACCCAAAATTATCTATCTCACCTTATAGTGTCCCTTTTTTATATAAAAATTACACCCAGGAGTCACTGGTGTTATGTGAGTTTATGCAGTGGTGACTGACGGTCAGTTGACTTGGTATGACCATTGTAGTTTGGATTGGTAGAGCCACACTGTAGACAGTTTTGTCTACAACTTGAATGGGTCGGCCGGACCGAGTTTTTCCACTGCCTCGCAGAAAACCGGCGTAAGGCAGCTGCTTGCTGCTGCGTTTCGTACGGTGAGTGAGATATCCGGAGGCCCAAATTCCAATCCCTTAATTATCCCTTTTCTGTAAGGTTGATTTTGTCCTAACCTACATATAATCACCCCCATAACTTTGATGCATTGTTTCAATCCGAAAATCATAATTAAAGTTTTTGTGAAATCAGTAGATTTATCTATAGATTTTAACGAATTATTAATGCTAAAAATAAATGAAACAGCCTTTTAATAACGTGAACTATTACTTGTTACAATCACAATGATTATTACTTACAGTTTGATACTATGGTCAGCTTAACTACAGTTTGTTTATAAAACTCTATCAAATCATTTAGAATATGGATAACATCAAAAGAAAATAAATAAACCCAACATCAACAACCCAAGTCACTCACGTCAAACCCAAGTAACACACGTGACTTCGTACTAGGTTAACCTGTATCGTAGGTATCAAACTATAAGGAACTTGTAGTCCCACAACACAAAGGGCTGAAATAAACCCAGTAAAAATCACAACTCCCTTAAAATAGCAGATAAACTTCCAGTGCATATAAAAACACGTAGAAAATATTTCAAATGCCAAAAAGTCGCGACAAACTAATGCAAAACATTTAATACTTGTCCGTGTTCTATATTACATAGTTATTTATAAAGTAATCTCACAACCTCAGCGTATCTGAAATCCACAAAATTCTGCGAAAAAATGACTTAATACATTTTATTCAAGGCACGTACTCGTCTGTTCAAGTTTGTCTAAATTGGATAATCAGTTACTCCGTGACTGACCAGAAACGTTCAACTGAATAGCTTTACTTTATTTTAGAAATGTTATTTAAAATAAGAAAAAGGTTTGGGTTTTTTTTTTAATCCGGCTAAGTGACTGCACTACACCTGATGGTGAGCGTAGTGCAGTCTAAAAAAACTAGCGAAATGAGTTCATCGGTGGTCACCAGAAACATGCCGGCCTATATAAATGCTTCTTCCCTCTTCAGAGAGGGAAGAAACAAATCGAGGGGCCTGCGACAGGACAGGCGGAAGACCGATGCAGGCACAGAGATACAAGGGTGTACCCCTATACCTGCCCTAACCAACCATGTCATGTCGCAAGCCCCTCGGGAGAACCGGATATACACTAGCTGATCCTAGAACGCGAAACAAACAAGGTATGGGTCACTATGGCAGGTTTTAACACCATGTACGGTGCTCGCTATCCGGGCGGATATAAATATCGTACCACCAGCACAGTGTTGTTCAAGATGGATAATGCAAACGTTTACCGTTCAGTTTCGATGACCATACTGGACTGCCGACCCAACTAAATCATGTCCTTTACGGTAAAGATACCTCAAATTTTGAATATTAATTGGCTATTAAAACCCCTTTAATAGTCACATTAGTAAAATATTGTCAAAGCATCTTAGTTACAGTTACCCTAGCGCCACCCACGACAGAAATAAAGCGTCTTGTAGGCATAAATGTGCAGACATTGTGTTTGTAGTAGACAGAATATATAATATGCATAGATTTACCTACTGTAAAATAATTGCCACGTATTTTAAATTAATTAGTTTTTAAATAGTTCTCGGCAGCCCGTCCATACTTGATTACCTTCTTATAAATGTTATGATAGCATAGAGTGAGATTATTGACTGAACACTGTTAGAGCACTTTCATTCAAGTCAGACTACTTGTATCATGCCAAATCACGTTCACCCATACATTCGTATTTCCAAACAAAACTAGCATTGCAAATTGTACACTTTGTAGCTAATATTACTACGAAAACGTAGCATCGGCATCGTAGCAATCAATATGCGCTACATTCGTAGCAATTTCGTAGCTGTTTCGTAGACGCTACACGGCGTTGTAATTCATTCTAGCGAATGCATTCTATGTGTTAAAGTAAAAAAGATAAATCGAGAAGGAAAGTTTACCGATACTAGTTTAGTAAGAAAAGTGTTTTATCGTGGAAAGAACCAAGAATTTTTTACACAGTGCAAATTCTTTTATGGATTTGATGGATGTTTTAAAAGATTAAAATCTGAGGCTCTGATTATTATTCTCTTAATGAAAAATTATATAACCACAATATAATGTCATATAGTGGAACAAGCTCGGTGGTGCGCTTTCAAAATTCCATTCTATACGTAACAGCTTCAACAATATATCTAAAAAGCCATTTACGTGAAAGCGTATCTAGATTATTTCCACCTCGCACAACAAAGCTAAACTAAAATCATTTTTTTTTGCGGCAAAAAATCCGCGAGTTCAACTGAAAACGAGCAA
Organism: Amorpha juglandis; assembly: GCA_949126905.1. Taxonomy (NCBI): domain Eukaryota; kingdom Metazoa; phylum Arthropoda; class Insecta; order Lepidoptera; family Sphingidae; genus Amorpha; species Amorpha juglandis. The sequence goes on along the minus strand of OX421374.1, from coordinate 16,789,055 downwards.
AGCAATGTCGGGATCCGGGGAATTGGGGACCAAAAAAAAAAAGAAAACGACAGAAATAAAATAAAACGCATTGACATCGTTTCGTTCAATTTTCGTGATCCCAGCACGGGACAGTGGGGTCAAATTGTGAACAAAAACTCACAGAATAAGACTTTGATATGCTGCCGACAAATTTTGTAATAAATAATTTTGTCGCGACGACCGTAAAACATTTTTGGGCTTAGAATTATGAAGATAATAAGTGACATAACTATTAAATGGTAGGTTTCTCTTATACATCAGCAGCCACAAGACGTCCACTGCTGAACATAGGCCTCCTCCAAAGATTTCCAGACCGACCTGTTGGAAGCGGCCTGCATCCAGCGACTTCCTACGACCTTTATCAGGTCGTCTGTCCACCTTGCAGGTGGACGTCCAACGCTGCGCTTGCCAGTACGAGGCCTCCATTCCAGAACCTTTCTGCCCCATCGGTTATCAGTTCTGCGAGCTATGTGGTTTCTCCTATACGCCGTCTGCATAATCTGTATTGTTATCGGGTGATGATGGAAGTACACTGATTTTAATTCAAAATCGGCGTGATTTTAGCCACTATCTCGCCTGATGGTGAGCGATGATGAGGCCTAATATGAAGCACACTTACCTAGCAAAAGCCGATTCACTCCCGAATTGAAGACACTCAGATTGTTGTTTGTCCGAGGGTATCTTACTGTTTCTGTACCCGACTGGCCAGTGATCACCGTAGACATGATGAGATACCCACCAAATCATGATGGTCAGGTGGACCCTGGCCAATGCCAATGGCAGGGATAATGCCAGGCAGAAAGAAAGTGGCAGTTGTCGTGTCAAGATAAGAAATAATGTGTAGTACTTTGAAGAAGAGGGAAGAAGCATTTATACAGGCCGGCATGATTCTAATGACTACCGATAAACTCATTGTTTGGCGGTTGTCGCTGGTGTTTTGGACTGCACTACGCTTACCATCAGGTGTAGTATAGTCACTTTGCTGAGCTCGGGTAAAAAAATGCTATTAAACCCATTAATAGCATTTTTATCCGAGCAGGTAGGCAGGTATGGATATAATTAAACATCAAGTGAGTATCGTGCTAGTCTTATAATTCAGATGACTAAAACATTTATTATATCCTTTTAAATTTACTAAAGATGACAATAAAGGTACAAGTTGGAAGCGGACGACATGACGCAGCAGCAGACGACGTGTCGCAGCGACACTACTGGTTTCTATGTATTTCTATGAAATTACCTCCGTAGTCAGCGACACGAAGCTAGCGACGCGTCGTCGAGCGGCAGACGCCAGTGTCGTCCGACCGCGGATCAGTAGTGCCGCTGACGACACGTCCAGCGAGTTTCTTTTCAAAATGAATTTCAAGATTGAAACGACAATACTGTCTGAATTCTTTAATATCGCTTTCTAAATGGTTTTTAATCAATATTGAATAGGTTCCCTCACTTGTTCTGCATTTAAGCATAGGCCGTATGGCTTCTCGTCTTTTTCTGTACAAGTACAACAAAAACAAGTCATCATAGTCTTCTTCCTCTTCTAATAAAAGATATAAAAAAATGCATCTTGTTTCACGGAACACTCGGTACCAACTGGATTCCATCTGCTGTTGCCGTCTGCAGTCGGGTTCGAAATCATGACTGCAGCGACACGTCGTAACGACGTGTCGTGACGACATGAAGCGACTACACGTCGTCTGCTGCTGCGTCATGTCGTCCGCTTCCAACTTGTACCTTTAAGCTGAGATTTAGTATCCGCCAAAATTTTCACAATTTCTCACAGCAAAATGAAACCACACATCATTTCAACGAAGTCTTTAGTCGAAGCATAAGAATTTCCTATATAAATATATATTTTACACACTTGAATTCGTCAATTAGTTCTAACATAACTTTCCAACAATAGAATAACCATAAAGCTTATTTTTATTCACGAACCAACCAAAAATCGCATGTGACGTAAGCCTCGCAGGCTTGCAGATAATAAAAGACATGGAGATTTGAATTTGAAATCCGGTGTTTTCAATTCTTTGTATAAACGGAGACAGGGAGGCTAATAGGTCACGTATTCGAGTGCCTCAGCCAATGGTCATATAATATACCGGGGTCCAACATATTTGTTAAATTGGTAGGATTGGTGTTCATTTTATTTTTATATATTGTTAACGTTGATTTTTTTGGGCGTTAGCAATAGATTTCTGATTTTACACCCCGTTAAAAGAGGGATGTTATAAGTTTCAACCCCTTGCCTGTTTGTTTGGACCGATTTGAATGCGTTTTGTGTTTCACACTTGATTTACCAACCCAGACGGTTTCTCGCATACGAATGATCTTCATCTAGTATTTAAATAATTCCCAATTTATGTACATACTTCTAGCAGTACATCTCTATATTTCTGACCACACCCTACTCCATAAACGAGAGAATATTAAAGTAAATCGACATTGGTTAGTTTCTTTTGATTTTTTATTCGGGGCACGTATTTATCTCGTTAGGCACAGGTACAACAGGGTCAAATGGGGGTAAGCAATCAATCATACAAGCGGCCTAGGGGTGATTCCACCCCTAACAATTTGTATTTATGGATGTACACCGGTTAAGAGTTTTGATGTTTGAGGATAATTTCTCGGCAAATTTTATGTTGTTTTATTACGAGTGCTTATTATGTTACGAGCGCAGTTCAGTGCCATGCATTTATTTGTAATTCAAAGTCCTGTCTGGTGTTGCTTCTGTTTATCGGCAGGCCTGGCGCTTACCATCAGACGAGCGACTTGCTCGTCTCGTCGTACAATAAAAATAAATATTATTTGTTATTAATATTAAATATTATTTGTTTTAATGTTAAATATTTTAAGTGTCTTAAATATAATAAAGCACTTTGGTAAGTATCATAATATTATTATGGATCTATGATATAGGCTATGCCTAATGTGAGGAGTTACCCAAGCAGCTTAATTACGTCTTTTAGTTATTGATATGAAAGAAGAAAGCAATAAAATACACTTATAATTTATTTACTTATTTATTTCAGTACACACACAAAATACACGAGAAGACAATAAGCCTTCGGCCTAATAACAACTAGATCAAAACTATACAACGTAAAAAAAAACAATATAAATATTGCGTAGTAGTCGTCATTTTAAATCATATTGGAATGGTTAAATAAATTGTCTAAGACATTTGGTACTACATTGAAATTATACAATTTTTTTAAGAATAATATTATCTTAAATAATATTATATTTATTATCGTAAATCAAACTTTAAAAAAACATTTAACACTTCCATATAAGAAAATGTTGAACGTTCTAATTTCGAAACTTTGCCCTTGAAAGGAAACTTAAGACGAATATTTAAACCGCGAAATATATTACCCGGATAACCCGAAAAAAGTCCAGGAAATGAATACTAATGGTTAGGGAAGTTAAAATGGAGTGAGACGGGCCGACTTACAAAGCCCACCGACCTAAGTGGGAAACTTTACAACGTGGGTAGTCTCATCTTTGAAGGTTCCCAAACATTTACTCCATGCCCCTTCAGTTTTAATAAAAAATAAACGTTGATTGTCTACGTAATGTGTACATCCGCGGCCGCCTTCGAGGCTGTGATGTGGCGGATATATTCCACGAATGTGGCTTAAGGTGGTGTGGTTACATTTTAAGAAAAACGCAAGAGACGTTAGCCGTAAATGCCTGAACATACCCAGGGTACATTCCCGCGGATGGCCCAAAAAGCGTATAACGACGTGAGCCAATGGTTTCAATACAGAGGATGCTAAGACTGGACGAAGTGGAAGCGTCTGAATGAGAGGACTGATTCTGGGACCGGGATACAGATAGGTAGACTATCCCGTCCACACACTCACCGATAGGTAGAAGGAAAGAAAATTATTTAAAATAAAGCAAGGAGGTTGTGAGTGCATTTGGATTACGAATAAGATAGTGGGTTAGAATTTATGCTCTATATTCGATAGCCTATCTTGAGAAAAATTCTATTGCTAATTAAGTAAGTAAAAGTTGAAATAATTACACTTTGTCCCGTTTTCACCTGATGATAATTTATTTCCATCGCTCATAACCACCCATAATATCATCATATAAGAATCATAGATGCGTTGCGATCTTTAATACAAACAATAGGGATTGGAAAAGAGAGTGGCTGTTTTGGCCTTCGGAAATTTCACTCACCATAGTGAACAGACAGCTGCCACTTCTCCTCAGTTTTCTGTGAGACAGAGGTACAATCCTGGTCCAGCTGATCCAATAAACTTGTAGACACATGACGTGTCTACAGCTTAGATTTACCACTTACAAAAAAATATTAGAAAAAATAACTCTGTATTACACATGTAACTTAAAGTCAGCGGTGTATATTCTTGGGGCAGGATTCTAACCTTTCGTTTCGATAGTCCTTAATACTCCCCACTATAATAAAAGAATAAAAGAACAGTTTTAATTATGCTAATTTTTCGTCCTTTCCACAGCAAAAAAGCACACACATCTAGCAATTTAGTATGTAAATGAACTTGTTAAATGAAGGTGAATTATGTACGGTCTGCAGTGAGGTAATAATCTGATGTGAATTTGAAAAATGTATAAATCTGGTGTTACTTATCGTTAGTAGACATTGATTTTGAACTTTGTTCAAATAAGGTTGTTAAAAAAAGTTAATTATAAAAAGATTTTTTAAACACAAGCTTTTATCGACTGCCGTAATTTGTATATTTAAATAAACTTTGACGGTGGCCTTAAGACTAACAAAATTATTAATAATGTATCGGATTTGTCTCGTAAAGCCAAGTTGTGAATTAATATTTAAATCAATGTCGACAACTAGCAAGCTAGTATAAGCTAATATAGGCCGGCAAACGAGCAAGTGGTTGAAATGATAGTAAGTGATCTCTACCGCCCATATACGCCTACAATACTAGAAGAATCAGGTGCGTTGCCGACCTTAAAGAGAAGGGATAATTAAGGGATTGGGAAAGGAAGGGGGATTTAGGCTTCCGGATATCTCACTCACCGTACAAAACGCAGCACCAAGCCGCTACTTTACGTTGGTTTTCTGTAAGATAGTGGTAACGACCGAGTCGAGCCAACCCATTTATGCTGTAGACAAAATTGTCTACAGCGTGGCTCTACTACTCTTAAAGATGATAGAGCTCACTTACAACCAGGTGACTGATTCATTCGTTTCCCGGCATCCAATATAAAAATATTGAGAACCGCTGACCCACTGGATGTGGGACATTTATCTTACGATCGATTCGGTTCCACATAAGTCACATTGGCATTGGAATTATTCCCAACCAACCTCAACGATGTGTCCTATCAAACTTTTAGTTCCTGCGCCGGTCATTCCTTCGTGTTTTGACAAATCGTGTACGCAATGCGGAACGGAGTTTAAGTAGATGTTTACAAATATAGGGTACTTAACGTTGTTACCTCATTATAGTTTTATTAGTTAAGTGGAAGTATATTTAGTCAGTGTAATCAGTAAGGTACTTTGTTCAATGGCCCAGGACATTCAAAATTTGTGCGAGTTTTTTGATTAAGTTTTGAGTGTCTGCTAATTGGAGTATGAGATTTTTTTATTGATTGAATGATGAGACGAGCAAGGCTCTCGCTTTATGATAAGCGCCACGCCTGCCCATAAACAGAAGAAATACCGCACCAAATTATAAAGTACTGCATGGTACTGAACTGCGCTCGTCACCCCGAGACATAAGATGTTAAGTCTCATAATGCCCAATAATTTCACTGGCTTCAATGTCCTTCAAACCGAAACACAACAGTGCTTACACAGTGTTGCTTGGCGGCAAAAATAGACAAAGCGGTGGTACCTACCCAGAAGGTCTCTCGCATATGAGGGACCTACCATCTTGTTTTTATAACGATATTTATTTATTTATTTATTTTCATTTATTTATAATTAATAGATTATCTTCTCCTTCTTTTGACTATCCATACCATACTCGTTGCAATGTGCTTCTTATTTTTAACACATACATATTACTGAAAGATTTGGTTTGTAGTTTTTACGACCGGCCACCTCCCTGTTGTATGACGATAGCTTATATTGGACGAAAATAAAGTCAGCAAACCGTGGTATAGCAATGCACCCCAGTCTGCTACTTTGTGGACACGAGCGTGAACTTATGTTATGCACCATAAAATGTACAAACTTTTGTATTGCTGTCTTTAAAATAATTAATCGCAACCGTCTACATCATCATCATCATCAGCCACAGGACGTCTACTGCTGAACATAGGCCTCCCCCAAAGATTTCCAGACCGTACTGTTGGATGCGGTATGCATCCAGCGACTACATGCGACCTTTATCAGGTCGTCTGTCCACCTTGTAGGCAAACGTCCAAACAACCGTCTACAGATAAATGAAATTAACTGCATATTTTTATTTATATTCAGTAACGGATAAAACAATAATTTATTTTACATTGTAGCCAGTGAAATAGCTAAGCATTATGAGACTTAGACCTAATTTCATCGCACTTTGTTGGTTATTTAAATATCTTGTTACACATTTTAACGGATTGTTAGTGACTGTTTCACAATGTTCTAAAGGGTCTTTAATTTTCTTAATCAACTGTAACTCATAGCCACTGCCTCTGTGGCCACTGCTCCACAGGGCAGTTAATTCGTAATGGACGATTAGATTTCTGTTATTTATTAATGTCAAATGCGCAACCAAATTTAAATATAATTTCAACGATTACAATGAGCGATGTTATATTCAACCCGATTAAAACAACGCTGATGTCCTTATCAAGGACTTAAAACAAAGACATTTTATTAGGCCGTTTTATTATGAGAGTGAATGTTTTGAAAGTCATTCAAATAAGGTTTGATTTATTAATGAACCTTTATATTCTAGATATAAAATATAAATATATGATATAATTATTAATATTAAACTTTGATTGGTTGATTGATGATTATTAAGAATTATGGTTTGAAGAATACTTAAGCCAGTAAATTACTGGCCATTATGAGACTTAACATCTTAGGCTTTGGAATGATGAACACAGTGCTAAGACTCACTTGCACAAGCCAAGCAGTACTTCATAATTTGAAGTTCTGGTTGGTGTTGCTTCTGGACAGACATGACGCCTGCTATCAGACGAGCAATCTGCTCGTCTCGTCAAGTGTGCTGATAAAAAATGGCCCTGGAAAATACAAGTTACACGTCATCGCTGGTAAAATCATTTCCAAAGATTAATCATCGAAATTCCGACAAGTTTTTAACCATCACTGACGTATTTATCAAGAGCACGACTCCCAGAGGAGACGCGCGGGAACAATCAAATTAATTCCGAACTAATCCAGTTTAGGCTTGGGTTGTCGTCTAATTCATTACAATGAGAGGCCGTCGAGTACACTTGCCTCCGGTGCTAACATAAACTCCACTAGATTGCTTGGGTCAATTCATACACGGCGGCTGCGTCTTTAATCATTTCAAGGGAACGACAATTATGATGTTAGGAAGTTTCTAGACTGGAATGTGGTATAATTTTAATAGACGAGAAGTAATCTGATGATGGGAGGGTATCATTTTTGTACTCAACTGGAGAGCGACCATCATAGTGGCTCGTTCTAGTGAGTGGCGTTTCCAGAGCAGCCAATGTATATCCAGTTACTTGAGGCCAGGATAATTCTGCCGACCGTCGAGGGAAGTCTCTCTTGATTTTTGGACTGCATTGTTCTAAACATCAGGTCCGGTGTAGTCAATATGCCAAAAGAAAAACCATTTTTTTCTATGTTATCTAACTGGACGGAGTTGAATAAGTACAAAATAGCTTCGCCAGCTTGAAATTAGTATATCACCAGATCTAAATACCTCTCTTGATGGTGATTCTTCTGGTATTGTACGGATCATGTATCATCAGGTGACATCCTTTTTTATAGCAGGACCTATCCAGCAATCAAACAATATTTCTAGTAGCATGTAAGCATGGATACACGTGGTATTAATTTTTGGTATTTTAATTTTTTTTCTTTGTTAGGATTGCCACGTTCCGTTGCCATGTGAAATGAGAGTTTGTTTGGTAACTTTTTAATATAAGATAAATCGCCCATGGCATGAAGAAGAAGGAAGTCGCGAGTTTATAATCAACCCCTAAAGCATGTACCTCTGACCTTTCGAAGTTACACGTGTATTTTTTAAACATTGTCAGTAAATCTGCATACGTGAGAATTTTCCGTATGATTTTCGAATATTTGTGAAGTCAGACATGTTTGATCAATCAGAGACAATCTGACGGTTTTTTTATCGCTAAAATGTGTTCCTTGACTCTGTCTGCGATTATTCTTATGGTCTGTTCAATATAGAAATTACCACAACTGTCATTTACTTTATAAACCATACCTTCAATTACTACGCGATTAAGACGCGTGTAAATAAATAAAGATTATATTATGGGAAATTAAAAATCACACTTGGATTGCCCGGGATTGGAATTTGTACGTTACAACACTAGTTAAACCTCTGCCTAAACCTTTAGTATACAGCTTGAGTGTATAGGCTAAGTTAGCAAACATAACTGAAGTACAATCGATATGGTAATACGAACTGTTATCGGAAACAGCTTGTTGTGTTTCCGCCCTAAATATAGTCGGTATCTTGTTGGGATGTTTTACGATATTGGCGATGATCTGTGAAGCCTAAATAGCTTGTTGCCAACTTCCAACTCAGTGTGGATTACTGTTTTATTGTGTTACCAACAGCCAAGTTACCCTATGTATAACTTGAGCGTCTGTAACGTGAACTGGTTTCAAGCTGGGACTGTGTTTAGGCACAGAGAAAGAAAAACAGAACGTAAAATGTTCTGTTACTTCTGCCGGACCATTAAGCTAGCTAATAGTTTGCCGGCACACATGTTCCCTCCTTCCTATAATATAGGGTCCTTTAAACGGAGTGTGAAGCAGCAGTTAGGCAGGCCGACATAGTATTGCCGATCTATGATGGATACATTGTTTGTCGTTGGTCGACACTATTCTTGGATTGCGCTACACTTACCATTAGGTGTAGCATAGTCATTTGTTTTTTGATGACAGTTATAGTTTCGATAGTATCTGCAAAAGGAGTTAGGCGTGTGCATGTATATCTGTATGAAGTTTTTTTTTGTGGAATAGGGGGCAACTAAGCAAGTAGGTCACCTAGTGATAAGTAATCACCATCGCCCATAGACACCTACAACACAAAAGGAATCATCGGTGCATTGCCTGCCTTTGAGGAAAAAGAAGGCTCTTTTCTTGAAGGTACCTAAGTCGTATCTGTCTGGAAATACAGCAGGTGAAAGCAGATTCGATAACGGCGATGTTTTTTTTTTTTTTTTTATCCTGGCCCGGCAAAATGACTACGCCACACCTGATGGTAAGTGTAGCGCAATCCAGGAATAGTGTCGACCAACGATAAACAGTGTGTATCGTTGGTTGGCACGATCATGCCGGCCTGCAAAGGGTCAAAGGGGAGGGGAAGGAAAAAGGGATGGGAAAAGGGTTACGATCAGGGGGCAAGCCCCCTGGGGAGAACCGGATATACACTGGCTGACCCTGGAACGCGACCCACACAAGGTGGGCCACTATGGCAAGTTTTAGCACCAGTGTACGGTGGTCGCTATCCGGTCGGATACAAGTATCCTCCCACCAGCAGTCGGATACAAGTATCCTCCCACCAGCACCTCCCACCAGCACTGGGAGCAAAAGAAAAAAGCATGTATTTATGCATAATTTCAAGGTTGGTGCCATTTAAACTTGTAGAAGAAACTCCGCCCCTAAGAATATGAAAGAACAAAACTTCAATATAATGCACGCACTAAGATATTTCTTTCAATGAAAGTTGTAAAATAATTACCTTTTTTATAAAAAAGGCAACTCAATTTATTTTATACTAGCTTTTGCTCGCGGCTCCGCCCACGTGATCAAATAAACAAACAAACAATCAAACTCTACAGCTTTATAATATTAGTATAGATTTGATTTTGATTTGACAACGGAAGCCTTCAAATAATATTATTTTGGTAGCTTAGCAACGGAAGCCTTCAAATATGAATAATTTTCCCCGTTTTTGCAACATTTTTCACTGATGCTTCGCTTCTAATGGTCGCAGCGTAATGTTATATATCCTATAGCCTTCCTCGATAAATGGACTATCCAACACAAAAATAATTTTTCAATTCGAACCAGTAATTCCTGAGATTAGCGCGTTCAAACAAACAAACAAACAAACAAACAATCAAACAATCAAACTCTACAGCTTTATTATTAGTATAGATGTCCATCTGCTTTTAGTTTTAGATTCAGTCAGAGATCAATTTTATTTATATTGTAAAGTATATTATTTTGTATTCGAAATTATTGAGCTTGTATTCAAACGCTTGCAGGTATAGTAAAGCCTTCCTCGGTACTATGTCACGTAACCTTCCATACAAAATTGCTTTGAAACGTACAAAGCTGAATAGGTGCATTTTCCTTCTACATACATATATATTTTGTAGGATGTTGGAGAGTTGAGTGCATATTATAATATGTTTAAAATAGATAATTGTAGGTGAAAGAGCGGTACAAAATATTACAGCGTCTTCGTTGTCGTTCGTGATCATTTCTTTGGTGTTCCATGATGTCACTTTTTTTACTCGACATTTTTTATTTGATTGACAGCCGCCATCGCGCAGTGTGCGAGTAGCTGGCTGTGAAGCAACACGCCGGAGGTTCGATTCCCGCACCGAGACAAATGTTTGTGTGATCCACAAATACTCTAGCTTCGGCCACTGCGCCACGTGGGCTGTGACTATTCACCTAATCCTATAAATCTTATGAATCCCTTGGCAATTCTCTTTATGTCCAACGTTTATAAATACATACTAATAATAAAGTGGTCGAGACAGTACAATACTTTTATTTTATTTATTTCATACGTGTCAGTGGCTTGTTATTATGGCTTAGGCCTCATAACCTAGTTGCTCAAATAGAATTAAATCTCCAAGCCTTTTAACGCTCTTTGTAGCGTATTTATAATGTTATTCACATTCTTATTTTCTCTAGGCAATAAAATTTAATAGAGCCAGCGAATAAATCTTTTAAAACACTCACCGTTAAAATAAAATTAAATTAAATTATTAAAGGATTGTGTTGGTAATAGATTTAAAAGCTCTGTGTCCTAATTTTTTTTTTACAGTAGTGGCCAATTTGCAAATAAGTCGGTTACCTGATGGTATTTTCCATTATCCGTAATTATTCACAATACTAGAAAAATCACGGACGCGATACTGACTTGAGAAGAAAGTAATGATTGAGAAAAGGAAGAGAAATTTTTGCCTCCAGAAATCTCATTCATTTTACGAAATGCAACAGTGAGCAGACATTTTGCGTTGGTTTTTTGTAAGATAATAATAATCCTGTCAAAACGGCTCATTTACGCTGTAGACAAAAGTGTCTACAGCATGACTACCACCAGTAAAAGTACGGGCCGTTCTGGTGTTAGCCAGTTTGCACTCAGTTAGACCAGCATGATTCTAAGGATGGTTGAGAGGTACGTCTTTTATTGTTCAACTAGCTGTCCCTCGCGGTTTCAACTGCAAGTTACTGTGTTGCTCCCACGAGTCATAGCATGATGTACATAAAAACCGTCCTCATGAATCAGTCTATACATTGCTGAAAACTGCATTAAAATCCGTTGTATAGTTTTAAAGATCTAAGCGAACAGACAGCGGAAGCGACTTATTTTATATTATGTAAAGATATTACGTTTGAAGTGTCTTGTGCACCATCAGGTCATGTTCGAGCCAAATCGTCCTTTCCACAAAAAAATCCCATATTTCTTTTGGAAAAAACCAAACCACACACACCGAACCACACTTTTAGAACTGCTTCAGTATTTAAATATTTAACGTACGGTTACACACTTATATTTCATTCATATTACCGTAAAGTGCACGTCTGTATTCCTGCCGTCGGCGTCGTTTGATTCCAATGGCCTTTTTTACTTCACATACTCTTTAAACTTCGCTTGTTTGCTATGTTGAAAGGAGTTCTACCTTTTGTAACCAACGACAAAACGGAGACGGTTGTCTTTTCGACACGTTTATTTGTATTTTTTTAATAAATACTTTCCAACATAATAGTTTTTACCTTTACAACCAGCAACATAATAGTTTTTAGGTATCAATAAAAAGGCATTTTACGGATATAGTCCGCCATATTTTATTCCGTAGTGTAATCCTTGTCCAAATTAAATTGATTGTACATTAGTCAAAGAAAGATTTCTTATAGCATATACCGGCAAATGAGCAAATGGGTCACGTGATGGTAAGTGATCTCCACCGTCCATGTACGCCTACAATACTAGAAGAATCATAGGCGCGTTGGCGGGCTTAAAGGGAAGGGATAATTAACGGATTAAGAAGGGGAGGGTATTTGGGCCTCGGGATATGTCATTCACCGTACGAAACGCAGCAGCAAGCCGCTACTTTACGTGATTTTCTTTGAGACAGTGGTAACGACCCGGTTGAGCCGGCCCATTCATGCTGTAGACTAAACCGTCTACAGCGTGGCTCTACCACTCATTAATGTATGAGTGTATGTTCATGGGCGGATTTCAATCTTAAGTCTTTCGTCTCGGCAGTCTGTACCTCGGCTTTGTTATTGCTGTGAGTAGCCGGCTATAAAAGCCCGCAGTATCGTTCACCGAGACAAATGTTTGGGTAATCCGAAAATATATGTTTGGTTTGGTGTGATGTGGGTCCAAAGTTCCCCGTAATTCCTGATATCTACAACACAGAACTTGTAGAATTAGTGTCTCGGAGTCATTGCTTTGTGTTTGACGTTGTTGAGCCCTGCAGCCCTTTTTTACCTTGAAAGAGATAAATATCTATCATGCTCATGGACCTTTAGTAATTGTAGAGATCCACATAGAAGAATATAAGGATTTCTATGAACAAGACATTTCTATGAACTAAGAATGGTTTTTTTTTGTTAGCTTGAATGACGAAACGAGCAGGTCGCTCGTATGATGGTAAGCGTCTGGCCTACCTATAAATAGATACAGCAACACCACACAGAACCTTGATTTACAAAGCATTACATGGCACTGGACTGCGTTTATCACATCGAGACATGAAAGTTGTTAAGTATCATAACGCCCAGTTGTTTCACTAGCTTCTTCTGGTTCTTATACACTACTGTTTGATAGCAGAAATAGACAAAGCGGTGGTACCAACCCAAACGTGGAGACTCCTACCAGCTAATAAAAAAGCAATATTACCGTCTTATTACATAAATTGGACTGATTTAAAAATTAATTAACATAATTATTCCTTAGATTAATGCTAATAAGTCAAAATTAGATTTAAGTGAATCTAATGGATCTAATAAAGGAATAAGGAAACTAATTAGTAATCAATTTTGCATAAATAATAACGTAGGAATGGATGTTATAATAGATTTAATATGAGACTATTTAATGCTTTGAAATATCCCAAAAGGTAATAAAAATTGAAACAACAATCTAGTCACAAAATTGCATTTGAATAAATCAAAATAAACGAACACAACACAGCAAAAACTAAAGAGATTAAAAAAATTATTTGACACTAGATTTATATTAGGGCAAATCCCATTTTGAAATATAATCCAGAACGTATTGTCCAAGGAGAAACAAGTACATGTAACGACGTTGCAGCATTTCATTTCGTTCACAGAACTAGGAATTTTTCAAGTGTCGCACAATACTGTTGAAATCTTTTGTGTCACATGTCCTAGCTAACGAAGCACGAATGAAATGAGTATCACTCACAGCGATTCCATTTGTGTTACCTTAATATATTAAAACCTTTTTAATGTTTGCTGCCTTATGAATGGTATTTATAATGCTTGTATGGGACCTCGTGTAAAGAGCCTTAGGCAATTTTGGCTACAAGATCGATTTGGCCGGCTCGTTCAGTATGGTGCCATTATCTCACAGAAAATTTACTTAAAGAAGCAGCACAGTATTTACTGGTGGTAGGATACTCATATGCGCCCGGATAGCGACCACCTTACACGTGGTGTTAAAACTTACCATAGTCACCCACACGCTTTGTGTGGATTGCATTCCAGGATCAGTCAGTGCATATCCGGTTCTTCGACATGATTTCATGGTTGGTTAGGGGGAGTATGGAGCTATATGCTTGTATCCCTGTGCCTATCGGTCTTATGTGAATAGCAACCATTTTCTGAATAACGGACGAGGCAATAGCACTGTTGTGGGTTCTGGTGTTCAGACGGCGGGTGATATAATACCAAAGTTACCGTCAAATCATGGTGGATCTTCGCATTAGGTTGGGATCACGTCAGACAGAAAGAAGGAATCTACGTTATAAAAGCCAACCTATCATAACTCAGACAAGTACCTCCCCAACATACGCAAATATAAAATTCAAACAACTTTTAAATCAAAATACTTCAGAGTAAATGTATGATACAAAGGAAACTTTCGCTTTAAAGTCCAACAATAACAATTGTGAAAATTTCAGAACACCAATAAATTGAACGACTGGATTGGTATTTAGCCTCCGAATTTTAATACTCTACTATGCAAGAGTTACGGGCAAAGTTGGGGTAATTCAAGGGAATGGCGGGGCGAAGGGTAACACCGCAGACTTAGATCTAAATAGATGTCAGTCTAGTTACTTTATGTGTCCATTTTGGGGAAATATCATGAATTTCCTGGTGGTAGGATTCACATCCGCCCGGATAGCGACTACCGGACACATAATGTTAAAACCTGCCATAGTGAGCCACACATCTTGTGTGGATCGCGTTTTAAGATCAGCCAGTGTATATCCAGTTGTCCCGAGGGGCTCCGACAGGACCTGATGGTTGCTTGGGGCGAGTATAGCGGTACATCCTCATATCCCTGTGGCTGTATCGGCCATCCGCCTGTCCTGTCGCATGCTCCTCGATTTGCTTCTTTCCTCATCGGAGTTTAGAGAAGCATAATTCTGATTACCATCGATAGACTCATAATTTGTCGGTGGTCGCTAGTTTTTTTTTTACTTCACTACGCTTAATATCAAGTGTAGTGCAGTCGCTTTTATGTGCTCATAATAATATTTAAAATCATGATTGTGGGTTCATTTTTGAACCGATTTTGATTGTGTTTCAACAAAAAGGTTTCTTTTTTGTTATATTTTCTGTTCCATATAAAATAATGTATAATATTCAACGTAGGAAACTACCCTATTGTTATATATAACACTCTATAGACTGAAGTAGTTACGTCATCTACTTCAATCTATATCTGTGGATACCACCAGCCGGACTGAACTTAAATCTTATACATTATAGTAATTGCTTGCGCTCAATTTTAACGATCCTAATCTGTCGGATTAGTTGGTTTGAGGTGTTAACGTTGGCAAAAGTTTTAAATAAGGCCAATGCCCTTCCTCAAGATATTTAGCGTATAAAATTCGCCATGCAAGCCCTAATATGATGACGTGACGAGCAAGCTTGATGGTAAGCGCCACGTCTGCCCATAAACACAGAACTTTAAATTATAGAGCACTACATGGCACTGAACTGCGCTCGGCATCCCGAGACATAAGATGTTAAGTCTCATAATGCCCAGCAATTTCACTGGCTTCAATGTTCTTCAAACCGAAACACAGTGGCAGAAATAGACAAAGCGGTGGTACCAACCCAGACGGCTTCTCGCATACGAGGGACCTATCACCGTGTAATTTTGTGATAGAAAAATCAATCCCGTCAAATCACTTTACCCGACCCGGAGATCGAACCCGAGACCTCAGCTGAGCAGTCGTACCGCATACGCAATACAGGCAGTCTGGAATAAAATACGTTAAAAATAGCTACATGTTTAACATCCTCAGCTCTAACCAAAACTGTCCTTAAAAAATATAAATGTGATTATTCGGAACTTCACGCTAAAGTGGTGCGGGGGTGGGCTATTCATTTATCAAAAGAAACTCGGGCGGTGATTGATGTCGGGGCCCCATTTTTGTAACGCCTTCATAATTCTATGTGTAACGGTGATAATGACTGGGAAGTGGGTGGGTTTTGAACGGGTTCCTTTATGTAGGACCAAGTTAAGGTAATTTGCCTGGCCCGGAGTATAAGAGATGCCAGGTAATGATACGCGTTTACGCCTGTACACCCGAAGGGGTAGGTAGACGTGTATAAATAATTACACCCAACAGTCCTGACCCTGAGTCCCTGACCCCGCACTAGGTTTACCTGTATCGTGGGTATCAGGAACTACGAGGGACTTGCAGTCCCACAACACCTAGACCCGAAAGAAATATTTATGGATGAAAACCATTTGTCTCGATGCGGGGATCGAATCCACTACCCCTCACTTCACGGAGGTGGTTAACGGTATAAAATTGCAAGAACAGAGGTGCTATATAATTATCTACTACGCAAATAAGGTGACCATTGAAAACCAGCGCTCAGTTATGTTACGCGCCATGGCACTGCTTTACGCTGAGTGATCACTTACCTGTCACAGCCACGACTCCCCATTACTATTTATATAATTGTAGTGGTATGCAAAATATAAATAAATAAATTGTTTTTCTTTTAATATAAATCTGGAATGGCAAACGCACCCGTAAAAATATTTTAACTAATTCTAACTGGATATCAAATACCTACTGAATTTTCATTTGTTACCTATTTTAGCTTAGTCAAATATCCTAAGGCCTAGTCCTAAGCTAACGATGTGAGTTTTAATCTATATTAATTTCGAACTTCTGTAATCATTATCGTTATTATTTTCGACTCGAAACTATTATATTTTATTGGAGTTTTATTCAGCAGTTCATGTGGTGCCTGAAAAGAGATAGCTGAAATATGTAATCGTAGTATGAGAGTAATATGGTTTATATTACAGCTTATTTAGCTTCAAATTGAGCGTCTATCAAGCAATGCCCCATTAAAATGTGTATGTAGTAAGATTCAAAATTATGTAACAGCTATGCGCTGTGTCACAGAAAACCGTAAAGTAGCGGCTTGCTGCTGTGTTTCGTACGGTGAGCGAGATATCCGGAGGCCCAAATCCCCTTAACTATTCCTTCCCTTTAAGGTCGGAAATGTGCCT
Organism: Amorpha juglandis; assembly: GCA_949126905.1. Classification (NCBI taxonomy): domain Eukaryota; kingdom Metazoa; phylum Arthropoda; class Insecta; order Lepidoptera; family Sphingidae; genus Amorpha; species Amorpha juglandis. Next base: position 16,771,917 of record OX421374.1, on the reverse strand, counting down.
ATGATTCTTCTAGTATTGTAGGCGTACTTGGGTGGTGTAGATCACTTACCATCAGGTGACCCACTTGCTCGTTTGCCGGTCTATGTTATAAAAAAACGATTTTACGTAGCATCTGTGTAAAATAAATTTTTCCAGACTCGATTCCAAGATACCGGTAAATCCAATCCGCCGACTGATTGAATGAAGCACGTATATAATATTTTCATCCAGTAATGAGGGATGGTTAGAGGACCTCACTATCGAACATGGTTATATCACAGTATAATTATTATGCAGTATAGTGTTAATGTACAAACGCGACATCGGTTACGAGCGAGTAGCTTTCCGTTCGCGGTTTCTACTCCTCTATACTTTTTTTATCCTTGCTCGGCAAAGTGACTAACTACGTCACACCTGATGACGTACCGCAATCCAGGGACAGTGTCGACCAACGACAAACAATGTGTGTATTGTAGGTCGGCAAAATCATGCCGGCCTGCTTAACTGCTTTTTTACACTCCGCTTAAAATACCCCTAAATAATATATTATATATATATGCTTCTTATCTACTTATGAAATAACTGTTTATATTTAAAATTATGAATACAAAATTTTATATATTAAACAAAATTAAAAAATCCCATGCACATTTTATTCCGCTCTCTCCCCTTGGGGGTTGAATTTCGGGAAATTTCTTGTTAAACGATGCAATTGTTAAATAGTGAAAATTTTATCACTTATCATTAACGGTTTTTGCATTGCAATAAATCAGATTATGCATAAATATTGAAGCGGGTCAAACTTACTTAGGTAATATTTAGATAAAGTGTATAACGCAATAAGCGTGTAGTTTGCTATGACACTGAGACAAAACGTATAATTCGCATATATTTTTTTTCTGAAATTTGTGACTGTGTTGTCGTTGTGTTCAAATACCTCTTGTATCATACTGCGAGGCCAGGAATATAAGTGATTGTGAATTATTAATACCAATAATTTATTTATATATAGTTAAAATAAAGTTACTCCGGTACCGGCTATTCGTGTCCTCCGCACCACGTAACGTCCCTGTCTAGATGCCTATGTTAACTGACTGCAAGATCCTCAAACTGTGGTTACACGGACGTCGCGCCTCAATTTTTTACACACGTCAATTTATTTTCTATTTTCTTCATGATCTTCGATTTATCTAACCCTCGGTTGAAGGTCTTGTAACGTACGAGTTGAAGAAATTTATTCTTCGCCTACATGGCGGCCTGTGTGAGCGAGTAGCCGGCTGCGAAGCGATAGGCCGTCGGTTCGATTCCCGTACTGAGACAAATGTTTTATGTTGAAACACAAATATTTTGTTTCCAAACAGTGCGTTGTGGGCCCGCAAGTTTCTAGTAATTCCTGATACCTATGGGTATCATAGGTATGCCCAAAGAATTATGAATCACAAAGCAGTGCATGGCACTAGACTGCGTTCGTCACTTCGAGACATAAGTTATTAAGTTTTATAGTGCCCAATAATTTCACTGGCTTTAATAAACTTCGAACCAAGACAGCGCGGTGGCACCAATCCAGACGGTCTCTTGCATACGAAGTACCAAGCTAGAGAACCCACAAATTTTAATTGCATGAAAAGCAAAATCTATTTTTATGTAAATACCACCCACACCTGCCTATAAACAGTAGCAAAGCCACTTGGAACTTGGAATAATAAAGGACTGCACTTGATTCTAACTACACCAGAGTACAAGAAAAGTAATTTTACTCGTGTACTAAAGCTATGCGTCGGCTGAACACGCACTGACAATTTTAATTGGTTATTAAAATATGTGTAATGTGTGACATGAGGGTATGTTAGAGCGTGTATTTGAATATATAATCCGACAAGGCGAATATTTTAATTGGTTCAGATTTTACTCCGATGTTAGTTAATTAAAATGTTCTATACTTTTTCTAATGAATGTGTATTTAAACTTTTAGACCGGCTCAGATTTGTAAATAATATAAAGTTATTGTATGTTTTAGGGTTCTGGAATGGAGGCCACGTACTGGCAAGCGTAGCGTTAGACGTCCGCCTACACAGTAGACAGACGACCTGATAAAGGTCGCAGGAAGTCGCTGGATGCAGGCCGCTTCCAACAGGTCGGTCTGGAAATCTTTGGGGGAGACCTATGTTCAGCAGTGGACGTCCTGCGGCTGATGATGATGACGATTGTATATTTTATTTAACTGAATGACGAGACGAGCAAGGCGTTTGCCTGATGGTAAGCGTCCGCCTGTCCATAAGAAGAAGAAAAGAAGCAACGTCACACAAAGTAAAGACGTGTATAAATTTGTAGGTTAATTTTGGACTAAGATTTTTCCAGTATAGTGACAGCTGCCTCAGCAGGAATATAGAAGACCTTTTCTATGCGGGAGTCCGTCTGATTTGGTACAATCGCTTCATTTATATCTGCCGCTAAGATTTGAAAGATATATTATGACACTTACTTATATCTCGGAGTGAAGAGCGCAATCCAGTGCCATGCAGTGCTTTGTAACTCAAAGTTCGGTGTGCTGTTGTGTCTGTTTATAGCTAGCCGTGGCGCTTACCATCATGCTAGCGACATATAAGCAGTAAAAAATTAAGAATTTGGAATCATGACAACTTACGTAGTTAAATATTTTACTGATTTAATGTTTGAGAAATATTTAGCAGTCTCCATGGCACAGTGGGCGGGTAACCAGCGGCGAAGTGAGAAGCTGTGGGTCCGATTCCCGCATCGTGACAAATGTTTGTGTGATCCGCAGATATTTGTTTCGGGTCTGGATGTTGTGGGACCGTAAGTCCCGCATAGTTCCTGATACTCACGATACTGGTTTAACCTAGTGTGGACTCAGGACTATGTGTGACTGTTGGATGTATTTATTTATTCATTATTTTTTAAGATATTAAGGTACTACCTCAAATAAGACGCGAACGTCATCAAGTAATTGTTTCATACCCCACTAATAATTTATACGGTATCCAACCGCTATGTAATATCCATTAGAGTTAGTGCCCCGTGGGTCGATTCATCGTCATTCATCTCTGCTAATCGCCAGCTTCCCTCACCCTCCGCTACCTTCAGATGAGATTTAATTTCTTTGCGTTTATTGATGTTCTTCAGACTAGGGTTTTGGGTTTATTAATTTTTAGTTTGCCAATATAATGATTTATTTATAGTATAGGCCGGAAAACTAGCAAATGGGTCACCGGATGGTAAGTGATCCACCGCCCATGGCGCTTTGCCGACCTAAAATGAAAGGGGTAATTAGGGATTGGGAAGGGGAGGGGAATTTGGGCCCTCTGATATCTCATTCATATTAGAGCCACGCTGTAGATAGTTTTGTCTACAGCATAAATGGGCTGGCTCGACAGGGTCGTTAACACTGTATCACAGAAAACCGCCGCGAAGTAACGGCTTGCAGCTGCATTTCGTACTGTGAGTGAGATATCCGGAGGCCCAATACCCCTCCTCTTTCCAATCCCTTAATTAAGCCTTCCCTTTAAAGTTGGCTATGCAGCTATGATTCTTCTATAATTGTAGGCGTACATGGGCGGTGAACATTACTTACCATCAGGTGACCGACTTTCTCGTTTACCGGTCTATACAAATAATGCCATTCAAAATCAATACAATAACGATTAGCTTACGCATTGCTAATTAATATTTACTGAAGCACATGATAGAAGCGACACAATATCAATTCATCTTGTCTCCGATGACATGCGAGTGTATTGAACACCTTGACCTCGTTCTAAGATTGATGACGGCCGTCTTGCATCGCTTTAGCTGTTGCTGAGGTGATGCTTAGGGAATTTGAATTTATTCTCTCGTAATCGACGGATTATTTGTATATAGAAAGAAAGAAGAAGAAAGAAAGAAACATTTATTATTGGACTAGACACAAAATAGTTTAACATACATCATACCAGTATTATCTTAGACTAATAACAGGACTTCCCATTCAGCTTTATGCTGAAATACAGCCTTAGCTGTACTACAGCAATATGAAAATATGTGATATGATATATGACGTTTATTATAGCATACACCGGTAAACGAGCAAGTCAGTCACGTGATGGTAAGTGATCTCTACCGCTCATGTACGCCTACAATACTAAAATAATAGGCGCGTTGCCGAACTTAAATCGAAGGGATAATTAAGGGATTGGGAAGGGAAGGGGGATTTGGACCTCCGGATATCTCACTCACCGTACGAAATACAGCAGCAAGTCGCTATCTTATGTCGGTTTTTTGTGAGACAGTGGTAACGTCCCGGTTGAGCCGGTCCATTAATGTTGTAGACAATATTGTCTACAGCGTGGCTTTACCACTAATGAACGGGTTTTGAGAACATACAGTGATTGGCGATGGATGGCAAGGTCATGATTTGGATTATTTAGGATAAAAGGTCAGTGGACAAACAATTGACTCACGTAATGGTAAGTACAATACATGAATACCGACAATGTTTCATTAATATGGGAGCGTTATCAATCTTTAAAAGGAGGTTGGTGGAATATGTACGTACACTGCACTACGTTTACCATCAGATCTAGTTTGCCGTACTTGGATAAAAAAGTAATTTCTATAACTAATTAGATTTACTTAAATTTTCATCAGATTTTCAGTTAATAATTATGCCATTCAAACATTTAAATAAAACAGCTTTGCTGAACTTATAATAGTATCTAATTAATGTTAAATGTATACGCAATATATTATATGTTTATAATAATAAAGCACTAATAAAGCACTTTTCGGATCGTTCTTACTTCACTCACTGTCATGTCAGACTTGCGTAAATAATTTTAATTTGCTTTGAATAAATCAGACTAGAAAAAGTTAATTGTTAAAACGTTTAGCCCTTTGTCTGTCAGTCTAACTGTCGGCCGGTCGGTCTATCTGAGATATCTTGGCATCTAAACGAATTGAAAACGAATATTTTTTTCTTTCAATTAATTGCACTTTCTTTTGGTAAGCTTGTTTAATAAAGATAGTTTTTGACATAAATTAGAATTAGATCTGTAATTTTTAAATGGTTAAACATATTTTATTCAAACATGCTAAGTACCATATCGACCTAACCAATTTTAAAATAAATAAATAAGTACACCCAATCACATGCATAGTCCTGACCCCACAGTAAGATACGAGTCTTGTGTCGTGGGTATCAGAAACTACGAGAGACTTTCGGCCCCACAACACCCGGACCCCGATACAAATATCTGTGGACCACACAAAAATTTGTCTCAGTGCGGGGATCGAACCCGCGGCCTCTCGCCGGCTGCTCGCCTGCTGCGTGTAAAATACAGGGCTATGATTAAACATAAGTAAAGTGGGGTGTAAGTGTACATACAAGATTTCAGAGAATTGGGAAATAAGATCGGCGTACATTATAATCCTATAGGGAATTTTCTCTTTCAAAGGAAGAATGTGAGAACATACATTTTTATTACCATAAGGTTTTGAAGGTAGCAATTTCTACCTGAATATTCTAGAAATGTAGTAATGAATTGATGATGGTTCACTATTCACGTAATCTAAACTAAGTACTGGAAGCATTTAGTGAAAGCAAAAGCAAACGTCTAATAAAAACTCTTTTTTATAAAATCAGTTTTCATGTGATTTTTTCGAGAGGCTGACAGTTATGTCTACAGCATGAATGGGTCGGTTCGACCGGGTCGTTACTACTGTCTCACAGAAAACCGACGTAAAGTAGCGGCTTGGTGCTGCGTTTCGTACGGTCAGTGAGATATCTGAAAGCCTAAATCCCCCTCCCCTTCCCAATCCTTAATTGTCCCTTTCCTTTAAGATCGGCAACACGCCCATGATTCTTTTAGTATTGTGAGCGGGCAGTAGAGATTACTTACTATAAGGTTACCCATGCTATAAAAAAGTAAACAACTACATTTAAATTAGATACTTCGTTATACATGTGCATGATGGCACATACAAACACATAAAGGGGTCATACTTACAACCTCTTTTTGTAACGGGTTAAAAACATAATTTTATTAGTCGGCATATTGGATTTAGTGGGGCGTCACTCATTTTAAAAAAAAATGGGTGCGTGTACTTATGTACGCGCGTGAGAAGTTATACTTCTTTGGCATCATTAAAAAATAGTTTTTAATTGCATGCAAATAATTGATTACAATAAAATAATAAAAAAATTAAATTAAAAATTAAATTAAATTATAATATTATATAATATTATAATTATATTATTATTTTAATTTAATTAAATTTATTTAGTTATTTTTATAAATATTTATTATTTATTCAATTTAATAGCAAATATTAAAAAATAATATTATTATTTGATGTTCAATTTTAATTTTTATCACAAACTTTTTATTAAATGTTTTATTAAATTTATTTCTTTATTTTGTGAATATTAAATAACCAATAATAAGTATTTAACATTAATAATTTAATAATATTTAGTGTTAATTATATTAAATAAAAGTATTTTAATTTATATCAATAAATAATACATACGGATAGTTAACCTCAATTATATTGGAGCACTTGAAAAAGTATATAAGCACAATTTTTTTCACTAATATTCACAAATAGTAAGTAATATCAATCAAAATATTCAATTTAAATCACTATGTACTGAATATAATTTATTAGCACATATATAATTCGCACTTGTATGAAACTCAAACACGTGTTGTGAATGTATAAACTAGAGACATGTTGATAAATATTATAAATATGAAAACAGTGATCAGAGGTGACGAGCGTACCAACATGCGCGACTAATATCGAGGTTCAATTCCTATTTTGTTGGTAGCTTTTTTTTCGAGACTTAATGAGCGGTTAAGCAGACGGCTTCATACTGTTAATTTTGTGTCACAGGTGCGCGCGCATCTTAAAATTTCACTCTCATCATTTTTTCATAACGCGCCTAAAGAAGTATAACTTCAAAAACTTGGCCAGAATAAGATTTTATGCCCCCTATCGCGGAAGATTTGCCTGCACGCACCAAATTAGCTTGGAGAACTGTACTGTAAGTTGCACCACTATTTATCTCTATGGACACAAGAGTGAATTTATGTTAAGTATTGAAATAATACTAATTTTAGCGGGATGGACTGACTCACTGACTGACTAGTCCACCCCGTGACCACGAAGGCTGAAAAGCTTTCGAAACGTTGGGATCAAAATTAAATAAAATACCGCGATAAAATATGTTTAAATTAGTAGGTAACTGAGTGGTAGAGCCACGCTGTAGACAGTTTCGTCTACATCATGAATGGGCTGGCTCGTCCGGGTCGTTACTACTGTCTCACAGGAAACCCACGTAAAGTGGCGGCTTGCTGCTGCGTTTCGTACGGTGAGTGAGATATTCGGAAGTCCAAATCCCCTCCCCTTCTCAATCCCTAATTTTCCCTTTCCTTTAGGTCGGCAACGCGTCCATCATTCTTCTGGTGGTGGGCGTACATGGGCGATGGAGATCACTTACCATCAGGTGATCCACTTGCTCGTTTGCCGGCCTATGCTATATAAAAGAAAAATCAATGTGTAATATTCGCGTAAACATAAGAAATAATTATGTTAAATAACTATAACAATAAAACACATATTACAGATAAATATCTCCAAACACACCCAATCACACAGTTCAGTTATCACGAATAAATCACACATATTTACATTAAGAAATTCGTCTTCACACACAAACATTCTGAGATAACAAACAAATCCTTACCAAATATCCCAATTTATATTTTAGCTAAAGTCGACGATGGGGAATCTGTTAAGCAAATATTGTAAGGGTGTGAATTGAAGCTGTGTGCGTTAACCTCGTGTCAAAAGGTTAGAGTACCCTCCCTTCACTTTCGGCTGAATTATCAATAGAATTTCCAATCTTAAGGGAAATTTTCGCTATAAGATGGATATTTCTGTCCAACAATGAATAACTAGTTTAAACTCTAAAACAACTAGGTGGTGTATGACGTAGTTGTATTGGGTACGCGGTATGAATTGACTGTGCGCTGAGGGATTGGGTTTGATTCCCGAGTCGGGTGAACGTGATATTGGATTTTTCTATCACAAAATACTCAGTATCTGCCCGAGGTCTGCAATTTCACCGAGTATGGTGATAGGTTATTCCGTCCCCTATCACATTATGGTACGGAAATACGCTAGACTAAATGTGGGTGTACCTACTGGATACACCTCTGCCCACCCCATTGCGGATTACAGGCGTGAGTGCATCTATGCGTATAAATTAAAACCCTGAACAACGGCGTGTTTCTTATATATCGTTTATGAAGTTTCATTTTTGTCGCACTCCGTCATGAGATCTAGACTAAATTAAGGCGTGTGGATCACTATGGCTGGTTTTAACTCCATGTGTACGGTGGTCGCTACCCAGGCGGATATGAATATCTTACGACCAGCAAAGTATCAGAAATTGCGACATGCATATCAATGCCACCAGTATCATTATTATCATCATCATCAGCCACAAGACGTCCACTGCTGAACACAGGCCTCTCCCAAAGATTTCCAGACCGACCTGTTGGAAGCGGCCTGCATCCAGCGACTTCCTGCGACATCTATCAGGTCGTCTGTCGTCCACCTTGTAGGTGAACGTCCAATGCTGCGCTTACCAGCACGTGGCCTCTATTCCAGAATCTTTCTGCCCCATCGGTTATCGGTTCTGCTAGCTGCTGCTTCTGAGCTATGTGGCCTGCCCACTGCCACTTGAGCTTGCTAATCCGATGAGCTATGTCGGTGATTTTCGTTCTTCTACGGATCTCCTCATTTCTGATTTGATCACGTAGAGAAACACCGAGCATAGCTCTCTCGATTAGTATGCATGTCGCAATTTCTGGAAAATAAAAAAAAACAAATAATTTTGATGGCTACCTCTGTTGCGGAAAGGTGAAATGAAAAACAACGTTGTGAAATTACACAAGTCGTGCGACCGCCAAACATGACCTCGCCACGCATATTTAAAAGTAAAATATGCTGGGCCTTGGCTTATTAAAAAGGTCGAGTGGCTGAGTATAGCGTTTCAAGTGTTCCGTACTTGGGTTGTAACACGCCGTGGCTTTTTTATATCAGAGGGGAGTAAACCAGTAAGTGGGTCACCCGATGGCAAGTCTCTACTGCCAATAAATACACATAAATATAAAAGTGATATAGAAATCTTGGGTCAAATTTAGGTTACGTGGGTATAGTGTATGATATAAGTATTTATCCCCCCGTAGTTCCAAATCCTTTTGCATTGCTAGGACATAAATAAAGCATTTTCTTTTTTATCTAATGAGTAACATATAGATATTCGACTTACAACTTTGGACAACACTAATATATTTATTTAATGATCGGTTGAGTCGAGTCGGGTGAAATATAACACTAGGGCGTATTATTTAAACAAATAACGCTTTAACTCTAAATATTTTTTTGTCCGAGCACGGCAAAGTAACTGCACTACAGCTGATGGTAATCGTGGTGCAGTACATAAAACCAGCGACCACAGACAAACAATGAGTTTATCGGTGGTCACCAGATTCATGCCGGCCTGTATAAATGCTTCTTCCCTCTTCAGAGAGGGAGTCCATCCGACTGGCCTATTGCAGGCACAGGGATACAAGGATGTAACCCTATACTCACCTCATCCAAGCATCAAGTCATGTCTCAGGGCCATTATAACACGATATATACTGGCGGATCCTGGAACGCGATTTAGACAAGGTTTGTAGGTCACTATGACAGGTTTTAACACCATGTGTACGGTGGTCCCGGCGGATAGGAATACCTACTACCAATAAATAATTCTTTTATTTTTCGTTACAAGGATAATGTGCTTATATAAATTTTGTTAGGTACTTCATTGTATATGATAACTTTCATGACAAAGAAAGCGAGTAGCCAGCGTTGAACCGCACTCGTTTTGTGGTGGCTTTGATCCGCAATTGAGAAAAATGTTCGTATGTATTACACATTTTTGTATCCGGTCCGTAAGCAGACCGAAAGTCTTATTCCCGAATTATCGTTATTCCCAAAACCATAAAAACTGTGGTAGTATTATGTATGTACTAATGTAGAGCTAGTATTATGTAAGTATGTTATGGTTTATTTATTTTCTCATAGATCTACTGGCAGCATATTAAGTTTGAAAACCGTGAAGTGAGAGGTGTATGCTGGTTTCGAACCTGCGACTTTCATCTCGACAGTCCGTACCACTCCCCGCTGAGCTATCGCTGCTTCCAATATCTCGAATTCTTATCTTGCTATTTAATAGTAGATTTTATATTATTTGTTATTTTCCTTCAGGTAGACAGCTTCATATACATTGTTGGAATGAAAAAGGTTTTTATGTACTTGAAGTCTGTGACTTGAATAGCAAGTATATTTCTTTTGACATTGTTTCAAATGATTGTAAAATATTTTAACCACGGCCAAAGCAGGAGATTATTTAAGATGCCTGTCACAGGGAATTAGTTACACATTTAAAAAAAGTGGTTATAGTTCGACGGGGAGGGGTACAGACTGCCGAGACGAAAGTGGCAGGTTCGAAACCAGTCCCAATAGCATGCGCCTCTGACTTTTCTAAGTTACGTGTGTATTCATTGTTAATTTATCGCGTGCTTTAACGATGAAGGAAACATCGCGAGGAAACCTGCATACCTAAAAATTGCGAAGGTATGTTAAGGTTCCAACCCGCATTAGGCCAGCGTGGTGGACTAAGGTCTAACCCCTCATGTGTACACAAGGCACATGCCCAGCGGTGGGTCAGTATAGATCAGGCCCTATATTATTGTACACATTTCATTGAAGTTCTTATTTTTTTGATTGAATGACAAGACGAGCAAGGCGCTCGCCTGGTGGTAAGCGCCACGCCTGCCCATAAACAGAAGCAACATCACACAGAACTTTGAATAACAAAGCACTGCATGGCACTGAACTGCGCTCGTCACCCCGAGACATAAAATATTAAGTCTCATAATGCCCACTAATTGCACTGGCTTCAATGTCCTTCAAGCCAAAATCCAACAGTGCTTATACACTGTGGCCTGTCGGCAGAAATATACAAAGCAGAGTTACCAACTCAGACGGCCTCTCGCATACGAGGTACTTACCACCTTGAAAAAAAAAGTTGCGCAGTTCGAGACCTTCGCTAATGTACGCACAGAAATAATAACCGAACTTTGGTGTTTCGATGAAAATAAAACGTTACGTAATGATCATCATAAAGATTTTTGGCATAAAATGTTAATAACACTATTAAAATGTTAGAGAACTGTTTTAGGAATAAAGCTGTTAAGCACTGATGTAATTATCATACTTAAATATAATATGAAATTTCTGGTACATTAATTACAACGAGACGACCGCTAAGTTGAAGGTTGATTGCTTGGGCATAGCAACTGTCATTGATGACAAAGCTCAGTTTGATATTTTTAACTGACCTCAAAAAAGAAGGAGATTTTCAATTCGCTAATTTCTTGTTTTATTATTATTTTTATGCACATCGATTTCTCCACCATTTATGAACCGATTTCGTCGAAAAAAAATATTCTATTGAGTTTGGCTGCGACGTTGTCCCTCATAAATTTGGTGAAGATATAATTATGGAGAACGGAGTAAAAAATAAAAAAAATTCAACGGACAACAACACACTCGGCGCGATTATGTTATTATTTTAAAATTTATATGCCATAGCTGTACATTACACAGGAAATACAAAATTAAATAAGCTCTAACATAAATTTAAAAACAGATTTCAAAAAAAGAACAATTCTAAAAAGCGAAAAGTCTAAAACAACTATTTCTATTTTAATTTCTTTTTTTTTCGCAATTCAATTCAACTGAAACAATAAAAATGGAGCAATAAATAAAGCGAAGTGCCCACGTGAAACAATATGCCAATATTCGTTTCGATGTAAACGAACTTTCCAAAATTAATTAACAGAACATCGAAGTGGTAACTATAGATTAAAATAATCAATTATACACACGTGACAAATTAAATAACTGTTAAATGACAGCCGTCGGGTCGTTTAAATTAACGAGCACTTATTTTTAAACTGTTCGTGTTAAGATTTTTACAATATTAAATTAAGGTTTCGTAGATTAATAAGATAATTGAGATTTTATGAAATATAATGTAGAAAAAAAATTGTCTTAGGTAATTGACAACATAATTGATGTCCGTTAATAGGGTTAGTTAGTTAATTAACCATTACTAATATTTTACAAGGTACAGGTTTTTTTATTAAAATGAAGGCACCATGTCCTCATTAGGCTATCGTATCTGGTTTTTGTGATAAGTATACGTAGAGGAACAGGTGTTAGATGTTTTCCTAGCAAAGGGAAAGACCTTCAGTCTTCGGTATTGAGTGGTAGAGCCACGCTGTAGACAGTTTTGTCTAAAGCATGAATGGGCTGGCTCGACCGTTACCACTGTTTCACAGAATACCGACGAAAAGTAGCGGCTTGCTGCTGCGTTTTGTACGGTGAGTGAGATATCCGGAAACCCAATCGCCTCCCTTTCCCAATCCTTAATTACCCCTTTCCTTTAAGGTCGGCAACGCGCCCATGATTCTTTTGGTGGTGGGCGTACATGAGCGGTGGAGATCACTTACCATCAGGTGATCCACTTGCTCGTTTGCAGGCCTATCCTATAAAAAAAGGCATGTGTTGTGAATGGCCACGGATTTACCGATGGTGGGTGTTCGGAACTTGTTGATAAATAAATCTATTCTATTCTATATTGAATGGTTAGTGGTCAAGCTAGTGCCAAAGTTTTCAAGCCGCCCGAAGGCCTCCGACTTGGCATAACAACTGCTATCAATTGATAAGAGCCGGGACCGATTTTTTATGCAAGAGCTTATTTATTTTGTAGCCAAGAGGCCGCCTGGACGCAAAGCAGTGTGTAAATACTGATTTATTTTGGTTTGCATGATATTGAAGTTAGAGAAATTACTGCGGACTATAAGACTCAACATCTTATGTCTCGGAGCGCAGTCCAGCGCCATGCAGTGCTTTATAATTATTCAAAGTTCTGTGTGGTGTTGCTTCTGTTTATGGGCAGACGTGGCGCTTACCATAATGCGATCGACTTACTCGTCTTCTCATTGAAGATAATGAAAGTATTTAAGGATGGCAACACGCCTATGATTATTTAAATATCATGGGCGTAGATAGGCGGTGGAGATCACTTACCATCAAGTAACCCACTTGCTTGTTTGCCGGCCTAAAAAAACATTATGAAGTCTCAGGTGAATTGTTAATTATACAAAAGAACTTCTAATAAATCAATGACGTAAAATTTTCATACTAAGTACTGTTTTTAATTGCTTTTCTTAAAGTCGGTTAAAGAATAGCGAATAATTTTCCATTTCTAGAACTACACAATTCAAAATTGTTCAACTGAATGAAACTTTATCTTAGTTCAAAATTTTTGGCACTTTTGAAGAGTGAACGAATTTCACGTTAAAATTGATGTGAAGTTAATTAAAATGACCAACTTTTATAATTCAAAGTTCGGCTCAGAGTTTTTCAGGAGGGTGAGGAAGGGTTAGGGTGGTTTTCTATATTTTTAAGTGTATATTTTTTTAACAGCTTATACCGGCAAACGTGCAAGTGTGTCACCTGATGGTAAGTGATCGCCACCGTCTATGCATGCCCACAACACTAAAAGAATCATAGGCGCGTTGCCGAGCTCAAAGGGAAGGGATAATTAATTTCTTGGGTAGGGGAGGGGGATTTGGGTCTCCGGATATCTCACTCACCGTACGAAACGCAGGAGCAATCCGCTACTTTACTACTACTACTTTATTGTTTGCGTACACGGGCGGTGGAGATCACTTACCATCAGGTGACACACTTGCTCGTCTGCCGTTCTATGCTATAAAAAAAACGCGGTTGTTTATATGAAAATTTTATTCAAAAGAGTTTTGTGTTAGACGTTAGCATTCTACCTTTTCCTTTCGCTGAATGCTTCCACAACTTAGTTTCGATTACGCGAACAGTGAATCATCATCAATTAATTACTACATCTTATTTCTAGAACATTCAGGTAGAAATTGCTACCTTAAAAAATGCATCTATACAGCAATTATCCGGGATAACATCTCTCGAGTTCATGAAACGTAAGTAATTCGTACCAGGGCACCGGGTACTTCACAAAGGGGTGAATTATCAAAACCACCCGAAGTGTTCGTTTATAAATTATAATTAACCAGGATGAGCCCGAGGGCTCGGTCTACGCCATCTTGGGTTTTGTATGCTGCGTTAGAATTCAATGTAATTGAAATGGAATTAGTTTCTTTTTATTTTAAACATACCCCAAAAAAGGAAGAGGTTCTCAATTCGGCGCTTTTTTGGCTTTCTTATGTATGTTCATCGATTTCCCGGCCAATTGTGGATACATTTTGTCGGAAAAATTTCATTCGATAAAATTTAATTGCGATGTGGTCTGATGTAAATTTGGTCAAGGTCTAATGAGTATGGAGTAAAAAATGAAACTTCTTAACAGACAACAGCTCAGTCGTTACGATTGTATTAATCAGTTGGATTTTACATACTGTAGCTGTCTGTACTGTCGGAGAGGGAAGAAGCAAACCGAGGGGCCTGCGACAGAACAGGCGGATAACTGATGCAGGTAAAGGGGTACAAGGATGTACCTCTTTATCCGCCCCAAACAACCATCAAGTCATATCGCAAGCCCCGCGGGAAAATCGGATATACACTGGCTGATGCTGAAACGCGACCCACACAAGGGGTATGGGTCACTATGGCAGGTTTAAATACAATGTGTACGGTGGTTGCTATTCGGGCAGATATGAATATCCTACCACCATATGCACGCAAGTGAAACCGCGCGGGGCATTTAGTTCAAAATAGGTACTTATTTGACAATTTCATAAAGGGAAGCCAGAGGCAATCATGTTATACGGACCTCTGCCACTATAATATTGCAGTAATGGAGGTCCAACTTTGGTTTTATTAAAGTTGTCCTCCAAGAGTGACGAACACAATTTAAAGTTGAACAACTAACTTTGTAAGAAATAGGGACATGCTTTTGCGCTTTGTTGAACATATATTCTAACATCTTTAGTTCTGTCTGTTAATCGGGCTTAGTCCGGCTTTCTAATTAGACGCTTCTTTGACTGTCAAGCATCTTCCGAAACGAGACCATTATATTTTATTTCTACGTCGTCACATTTGAAAAAACCATCTGGAGTTGTATACTATATAGACCTAGTAGGGATTTTAAGAAATTTCCGTGCATTCCGATGTTTTTACCACTCATACTACTGGTATCCAGTTTGTTTTTTATAGTATAGACCGGCAATCAAGCAAATGGGTAAGTGATCTCCACCATCCATGTACTACCTACACATGCCATGTTAATGCCCACAATACTAGAAAAATCATACGCGCGTGCACAATACTAGAAGAATCATACGATATTAAAGGGAAGAGATAATTAAGGGAATGGGAAGGGAAGGGGAATTTGACTTTTTGGATATCTCACTGACCGTACGAAACGCAGCAGCAAGCCGCTACTTTACGTCGGCTTTCTGTGAGACAGTGGTAACGACCCGGTCGAGCTGGCCCATTTCTGGCATAGACAAAACTGTCTACAGCGTGGCTCTACCACTAACCAGATAGTATTACCAATAAAAGTTTAACAGCTGGCATGATAGGACTTATTAAATAGCATCCGTGGTGCTTTACATCTGACTTCGCCAGGTGTAAATGTTCACATACCTTCTTAGTTCATAATTTTGTCTGCCGTTTTGCTACAAAAGGAAGTAGACACATGTATATTTACAACTACTCCCTGTCTTTCTATATGATTAATCTCTTTACGGGATAAAGACACATTCGTTTTCACAGAGAATCGCCGAGCTTCATTGCCCGGTGTCAAATTATGCGTGCCATTATCAAACCTTGATAACAGTCACGGGTATGTGGATCACACAAACATTGTCTCTTGTGAGAATCGAACCCACGGCCTCTCGGTTTACAGCCGGCTCTTAGCCCGTTGCGACATACTCCTACTCTATCCTAATTTAGTTACATAACATACGAACTTTTGCTTATAATTCCCGAAGGGGTAGGCAGACTTTTAACTAGTGCATCCATATTTCGCCATACCAGCCACAATTTCAGATTCCAGGCAGATACTCAGCATTTCGTGATAGAAAAATTAAAATATCTCTCTTACCCGACCCAGGGATCGAACCCGAAACAGTCGTATCGCGTGCGCATTACAACTGCGCCACCAAAGCAGTCCTAATTTAATTATTTATATTAAACTTTATTTTTCCTTAAAAATAACATTGCTTAGCGCGGTGGGCAGGGAGACAGCGCGAGCGTGTGGGTAGCATCAGCAAACAATGACATTTGCGGGGCTTGCCGCAGATTAGCCGTGCATTGTGGGCCGTACAAAAATACACACCATTGTGACGCCTTATAATTCCTCGGTGTTGCTGGGGGTTAAAAAACGAAATTAGTAGGTAGCGGGGATTTGTTTTGAGGAAAAAAAATGTCAGGCTTAGTGGGATATTGTGGTATGATACGGGGATAATAAAGATCCGCGTTTATTGGGATATATGTACATTTTGACCAGTAGTTATGTGGGGTTAACTTAAAAATGTGGAGGTGTACGAAACGTGCTTGAGATTTGATATTGCAAAGCCCTTTAAAAAATAACTCTATATTTTTAACCGAAGGAGGTTCGCAATTCGGTGCGTTTATTTCTTTTTTTATGGTCATCGATTTCTACACCAATTGCAGATTTTTTTTGAGAAAAACGTTCGATAAAGTTAAGCCGCGATGTGCTCCCTATAAATTTGATAAAGATCTGATTACAAGATGTGTTTTATGTTACGGGATTACGAATGTAGTATAGTGCCATGCAGTACACTCTAATTCAAGGCTTTGAGTTGTATTGCTACAATTTATGAGCAAGCATGATGCTTATCAACTGGCGAGCGACTTGCAAACATGAATGTCCTTAAAGTCCTTGTTCGATGCTCAGCTCGCACTATCGCGTCGTTTTAAATCAAATCAAATTCTTTATTACACAAGGGCAAGGCCAAGGGCACTTTTACTTTAAGTCTACCAGCGCTTCGGAAATGCCCACTGATCTGAGAAGAAACATCAAAAAATTCTACCATTGGTCTTGTGATGTGATATTCTATCAATCATATAGATCAATTTAGATAACTACTAGAAATCCTAAATGGTTGGACCGATTATTTTTTTGTGTGTGTTTGAGTCGGTTCCTGGAAGGTTTACATTCACAATTGGATCCGGCGCTGCAATCCGGTCCTAGGTTTTTTTTATAGATATTTCGCATATCACCCATGCCCCTCAATATTTGAACTCTAACTTTAATTATATGTTGTGGTTCAATCCGCACGTGACAGCTAGTTGTTATTAGGTTAACACAACATACGTATTTTACACAAATTGTAACACATTCGATTAGAAAAAAAAAACAAATACAATCTTTATATGTCTATTTATCACAGCAATTCGCGGTGTGTCTAATTGTTACAAGTGAAGCACTTTAGTGTATGTCATTCCACCTATATTTTATATCTCCACATCCATAAATACGAAGATTAAGTCTTAAAATAAAAGTCAAGGCCGATGAGAAATTGACGAATAATTTTCCGTAAGATATCTGCCAAGAAGCTCAATAAAACGTAAGCAGTTTTTATTAGCAATCGACAAGACAAGCTATAAATCTAGGCTGAAACTTGAAGACGTAGGTATTTCTTTTAGTTCTGAAATAAAATGTTGGTTATATAAGCGGCTATGACCTTGCGAGGCCGTGGAGCGGACTGCCGAGATAGAAGTCGCGGATTCCATCCCAGCTCCTAAGGCACATAGCTCTGACTATGCAAAGTTACCTACATACTTGAGAATTATCGATGAGTTTTGATTTTTTAAGTTTGCCAACATGAATTAAACCAAAGTAGTGACTAAGGGTTCACCGTAATCCTACTATCCTAAGCTGGTGGTAGGATTCACATCCGCTCGAATAGCGACCACCGTACACAATACACATGGTGTTAAAACCTGCCATTGTGACCCACATACCTTATGTGGATCGTGTTCCAGGATCAGGCAGTCAGGTTCTACCTAGGGGCTTGCGACAGTACTTGATGAGTGGGTGGGGCGGGTATAGGGGTACATCCTTGTATCGGTCATCCGCCTGTCCTGTCGCAGGCTCCTCGAATTTCAAAAATGTATTAAACTAAATGTTTATAAATATCCAATATAAAAATATCCGCCCGCGTAAAAAGCATATTTCCATACAACCGTACATCATTATTTTATCTCCTGGGAGGTGAAATTTCAAAAAAATCTTCCATTAAATGCTTATAGTACAAAAGGCATCAACTACCGAAATTTCATGTTTGTAGTACTAGCTCTGCGTTGATGAATCAGTCAGTCAGGACAAGTAGTTATAAATGATAGGGTGCAATAAACCTCCACGGGTCGCCGCGTTAGTAGGCCCTTTATTAAAAAAAAAACTATATCATAAGCAAAGACTAATTGCTGAAACCTTTGCTTAAAATATCCTATTCTTCCTAAAAAAAAAGACAAAAGAATATATTATAAGGGTAAGCACACACTGAGGTGAAGCAGCACCACCGCGCCGTCTCACATACATTTTTTAACTTCGACAAAAAAGAGTGGTCCTACATATTTGCTATATACACTCGTATATAGCAAAATCTGCGAATATTACACATTCAAATAAAACTAATTTAAACGGATTTTAGGGCGTTTTTTTTATTAATTTTGATCCTGACGTTTCGAAAGCTTTTCAGCCTTCGTGGTCACGGGGTGGACCACCCCAACAATAAACAACCAAACAAGAAAATCTCCGTTACGATGTGTCAAGACGTCAGTGTATTTGTATACTCCAATGTATCCGGTACTTATAAAAAGTACAGGGCAGTACATAAGCCTTTTATATTTATTTTAAAAATTATTGACATAATTATTTATTTTACGAGAAGCAGCGAAGTGCCTGATACTGTAACTATTGGGTATAACTATTTATTATTTACTAGCTTTTGCTCGCGGCTCCGCCCACGTGATCAAACAAACAAACAAACAATCAAACTCTACAGCTTTATAATATTAGTATAGATTTGGGTAGCTTAGCAACGGAAGCCTTCAAATAATATTATTTCGGTAGCTTAGCAACGGAAGCCTTCAAATATGAATAATTTTCCACGTTTTTGCAACATTTTTCACTGATGCTTCGCTTCTAATGGTCGCAGCGTAATGTTATATATCCTAAAGCCTTCCTCGATAAATGGACTATCCAACACAAAAAGATTTTTCAATTCGAACCAGTAGTTCCTGAGATTAGCGCGTTCAAACAAACAAACAAACAAACAATCAAACTCTACAGCTTTATTATTAGTATAGATTAAAAACCTGCATTAGTGTCCTGCACCGTCAGTGTTACGGCCTTTACAAAATCGTTTAATCTTAAATACGTTTAGGTAATAAAGTATATCGTGTTCCGTGCGATTTTTAATTAACAAAGCATTTTATGCGCTCGTCGGCCCGGCTAATTCCCTTCGGTTTCCCTTCTCATTAAATATCTCAGAAACAATAGGATTTTCGTAATTTGACGTTTTTTGATCATCTTTAAAAGTGTATGCGGATTGGATTTAAAGGGCCTCGCTAAATGACAAGATTACTTTTAAACCAACTACAAAAAGAAGGTTCTTAATTTGTTTGTATATCAAAGTAGCAAAAGGTCAAAAGACGCCGACATTAGTTTGTCTAGGTCACAAGTATCATAGAATGTTTAAACATTAAACGTTATATTTTACAATATAACAAATAGAAATTTAAGTGGTAGAGCTTCGCTGTAGACAGTTTTGTCTCGACCTTTGCCGGCTCGACCGGGTCGTTATCACTATCTCACAGAAATCCGACGTAAAGTAGGGCTTGCTGCTGCGTTTCGTACAGTGAGTGACATATCCGGAGGACCAAATCCCCTTTCTGTCCCAATCCTTTAATAATTCCTTCCCTTTAAGGTCGGCAATGTGCCTACGATTCTTCTAGTATTGGCGGGCGTACATGGTGGTGATCATGATGGTCATGATGGTCATGGTCATGATCCAATTGCACATTTGCCGGTGTATAAAAAAAAAACACCCAACAGTCACACACATAGTCCTGACCCCACAGTAAGATACGAGTCTTGTGTCGGATATCAGGAACTACGAGAGACTTTCGGTCTCACAACACCCAGACCCGATATTTGTGGATCAAACAAACATTTGTCTTGATGCGGGGATCGAACCCGCGGCCTCTCGCTTCACAGCTGACTACTAGCTGCGCCACAGAGGCTGTCAAATCTCTTGATAATTGAACATTTCTACATTCGCACAATAATTAATACGTTATTTATAATCCCCGAATTCGATATAACAGCGGCCCGGTCTGAAACTCGATCAGTTTTTGCCAAGTCGTTAATTCGGAGGGCGGATTGGAAAGTTGTCTAAATTGGAATAGTTAGCGCGCCAGTTTGCGGCGAGCCTTAATGTAAGCAGCCATTGTTTGATTTCAACCCCATTTTGTAATAGCAAATTGTTTTATCGACGTGATTAGGCTGTTGAAAATATTCATGTCTAGGATTATTTGAGAACATTTAAAGAGGTCAAAGTATACACTCATGAACAATAATTTTAGGCTTCTATATCTATATATATATGCAAGCAGCTATAGCTCAGCGGGGAGTGGTACGTACTGTCAAGACGAAAGTCGCAGGTTCGAAACCAGCCCGAGCACCTCTGAGCTTTCTAAATTACGTGTATATTAATAATTGTAATGTAATAATTGTCGCTTGCTTTAACGGTGAAGGAAAATCGTGAGAAAACCTGCATACCTGAGAACTCGATAAGATTTTTCGAAGGTATGTGAATTCTGTCAACCCGCATTAGGGCAGCTTGGTGGACTTAGGAGTAACCCCTCTCATTCATAAGAAGAGGCCCGTGCCCAGAAGTGGGACCTGTATAATATAGTGTATATAAGTATTATGTGCACACATGCATCAATAAAGCTTGTACGGTTATGGTACAGTTTCTGTGGACAGCGGTACTACCCCAGTAGAGTATCCACTCATAAATTGTCTGTCTATATTAACAGCAGCTTGGCGAACCACATCAATGGCGTCGTCAGCGCGTATGCTTTCGCATATCAATAGAAGACTACGTTGTGTATATAACAGGGGTGTGAAACGTTTCCAAACCTGTTAACAAGTTAACCTTGTTGTAATGGTTCGCCAGGTGTGTGTGGTAACTACCTTCGTACCTTGTTACCGCGGACAATACCTTCGGTGGTTTTGTCAGCGTTTCGCAACATCGCATCGAAACAAGTATCGTTAAAATGTAAAATCCTGTTCAAAGGTTTGAAGTAACATATTAAGTAATTGTTTATAACTCAAGCTTATGTAAGGCATGACTTTCTCTAGAAGGGGTAGCCGGGAGTTCAATTTGTGTACCTGCGGTTCGTCATACTCATCTCAGCTTCATTACATTACATTTTGCTGGTGGGAGGATATTCATATCCGCCCGGATAGCGACCACTGTACACATGGTGTTAAAACCTGCCACAGTGATCCACACGCCTTCTGTGGATCGCGTTCCAGGATCAGCTAGTGTTATCCGGTTCTCCAGAGAGGCTTGCGACATGATGGTTGGTTGGAGCGGATATAGGGATACATTCTTGTATTACTGTGACTGCATCGGTCATCGATTATCCTGTCGAAGCCCCTCGATTTGCTTCTTCCTTCTCCGAATAGTGAAGAAGCATTTATATAGGCCGGCATGACTCTGGTGACCACTGATAATTCATTGTTTGTCGGCGGTCGTTGGTTTTTTTGTGCTTAGCCTCAGGTGTAGTGCAGGCACTTTGCCATGCTCAAATAAAAAAGTTTAAAATGACACGTCTGCATCATCCCAAGTCCCAATCAGAAATTAAAAAACAACGCCAACTTTTAAGCACGTATGTTGACTGTGCTCCTTCGCAATCTGGCGCCGCAAGAGTTTTCCTCTGTAAATAAGAATTAGCATACAAACAGAGCGCAGTTCACGCCCTCGTTAACCTTGTTGGTTCGGGTCTGCTAACATTTTTTTTGGTGTGTGCTCGGGTGTTAACGTTATCGCCGTGTTTTTAATAGAAAGGTATGCTTCAGTGGCGCAATTGTACGTACGCGGTACGACAGTGCGTTGAGGTCTCGGGTTGGATCCGCGTGTCGGATAAAAGTGATATTGGGTTTCTCTATCACTAAATGCTTAGTATCAGCCCGGAGTCTGGAATTATGCCCGGTATGGCGAAAGGCTCGCCCCCTATCACATCATGGGACGGAAATATGCTCGACGTAATGTCGGTGTACTGATTACACCTTTACCTATCCCTTCAGGGATTTAAGGCACAGGTACTGGTACTGGTTTATATGTACTGTTTTAATAACACAAAATTCCCATAATATTATCATAAAATCTTAATATGATCTATCATCGTAATGAGTTCCTCACCTATACAGTCACTAGCACAGCATGCAAGTACCGCAGGGTAACTCACGTACGCTTCCACTAATTTGAGTAACCATTGCATTCGAACTGCTAATAACGTTAGAGAACAATCGTATCACGCGTCTCGCTAGATTAACAGGGATTATCGGGTCATGCGCTTTAATTGATAATTATCGACTGTAATATTGTTGATTTCTAGAGGTTTCTGGAGGAACTGCTGGTGGTAGGTTATTCCCAGTAAAAGTTAACGTAAGTGTATTTATTTAGTACTCCCACTACACTGCACTGCACTGTACTGCTCCACTCAACTCCACTCCACCACAGAATCATAGCCGCGTTGCAGACTTTAAAGGGAAAGGATGAGGAAGGGCAGGGTGATTTGGGCCTTCGGATATCTTACGAAAGGCGCTACTTTACGTTGGTTTTCTGTGAGATAGTGGTAACGACCCTGTCGAGCCGGCCCATTCGTGCTGTAGACAAAACTATGTACAGCTTGGCTCTACCACTCAAAAAGTTTCATAAAAACTACCAAATCGCATTAAATTAAAGTACCACCACCGCTTTATAACTAAAATTTTAATGAAGGCTACGCAGGTTCTCATCAGCTGCTGTTTATTTCCCTTTCTTTTCCTACCAAAGAAAAAATCCCCCCAATCTGGTATAAAATCTCCATCAATTTATTTACAATTTGCGAAAAAATATTCCCACATTTCTTTTGCAATAAATATGTGCGCCGTATTTGAAGCGACGTCCGACGTAACTATGCATAGAAGCAGAAAGAAATCTCCCTGGTTAATAGTAAGAAAGCAGGTTAACGTGTAGGACATTTTCATCGTGAATAAATAACGCCCTCCAGGGATAATAAAACATTTCTATACAGGCCAGACTGGATTTCATAACTAGATTAACACGCCACTTCGTTCGTGATTTCTCGTTTTTATAATACCATACTAAAATGTTATCCGTAACATATGAGACAAATGCATGTGTGATCCACAAACATTTTTTTCTGGTCTGGGTGTTGTGTAACCGCAAATCCCTCGTAGTTCTCGTAATGCTGGTGGTAGGATATACATATCCGCCAGAATAGCGACCACCGTACACATGGTGCTAACATCTGCCATAGTGACCCACACACCTTAAGTGGATCGCGTTCCAGGATCGGCCAATGTATATTCGGTTCTCCCGAGGGGCTTACGATAGGAATTGATGGGTGGTTGGGGCGGGTATAGGGGTACATTCTTATATCCCTGTGCCTACATCGGTCATCCGCTCATCCTGTCACAGGCCCCTCAATTAGCTTCTTCACTTTTTGGAGTGAGAAAAAGCATTTATATAGGCCGGCATGATTCTGGTAAACAATTCATTCATAATTTTGTCGAGAAAGGCCAGGTCAGAAGTACCCTAAATCGACGTGCATGCATGAAGAATATAATGAGAGTGAAGGAAGCCAAAGAGGTGTGTAAGGATCGTAGCAGATGGAAGTCCGTTATCTCTGCCTAGCCCTATGGGAACCTTCGTGAGTCTATGTATGTATGTACGGTTCTGGTAACCACCGATAAACTCATTGTTTGCCTATGGTCGCAATCACTTTACCGTGTTCGAATAAAAAAAAAGTTGCCGATACCCACGATACAGGTTAACGTAGTGAAGGGTTAGGACTATGTGTGTAACTGTGAGGTGTTACACAATCGAATATAACGGTCACACTCTTATATATACCGAAAAAGAAGAAACATGTCTATTAATTATTCAGAAATAACTGTCTTACGTTAAGTAACGATTAACTGTTACTCAAAAATGGCCAGCCTCTTAGACAAAAATATATTCTTAAACACAGACACTTTAATATTATTTACACATAAGGATTAAACCCTAGTTTTGAAGGCAATACCTAAAGAGTAACAAAAAATGAATAAAAAAATATTGGATTCAACATTATCTGTAACACTGACTTTGTAAAATAATATGTGTAACAAAATGATGGATAGGTCGAGTTTTGACGAGGTCTGTACAAGATTTTTACGAGTGGTAGAGCCACGCTGTAGAAAGTTTCGTCTACCTCTGTCTCTCAGGGAACTGACATAAAGTAGCGGCTTCCTGCTGTGTTTCGTACAGTAAGTGAGATATCCGGAGGTTAAATCAATTCAAGGCATTGAGCGAGTAACCAGCCGGCTCTGAACGGAGAAGCCGCGGGTTCGACTTTCGCACCAAAGCACAATATTTGAGTGATCTGAAAATATTTGTTTCGGGTTTGGTCGTTCCCCCAGAGGGGTTGACGTCAGGCAGGCGACCGGTCGTAAAAATTGTAAGCTAAATATTTCTGTAACATGTGTTAAAAAGCATGTTGCGCCGACCCCACTCCGAGTGGGATGGATGACGATGAAGATGATGATGAAGAGCAGGTGGATGGAAAGGAGTACACATCCTATAAACAAATATCTACTGTTAAAATTATATACATACCTAAGGTTTCGTAAGAGTTTCCCAATAATTTCGCCCCTTCACGAAATAAAACTGGATCATAACAGCGAAAACCATTTAAATAAGAAATGTTAAAATTTACAAACTCCGTCCGTCGAATATTTTCACTTTGTAATTGCACAAGTTTGCCTTGTTTTCCTTCTGCTATTAATATCAATGAGAGGGTCGATTGAACTGTTTCATGCTTTATACCAACATCTATAATTTATTGAAAATCTTTCTTAAGGCAATCATACGATTAAGATACTATAATATTTATATTAAAATAAAATATTATATGAACTTTATCTACCACACAGAATTAAGTTACGATGATATTAAATTCATCTCATTCCTTCAAAATCCAGGCTAAGTAATGTTTTATCCGGGCACGGTAAAGTGACTGCAATTCACCTGATGATAAGCGCAATGCAGTCCAAAAAACCAGTGACCACCGACAAATAATGTCACTTGTCACACTGTCTCACAGAAAACCGACGTAAAATAGCGGCTTGCTGCTGCGTTTTATAAGGTGAGTGGGATATCCGGGGGCCCAAATCCCCCTGCCATACCTAATCCCTAATTATACCTTTCCTTTAAAGTCCATGCCGCCCAGGTAAATGCGGCCATGATTCTTCTGGTATTGTGGACATACATGGACGGTGGAGATTACTTACCATCAGGTGACCCACTTGCCCGTATGCCGGTCTATGCCATAAAAAAAAATAATCTCCACCGCCCATGTACTCCCATAATACCAGAAGAATCATGGACGCGTTGCCGACCTTAAAGGAAAGGAATAATTAGGGATTAGGAAGAGGAGAGGGATTTGGGCCTCCGGATATCTCACTCACCGTACGAAACGCAGCAGCAAGCCGCTACTTTACGGTTTTCTCTGAGACAGTGCTAACAACCCGGT
This sequence comes from Amorpha juglandis, assembly GCA_949126905.1. Lineage (NCBI taxonomy): Eukaryota > Metazoa > Arthropoda > Insecta > Lepidoptera > Sphingidae > Amorpha > Amorpha juglandis. Next base: position 16,745,976 of record OX421374.1, on the reverse strand, counting down.
CGAACCCATTCCTGCTGTAGATAAAACGGTCTACAGCGTGGCTCTACCACTCAAACTGGACTCAAATTGGATTTATAAAATAAACTCTCTTCCCTTTCCTGTTTGAAAACAGGTTGTATAATTCCAAAAACAACATTAAAGACGCCGATACCAGTAAAATTTGGCACGAAACAAACTAACGTTCCTCGTTGGCGTGTCGGTGCGATTCTCGCGTTTATATCGCCGCGCCGGCTGCAATTAAGATTAGATCAAGACACCCCCGCGTCCATTACGGGCGTTCAGACCCCACCTACTGCCCGATAAATCGTCGCCAATTAAGTTTGTAAGGGTTGTTTCCTAACCTCTAGTCGAGGGTTGAGGAGCGTTTGATTCTCTGTGGTTTACAAGATTCCGTGGAGGGGTTGAAGCTAGAAATGAGGAGTAAAACATTTATTTTGAGTATCTTGGCCTGCTTCGAGACACAGATCTTTCATAATTTTCATTTAGTGTTATACACATAAGGTTACCTTATATCCCTGAAAGAGTAGGCATCTACTAGTACACCCACGGTTCACCTAGCTTATTACTATCCCATGATGTGATGCGTGGCTAACCTTACTTCATATGGCGCGCAAATTTCAATGCAAGGAAAATCCTGTACTTGTATGATTTTTCAAATCAAAAACCAAAAGACATAAACCACAGACACATAACTGACCTAGAATTGGAATACATGACCATATCCGTTTTTCAGTTTAAGCTTTAACCAATGAACTCATTTATCGATATTAAGTATTATAGGCATTGTAACTTTGTCAGGATCGGTTCTTGGTTAGCTCTAGACCTTCAGGTCATTTCTCTTGGTCTTTTCAAAAACTGACTACTAGGGTAAAAATCTATATATACTAGAGTATACTGTTACACAGTGAGTTACACTGGGGTAAAAATCATGAAATTTGATCTATTTATTTTATTTATATTTTTTTATTGTACATTGGAATAAATACATGCAAGTAAAACTGTTAACGATACAAAAGTACAATAGACAAAAAAATACAATTTACAAATATAAATCTCAGTGGGGTCGACGCAGATTTGGCTTGTAGGTTTTACGACCGGCTACCATCAGGCAACCACTCTGTGCCATGTGAAGATGCGTTATATAACTACAAAATATCCTCACTAAATCTAGCACCTACAACAGCGCCATCTGTACCGCTAGAATACGATAAGCTATCAAATTAGCAATGCAAATCCTGCTCTCGTGGCCCTTTAATATAAAAAGCTGAACATAAATTAATACAATTATGACGGGCGACAGATGCCCGCTAAATTTCCCTTGACGTGTCTGGGTTTTGGTCTACTTGTCTGTTTTTGTAACGCGTCCTTAATAAGTTTGATGGAATTTTGTCGAATTTATAACAGTTCAGGTTTTTTATTAAATGAACGTTCAATACCTCTAATTTTAGGTTTCTGTACTTCAAAATGGTACAAGTAGCTCTTATACGATCCAGTTTTATGTATTTCTATCTATATTTCTGTTTGTAGGTGACTTTTTTGTAAGAAACGGTTTGAGATATCGAATTGTGATATAAAATATTAAGGGAATTATTTCGCAATTTTTCAGTAGTTTCATATCCGTGATCACCAGTATTACCACTTGTTTTAGTCTTTTGTATATACATATAAGTACTATTATATCAAAAAGGAGCTGGAACATGAAATGTTTCAAAATGATTAACAAATTAATTTATTTTCCAATGTTTTTTTATTGGAGCACGCCAAAGTGATTATACTAAACCTGACGGTAAGCGCAGTGCCGTCCAAAAAACCAGCGACCACCGACAAACAATCAGTTTATCGGTGATCACTAGAATTATTCCAACCTGTATAAATATTTCTTCGCTCTTCAAAGAGGAAAGAAGCAAATCGAGGGATCTCCGACATGACAGGTGGATGATCGATGCAGGCACAGGGATCTGATGATGTACCTTATATATGTATGATGGATTTATTATTTTGCAATATACTTACCATCAAATGCAGAGTAGTCATTTTACGTGCCACAAAAACAGCGATTTCTTAGATAGAAATAGCGGATAGTGAATACAGAATTAAAGCCCAACTGTTACGTTTCCGGTAAACTGGCGGTGGGCGTACGTCTGGTTCGCTTCAGTACCGTTTATAAGTTTGTTGCTAGCTGGATATTTTTATGTACTTGCGCTCTACTGAAGCCACTCTAATCCTTCAACAATGGAATTTGACGTTTGTAAGATATAAAATATTATATATGTTATTATAAAAGCTAGTGTATTATAAAAAACCTCCCTATTAACAATTGCCATTGACGTAAAAAGAAAAGCAAAATCAAAAGCGACAATTCTGAATAAAAACGTAATTTTTAACACAATGCTCGTGACTCCGCGGCGCGGGATAATAAATTTCGCGTCGTTACATCTAACGAGGTTAATATAGAGGTGGCAAGTCATTCCCGGCAAATGGTTGCATTTAGAGGCGAGCACGTACCCGCGGGAGAGGATTCTACGCCTCTTATGGGCATGTGTGCACCGCATCTTCCTGGTGCTTTTGGATGTGGTCTCATTTGCGATGATTTTGCGGAGGCATTATCTCTTTTATTCAAGAATTATACTTCAATAACTTCTTTGCTATGCGTACATTTCTGTATAATGTTTGACGCTGAAGTTCTTTGAGCATGTTTGTAATAATGAATTTAAATACACAATAATATACACACAACAGTCATAATGTCCTGATCCCGGACTAAATCAAATTGTATCGTGGGTATCAGGTATTAAGAAGAATTTGCGGCCCTACAGCACCTAGACACGAAAAATATAAATAAATGAATAATACACCCACAGTCATACACATAGTCCTGACCCCACAGTAAGATACAAGTCTTGTGTCGTGGGCAACAGGAACGACAAGAGACTTTCGATCTCACAACACGCAGACCAGAAACAAATATTTGTGGATCACAGAATCTTTTGTCTCAGTGCGGGAATCGAACGTATGGCCTTTCGCTTCATGGTCCGAGTCTCGCCTACTGCGCCACGGAGACTGTAAAAATATACTTGTGGATCACACAAACATTTAATTTAATCTTAAGTGTTGTTATCATCCTGGCACAGAAATACATACTGCTTCTGATATTTAGGGGAGACTGGGTACGGTTGTGACAGGTTACGGTTGTGACAGTCGTGATAATCGCGAAACTATACGGAATACGGGAAAGAGTGTAAGGGGAAAAAGAAGCGCGATCCATGTCTACACATGTGGCCCAGAATTGCGTTAGCCGGTGTGCGACGTAAACAAAAGCAGGAGGCCACATTGCTTTTCAACAGCCAAAAGTAAGTTTTTTTGTTCAGATTCTTTTAATATTCACTTTTATTGGTATACAGATATACTATAGCAAATATTTTTTTGTTGTGAATTGAATATTAGTAGTTAATAACAAATGACTACTTTTTACGTAGATAATTTAGTTTAGTCATGGTGTTTTATTGTTTTCAGAAGCATTCGTTGGGTACGGTTGTGACAAATGTAGTGGGTACGGTTGTGACATCTATTTTTTTATGTTTTTGCTTTTAGATGCCCAGAAAACGCTTGCGGAAGACCGAAAGAGCGCGGTCTGATATTTGTCAATATAAGGATGCTTATGACGAAGTAAAACGTGGGACTTCTTTACGGAGAGCTGCGGAAATGCATAATATTAATCATATGTCGTTGTTACGATACATTCGTAAACGTGATAAAGCCGATGTGAATCACGATGTAAACAGCATCAGCATGGGATATGCAGCTCATAACAAAGTATTTTCTAAGGAGCAAGAAGAGCTGTTATCAAAATATATCACATGTTGCGCGGAAATATATGTTGGCCTTACTACAAAAGCTAGCCTTTGAACTGACAACTAAATACAAAATAAACCGACCTGCTACTTGGGATGACAATGAGATGGCTGGTGGTGGAGTGATTGTAGATTTAATTTTATTTGATATATAAATGTAAACTTTATATAGAAGAAAAGTATTTTGTGTTATGTTAAACATTTTTAATAATAAAAGTCATTATAAACCATTTCTATGAATGTTTACGTCTGTCATTACTGCCCCACCCACTGTCACAACCGTCCTTGGGGTGGGGTCGGTCGTGACATTTTCCCTTTTTTTTTAAATTTGATGCTATAACTAATACAGCGTATTTTGAGACACAATTTTAGTATTTTTGTGTAGACAAACGTACAAACTACGATTTAAGTAATTTTTGTCTCAACCAAATAGTAAATTAACAAAATTATTGGCGGTCAAACCTAAATTGTCACAATCGTACCCAGTCTACCCTACAGTGCAGTCTTAATTTAATATCAACCAATAGTGAAATAACAGCGTACGTTCACACATCCGATCTGCTTGAACCGAGTCAGATTCGTTTCAGTTATGCCTCTAGTTATGAGCTTCCAAAATGTTCCCACAGATGTAACTCCTCCAATTCGCAGGTTACAGCACGACTTCTAAAAATTGGCTGAAATATGAGGGTTAAAATTAAAACTGTAAAACACGAATGTTGAACCCGGACCAACCCCTATACAAAATGTAATCAAACGAGTTTCCTCAAAAATGTTCTCTAACTTCACAATTACTGGTGTTTTAGATGCATTTTTTATCCTGACCTGCAAGTACAGTACAATCTAAATATAACTTTAACTATTCAGAGATATTGCATCTCTTGATGGTCACCAGAATTATGGTGTCCTAAAGTTACTAGATTTATACAATTTGGCCTCAAAACGCTCGTCGTCGGAACTAGTCACTAAAGCGATATATTATGTGTAGGGTGATCACTATCCAGTCGGATACAAAAACGTATCAGGTACCCTCCTACCAGCAAATTCTATAGTATTTAAGCATTTGTTTGAAATATCTATGCTGTTTTAGAAATGTAGAGAGCCAGGCTGTAGACAATGTTATCATCAGTACAGACATCCAATTCGACAAGGCTGTTACCACGATACCACAGGGAACTTAAATGGCAACTTGCTGCGTTTTGTACGATCAGTTAGATTTTCGGAGGCTAAACTGCTGGATACTAATAAGAGGGGGTTAGGTCTTAGTCTATCATGCTAGTCTAATGTGGGTTGATAGACTTCACATATACCTTAATATTCTAATGGACAATTATCAGATATATGGAAATCCTCATGATATTTTCCCCTTATCGTTAAAGAGAGCGATATTCACATTTAGTAACGTTAAAGTTAGGACAGAAATTTTGTTTCATGGAATTCGCTGCGCTGTTTACAACCAAATAATGAATGTAGGAGCACGCTTAGTTTTCAGGCAGGTACAACTCTGTCGCATCGCATTCGAAAAATAGTTACAACATTTTATGACAGAATGTTTAATATGCCTTTTGAAATGTTCATTACTTGAATATTTCACATATATGAGTACGATGTTCTATTGCAGTAATAAAATAAAAAAACTTCGTAGTATTGTAGTATATTTAATTCCTGATATTAAATTTCGAACAAAACCTTTAGTAAAAGCATTACTAAAATCAAAATTATATAGTTGGTAGTGGTAGGATATTCATATCCGCCAGGATAGCGACCACCGTACACATGATGGTAAAACTTGCCATAGTGATTCACACGCTTTGTGTGGATCGCGTTCCAGGATCAGCTAGTGTGTACCCGGTTCTCCCGAGGGGTTTGCGACACGACTTTATGGTTTGTTGAGGCGGGTATAGGCGTACAATCTTGTATCCCTGTGCCTGTATCGATCATCCGCCTGTCCTATCGCAGGCTCTAGGATTTGCTTCTTCCCTCTCCGGAGTGTAAAGAAGTATTTATACAGACCGGCATGATTCTGCTCACCACCGATAAACTCATTGTTTGTCGGTGGTCTCTGGTTTTTTGGATTGCACTACGCTTAACATGAGGTGTAGTACAGTCACTTTGCTGTGCTTATATAAAAAAAGCCAGTGGCAATAGAAAACATACTTCATTAATCCAACGAAACTAATATTATAAAGAGCAAAGATTTGATTGTTTGTTTGCATTGCTCTGAAACTACTGGACCGATTTAAAAAATTCTTTCACCATTAGAATTCTACATTATCCCTGATGAACATAGGTGATATCGATAATATAACGGTGCGGAATTTCACGCAGGCGGAGCTGCGAGCGAATGCTAGTCCCTAATAATATGATGAAGCAAGAATTTACATAAACACTTAAATGTCTCTTTTGTTATTAAATTATAGTCACCCTCAATCAAAATTCCCAGTGATGTCATAAAGACATGGTGTGGAGAATGTTGATGACGTCATTCGTCCTTTTTACATTTCGTCCAACATTCATAGCGATGTATCGATTTTAATTATTTGCGCTCAGATGCAACTTTATAGTGAAGTATTGTCTGAGAAGGATGATTACATTTTATAGTTTTGTTATGTAGGCTGCTTTATGTTATAATCCAATTCCTCATAGACTTGTTGACAAAATTTTTCCTAATATCAGAAGTCTCATAAATACGTTACCAACCTTAAAGGAAAGAAATTGTGATTGCGAAAGGAAAAGGGCATTTGGGCCTCTGGCTATCTCACTCACCATACGAAACATAATGGCGAGTTGCTTCAGTTTCCTGTGTGACACTGGTAATAATTCGGACCAGCTAGCCCATTCATACTGTAGATAAATGTGTCTACAGCGTGTTTCTACCACTGATTATGATTTACTGTTTTGCTTTCACAAACATGCTGATCAGACCGCATTGACACTACGTCACTGACCATCCAAAACCTATATTAATAAACATACAATGTATAGGCGGTTCTAACTGGCACTTGTAACACAGGCTCTGCCTAGTATCAGTGTCAGGGTATTTTTATTAGAGTAACCATCCCATGTTAGAATAATTTATACTGTTCTGTACTTTTAAGTTACTTTATTTGTTGTGAAAAAAAGAATTATTATTATAGAACTAACCAGCAACTAAATGGCTGTTAAGCCTCCCCAAGGTCACCCACCCTTCAACCCTACATCTTAATAACTTTATCATTACAAAGCTGACATGGTGATTATAAGAATGACTTGCCTGAATGGTGGGAATCAATCTTTCTCCCTTTCCTTGCAAGTTATGAGCCGCCTCTGGTATCATAAGTAATTAGATATTATGAATAGTGCTGATCATTCATATATACACCAAAAGTTGAGAAGTTGACTGGAAGGACAAGTAGAAGTCGCAGTGTGAAAAAGCAATTAGGCAGGCCGGCATAATCATTTTTTTATTTTTTATTTATAGCATACGCCGGCAACGGAGCAAGTGGGTCACTTGATAAGTGATCTCCACCGCCCATGTACGCCCACAATACCAGAAGAATCATGGGCGCGATGTCGACCTTAAAGGAAAGGGATAATTAGGGATTGGGAAGAGGAGGGGATTTGGGCTTCCGGATATCTCACTCACCGCACGAAACGCAGCAGCAAGCCGCAACTTTACGTCTGTTTTCTGTGAGACAGTGCTAACGACCCGTTCGAGCCAGCCCATTCATGCTGTAGACAAAACTGTCTACAGCGTGGCTCTAGCACTCAACAATCTTGTTGAAGTACGATAGATATATCGTCTATCGTTGGTAGACATTGTTCTTGGATTGCGATACACTTACCATTAGGTGTAGCGTAGTCACTTTACCGGACCAGGATAAAAAAAGAAGTAATACATTGTAGATAATTTATGTAAGGCTTGAATCGGATGGCTTGAGTGGGTTGTTACCACTGTCTCACAGTAAACCAACACTTAATTGTTATTAAAAAATAAATTGTTCTAAGATTCAAAAGTAATAATTATTGTCTTTAGTATTATAGAGACCGCACCCAAGACCTTAGTTGCGCAGTTACTGCTTAACTGTAGCTATTGTTTTAATTCAATGGCGACTAACCGAGCTAGACTCGAGGTTATTCTACTGACTATAGGTACTTATTATAGTCTGATGTTCGAATTTATATCTTTGCAGTTCAAAAATATACCTAAACCAACTAGAGATGCGCGTTTAATCCTTAAAATAACATATTAATAATAATAGTAGTCCTGTAACTTCAGGCCGGCAAAATTGTGCCATTAGTCGTCGAGGAACGCAGTATCTCTTGATGGTTGACATTATATTTGGACTGCACTGTACTTAAAATCAGGTATATTGTAGGAATGTTGAAAAAGTAACGATATATCGATACATCAATATTTTTACTGCAATACATCGATATTATTTGCAATATATTTCAGTTAGATATATCAGTGTATAGACATTTTTAAACATCGTAAACATATCTCTATCGATATTTTTAACATAGAAATCCATAAAATGTGGACCGAAAGAAATTTAAGATGCCAAAAACAGGTCATTCAAATGTCAAGCCAATTTATTATAACATATATTTTTTCTATCAAAATCGATATGGTTACTTTTAATAATATCGATACGATATATATTGACTTGCATATATTATAATCATTTTACCGTGCCAAGATAAAAAGAAACGTAAAACAATGTCTTTCTTTCTGCCTGGTTTTATCCCGGCTTAGTGCCGGGGCCTACCTTCCCATAATGATTTGACCGTGGATTTGGTATTATGTAGGGCGGGAACCAAATTTCGCCATTGCCTTGTCCGTTAATCAGCAGAGTGTATCACGTGCAGGTGAGGTTGGCTTTGGGCTCAGTAATGAAAAAATATATTAAGATTAAAAAAAATATTCTCAGGTTCTACCATAGTTATTTTTTTTATTATTTGATTGAATGACGAGACGAGCAAGCGGTACTGACGGTAAGCGCCACGCCTGCCTTTAAACAGAAGCAACACCACACAGAACTTTGAATTACAAAGTACTGTATGGCAATGAACTGCACTCGTCACCCCGAGACATAAGATGTTAATCAAATCAAATCAAATCAAATCAAATCATTTATTGAATCAGTAAAATGTCAAACATTATTTAGATTCAGTCAAATTTTAACTCTACCGCCAGTTCGGAAAGCTGGTTCGTTAGAGAAGAACGGGCAAGAAACTCTAACGTTGCTCTTTTCTAAACTAATTACAATATATATTAGCACTACATACATTGAAGTATTATTTATTTGAGTTAGAGCAGCTCAATTTATGCCAATGAGGAACGTCATAAAGTAAAATAATTAGCATAATATAATAGTTTTTTGTGCATGATCTTCAAGAACTATATGAATAAATCAACTAAACACGCAATAAGAGCTTGAGCAGACCAGTCCACACAAGCAGCACCCGTTCACGAGCATGACGCATGTGCCAGCCATCGGCCTCCTCAACCATGTTACAGGGAAGTGACCGACCCGGCACACGACGCCGCCGCAAGCACAGACATTAAAGCGAGCATGACATACCCAAACTGCTTACAATTAGCGTATATAGTAACGTACTCATATATTTATTATAAGCTATTCCCATGCCTTAAGATCTTCCAAATATTCCGAGATTTTATAATATGCTTTGTTGCATAACTTTCGCTTAATAGTGGCTTTAAATTGCATGATATTAAGCTCTTTAATATGATTTGGAAGTTTATTGTAAAAGCGTATACAGAGCCCTTTAAAAGAGTTGCCGATTTTGTGGAGTCTAGTTTTATGACATACAAGGTTATTTTTATTCCTAGTATTTATGCCATGAGTATCACTAATTTTAGTAAATTGCTCTATATTCTTATGAACATACATTAGGTTAGTGAAGATGAATTGTGATGCTACTGTCATTATATCTATTTCTTTGAATTTTTCTCTTAGAGAATGTCTGGAACTAAGCGAGTAAATAGATCTTATAGCTCGCTTTTGAAGAATAAAAATAGTATTTATGTCAGCAGCACCACCCCATAGTAAAATTCCGTAACACATCAAACTATGAAAATATGCAAAATAAACCAGTCTAGCCGTGTTAACGTCGGTCAGTTGGCGTATCTTACCCACAGCGTAAGCTGCGCTACTTAATTTTTTAGCTAGTACAGATATGTGGTGGCCCCATTGAAGTTTAGGGTCTAAAGTTATACCTAAGAACTTGGTTGAGAACTTGGTTGACTCCACAAGGCCTAACTCATCACCATTCATAAAAATGTTAGCGTTAACCTTTTTGACATTAGGTGTCAAAAATCTAATGCATTTGGTTTTTTGACTATTTAGTAATAAATTATTAACGCTAAACCAATGTACTATTTTTGAGAGAGTGCTGTTTACATCGTCAAGAACGGATTGTTGTCGATTAACTTTGAATATCAAAGAAGTATCATCTGCAAACAACACTACCTCACAGTTGTCCCTTATGTGATAAGGTAAGTCATTAATATAAATTAAAAATAGAAAGGGTCCAAGAATCGAGCCCTGTGGAACTCCCATTGTAACAGTAGACCCAGATGATCTTTTTCCATTTACGTCAACACTCTGAATCCTATTGCTTAAGTAAGAATTAAATAAATCTAGAGCAACGCCATTAACTCCGTAGTGACTCAGTTTCCTGATAAGAATGTCATGGTGAACACAATCGAACGCCTTGGATAAATCACAGAACACACCCAAGGCATCTTGTGAACCCTCCCAAGCATCAAATATATTATTTAAAAGCTCAACACCAGCATCGGTGGTGGAGCGACCCCGTGTGAAACCAAACTGTTTATGATGCAGGATTTTATTTGAAGTAAAATAATTTTGTATTTGACTAAGGATGAGTTTTTCAAAGATTTTACTTATTGAAGGTAGCACAGAAATAGGTCTAAAATTAGTGGGGTCAGTTGTGCTACCAGATTTAAAGAGAGGTATGATTTTACTGAGCTTCATCTGATCAGGAAATATGCCACAACTAATACATGAATTAAAAATTAAAGCTAACTGGGGAGCTATCACAGGTATTACAAAATTTAGAATTTTTGTGGAAATTCCCCATAAATCACATGTATTTTTAATATTAATTAACTTTGCCACCTTTATTATATCCATGCTATTAACACATTGGAATTCAAATGAATCATTACATCCAGGGACACTCTCTTTTAATATACTTTCTGCTATAGTAGGAGATGAATTTAAATTTTTTGTGGTAGAAACTGGTATATCTGTGAAAAAATTCTCAAATGCCCTAGCTACTTCTAAGTCTGTGCTAATTATCTTATTATCAATTATTAAGCTAAACTCAGTGTCACGAAGTTTAGCCTTACCAGTTTCTTTGCTAATAACACTCCATGTCGTTTTAATTTTGTTTTTGGAGTTTTTTATTTTGTCACTTAAGTATATTGATTTAGCACAATTACATACATTTTTAAATATTTTAGAATACCTTTTAACGTATTCAATGAAATCATTATTGTGATTGTATGATTTTTCATAATACAGGTCATATAATCTCTTTCTACTTCTATGGATACCCAAAGTAGCCCAATCACTAAAAGTTCTATGCTTGCCTGTAGAAACTACTAAGTAAGTCTCATAATGCCCAGTAATATCATTCACATCAATGTCCTTCAAACCGAAACACAACAGTGCTTACACAATGTTGCTTGGCGGCAGAAATGGACAAAGCGGTGGTACCAACCCAGACGGCCTCTCGCATACGAGGGACTAACAAATTGTAACAATTGTATTTGTCTTAAGTAAAAGCACGATTACTGACGTCTTATTAATTTTAGTTAAAACTCATCAACATGCGATAGTTTATTTTGATGACTTCTTTTATAACTGTAACTGTACTATTAGTCCATTGAAATGTTACATTTTTAAGGCCTCACCTTGCGTTTCTTAGAGGACGCAATTTTATTTTTTTGATGTGTAGGGGGGGTAAGTGTAAAGCTAAAATCAAGTTTGTGGGGTCGCCACCCTTGTCCCACGGCCGCCATCTTGAAAATAGGGGTTGAAACGGTTTTTACGATATATCTCTTAAACTATTTATCTGATAAAAAAAAATTGTTAACGTTTTTTGTTGCTAATTAAATTCTCTATAACTTTGGTCCAGTAACTTTTTGTCGTAAAACTATAAATAAAAAAGTTATAAGTGAAAATGTAATAAAGAAAAAAATAAAGATGATAATTCTCTTGACAGCCTAAGATACAAACAATTCGCCAAGGCAGTGACAAAAAGTACATTTAATTTATCTTCACTTCCTCCAACACAAGACACAGAACACAGTTCTCCAGAACAATGGAAGCACACTGCGGAACATTTTAGCCCTGCTTTTCGACATCCACACATCGCTCCACAGTTTCCTTTGCATTTACAAAAGATCAATTTAAGAAGCTCAGGGGGTGCTGGAGGTTTAGAGCTCTGCACTGGCATCAATAATTTTCCACATTTTTTCCAGCCCCAGTCTTCAGGATCATTATTATTACCAAGCCACGACTGGACCTGATGGTAGACTCGGAAAGTATGAAAGCGAGCTGTGTCTTGTGTTGGAGGAAGTGAAGATAAATTAAATGTACTTTTTGTCACTGCCTTGGCGAATTGTTTGTATCTTAGGCTGTCAAGAGAATTATCATCTTTATCTTTTTCTTTATTACATTTTCACTTATAACTTTTTTATTTATAGTTTTACGACAAAAAGTTACTGGACCAAAGTTATAGAGAATTTAATTAGCAACAAAAAACGTTAACAATTTTTTTTATCAGATAAATAGTTTAAGAGATATATCGTAAAAACCGTTTCAACCCCTATTTTCAAGATGGCGGCCGTGGGACAAGGGTGGCGACCCCACAAACTTGATTTTAGCTTTACACTTACCCCCCCTACACATCAAAAAAATAAAATTGCGTCCTCTAAGAAACGCAACCCCAAATGTAACTTTTCAATGGACTATATGTTATTGGGTAATTAATTAATACCATTTTTATACGAATACTTTTAATCACATAGGAAAACATAAGTTAAGCGTCACAAAACCATTGACAAGACCCTGCGACTCAGGATACGGAAGACAAGACCAGTCTGTGTTGGCACAACTTCTTAGCCGGTTTCGGCCACAGCGACTGTTTCAGGCTCTAATTACTAATAGTAAAATTATTTATATATTAAGATGACGCCGAGGCTTGTTGTTCAGCCCTCTGACGATGTGTGTGTGTCTGTGTGTGTGTGTGTGTTGTGTAGTGTGAAGTGTGTGATAGTTTACAAGTCTTGTGTCATATTGTGTGGATTGTAACGGCGACGTGAAATCGGGCCCGAAGTAGAAACTTCAGTGGAATAAATGCATTTCAATCGTAAACTCATGTTGAACTCGTTTTGAAAGGCTGTGTATTTTGAAAGTTGGTGAATAATAGCAAAAGATCTGGAGTTGTGACTTTCTAAGAAATGGAGGCAAGAGTTACTTTTAAAAGTAGGGGAACCGCGCTGTAGTTGATGTCTTTAGTAGTACAGAAAACCAATGTAAACTAGCAGCTTCGTGTTGTTTAGTATAGCGACATTTCCGAAGGCCCAAATCAATACCAATTAGTATTTTTAAGGTCGAAAATATACCCGTGATTGTTTAAAGATTTTTGGTCTTTTATAGGCGGTGAAGATTACACACCATTAGGTTAACTACACTTGCTGATTTGTCGGCGTCTGATATATATATATAAAGCCTTGTTTTAGATAAATAGTGCGATAAAGATCAGGGTGTCTTTAAGGTGTTGTTGGAGGGACAAGTCGTGCAATGGATCTGTCATTTTAAAAAAGAACCTCCAGAAGTAGAAGCAGCTAACAATGCAATGTTCCTGGCAGCAAGCCGGAATAATGCGAAACAAAAAAAATTAACGCTACTTTATATAAACCACAAAAAAAAAATTATATAAACCTACCTTCTTAGAACGTAAAAATTTAAAAACAAAACATTCAATAGCGTCTTCACAGATTTATGTTCCAAAGCGTCACACCTTGATCTCTCGATCAATCAGAATCAAACGTTTGATTCATGTTTTTATGCCACATTCTAATCCCACAGATAACTTATGAATACAAAAAATAAAAAACATTATAACAAAAAATTGTCTTTAAAAATCGAACAAAAGAATATACGCACAAAATCAAAACGTCCCACTTTAAACGACTTTAACTAATCTTTCAAATATTCCATGAATGAGCGAAAAATTCGAGATGAATTTTCTAATCTGTACAATACTAATATCTGATATTAAACGTCTAACAAGTGGAGCACAATAAGAGGATGTCAGTTGAAAGGATCCCAGTCTGGATTAACCGCCGAAGTTAATATTCTTGTCTGGGATAAAAAGGAAAAAATGGAACGACGGCCGTAACTCTTGTACGATAGGTATTAAGCGATTTTATTATTCGTGATATTGTTGACGGCTATAAAATTGATATTTTAATTGATTTGTCAAAGTATATGTGATAGTTTCAAAGGCTTTAAATAGATAGCAGCGAAAGCTCACTCTCAGTCATGCCGTAGACAAAACTGTCTACAGCATGGCATTACCACTTAGTATTCACTTGTATTCATCGATAATATTAAAAACATCGCAATGCGCATAAAATATAGTGGAGAAGTAATGGGACGTGTAATCCTAGATTAGAACATAATATAAACCATTGAAGAATTTCGAAATAACTTATAAATAATATGTAAATCATTTTTCGCATAAGCAGCACTACTATAGCTGGCATTACGCAATATTACGAATCCACTTTCGCCTACGTAGGGACATAAGATAAATAATTTCATAACTTACCCGCGGATAAACGGATAGAAAAAGATTACAATAAGGCCGTGTTCAGATTTGTCGAATAGAGCGCCAATCTTCGCGCGTTGGAGGTACTGATGGTGCGACCACCGTACACATGGTTTTAAAGCCTGCCATAGTGATCCACATGCCTTGTGTGGATGGCGTTCCAGGAGCAGCAAGTGTATATCCGGTTCTCCCGATTGGCTTGCAACATGATTTGACGGTTGGTTGGAGCGGGTATAGGGGTATATCTTTGTATTACTGTGCCTGCATCGGTTATCCGCATGCATGCCTTGTCGCAGGCCCCTCGATTTGCTTCTTTCCTCTCCAAAAAGAGAAGAAGCATTTATACAGCCCGGCATGGCTCTAGTGGCCACCGATAAACTCATTGTTTGTCGGTGGCTGCTGGTTTTTGGACTGCACTACGCTTACCATCAGGTTTAGTGGAGTCACTTTACCGTGCTCGGATAGAAAAAAGCTAATTGCTATTTAAACTACTCGTCAAAGTACTGGATATTCACTGGCTAATCCTGGAACGCGACTCGTCTAAACGAACCCTTATAGTATATGTATAGGTTTTACACTATATGTATGGTGGGTGCTATCCAGCTGCGTACCAAAGTATTAGGTACCCACTCACCATTGATGATTCCATACCATCATGTGATCCACTCGCTGGTTCCTGGTCTGTCTGGTCGATAAAAAAAATATATATGAACAGACACTGGAAGTTTTGGTAAAGCCAAAAAATAGAATAAGATAATCTAATATTCACACGCTTAGAACTCTAGACGGCTTTTTGTGAAACCGATGCCTAAACACTATAAAAAACATTAATAATAAATTCCGTTTATGTGTTAGCTTACTCTCAGTTTTCTTTTTATCTTTACGTAACAGCCTCTTCACATAATATTGAATTAAAGATACATGAGATAATTCGATCACTTCTTATCAATTGTGTGATACAATAAAAGACGATTTATTTTCATATTTACGTAGTTTGAAGGTTAACAAAACTTCAGATTAGTGAGAGACGTCTGCCCTTGGGATGTCATCTTCAACTTGCATCTTCCTTGTATGTGGGATCATCGTCATGTTAAATAAACCCCCGCCTCACGTGCACGTGCCCCTTCTATGAATGAGGGGGTTCAGTCTCAACAACATGTAACAGATAGGTGTGGTCATATTTTAAGAATCGTTAAATACACCCGACATCAATGTGTTTATGAACCAGAGCTTATCAAAACTAGACAGCCTAAAATTTTGCTTTAATTTTATTCGTTTATGTATTAAGTTTGATAAAATTGATCGAATCCCTATAAATTAAGTGAAGTGCGTGAGCGAGAATAACAATGCTAGAGAGAGACAAAAATTTAGTTTTTATCATATAGATGACCCGGTGAACTTCGTATCACCTACTACATATATTTGTGTAAAATGTGGTCAAAACTTAATACAAATGTTTCATTCACATTAAATGCAATTAAGTGAGGTACTGCCCTGTCCTGTCCCCGTCCCCGTCCCCGTCCCCGTCCCCGTCCCCGTCCCCGTCCCCGTCCCCGTCCCCGTCCCCGTCCCCGTCCCCGTCCCCGTCCCCGTCCCCGTCCCCGTCCCCGTCCCCGTCCCCGTCCCCGTCCCCGTCCCCGTCCCCGTCCCCGTCCCCGTCCCCGTCCCCGTCCCCGTCCCCGTCCCCGTCCCCGTCCCCGTCCCCGTCCCCGTCCCCGTCCCCGTCCCCGTCCCCGTCCCCGTCCCCGTCCCCGTCCCCGTCCCCGTCCCCGTCCCCGTCCCCGTCCCCGTCCCCGTCCCCGTCCCCGTCCCCGTCCCCGTCCCCGTCCCCGTCCCCGTCCCCGTCCCCGTCCCCGTCCCCGTCCCCGTCCCCGTCCCCGTCCCCGTCCCCGTCCCCGTCCCCGTCCCCGTCCCCGTCCCCGTCCCCGTCCCCGTCCCCGTCCCCGTCCCTGTCCCTGTCTTGTCCTGTCCCTGTCTTGTCCTGTCCCGTCCCGTCCCGTCGCGTCCCGTCCCGTCCCGTCCCGTCACGTCCCTTCCCGTCCCGTCCCGTCCCGTCCTGTCCTGTCCTGTCATCAAAAAGACATCAAGTGTTTCATACCCAGGAACAGTTTGTACTGGAAAATTAAGTTGTCGTTTTTAGTGTTTTCCTTTACTTATTATTTATGTTACTCATTTTTTCTCACCGGGTAAACCTTCCCTGAACTTCCACAAATATTTCAAGATCAGAATTAGCCAAATCGGTACAGCCAGTCTCGAGTTTTGGCGAGACACACGCACAGCGATTCATTTTTATATATATAGATTGTTGTCCAAAGTAGTAAGTCAAATATTGACATATTACTTCTTTACATAGCATAAAATAAAGTCGCTTCCGCTGTCTGTTCCCTTAGATCTTTCAAACTATTCAACGGATTTTAATGCAATTTTCAGCAATAGATAGAATGATTCATGAGGAAGGTTTATATGTATATCATTACCCATGGGAGCAGGTGAAACCACGAGGGACAGCTAGTATTTGATAAAAAAGAAAATTCTTTAATATTTTAGCAATGCAATTAGATTTGGTATTACAGGGAGTGATACCTATATCGTATATAACACACATTGCTTAAATTTGACCATACCTTTGCTACGGCACGTTGCATACGCTATAAAATAATAATTATATTTGTAATTTAATTCAAAACTCCTTTTATAAACTAAGATCAATACCAAACCAGGTCACGGGCAAAAATTCTCAATGATACAGAAAATCACATGTTCATTTTATACAGAAATTCCGAATATAAAGTGACTGCGCGGACGTGTTACTGCGTAGATGTCACAGCCCGGACGTGATTAGGCGCATCCCGTCCCGATGTCACGCTTTTATTCCAAATTTATTCATTCCACCTCGCTATTCCACTGTATTCAGGTATCGATGGTGTTCATTTTGTTTTCTTTTTATCTGAATCTCATTATCTAATTGTACTAAATGATTGCACACTATGTGTTGGTAACAGTTGTGGGTAATAGCTGGTTAACATGATATATATATATATATATATATATATATATATATATTATTATATATATATATATATATATACTACTACTACATATAAAATAATATATATATATATATATATATATCGGAGAAACATCGTTCCCGCGGACATCGTCATTAGTGGTTGCGGGCTTAGTGGGCGTCATCACGGTAATATGCGAGCACAAAACACTATTATCACGATTTTACACTATTTACTTCGGATTAAACAATATTTTGTCACTTTACAATAATTTAGAAGGTAGAATTAACAAACAATACTGAGCAGCGAGTTCAGGGCACCGATCTTACTTTAACCACCGAATACACTCTCCGCAATGATCCAACTCGATCAGTAGCTAGCACTCAAATGTGTCTCAAAAACTGTCTGCCCTTCTTAAGTAAAGATGGCGCCTCGACCCCACTCCGCACATGCTCTGCTCTGATTGGTCGTTACGTAAATTACAATATTCATAACTTTTATTACAATTGTAAGGTATTTAAGCTATAGCAAAATGTAACAAATCAAATAAAACAATTTTAAGATTTATAAAACCAATTAAAACGTAAACAAATAATATTGTGCGTTCTGCATACAACTCAACTCAACTCGATTCATAACTTCCTCCGACACGGCCGTCCTGACTTATTACACGCCCTCGTGTGATGTTGAAGGCCGCGCATTATTGTTATCTGCAGAAAAGAAAGAGATGTTATTATTATTCTTTTTACATTGTTCGGCCACTCCTGACCAAGGACATCGTGTACATTTTACATTTAATCCTTTTTTTTTTTTGCGACTCCACGCTACATCGTAGTATCGAAACAGCCACCTCGCCGTTTATCGCGTTACACATCTTAAATTTAACAATAGCTAAATGGCCACCTCTCCTTTTATTCTACTGGTTTCACTTTTCGATGGCCACCTCGCCCTTCAATGGCCACCTCGCCTTTCAATGGCCACCTCGCCTTTCAATGGCCACCTCGCCTTTCAATGGCCACCTCGCCTTTCAATGGCCACCTCGCCTTTCAATGGCCACCTCGCCCTTGAATGGTCACCTTGTATTTTGGGCTCCAAAATTAATTTTACTCTCAGAAACAACATAAAAGAGAATTGGTTCACAAGGATACTCATCAGTCTCTAGACGTCTTCAGCAGGTTGTGCAGACAAAGGACCTGGCAATTCTTTCCTCAATTCCGGACAGACCTCTTCATCATCGTCAGCACCAGGCTCACCACAGGAATTGAACATGTAAAAAAACACAAGGAGAACATTAAAAATGGTTATTACATTACATTAAAACGGTTCCGAGTGTGTATGTGAAGCATAACTTCTTAATTTTTTTATCTTTTCAAAAAAAGAACTGTACCAAATGAAGTGACAAACTGTACTATTCAAGCACCCACAGACAAGAGTCGTTTAAGTAATAAAATAATTGATTCAACCTTTATTGTCTTCAGACATTACACGAATAAAAATAAATCTCAGAATGACAGAATCCGGACTCCAATCACTCCCCATACACTGCCACATGACACTAAGCATTACATGTCATCCAAATCACCTAGTGGCTCAGGTATAAAGCTGC
This sequence comes from Amorpha juglandis, assembly GCA_949126905.1. Lineage (NCBI taxonomy): Eukaryota > Metazoa > Arthropoda > Insecta > Lepidoptera > Sphingidae > Amorpha > Amorpha juglandis. The sequence continues at coordinate 16,726,639 of OX421374.1, read as the reverse complement.
GAAATTGCAAGCGCGCGTTGAACATAAATAACCTCATTAACGGGGACACTCCTAGCCTACGCCGCCAGTACGGAAGGTATCTTTAAGGGGGAAGACGTACGTCTGTCACCCACATACCTTAAGACCAGCTCACACGACCCAAGAACTAAGTAATTTTGTACTCTCAAACAAACCGATTCGAACTGTGTAACCGGGCCATAGTGCCCATTCAATGTCTCAGTCCCAGCCGTCAGAGAGCTAGGTCCGATTGATCGCCACGAGTACTAAAAACATCTTTAAGGGGGAAACGTAAGTTTACCACCCACTTATCTTAAAACTCTGTAATGTGGTCGATTAACCAAACTCAACATCCCCGGCTCGGGTACTTAATACTTCACCTTGCGCACACTTATTCATGCGCGCACAAACATCCTGTTTCAGCAACCACGTATGCCATTGATGGTCGACCAACGCCCGTGAAGCGGAAAACCGCCACGCGCCACAATAAGCGCCAGCCAGCGTTACGTGTCACCACTGCTCCAAATCACTCGTAGACAACCGTAGTTCATCACGCGTATTCAATGAATAGGCTGTGGGGCCTAATCCCACTTCTGATGTCGGAGAAACATCGTTCCCGCGGACATCGTCATTAGTGGTTGCGGGCTTAGTGGGCGTCATCACGGTAATATGCGAGCACAAAACACTATTATCACGATTTTACACTATTTACTTCGGATTAAACAATATTTTGTCACTTTACAATAATTTAGAAGGTAGAATTAACAAACAATACTGAGCAGCGAGTTCAGGGCACCGATCTTACTTTAACCACCGAATACACTCTCCGCAATGATCCAACTCGATCAGTAGCTAGCACTCAAATGTGTCTCAAAAACTGTCTGCCCTTCTTAAGTAAAGATGGCGCCTCGACCCCACTCCGCACATGCTCTGCTCTGATTGGTCGTTACGTAAATTACAATATTCATAACTTTTATTACAATTGTAAGGTATTTAAGCTATAGCAAAATGTAACAAATCAAATAAAACAATTTTAAGATTTATAAAACCAATTAAAACGTAAACAAATAATATTGTGCGTTCTGCATACAACTCAACTCAACTCGATTCATAACTTCCTCCGACATATATATATTATTTTATATGTAGTGTAGTGCACCCTGCACCTGTTCATAACATGATAACAATTTTCTGACCATTCAAATGAGCTTTCTACGAACGTAAGGACTTTATGTACCTATATTCGTTGAAAACATGATAATGATTAGCTGACCAATGTATTTTGCAGGTGTTTTTGATTTGATTAAAGTTCTTAGAACTAAATCAAAACATATTGACAATAAATGTGCTGACCACTGAGGCACATTTATTAAGTGTTCTTGTTTTGATCATAATTCCTAGAACTGAACACCCATTGTATACAGATGAAAGGTAGAAATAAGGATAATTGCTAGATTTAATTCAGTCTCCAAATAATTCTCCATCGTTAAGAGTAGGACTCTACACTTTTTTATTAAAAAGCCTCCAGGCGCTCTCGCGTAACTTTTGTCTATATAATAACTACTGTAAACAAACTAAAACAAACAGACAAACTAAAATAAATAACAATGATGAATATTCACAAGTGGCCGTAAAATATAAAAATAATACCTTCAGTATTTGCAACAGCAAGATTAAATTAAATGTGACCATTAAACATTACATATTGAATCAGCAATTCCATAGATAAAGATACCCTGGAGCTGGACTGAATAATAGCCCCTAGGGACCACATTATAGCTAAGAACCTTAAAACAAAGAAATAATTGTAATTTAATGTTAGCTGTAATATGGCGTAGCTGCGTAATTCCGTAGCGTCGTAGCGTCGTGTCGTAGTCCGTAGCACCGTAGGCATTGATTTTGCCTTGGGCTAAAATGATGATGTCAATATTTTTAATAGAGAGTTTTAATCAATTTATATCGATTATTACTAAGGAATAAGGCCTAACCCCTCTCATTCAGTAGAGGAGGCCCGTGCCCAGCAGTGGGACATGTATAATACAGGGCTAGTAAATACAAAAAATAATAACATTATTAACACATTTTTAGATAACTGTCAAGAGATACTGCATCCCTCGATGGTTTGCAGAATCATATCGGCTTGAAGTTACTGGATATACGCTGGCTCACCCGGGAACTTGATTCGTCTGAACCAGCCACTAGGGTGGGTTTTTCACCACGTGAACGGTGGTCGCTGTCCAGTCGGATATACAAATGATTAGGTATCCTACCACCAGGTCCAGCAACAGTTTACGTGTGAACTGGGATGTCCCGAACTCTGTAGTTACAACGGGACTAGTATTATAAAAAATATTTATGTCATATTACTAAACTTTGTTGGTTTTGAACATATACCCTGTATAGGCGAAGCCTTGAAGTTTAGGAAATAGCAGAATGCGAGGAATGCCGCGTTTGTTCACGCTTTGATAAAAACATTGAGCCAGATCATACCAGGAAATTCTGTAGATGGCCCAAAAACATTTGGCCCGCTTATAATAGCAAGACATGAGAGCCAATAGTCCCACAATGGAGGATGCTCGAAGCCGGAGGAAGTGGAAGCATCAAGTACGAAGACGGACCGTGGCAAACGTCGGGTAATTCCAGGTAGAAAAATGATAATAAATTTATAAACTATAAATAAATAAATTACAATAGTCACACACCTAGTCCTGACCCTAGACTAGGATCAGCCTGTATTTTGGGTATTATGAACTACGAGGGGCTTGCGGTCCCACAACACCCAGAACTGAAGGGAATATTAGTACATCAAACAACATCAACATCAACATTTGGTTCAGAAATGTAACTCACCACTACTCGCTGGCTGCGTAACGGAGGCTGTCGTTGATTTCTCTGCTTAAGACTGTCATCGAGATTTACATAGAACTTGAAGTGTCCTCTTTGATTAATAACACCGAGAATTGATAGTTTGCTAGCATTTGGTGTGTCAATATAGGAAATAGTGAGCTAGTTTAATTTCCGGTGTGTCTGGGAGTTGCTATTTGTTATGTTTAAACTCTTTAATATTTAATTCTTAGTTGTATGACTATCTATTGTATAGAGGTGAAAATTATTCTACATGTCGTGGAAAAAGAGAACAGAAAGATATCTCTCTGAGGGAATATAGAACTCATTTACTCGTATCTATGAGAGGCCATTTACACCTCTCCATGATCAACACAAACAACACAAATCTCAACACAAAATTGTACAAACTCACATCATCATGGTTACTATGTGTGTACCCGACCTCCTCCATCCCCATAGCCGGCCCTTACCTCCCACAACGTACACAGTGACTATTCACACACAGTCACACACAGTGATAATTCACACACATTTATAATCCACACATAATAACCATAACCACACTTACTTGTGAGTAACATTGGGCGAACTTCTGTCCTCGGTCACAGCTAGACACAGACTCTCCTTCTATACGCGGGGGCACTGCTTATATTGAGTTTCCCCACCCCCAGTACGAGAGTGAAATCAACTGACAAACTATTTGAATCACCCTCAAATAAACAATATCATTGGCGGTACCAACAATTTACAATTAATCGGCGTTTGCCCTATCACTACAGTAATCAATTGAGTGACTTTTATAAAAGTGATATCGTTATCCACGACATACATAATAATTTAATGGTTATGTAAAGTTTGCCAATCCATGTAAGGCCTACATGGTGGCCTAAGGTCTAAACCCTCTCATTTAACGAGCACGCCTATGCGATAATAGTAATGCAGGTCCCGTATTATGTACGTTCTACTGCTGGGCACGGGCCTCCTCTACTGAATGAAAGGGGTAAGCCTAAGTCATATACTTATTCCTCTTGGCCTAATGCGGGTTGGCAGATTTCACATACCTTCGAAATTCTTATTGAAAATATCTCGGGTATGCAGGTTTCTTCACGATGTTTCCTTCACCGTTAAAGCAAGCGATAATTAACAATTAATATACATGTAACTTAGAAAAGTCAGAGGTTTATGCTCTTTGGACTGGTTTCGAACCATTGACTTTCGTCTTGGTAGTCTGTACCATTCCCCGCTGAGCTATCGCTGCTTTTTGCGAATGTGAAGCAATGGTAGAGTATAATAAATGTTTCATATTACATTTTAATTCAAGTTGCTTAAATAATTAAAAAAACATTAATAAACATAATCATTCATTCAAAAACTCGACTCAGAATAATCTGCATGAATATTCCAAATTCGAAATGAAAGTTCGTATAAAAATGGACAATAAATGCGACGCGGTAGAGAGCGCGACAGCGAATAAAAATTACAATCAAACCGGGATTTTTCTGTACGATTGATCGAGTTTCGCGGAAAATTGGCGCTAAACTGTACGAGGGCCAGCAATTTGAAATATATCGCTCTTTTCCACGAAAGCTTGCTGGGCCTATTTCCTATTATAAAGCCTTTTATATTTCGTGAACTGAAAAAGTAGGATATTATTTATTTTCTATATAACCGTAACTTTTCCGCAGAGGGGTTGACGTTAGGAAGGCGTCCGTTGGTATAAGCTACAAGTAATTTTTTTCCGTAACATGTGTTAAAAATACATGTTGCAAGTGGGATACGGGCAGATAGAACTCTGTGGTCTGATCGCCGGCGGGCTTTTCGAACCGTTACGACTTGGGAACCTTCAAGAAGAGAGCGCATTCTTTCCTTAAAGGCCGGCAACGCATTTGCAAGCCCTCCGGTGTTGCAGATGTTCATGGGCGGCCGTGATCACTTTCCATCAGGTGAGCCTCCTGCCCGTTTGCCCCCTTATCTCATAAAAAAAAAGAAGGATGGTTCGTATAGTGAGTGAGATATCCGGAGGCTTGAATTCCCATCCTTTTCCCAATTCCTTAATTATTCCTTTCCTTAAAGGTTGGCAGCGTGCCCATAATTCTTTTGAAATTGTGGGCATATAGTGGTGGAGACCACTTACCATCCGTAGAGTCACTTGCTCGTTTACCGGTGTATGAGCCAAAAAAAACATAAATAATATTTTTTTGCAAATACAAATTGCCTAAATTCAGCAAAGTATAATCAGCACTTGTTATTAATTACGACACTGAACATCGCCGAAGCATAAAAACGTTAAAAAGCAACTTCCAAAAATTCACCACTTTATTAACAGCTCTATTGTTAACAAAGTAATTCCAACAATTACTTTCAGTAAAGGTGACAAAGCCCTTCTCATTAAAATCCAATCTCGTCCTAGGAATTCTAAATAAGTCCAACAATTTCATTTGAATAGGCTATACAAGAAGTTTAATGAGTTTTCATTGTAAACGAAGTGATTTGTAAAATCGGTATCGCTTTTATTTATAGGGGCTCAAGTGTCGGACAAGGGGTCGTCGGGTTTAAAGGACACCTGATGGTAAGTGATCTCCACCGCCGATGTACGCCCACAATACGAGAAGAATCATCAATCTAGGATGAATATAATATAAATAAATACACCCCACAGTAATACACATACATAGTCTTGCACCGCATTAGGTACCCTGTTTAACTACAAGAGACTTACGGTCCCACAACACTCAGCCCCGAAGCAAATATTTGTAGATCACAAACATTTGTCTCGTTAAAACAACCTCGTCGAATCATAAGTGCACCATTTGTACCTTTGCTTACCCCTTTGGTAATACAGATTTTAAAGTACTAGCGTTTTTATACAAAACAACTGCACTGAGATAAGCCATATATATGCACTCACATCTGTAATCCCCGAAGGGCTAGGCAGAGGTATCACCAGTCCACCCACATTTCGCCGAGCGTATTTCCGTCCCATGATGTGATAGGGGCCGAGACTATCACCATACCGGGCACAATTCCAGACTGGTATCACTTTACCCGACCCGGAGATCGAATCCGAGACCTCAGCTCAGCAGTCGTACCACGTACGCAATACATCTGCACCACCGTGGAAGTAAATAAAATAAATATACCATTTTTTACAGCATAAACTTTTAATTTTCTTTAGTATCTCTTTTTATGACCCATTAAATTATGTAACATAATAATATTATTCCAACGTACACAAATATATTCGGCCACGTTCCAAATTATAGTGTCAAAGTGTGTTGAGACTGATTTCCATGATGACCGCTGGTATATAAGCTAGGCTTTTGGTTTGAAGACATTAAAGCTGTGAATAAGAAGCGACGCAACAGACTGCCTCAGCGTAAAGAAATATTATTTTCGTAATATTCATCAATTAAATAAAGTACTAAAAGCTAAAAAAACCTAAATTTCGATGAATTCTACCAATGACCATACATTTGAAATAGCACCTACTCAAAATTGAAAAAAGCTTTTTAGCTTTGTACTTTTTAAGTCATTATATTTTTTAAATATACTAGCAGCACCAGATGCACTTATAAAGTTTGCATGCTTAAGTTTAGTAATTATTGGCAAACACGTAATAAAAGAATAATCATCTTTAATGGCAGTTGTAATAACCGTAGTAGATCAGCTGAAACAGTTATTACTTAAACTAGTTTATAGTTAAACCAAACAATCAATGAAATGCAATGGAATATCAAATAAAACACAAACCCTAAAGTGAATTCTTGTTTTAGCTGGTGTAATCATACAATGCAAACAGATTAAAAAATACAAGCATTTTCTGCTGCGTTAAAACGAATAAAATTGAACTGGTGTGAAAAAATACAAAATACAGAAATCCATGGACATCAATGTATCTATTCAGGCATAAGAATACGCTAGATATATTTTTTATTTTACAAACAAGTATCCTTCTTTTATTTCTATTTGTATACGTCATTCATGCGTGAACTATTCCATTTGTATTCCCTTAACAGACAATTTCGATCTACGACTACGGAATAGCGATTTTTTTAAAAGAGCACTATCATACGTTTGGTTTCCAGGGGACATAGCATATGCAAAGCGAGATAATTTTGTCGACGCGTTTTGTCGTGAAAAACCAGTTTTATCTGGTTATCTCTATATATCTATCGAAGCTAACATGGTAGCCCAGAATATTCAACTCATTATGTTACGGAAAGATTTGGCTTGTAGGTTTTACGACCGGTCACTTGCCTGACGTCAACCCCACTGAAGAATGCGATATGTACAAATGATTTGACAGCCTCTGTGGCATAGCAGGTATAGCCGGCTGTGAAGCGAGAGGCCGCAGGTTCGATCCCCGCACCGAGAAAAATGTTCGAGAAATATTTGTTTCGGGGCCTGAGACCAAAAGTATCTCATAGTTCCTAATACCCACGACACAAGACTCGTATCTTACTGTGGGGTCGGGATTATGTATGTGACTATTTGGTGTATTTGTTTATTTATTTACACTTATTACAACCAATCTCTCTTTTTCATCTTTGAAACATTTTCTATACTCAGTTAAATTCAGTCAGCAAAAGTCTAGATAATATAGCTCACGCTTTCTACCTAGGCAGTTACTCATTGCTACTGGAGTAACACCTGCGCCGTTTAAAAGGGGCTCGTTGAACCCGACAAACAGGTCCTTACTGAAAATACATGAACCTTAGCAACGCTTTGCGCTTTTATGAAATTATTTGACACTAACTTTTGCTGCGGCTCTGCGTGAGCGGTCTTTTGGGAGATAAAAAGTAGGCTTTATCCTAATCCAGGTCATGGTCTACCTGTGTGCCAAATTTCATCAAAAACTGTTCAGCCGTTAAGATGTGATTGACTAACGAACATCCAAATTCAAAAAATCACAAAAATACAAACTTTCACATTTATAGTAAAATGTAAATTAAATATGTAATGATAGTTTGCATTCAAGGACGATCAGTAAAGCTGTACTAATTCTGTAATATTGTAAGAGAAAGTAAGAAGCGACTCGTGGGATTTATCGTATTTATAATTTGAACACTAATTGTGAATTCCTGACTTAGATTGACTTAGATAGACTGACTTATTTTAATTCAGTACCTTACTGTTTCACAGCCTAAGCTACCGATGCATATAGTACTAGCTATAGTACTTAAGACCAATGAGCCGGCATAATTATAAAAATATACACTTTAAATGTAACTCACCAAATTCAAATCAGCCCATTCGTTTAGACTCTACGAAGCCACAGACAGACTTCACACCACAATTTTCTTGTAAGGTCATGCAAACATACATATACTCGCGCCTATATCCCACGGGAGTAGGCAGATACTATGGAGTGCCACAAGCTACGACCCTGACAAACCTTTTTCGCCTCTCCCACATTCATACATCTACTCATACATTTTCGCCGGTTGAGGGTACCCGTGACGTGCTCTGTTCGGAGTAGATCATTTATTTGATCGGAATACGTTTTCCTCGACCGACTTTCGACCCTCTCATTCACATTAGCCCGATATATACCTTTCGTAAGATGTCTTTCATCTATCCTCATCCATCTTATAAGTGCTAGAGCCTCATTGGTTCTCATAGCATCAATGGGCCAGCTCGACCGGGTTTTTGTCACTGCCTCTGAGACGATTTGGGCCTCCGGATATCTCACTCACAATACAAAACGCAGCAGCAAGCCGCTACTCTGGATCGGTTTTCTGTGATATAATGGTAACGACCCGGTCGAGCCGGCCCATTCACGCTGTAGATAAACTGTGTACAGCGTGGCTCTAGCACTCATAAAAAACTTAGTCATCAGACGTTAACCAAATTTATAAAGGACCAATAACTATATAAACTTTACCGAATATAAAAATAATCATCCAAATCGATTAAGTTTTGGCAGAGATTTGCCTGAACATATGTAATGATTAAAAAACCGTTTCTATTTATTATAAATTACCTCTTAGTAAATATCGTCTAGCACATATCGGGTCTTACTGATTTTTGGGCACTGTTTAGTTAAATACCGTTTTCATCTTTTTCTTGCCACTTTATAGCTTTGATAGAGAAATATAAAATAATGTTTTATTAATCAATGCTTGAGTATCTTTAATAAGTAATGCTTTAAATGACGTAGATTTTTCCAGAACAATCTAGCTAGAAACTTACAAGGATTTGTGACTTAGAACTATCAATTTTTATCGTTTGGCCTCAATTGAGATTGAAGGTCTAACGGAATATTGCCCGCTATTGAACTTCGTTCACACCGATCCTACTAGAGACATGACAAGGTTATTATGGAGCCAAATGAGCAATGTCAACTTTGTCAATTTTTGACAGCCTCCGTGGCGCAGCGGGCGAGTAGCTGGCTGTGAAGCGAGAGGCCACGGGTTCGATCCCCGTACCGAGACGAATGTTTGTGTGATTCACAAATATTTGTTTCGAGGTCTGGGTGTTGTGAGACCGAAAGTCTCTCGTAGTTCCTGATACCCACGACACAAGACTCGTATCTTACTGTGGGGTCAGGACTATGTATGTGACTGTTGGGTGTATTTATTTATTATTTATTATTAAAAAGCGGCAGTGAGTAAGTACTGTTGCGTTTCTTTGTGAAGAATATTGCAGTCAGTGAATTACTAAGCATTATGAGTCTTAACATCTTATGTCTCGGGGCGTCGAGCGCAGTCCAGTAACATGCAGTGCTATCTATTTCAGGGTTATGTGAGGTATTGCTTCTGTTTATGGGCAAGGTTATGTGGGTCGCTCGTCGTTCAATTAAATAACAAATCCAATGTTTTTTTTTCCAATGATTAGAATTAGAATATTTTTTTTTTTTTTAGAAACTCAAATAGAAATGTTACAGTATTACAGTAAACAATTTTTGTACACCATATCTGGGTCCCAAAGTAGGCAACGCCCGTATCTTGGGCACCCATCCTTGAATAATAACTGCCAATGTAAACATAGAAAAAACAACGGATAAAATAGACAACAGTAACAAAACAATAAAAATTAAATTAAATTAAATTTTAACACCATTAAGTAAGTTAGCAAATAGTTTTGACATAAAAACTCGTATATCTCAGACAATTTAAATAAAATTAAAAAAGAATCACTTAACTTTAATATTACGCTCAGAGCGATCTCTACTAGACAATTTTAATATTATAAAGTACTAGCTGTCCCGCGCGGTTTCATCCGCAACATATAATTATAAGTTAGGGTTCAGATATAATGCAATGTTTTTTAAATAAATAAACACTTAGATTCCGATTACAGCACCACCTACCGTGAATCTATAAACACCTACCTACATTGTGAATCTATAAAAGGTGGTAGGGCCCTCGTATGCGAGCGGCCGTCTGTGTTGATGCCACCGCTTTGTCTATTTCTGCCGCCAAGTAACAGTGTGCGGGCACTGTTGTATTTCGGTTTGAACGACATTGAAGGCTGTGAAATTACTGACCATTGTGACACTTGGCATCTTATATCTCGGGGTGACGAACGCAGTTCAGTGCCATGCAGTGGTTTGTAATTTATAGTTCTTCTGTTTATGGGCGGGCTAAGCGCTTACCATCAGACGAGCGCCTTGCTCGTCTTGTCATTCAATCAAATAAAAAAAAACAGGGATCCACTCAAACATACACAAAAAAGTCATCGAAATCAGTCTAACCGCTTAGGAGTTTTTGCGAGACTAACGAACAGCAATAGATTTTGTTATATATAGAAGAAGGAGAGAAGAAGATATGAAAAAGAGTTAATAATAAAATGATAAGCGATCGTTGCCGCCCATAAACTTATCGGTGTCTTGTCGATTGTTGAAGAAATAGTATACTTTTTTAATTCCGAGGAGTTGCTGAGACATCCTCCGTGGCGCAGTGGGCGAGTAGCTGGCTATGAAGCGAGAGGCAGCGGATTCGTTTCCTGCATCGAGACAAATGCTTGTGTGATCACAACTCGTTGGTTGGGGTGGATATAGGGATACATCCTTGTATCCCTGTACCTGTATCGGTCATCCGCCTGTCCTCTCGCAGGCCCTTCGATTTGCTTCTTCCCTCTTCGGAGTGTGAAAAAGCGTTTATATAGGCCGGCATGATTCTGATGACCGCTGATAAACTCATTGTTTCTTGGTGGTGTAGTGCAGTCACTTTGCCGGTCCCGGATAAAAGAAATCGGATCTGTGTATTTTCTCCCCAGAAGAGTTGACATCAGGCAAGCGGTCGGTTGTAAAAACTGCAAGCCAAATCTTTCTTTAACATGTGTTAAAAAATCATGATGCGCCGACCCCACTGCGAGTGGGACAAGGGCAGGTGGAAGAAAAGTAGGTTAAGAGCTCTTCTGACATTATAAGGGATTAAAGACAGTAAATTTTTGTAGATTGTTCGGAAATTCGGAAGCGATATAAAAGTAAGGTTTATGATTATTTTTATTGCTGCCTTGTAAACCTTTTTATATGTATGCAAAAAGGTCTCATATGGATCAAGGAAGTATCTAAGAATTTTACGATTTGAAATAAAACTAATTTAAGCGGATTTTATCGCGGTCTTTTATTTTAATTTTGGTCCCAAAGTTTCAAAAGCTTTTCAGCCTTCGTGGTTACGAGATGCACTGAGATTTAGGTTGTCCCGATACACCTCAGTCCACCCCTGATAAAATCTGTTTAAATCTGTTTTTTTTCAATGTGTAACGTACGCATAAATGTAAAAAATTCATTAATATTACTATCTGTTAAAATTTTTGCTGCAAAAAATATCTGATAAAAAAATCTACAACTGTAAGAATTCCAAGATAAATATTTTTGTGATAAATTAAATGAGGCAATAGCTCGATAATGTTACCAAAGGTTCCGTACAATTTTTGAGGTCGGCAATGCATTCGTAAGCAGCGATAGCTCAGCGGGAGTGGTATGGACTGTCGAGACGAAAGTAGCAGATTCGAAACCAGCCCCAAGAGCATACACCACTGACTTTTCTAAGTTACGTGTATATTAATTGTTAATTATCGCTTGCTTTAACGGTGAAAGAAACATCGTGAGGAAGCCTGCATACCTGAGAATTCGATAAGATTTTTCGAAGGTATGTAAATTCTGCCAACTCGCATTAGGCCAGCGTGGTAGACTAAGGCCTGATCCCTTTCATTCAGTAGAGGAGGCCCGTGCCCAGCATTGGGACGAATAAAATATATAGGGCTAATAAAAAAATAAAAAAAAACATCCATTATTTTCCCAATATATTGGTAGTACGGTTTACGTAGCGGCTTGCTGCTGCGTTTCGTTCGGTAAGTGAGATATCCGGAGATCCAAATACCCCTCCCCTTACCAATCTCTTAATTATCCCTTCTCTTTAAGGTCAGCTACGTGCCTATGACTCTTTTAGTATTGTGGGCGTACATAAGTGGTAGACATCACTTACCATCAGGTGACCCAATTGCTCGTTTGCCTGTTTATGCTAAAACATAATCGTTGTGTTCATTTTACAATTTAAGCACGCAACCTCAAAACACCTCGATAAATAACATAAACCTTGATCTGTTCTAGTCATATTTCACGATACTAATAATTACATTTCACACCCAAAAAGCTATAAATTTAACATCCCATTATTCATATTTTTATCGTATTTTATACACGAATAATCCTAAATAACGTTTTGGTAACGTTATAACGATTCCGGAAGGTAATAAAAAAAACATATCCGATCTGGGCGGTATTTTGAAAAAATGTTCTGCGGGGAGATCAGGGATGGTTCTTTAAAAGGTAATCTTCGGTAATGAGGGTGAAGAGGGCTGTTAGGGACATTAATTACGTACTCTTTAAAGAGCTGTCTGGAGCATGTATCCGTGGGTTGGTTTTAAAGCTTTGTAATTGAAAAATATAATATTGTTATACCTTTTTTAGCTGGATGGTCGCCTATAAATAGCAAAAATACTGACCTTTATTAGACCTTTAGGTCTAATTAAGAAGTAGGCAATTATTTTAGGATATAAATATAGACACTATATAAATATAGTGTGTACTTTTAGTAAGAGAAGCGAAATTATAATATTTTATTTTTTACCGACCGAGGTTCTATTGGGTTGTATTTCGTTGGTATTATTATTGGTCTTTTGGGTTCTGAACAACTGCCAGACCTCAAGACATTGTGAGCTCCTTTTGCGTAGATCGGACCAAAACATAAATTTTATCAATAATTGTAAACTGAAGGTAGATAATGCAACATTAACATTTTGCACCACACTGCACCATCTTTAAAGACTGTATGATCTGACTGTGCTGGCTCAATTTATGTATCTCACCAAGCAACAAGCTCTCAGCTATTTCCACATTGGTGTAAACCTCCTTTGTCTCTACAAACCTTCACAAACGTCTCCCAACGAATCCATTTTAAAACTCACAAGGCCCTTCTCAGTTTCCAAGGTACACCTAGTTGAATATTCCATCCCCGTCATCCTACAGATTTTAGGGTTCAGTATTTAAAAGGTGCCAAAACTTTATTACTAAGCCTACATTGTGTGTCTTTTTTTATAGCATAGGCCGATAACGAGCAAGTGGGTTACCTGATGGTAAGTAATCTCTATGATCCATATACGCCTATTATATCAGTAGAATAATGGGCGGGCTGCTGACCTTAAAGGAAAAGGATTTAGAAGGGGAGAGGGATTTAGGCCTCCGGAAATCTCACTCATCGTACAAAACGTAAACAAACCCCTACTTTACGTCGATTTTCTGAGAAAGTGGTAAAGACTCGATCGAGCCAGCCCATTTTTACTGTAGAAGAAACTGTCTACAGTGTGGCTCTACCTACCACTCAAACCATCGGTACCATGCTCTACGACTTTCCCTCTATCTGCGACTATATCGATTTTTTAAACACTCATAGGCAATAAGTCGAAATTTTCACAAAATAAGTTTAGCTGTATTGGATATTCTAAATAATAATCTTATCTAACAGTTAAAACCGAAGTCAAATTCACTTCATGCATACTCGTAGCTTAGAGCCATTAAATTTAGGCACTATGATACCAAAGATACACGGAAAAAAAATAACACGTATGTAAGAAACCTTCAGTGCGCGAAATCGACTCACACTTGACCGTTTTTTTTGTGTTGCACTCTCTTTTCATCGGTAGGAAGGACCTTTCATCTGCAGTGAACAAAAGAGGGTGTAATCCTGCGCTGTCAACGTTTAAAAAAGGAACGTTGGCTTAGACCCGTGTGTACACTGGCGGTCTGAAAAGCGAACTTTAATTGGCTTTATGTCAGAATGTATCTTTCGCAAATTGTTCAAATTTTATTGTAAGATACTGTGGTTTTGTGTCTTTTTTATTACCAATGACCAAGCGAGCAAGTTTCCTGGTAGTCAGATCTTCCGAAAAAAAAATAAAAAAAAATCTAAAATAGCGTTTGACATAAGTTTTTTTTTGTTTTGAAAGTCTTTCATAACAGGTGTGTCAAATCAAAAGAATTGACCATGCTACTAGCAACTCAATTTAGATTTGATATGGTATTGGATAGATGATTAGTTAATTTTTACATTAATTGGCATTAACCAGACCAGACCTTAGAGTTTTGTGACAAAAGTTTGCACATTGAAATAAAACTAATTTAAACGTTTAAACGTGGCAATGTTGCAAGTATAATGGGAACTTTTGCACCAGGTACGGTCCGGGGCGGTCTCTTCGATTAAAATTGTTTGTTATGACATTTTATGTATTACTAGATCACCCGGTGAACTTCGTATCACCTACATATATTTGTGTAAAATGTGGTCAAAACTTAATATGTACAAAGGTTTCATTTACATTAAATTCAATTAAGTGAGGTACTGCACCATTGCACGTGAGGTAGCCCGTCGCACATTTAATTGACTTCGACGACCTAAGTCAGGTCGTCTTTCACCTCCCCCCGGTGGGACAGTCGTGTCCCTGTCCTGTCCCTGTCCCTGTCCCTGTCCCTGTCCCTGTCCCTGTCCCTGTCCCTGTCCCTGTCCCTGTCCCTGTCCCTGTCCCTGTCCCTGTCCCTGTCCCTGTCCCTGTCCCTGTCCCTGTCCCTGTCCCTGTCCCTGTCCCTGTCCCTGTCCCTGTCCCTGTCCCTGTCCCTGTCCCTGTCCCTGTCCCTGTCCCTGTCCCTGTCCCTGTCCCTGTCCCTGTCCCTGTCCCTGTCCCTGTCCCTGTCCCTGTCCCTGTCCCTGTCCCTGTCCCTGTCCCTGTCCCTGTCCCTGTCCCTGTCCCTGTCCCTGTCCCTGTCCCTGTCCCTGTCCCTGTCCCTGTCCCTGTCCCTGTCCCTGTCCCTGTCCCTGTCCCTGTCCCTGTCCCTGTCCCTGTCCGTGTCCGTGTCCGTGTCCGTGTCCGTGTCCGTGTCCGTGTCCGTGTCCGTGTCCGTGTCCGTGTCCGTGTCCGTGTCCGTGTCCGTGTCCGTGTCCGTGTCCGTGTCCGTGTCCGTGTCCGTGTCCCTGTCCCTGTCCCTGTCCCTGTCCCTGTCCCTGTCCCTGTCCCTGTCCCTGTCCCTGTCCCTGTCCCTGTCCCTGTCCCTGTCCCTGTCCCTGTCCCTGTCCCTGTCCCTGTCCCTGTCCCTGTCCCTGTCCCTGTCCCTGTCCCTGTCCCTGTCCCTGTCCCTGTCCCTGTCCCTGTCCCTGTCCCTGTCCCTGTCCCTGTCCCTGTCCCTGTCCCTGTCCCTGTCCCTGTCCCTGTCCCTGTCCCTGTCCCTGTCCCTGTCCCTGTCCCTGTCCCTGTCCCTGTCCCTGTCCCTGTCCCTGTCCCTGTCCCTGTCCCTGTCCCTGTCCCTGTCCCTGTCCCTGTCCCTGTCCCTGTCCCTGTCCCTGTCCCTGTCCCTGTCCCTGTCCCTGTCCCTGTCCCTGTCCCTGTCCCTGTCCCTGTCCCTGTCCCTGTCCCTGTCCCTGTCCCTGTCCCTGTCCCTGTCCCTGTCCCTGTCCCTGTCCCTGTCCCTGTCCCTGTCCCTGTCCCTGTCCCTGTCCCTGTCCCTGTCCCTGTCCCTGTCCCTGTCCCTGTCCCTGTCCCTGTCCCTGTCCCTGTCCCTGTCCCTGTCCCTGTCCCTGTCCCTGTCCCTGTCCCTGTCCCTGTCCCTGTCCCTGTCCCTGTCCCTGTCCCTGTCCCTGTCCCTGTCCCTGTCCCTGTCCCTGTCCCTGTCCCTGTCCCTGTCCCTGTCCCTGTCCCTGTCCCTGTCCCTGTCCCTGTCCCTGTCCCTGTCCCTGTCCCTGTCCCTGTCCCTGTCCCTGTCCCTGTCCCTGTCCCTGTCCCTGTCCCTGTCCCTGTCCCTGTCCCTGTCCCTGTCCCTGTCCCTGTCCCTGTCCCTGTCCCTGTCCCTGTCCCTGTCCCTGTCCCTGTCCCTGTCCCTGTCCCTGTCCCTGTCCCTGTCCCTGTCCCTGTCCCTGTCCCTGTCCCTGTCCCTGTCCCTGTCCCTGTCCCTGTCCCTGTCCCTGTCCCTGTCCCTGTCCCTGTCCCTGTCCCTGTCCCTGTCCCTGTCCCTGTCCCTGTCCCTGTCCCTGTCCCTGTCCCTGTCCCTGTCCCTGTCCCTGTCCCTGTCCCTGTCCCTGTCCCTGTCCCTGTCCCTGTCCCTGTCCCTGTCCCTGTCCCTGTCCCTGTCCCTGTCCCTGTCCCTGTCCCTGTCCCTGTCCCTGTCCCTGTCCCTGTCCCTGTCCCTGTCCCTGTCCCTGTCCCTGTCCCTGTCCCTGTCCCTGTCCCTGTCCCTGTCCCTGTCCCTGTCCCTGTCCCTGTCCCTGTCCCTGTCCCTGTCCCTGTCCCTGTCCCTGTCCCTGTCCTGTCCTGTCCTGTCCCTGTCCTGTCCTGTCCTGTCTAGTATAGCGTGGCAACCCGTCATCGCGGCAAGCTTCACAACGCCAATAATCCGGTTTATACCTGCGCTTATAGATGTTTCACATCAAAAAGACATCAAGTGTTTCATACCCAGGAACAGTTTGTATTGGAAAATTAAGTTTTCGTTTTTAGTGTTTTCCTTTACTTATTATTTATGTTACTCATTTTTTCTCACCGGGTAAACCTTCCCTGAACTTCCACAAATATTTCAAGATCAGAATTAGCCAAATCGGTACAGCCAGTCTCGAGTTTTGGCGAGACACACGCACAGCGATTCATTTTTATATATATAGATTACACACTAATGTTTAAAATTGTAATTTAAACGGATTTTAGCACAGTTTTTTATTTTAATGTTGGTCTGACGTTTCGAAAGCTTTTCAGCCTTCGTGGCAGCCTTTATACAGGGTTAATTTTAAAACACCAGCAACCTCGCAGGACCAGATAGCTGACCTCATACGGAACAACTTTTGTTCTACGAGTTTGGATATAACTCAATATATTTAAAAAGAAATGATTTTACAAGTTTTTGTTGTGTCGTGTTTTTCTTCGTAGACTGCGGCTTGCGCGCACGACTCAAAGGCGCCGCTCAGCTGTTCGAGCGTTGACCTTCAAAGCCGCTAGCCCGGTTCCCCACGCTTCGCGTATTTGTTTACGTAATCTGCGATGCGCGTTCTTAATATTCAAGACGGAAATTAAATGAATACTTATTTTTGTATGAAAATAAAATCTAACAAATTATCAAAAGTCGTAGAACAAAAGTAGTAACTAATAACCTTAGGAATCTACCCCTGCGAGGTTGCTGGTGTTTTAAAAATAACCCTGTATAGCAGAGGTCGGCATACGAGCTGGAGGTCACCTGGTGGTAAGTGATATTCACTGTTCATGTAGGCTCACAATTCCAGAAGAATTTTAGGCACGTGTCTGACCTTATAGGAAAGGGATAATTGAGGGATTTGGGTCTTCAAATATCTCACTAACTTCGGATAATTTACTCACCGTACAAAATGCAGCAGCAAGCCGCTACTTTACGTCGGTTTTCTGTGAGACAGTGGTAACGACCCGGTCGAGACAGCCCATTCATGCTATAGACAGAACTGGATACAGCGTGGCTCTACCACTTCTCTAATGCATTGTTTTTTTATTTTAAGAATTAGCCACAGTATCTCCACTTCAAATATAATTTTAATAAATAAATACACCCAACAATCATACACATAGTCCTGACCCCACGCTCGGTTAACCTGTATCGTGGGTTTCAGGATTTGCGAGGGACTTATGGGCCCACAACACTCAGACCCGAAACAAATATATGTGGATCACACAAATCTTTGACTCAGTGCAAAAATCGAACCCTTGGCCTCTCACTTCGCAGCTGGCTACTCGCTCACTGCGCCATGGAGGCTGTCAATTTCAAGTTTACCTCAACTTGTTTGATATTCTCATCGTCTTACGTCAATCAGTTCTTCACGACACATACAAAAATTTCATTGCAGTACAAAAGAACGTATTTGCATACGAAAGTATCCATTTTTTTCGTGGAAAACAAAGTAATCAAAGAAGCGCGTGAGACATTTTATTTCCCCATTCACGTAATAACTTTGTTATGTAAGCATTACCTGTTTACCGACGAAAATAAGATGTATGTGATGTGAACGCACATAATGTATACAGGATTGGAACATTAAGGACATTGCCTATAATAAAATATCCAAGATATGATCGCTGTATATGTATGTATATTTAAGCGTATATACTTACTACATAAGAATGATAGACTCAAGTTTAAGTCATTACAAACGGGTAGGCAGAGGTGTGATTAGTACAACCAAACTTCTCTGAGCTTATTTATAAAAAAATACACATAACAGTCACACATATAGTCCTGACCCACAATAGGTTAACCTGCATCGTGGGTATCAGGAACTACGTGGGATTTGCGGTCCCACAACACCCAGACCCGATACATTGTACATCACACAAACATTTTTCTCAGTGCGGGAATCGAACCCACGGTCTCTCGTTTCGCAGCTGGCTACTTGCCCAATACACCATACAAGTAACTAGAATAGCTACCCCGTGATGTGATAAGCTTATCGCTATACCGGTTACAATCCCAGACTCCGGATTGAAAATGAACATTTCGTGACAGAAAAACCCAATATCACTGTTATCCGACTCTGGGATCGAACCGAAGACCTCAGCTCAGTAGTCGTACCACGTACGCAATACAATCCGTCAGTGTAGAATACCATTGTGTTACCACTAAAATAAAATGATTCGTTTTTGAGAAAATCTCGACCCAATTTACATTTATTATGCATATATCACGACGTCCACCAACCGTGTGGGTCTTTAAGGCATCAGTTGTATTGAACATAAATAATAGAATTTAATTACCATATGTGTAAAATAAAAAATACCTCCTTATAGAAGTCGAAGTCAGGCAGGCGGCCGATCGTAAAAACTACAAGCCAATTTTTTCTGTAATATTTGTTAACAAGCATTTAGAGCCAACCCTACTGCGAGTGGGATAAGGGCAGATGGAAGAAGAGAAGAAGCTTGGTAAAGGAGTATTTAACAAATTATTATTCATTTATTTTTGTCGCCCGTCTTCGCATAAAAAGAAATTGTAAACGAGCATTACAAAAAACAATCCTATTAAAATAATAATTTTGTACAAATATCAAACACTAAAACAACCTTATCTCGCTATGAGACTTAATTTAAGTGTATCATAACTTCCAAACAAATATGAGACAATATAAAAAACGCAAAGAAGTTCCAATAAGCAACGCTTTCGATGTAAACACGTTATCTGCCCTGGTTACCCCTCAGACTGGCTGACGGCGCGGCATTTCTACTTAGCTCGTAAAAATATTTATATCCAGTCGCTTGTGTAATGCACGGTTTCAAAACATGAGTAATATCTACTATAATATTTATTTAAACGGGTCTTAATCGCGTAGTATTTGAAGGCATAAATACCTATTATTTCTTTCCTAATATTTCGACCGAGTTATATCAGCCGTGGATGGCAATGGTGGTGAATCGATCCGTTTTGAATTTTTGTTAAAACTTATTTTACTTTTTAATTGTTCAGTTTTATGTACAGCTGTAGTTTGTACATTACAACTTAATAAAGCAACCTCGACGACTGCGCTTGTCCTTTGAGTTTTGAGTTTATTTTTACTCCGTACTCCTATAGAATTATTCTTTTTCGAGAAATCGATGTACATAGATAAAAAAGCAAGAAAGACTCGCCGAATTGAGAACCTCCTGAAGTCGATTAAACAACTGAAAAAATATATCTATATTATGACTATATTTTTATTTATTGTATTTTTTAAAATTTATTTTGGTTCACCAATAAAAAATATATTACAAATAACTTGTAATATTGATTCGGAAATGAACTCAAATATTAGATTACTTAATCTTCACCACTTAAAATTCCTCTCAACCACCACTTCCATAACAATAAGAACTTTACAAATTCCTGAATCACAGTCTGCGAAAACAACGGTTCTTACAAGAAATAGTACTTCGGTTACTATATAAATAACTAATTACCCATAAACCCCTTTCAAAACCGATCCCACGACTTTGCGGACGTTTTTCAGGGCAGCACTCGTCAATGATAATAATATAATATTTCGTACTAGTTTTTTGCGAGTAGTTTCAAAGTCTCAGTAGATTATAAAGCCTGCCGATCCTTATTTCACTTGCTAAGGATGGATTTTCGTATCATTAACTTGCTTGCTGCGTGAATGCTTACGTCATCATCTTCCTTTATGTATTTTTTTTTCTTTCTTTATCCTGGCTCGGCAAAGTGAGTACGCCACAGCTGATGGTAAGTTTAGCGCCATCCAAGAATAGTGTCAGCATAGTGGTCAATTAATATTTCCAACTCCTCCCTAACCTCCTATCTGATTAATTTCGTTGCGGGACAAAGACATTTAGGCATCCCAGAGACTCGCCGGGCTTCACTGCTCGGTGTCAACAAAAAAACGTGCTGCTGTTGATCCTGGTGCACAGGAGTTACAGTGGCGGGTATGTGGGCGGGATAGTCTCTCTGGCCTATGTTATAAAAAAAAATAACACCCGAAAAAAAGAGTGGTGTTTTATATTGACTGATGTAAGTTCAATTTTATATTTATATCCTAATCCCGCCCCATACTTCGTCCATCCGTAGATCCTTATAATTCATCACCTGTAAAGTGTAAAGGACCGGCCTCAGTCTCTTCGCCCATGAATATTGTATAAATTGGAGTGAAAAGCCACCGATGCCATTATGGCCACACGTGCCTCTATGAAATTTAAATGACCGGTTACTTACGAGTACGATGGACGGTAACGTGTTGGTTTATGATAACGGAAACACTGTCAGTTTTAATCTTGATGTTTTTTAGAAGTACAATAATGCTCTATTTTTAGAGCTGTGCTTTGGCGTGTTTTTTTATTTTTATTTGTTTGAATGACGAGACGAACAAGGCACCTGTCCGTAAACAGAAGCAGCACCACAAAGAACATTGAATTACAAAACACTGCATGCAACTGTGCTCGTCACCCTGAGATATAAGGTGTTAAGTGTCATAATTCTCAGTAATTTCACTGGCTTCAATGTCCTTCAAACCGAAACACAACAGTGCCTACACACTTGGCGACAGAAATAAACAAAGCGGTGGTACCAGCCCAGACCAGGCCTCTCGCATACGAGGGACCTACCACCTTGTAAACCTTGAGTTTGCGTATTAGTATTCAATGATCAACACCCGGTGTCTCGATGGATAAACAAATCAACATTCAACTAACACAACTTTGATTTCTTACGTTTACGCGAATGTTACACATTGAAATAAAACTAATTTAAACGGATTTTCAAACGTCGCGATCAAAATTAAAATAAAAAACCGCGATAAAATCCGTTTAAATTAGTTTTATTTTAACACAACTTTGGCTTTGATAGCGCTGTCAAATCAATTCCAGTTACTGAAACGTTATTTATTGGAAAATGTATTAATCTCTAATTTAATTTGCGAACAATCCCTTCTTAGTAATTGATACATCATTCTACGACAGAGTTATCTATGAAACTTTCAGAAACTCAAAATAGCATTTGATATAATATTTTTTATATTACTTTGAAAGCCTTGTTAACTAAAAGGTGCGTCGAATAAAAACCATTGATCACGCATCTAGCAACTCAATTATTATGACTTGCATGAGATTTGACAGATGATTAGTTAATTTCTACATTGCCTTTTAGAACCCGGGTGTAGTTTCAAAATAGCTAATTCTCAAAATGCCGAAAAATGCCGACTCAAATGAGTCGAAAAATGTAAAATTTTAGTCACTCTATGACATAGTAAGTATATCTATATTACTTCATAATAATAACGGCTTCAGGATTCGGAAATAGATAAATATTACTGAAGCGCATAACTTATAGTTTTAGTATGATACGATACCAGCGTAATATTTTTTTATAGTTTTGGTATGAAAAATAAATGACGTGTTACAGGAAAGTGTGGTCAATTTTAAGTAACATATAGTGCACAATATAAGTATTTCACCTTCTTTCTCCTTAGTCCGATTGCATTGCTAGGATATAAATAAAGTACAATAAATTCATCCGTAGATATTTCAAATATATTTTTCAATGGCTTGAATAACGAAACCATCCATTCATAAACACTACGCCAGCCTTCAAATTAGAAGGACAACTAAACAAACACGAACGAGGAATTTTAATTTCTTTCACAAGCTGAGTGGCTGGTTTTATGTAATACAATTTTAAATTAAATGTCTCACATTTATAACAAAACGCTACGTTGGCTTTTTCTATTTGTAATTCAGATTTAGAACATTGCTTTTCATTCGCATTTGATGGCAGCTGCAGCAATTTGAATAAAATGTTGTATGAATAAAACATAATTACTTAACTATTGCATACAGATTCCATTAAATAGAATTGCACCATCAACACGGTATGAATCTAACAAATAGAATAGAATAGCATAAATAGTCGCCTTTATCTACGAAGAGGTAGGGACCAGAG
Source organism: Amorpha juglandis (assembly GCA_949126905.1). NCBI lineage: Eukaryota > Metazoa > Arthropoda > Insecta > Lepidoptera > Sphingidae > Amorpha > Amorpha juglandis. The sequence goes on along the minus strand of OX421374.1, from coordinate 16,703,880 downwards.
CTGCACTCATATTTCACTGAGCCTAATGCCGTCCCATAATGTCGTAATCTACGTAGTAATCTAAACTTTGACATTTGAGATACCTTGCTTCGTGGCAAACGCCATAGATTATAGGCACATATGCTGAATGCTTATCTTTTTTTTACTTTACTGGGAAGGCAAAGGACCGCATACTATACAGCGTCATCGTCTTACTTTTTATTTTTTTTCATCGGTACTATTTATGCATTTATTCTATGTTTTTTTATCTAAATGACACACAAAGAAGCGCAAGTTGTATGAATTTTCTAGGTTTTTTTTATTTTGGGTGACGTTTTTCTAGGCCAGGGACTGGATGAAAATCGGCGCCAAGCTTTTTATTGTTTGGAATTATGCTGATCTAGATCCTCTTGGCACTGTTGCGGTGGGGACATATACCGTACACACTTGTTGTTTTTTTTGTCTCTTTTTACTGACGCTTTTTCGTCTCATCGAATTTTCAAATCACAACGGTGCTAAAAAAGTTTCACTTCAACAAAAGCTCGCCCCCATTGTATCAAAGGACGGAAATAAGCCTTAAGCTCGGTGGGTGTACAGGTGCTCCTATTCTCAACAACTCGACAATACTATCATAAATGTATATTATTATTATTCCGAATTTATATTTTCCAAACAAATATGAAATCCCAAATACGACCCCGCAGTAAAAATATATATTCTAACAAAGAAAATGCAAGATGCAACAAGCAATTTGAATTTATATCTGAGAAGTTGGAAACTTGGCGTGCGAATAAAATATCATTGTAAGTTTAAATTATATTTAACTTAAGTGTATATAAATCCAACGCTATAATTTATTTCGGTGTTTTATGATTTTTTATTTAATTACTTGTATGTTTGCTGCAGTTTTCTATTCTACTTTGTAATGCAGGTTGCAGTCACTGTCCCTACAGTATGAATCGAACAGTTTGACGAGGGCGGTACCACAGATTCTCAAAAAAAAAATTGAGGGGGCAGGTTTATTTTTGCACTCCGTACGGTTAGTAAGTATAATTATTACAAAAGTGGTTGAGACTGGACCTCTATAATAATACTTTTTGTTCTATGATGACAACTTTGCGAGATTTGGCATTCAGATATTGACATGTAAACGTATACAATGATTATATTTTAATTTAATGTATTTATTATAGATATTATACATAAATAGCATTCTATTTTTTAATTTGATTGAATGACGCGACTAACAATACACTCGCCTGATGGTAAGCGCCACGCCTGCCCATAAACAGAAGCAACACCACACAGAACTTTGAATCACAAAGCACTGCATGGCACTGAACTGCGCTCGTCACCCCGAGACATAAGATGTTAAGTCTCATAATGCCCAATAATTTCACTAGCTTTAATGTCCTTCAAGCCGAAACACAACAATTTTTACACACTGTTTCTTGGCGACAGAAGTACCAACACAGACGGCCTCTCCGGTATGAGGGACCTACCACCTTATTGAGTAGGTACTAGTACATTATGATTCTCCATACAATGTTACCACTACGTACTAAAAATAGGCCACAGAATCTATCTCACGGCCATACAAAACCATTCTCCGTAGTTTATTTTTAAATATTAAAGCCTTCACGCACGGCCGACTATATTCTTTAAATTCCATGTAAAACTAGAAATGAATGGCTGTAGCAAACATTGTTACGAATGGCTTTTGAAAACGTTCTGAATAAGTTACGTACGTTCGTACTTTCATTTTCCTTTCATTGCCTAATGAATGTAGCTTTCATGTTTTGGCTACATATAACATTGTATGAGGCACATTTGGCTGAATTAAATACTTATCCAAAATAGTTAAAGGAGGCAGAGGTTTACTAAAATAGCTGGGCTGTATTTCTTTATTTTGACAATGGGTATATTTTTAAAGCCTACTTGAGTTTGTTTCGTTTTGGATCCGGTGGTAGTTTTAAAACACGTGCCGTATCGGAAATGCCTGTAGCCCATATTTCCATATACTCCTATTTAAAATTCAATTTCAATTCAATTCAAATTCAATTTCCAACTTTTCCATAATAAAAATATGGAAAGTTTAATAAATATATTTAGTGTAATTTTGCCGTACTTTGATGATGCTATGTATACATTAATTGATACTGATTTCTAATGATAAGTTTCATTTATTTTTGTACCGACTTATCATAAGCGCTATTTTAATTGCCAATATCATTAATAGACTTTTTCATTTCATTTAATTTCATATCAATCTATTTTTTTGTTATAATTTGTAAATATAAATGTGCAATATAGTCCTGAATTCATATACAATTGTAAGAGTATTTTTATAAATTTAAAAATATTTGCGTTACAGCAAAACAGACCTAAATTGTTAGGTTCCTTGTATGCGAGAAGTCGTTTGGATAGGTATTGAATAGAATAGACTGAGTAATTAATTAGGATTATTTGCACATTCCACGCTGTCGTGATTTCCACAAGATGGTGAAAATCCTGCCATTGCAGCTCGTTCCCGCGAGTCGCATTTGGGTTAAGCCAGTAACTGTAGGCCGGCATAATTCTACCGACCATCCAGGGACGCAGTGACTCTTGGCGGTCGACTTTATATCTGCACTACGTTGTATTTAATAACCTGTCCAGTGTAGTCACTTTGCTATGTCAGGGTAAAAATAAACATAATACATAATAAGTTCCTAACCCCTATAATTTACATTAAAATCATTAACATTACTTTTACTACTATGTATGTATGTATACATTAGTTGATACTGATTTCTTTATATAAGTTTCTTTTACTTTTGTACTGACTTGTCATAAGCGCTATTTCAATTGCCTACATGATTAATAAACGATTTGATTTGATTTTGATTTACTAAAATGTAATAATATTATTCACCATGTGGGTGACTTATTACATAAACACACTCTCACACAAACACACCCACATACACATACACATACACATACACATACACATACACATACACATACACATACACATACACATACACATACACATACACATACACATACACATACACATACACATACACATACACATACACATACACATACACATACACATACACATACACATACACATACACATACACATACACATACACATACACATACACATACACATACACATACACATACACATACACATACACATACACATACACATACACATACACATACACATACACATACACATACACATACACATACACATACACATACACATACACATACACATACACATACACATACACATACACATACACATACACATACACATACACATACACATACACATACACATACACATACACATACACATACACATACACATACACATACACATACACATACACATACACATACACATACACATACACATACACATACACATACACATACACATACACATACACATACACATACACATACACATACACATACACATACACATACACATACACATACACATACACATACACATACACATACACATACACATACACATACATTATAATGACGGACCGAACATCGACGTCGTCCATTGGAACCATATCATAAACCAGTACCGGACAATGGATGACGTAGATGTGGGCGGTCCGACACTCGACTCACAGGCAAGCTGCCTAGAACGTTCGATGCGGCGTGCGGCCGGGTCCCACAGCCCCCCGCGTCACCAGTGCCGTCTCGATTGTCGTACCGTGCGCATACATACCGCTCTAGTCTCGTTTCCGCATATACTCGCGTATACCGTGCTAATTTGACTGTTTCGCTATTTCTCTATTGTGTACTGTTTCGTTCTTCTGTGCTTACTACTTCGTACTATAACTACTTACGCTAAACTATACTGTGTCTGTGCTTCCTGAACTGTACTATAAACTTCTACTCTTCTCTCGGACTTTCTGGACTTATTCTTCTGTGCTTGTGCTCTTATGTGTAATCCTTCTGACTCTAATTAAACTTTGTGTGTATAAAGTGGTGACTTTATTTTTTGTGTCCCTGACTCCTGTGGACACTACCACCCATCATCTACACCTATAACTCCTATAACCATGACGATGAAAATCACTAAGTAAATAAAGTTTTTGCAAGCATCGTTTTTTCGAATCCCGTACCCCACTAGCAATAATCTCTGTGTACTATACGCCTTTGTAACGACACTGGCTTGCCATTATTTATTCTAAATGGTCATTAAGCTTTGTTCCAGTACAATAGAAGAAACTTTTTAAATTGTCCCACTTTAATTCTAAATCGGTGTTGACTTTTTATAGCTTCCACACGGTTATAGGCATCGGTAAAATAGGTTTGTCAGTGTGTCGATTACTCCTATGATAATATAAATAGCCATGGATTTGCGATAAGATTAATATTTATATTATAGTTTCTATAGTGTAATAAATATTTTAAATGTTGTTAATCTACAAAAAATGAGATAGATTTTTCTAAAGAGTATTTGACTGAAAAGAGAGTGATGTCTGAAAGAAAGTAAGTCAAAACCTTATTGATATTTATTTTACATCCAAACAAGTTTCAATGACCACGAGAGCTGGATGATGACTTTTATTTTGGAAAGAATATACTGAAAAGGATTTGTTTAATTTATTTTCAGGATATTGGAACTTAAATAAAATATTCTTGTTTTTTATCAGTCTTAACGACGAAACGAGCAGGATGCATAGCTGATAAAAACTCAATAGTGCTAACATACAACAGCTTAACAGCTGAAATAGAAAAAGCGGTGGTACCAACCCAGATGTCTCCTATACTACTATCCAGTAACATAATTCAACGACTTTCATCACTAGAGTTTCAGAAATTAACGGGTGAAGTTGTAGATAGACTCAAACAAGGTCGAACCTATGTCCCTACATTAAGATTCAGTTTCACCCCATCATGTCCCGAAGCCCCGCACCGTATGCATAATAAAGTTAGCGTGAAGTCAACGCGCCGAGTTTCCAATGTTATCTACGAATTTCACAAAGCAGATTTGTTTTGTAAAATATTCACTCACGTAATTGTGGTGACGGAAAACATTTCTAGAGTGAAACGAGTGCTAGAAACGTCTAGAAAAAATCCTACGTTCAGTTGTTTTAGCTGTGGTATTTTGATTAAAAGTGTTTTGTTGTCAGATATAATACTATGGAATCTCTTTCCTAGTTCATTCTCCTTCATTGCCGTATTATTGTAGAAGATAACAAACTTTTTTCAGCTTACAAAAGATGGATCTGTATATATATATATATTTTATTTGATTTATTGTATCACGAGACGAGCAAGGCGCTCGCCTGATGGTAAGCGCTACGGCTGCCCATAAACAGAAGCAACACCACACAAAACTTTGAATTAAAAAGCACTGCATGGCACTGAACTGCGCTCGTCACCCCCAGAGATACGATATAAAGTGTCATAATGCCTAGTAATTTCACTGGCTTCAATGTACTTCAAATCGAAACACAACAGTGTTCACACACTGTTGCTTGGCGGCAAATTGACAAAGCGGTGATACCAACTCAGACGGCCTCTCGCATACGAGGGACCTACCACCTATCCTTATATATCATTCATATTCTTTATATCCTTAACTGAATTTGGTTTAAAAGATAAGTTAAGTCAATAATCTGTAACAGTCTTCTTCTAGTTATTACTCACAATTATTAAAATAACACATTTATTTAAATGTCAACGAATAATTTATAATTTCAGCACCTTTGTACGAAAACCACTTAGATACATAATATTAATACGTAAAAAGATTTCAACACAACCACTCTGCTGAAATCTAAAAAAAACAAACCGCAAACACTATGTAGCTTGTTAAGAGCTTTAAAGTACAAAGCAGGATTAAATGAGACTCCCATTTGCATTCCCATTGCATTTTCTTTTAATGGACGTTGGAAGACAAAGGTTTATTATAAAGTACTATCCGTGGGTGGGCATGTGTCCACCTATCTGTCCTATATTGTGGTTATCTATTTAGGAAAGTAGTTTGCAGGCACACGTGTTCTCTCCCTCCTATAATATGGGGTCCTTTAAACGGAGTGTGAAGAAGCAGTTAGGCAGGCCGGCATGATCGTTCCGACCAACGATAGACACACTGTTTATCGTTGGTCGACACTATTCCTGGATTGCGCTACACTTACCATCAGGTGTGGCGTAGTCATTTTGCCGAGCCAGGATAAAAAAGAACAAAAGGCCGACAAAGGACCAACGATCCGTCCGATATTGTTCACTTACGATCAGATGCCCTACCTGTTCATTTACCTCCTATATAAAGTACCTTGCCTTGATTAAGTTTGTATGCCATTTAACCAATTTTATTAGTCTGTTTTTAGTTGTATTGGGAACATCTCACTATATCGCTGGAACGCATGCACCGTAGTGGCCATTCGTCAAAGTTGGCGTAGTATGTTATTTGACAAATTCGCCCTCCATCAGATTTCAATGGCTTCTAATTTAGTTTTTTGTGGACGGATTAATTTTTGGTAACGTAACTTATTGATTAAAATAATAATATTCCCTTATGTTTTTTTATTTGGTTAGTATAATCAATACTCTTAAATATGTTTGGAGAACATTTAAGTCACTTCGTCCATTTTTTATGAAAATTTAAAAACTTAAATCAAATATTACAACCAACGCAGATCTGGGCGTGCAGTAACTGGCGATGCCAGACATTGCTAGCTGCGTCAGCGACATTTTTGTAAGCATCTGCAAATTATGTTCATACTGTGGTGCATCTGCATTTAACTATAAAGTATAGAAACGATCCATTAAAAGCATATGGAGAGCGAAACCTATAAAAAGATGTTGGGCATTTAAAATTAATATTATATATTTAATAAACTCAACCACATTTAAAGATGTTGAAATTGGTAAAAAATCTCAATGTGAGCAGCACAACATTATACAAAGATATACTACTACCTGGATCACGATATTAGAGTAAAATCCAGAACCATTTTTTTTTTTATTTGGCAGAATGACGAGATGAGCAAGTCACTCGCCTGATGGTAAGCGCCACGCCTGCCCATAAACAAAACACTACACAGAAATTTGAATTATAAAGCACTACATGGCACTGAACTGCGTTTGTCACCCAGGGACATAAGATGATAAGTCTCATAGTGCCCAGTAATTTCACTGGCTTCAATGTCCTTCAAACCGAAACACAACAGTGCATAAATAGACATAGACAAAATGGTAGTTCCAACCCAGACGGCCTTTGGCATACGAGGGACCTACCTCCTTGTGGTATAATGCTTGTAAAACCAAATTCAATATAATTAGTTAATACTGAAAATAATATCAATACGATATACGAATGAACTACGTCTGAAACCATAAATAAAAAAAAATTGGTGTGTGTCGTGGGACACCAGGTAGGAACGAAGTTCCTTCGGCTAATGTAGAATCGACACAAATTGTAAAAAATACAAATTATCAACTAAAATAACAAAATAAAAAAAAGACGTGTAGCACTCGGAGACTGCCGCGGTAAAGCTATTGTATAGCATTTTTTATCAACTTATGTAAAATTCTTTTAAAAATCGAAGGAGATATAAAAATACTTCAAGTATAACTGGCTGAATGAAGTTCATTTTAAAAACTGATTGAGCTGAAATTCGCACACAATTTTGGTGCAGGCAAAAAGGAACTAACGCTGGCTGGTTATGTGGCGCTTTTAACGCTTTTTTCTTACGCTTTTACTATCACATTTTTTTCAGTTCGGTCACGCAGCAAAATCCCTATCCCCTCCAAGCCTGCCGTAAGGAACTTCGTTCCAAAAATCGGAACTTAGATAAAAGCATATTTATTTAAATGAGTCCATTAAGCTAATGGTATTTCTATGATCTGTATCGATATTGATAGAAATATTTCACGATTCCGTGATAAATTTTCAAGTAGTACTTGATAAAACAACAAAGTAGATATCGTCACACGGCAAACTTACGAATCTGTCATTTTAGTAAAATTGGTATTTATATGAAAAACTGTCTATATTGAATATCCATAGAAATATATATATATATAGAATATAATATAGAATAGTCCAAAATAAAGAATATTTGTGGATTGTATCATAAAAAAGGTAACATTTTGAAAACCAAACGTACCACCGTTCTGACAACTCAATTAAAAAAAAAAATATTTTAAATTATTCTATGCATTCAAAACGCTCCCTTGTAAAATGGATAATTTATAAGTTAACTAGCTGTCCCGCGCGGCTCCGCCCGCGTGATCTGTATTTTCCGGGATAAAAGTAGCCTAACAGTGGCGCCATCTGTCAGCAATGTGTCACGCACCGACGCCATCTACTTAAAATATTGGTTTGTAGTACATGCTATGTATCAGAGATGGCGCTGTATTTAAAAAATGATTTTCCCTATTTTCCCGCTTTTCTATTGAAATTTTTCCTAGATTTTCGTTGCTATAAACCTCACGGAGCCCGAGACCTTTCCAACGAATGCAAAACCGTGGAAATCGGTTCGTGCGTTCTGGAGTTATATCGTCAGGAAGGAAAACCCGACTTATTTTTATATAATAGATTTATGTCACCTAGAATTATTCTTCTAGAGAAATTTATATCGAGAATGAAGCAGTAATTTTATTGGTGACGCAATTATCGATACGATAGATTAGGGACTTAAGTGTTTATTTACCTCACGAAATTTATTTATTTATTTGTGTAACTTATAAAACATACAATTATAAGAGTACCGCGTACAGTAGGTATGGTACGACAATGATGAAGTTTTATAAATTTCATTAAAATTGTACAACTCTTATTATTTCCTATTATGAATTATCAATAAAAAGTTTGTCGAACGATAGATGATTTGGCAGTATCTTGACGTTCCTCTTTTCTTTTATATTTAGCGTGTTATAAAACATGGAAAATATTGATTTATAATAGATATTATGATTCTGATAAAACAACACATCAAATGAAAAAAATACAAACGCTATAACAGAATACCGTCAAATCATCCACCCTGATACACAAACATGGAGCTGTCAAAAACATTATTGTACATTAACGGGGTCGGAATAACAATAAGAACATTCGTTTTCACCAATCTATGCTTAATTTAATGGATTCCTAAAGCTCAATTCAGAAGGTGCGACAAATGTCTATTTTATTAAAAAATATCATGGTTGCTTTGCCGACCTTAAAGGTAAGGGATAATTAAGGGTTTGGGGGATTTGGGCCTCTGGATATCTCACTCATCGTACGAAACGCAGCAGCAAGCCAATACTTTACGTCGGTCTTCTGTGAGACAGTGGTAACGACCCGGACGAGCCGGCCCATTCATGCTATAGACAAAACTGTCTACAGCGTGGCTCTACCACTCATATAAGTAAGACTGAGGCCTTCCCCTTCCAACTGTAAAGTCAATTTACATAAAAAAAGGACCAGAATCAACAATACTTCACAGAATGTTGTATTTTGTGATCGATTTGATAATTCATAAAACCGAACTGTTTTTATTACTGTAACTACGCCGGTTAGTTCCGAAATACGATTTTCCCGAAATAAACACTAGAATTTGATTACATTTTCGCGCTACAAACATGTATGCTAAAATGTGGTGCAAATATCTAACGCTACGCATGTTTCGGAGTTAGTTATATCCAATAGCTAAGATTAGTAAGTGGTAGAGCCACGTTGTAGACAATTTTGTTTATAGGATGATTCACCAGCGGGCCAATTCTCGTATTTAACATTAACTGAGACTGAACTTTAACCAAACTGAGATTAGACTACGAATTGAATAAAATGTGGCATTCTGCTCCGCTTAAAGTTCCAATATCATTCCAGTAGCATTATGATGTCAATTCGATATCATTTTAATTCCAAACTAATGTCAGCCACCACAGACTAAATTATAAAAAATGTAAAACGAATGTTATAATAAAGTTGCCAGCGGACAAAATATATTGGCATTGTGAGTAATTTTGGCGATTTGAATTGGATGGAAAAGTTATTACTCTAGCACGAAGTTAATATTTTAAAATTTGATTAATAGATTTTATAATTTATTAATTGATTAGGTAATTTCTCATGTTTCCCCTAAATTGAAAACCCGTTTTTTTGCGGACTTCTGTGAATTGTGAGTGAAAACATATGCGTTAATTTATTGTCGTGGTGGGTCACCCAGTGATTACACCTTTGTTATTGCAGGCTCAAAGTACTAAGAGCGAGAGCCGTAAATTTTTTATTAAAAAAGAATGTCTATTGTTATTGTTCCGTGATTTAATTTTGTTGTGTATGTTATTTAAGTACGTATCTTTCAATTTCTATAATAAGTTAATTATGATTATCCATTGCGCGCGATAAATACTAATTAAAAGTTTACAAAATATCGTGAGTTAATTATTAGTGGACTGTTAGTAAAGTGTTAGTGAAACAATGACTAAACAATTAGAACTGTTTCTGGATTTCACTGAAGCAATTCGGATCACCAATTCTAGGCCTTGAGCCGACTCTGAAGGAGGAAGGACAGTGTATTATCCACAAGGTTATGTTCACACAGTGCAAAAAACATGGATTCAGCTGCAATGTGTAATATGTGTGTGTATGTAATAGTGTATTGTATTTATATTGTTAATATATAAAGTTTCCTTACGACTTTGTGATTTGATTGTTACGTATTTACATAGAATATTACCCATGCATATATACAAATATCGATATGATTGACTATATTTCCAATAGTCAATATAGTCATTTCGATGTCAATTTAGTCAACTTTCAATATACTTTTGATTGCATTACAGTTTTAATGGTTTACGGAATGCCACTTGCAACTTTCTTGGCACTGAGACTAGATCGGAATGATATTTTGAACATTTTTAATTACCAGAATTGGCCCGCAGATCAACTGGGTTGTTACCACTGACTCACAGAAAACCAGTGTATAGTGACAGCTTATTACTACGTTTCGTACGATAAGTATACCGATATCCGGAGGCTCAAATCCCCTACCTATTTCTAATTCCTTAATCATCCTTTACTTTATGTCTGTAATTCTATAGGTTTTGTGGTTTTTATAGGCGATGGAGATCACTTACAATCAGGTAACCCACTTGCTTGTTTGCTGGCCTTTACCAAAATGACAATGAAAAAATCGCGAGGAAACCTGCATAGTCAAAAAATCCGAATAAAAGATTCGAAGGTACTTCAACCGCATGTATTCACTAGCCAGCGTGGTGGACTAAATACTAAGCCCTCTCATTAGCTGAGACCCAGTAGTGAGAATGTAAGTATAATAACAATCGAATGCGAGTCGCACTCGCGTACCAATTGTTTCGTACCCCACATCCTTAAAAGTTTTACTTTTTGTTCAAGTTTCCTCATTAATATATTTTGTTGAAAAATCAGCCAGTAATCTATTACGGATCAAATCACAGAGTCCTATGATCAATTTAGAATATACAGACAGACAGACATATAGACAAACAGCTAAACAGGGAGCGAAGTCTTAGTAGTATGGTTCTATTGGCATCGTTTGGGTACGAAATCCTAGTATCATAGGGTATGTTAAATAAAGAAGAGTTTCTTAATTCAGTGCGTTATTGTTTTTTTTAAATATACACATCCATTGCTCCGTCAATTATAGACTACGGCAATTTGTTAAAAATTCTATGAAATTTATATATATTTTGCTTAGCTTAGCTTAACATAAATCTTACGCGGGGTACGGAGTGAACAATGAAACTAAACGATCTCATCAAAATTATGATATTGTCGTAAATGTTGCAATATAAAATAAATCTACCCCTAACATTGCAAAATAAACTAAGTAGTAAAGTTTTTACAAGGTGGTTGGTCCCTCATATGCGAGAGGCCGTCTGGGTTGGTACCACCGCTTTGTCTATTTCTGCCGCTAAGAACAGTGTGTAAGCCAGTGCTTACACACTGTTCTTAGCTCTTCTTAACACAACAGTTTGTGTTTCGGGTTGAAGAACATTGCAGCCAGTGAAATTACTGGGCATTATGAGACTCTTATGTCTCATGGTGACGAGCGCAGTTCAGTGGCATGCAGTGCTTGTAATTCAGTATTGTGTGGTGTTGCTTCTGTTTATGGGCAGGCAAGCTTGCTCATCTCGTCATTCAATCAAACAAAAATAAAGTAAAAACGTGACTTCAAAAGAATGACACGGAAAAGTCAAAAATAACAGTCTAGAGGTACTTTCTACATTTGATGCAATTTTCACAAGCAATATTTTCAAAATCAATGCTCTTTCGAAACGTATAATCAACTATCAGCGACAATCGTTCACAAAGCCGGCCTCTATTTGGCATGTATCAGAGACTCTGCAGTGCTTCGGGTTTCCTCGGCACTTCATTATGCAAGTCACAGCCGAGATGCGACTCCAGCCGCCGTTCGTCAACCTCTCATCGATTTTGTCGTTTTCTTGTGCACTGGATTGTTTCAAGCTGAAATGCACTTTAATACGGCTGCTGAAGGTTTTATTTTCATTGGTGGAGTCAAATCATTTGTGCAGTTTTCAGCTATCTAAATATAATTGTGGTCAGAGGATGATACTGGCACACTTCGGAGTTTTAATTGTTTCTTTTGGCAGATATTTTTATAGATAAAAATAGGTATAGAATATTTGATAACACTATTTTTATATCGTTTGTTTTATTTCTATTTGACACTAATGATCATCCAGGTTGATTCCTTGAGCATCCAGATTAGTTCCTTCTGGGATAGTCTAGTAAAATTGGCTACAAATCATAGAAAAATATCGTTTGTTATTGTCCAAAGTTCTAAGTCGAACCACCACCACCACCTACCACCTAATAGATCTTAGATCTTATAAAAATTCGGTTTATATTTTTGAGATACGAAACCGTAAAAATATATAATTTTAAAATTTTCCACCGAAAATGCACGTCATGACATAAGACAATCGTCTTATTTATGGAAGCTATAACTTCTTAGTACAGATATTACGTCACAGCGATGACACAAGACTTGTTCGAAGAGTTTCCAATATGTCTGAGTATTGAGGCTTCAATTTAAATTAACCAACTATATTCATGCTTGTTTGCTCTATGATAAACATTGTCCGATCTCTACCTTTCCTAAAATCCATATCTTAATAACTTTAGGCACATACATGTAATTTCCTGAGGAAAAATGCCACGATTATACGGAGGTCGCGTACCGGAACACTCCCGGAGAGGGTCCGTTTGATCGTGATAAGTTAATCCGAGTACGCTGCGTCCCTCCCTATCTGAAGACCCTTGAATATTCGCCGGACACCACGCGGCCTCTTTGATTAAGATTTTTTTTATTCTGATGGGAGGTGTATGGATTTTGTGGTTTTGGATACTGAATTTGATTTTACCGCATATGAAAATTAAGGTATGTTGAGGGTTTGCCAAAATTATGAACAGTAAAGAGAAGCCCACAAGTTACCTCTGTAGACAATTTTCTTTTCGAAGCCGACCGATTTATTTCCAATTATATATTAAATTATTAATTATATTTCCAGGCTTGCATATTTCTGGCACATATAGTCTTACCCAACACTAGGTTAAACCTGATTCGTTTTTTTTTATATATCCGAGCACAGCAAAGTGACTGCACTACACCTGATGGTAAGCGTATTACAGTCCAAAAAACTAGCGACCACCAATAAACAATGAGTTCATCGGTGGTCACTACAATCATGCCATCCTGTATAAATGCTTCTTTGGAGACGGAAAAAGCAAATCGAGGGGCTGCGACAGGACAGGCGGATGACCAATGCAGGCACAGGGATACAAGAATGTACCCTAATATCCGCTCCAACCAACCATCAAGTCATGTCGCAGCCTCTCGGGAGAACCGGATATATACTGGCTGATCCTGGCACGCTATCTACACAAGGTGTGTGAGTCACTATGGCAGGTTTTAACACTATGTATACGGTGGTCGCTATCCGGGCGGATATGAATATCATACTACTAGCCATCGTGATTATAAGGACCTGCAAGGGACTTACATTCCTAAGACATCCAGACCCGAAACAAATATCTGTAGATCTCAAAAACATTCGTCTCAGTTCAGGAATCGAACCCGCGGCATTTAGCTTCACAGCCGGTCATTCACTGCGCCACGGGGCATGTCACATAGTTTGATAAACAGTATTATATTTGGTCTGCATTATAACTATTATCTGGTGCATATAAATAATGCAGTTATCAATAAACCACACTCCTTTTATCACAACCTTTTTTCATAATATATTGAATAAGTTTTTACCATGTTTAAAATTATCTTATGAATGCCGGCAAGTCTCCTCCTTTCAAGATTTATAATGAAGTCTTATACAAACTGATTGACTTACTATGATCTATTGTGGTGAGTTCTGAAGTGACCCGCTATTCTCGCTTCCATATTGTCATCAAAGATAATAAAAATATCGAGCAATTTCAGAATAATATTTTTAATGTACAGCTTCAACGACATATTATAAAATTATAATACTTTATACCATATGAGTAGTAAAACCACGCTGCAGACAGTTCTGTATATAGTATGAATTGGCTAGCTTGAACGGTATAGTGTTACCGACTTATAAAAAACCGACGTAATAATCTGCAGTTTAGTTTTGAAAGGTGAATGAATTTTCTGTAGACAAAAATGTATGCATTATATATGAATATATATATAATATATATTATATTTTATGTCTAGTCCAATAATAATTTTTTTTTCTTTCTTTCTTTCTTTTTTTTTTCATTGTAGATTTTGACCTTGATATAATTAGTTTTTAACAAATATCATGAATATTAGTAGTCTTCAACTTAAAAAGCTAACCTAGCTAAGCTACGTGAGTTAAGCAGCACATAAACTCGCGACATAATATCGAACGTATCCAGAATCGTTCGACAAAAACCCCAGGGCCGCACGCCTGGGCACTTAACCCCCCCTCCCACTTGGCATTGTTCTGCCAACCTGACGAGGGCCCCCACTTGATTCGTTTTAATCACGGTTGTCGTAGGGCGACCAATATTTGCATCTTTGATGAGACTTTATCCTCTATTAAGCAGGCACGGACCTCTTTTATGGACGATTAACTAAAGTTCCTGCTTTTGGATTTTAATAAATTTATCTATATTAGATACTCTTGAATTGAAACACAGAAACAATAAGTACTACAGAAAATATATTTTATTTTATTAAAATTATTATACTTCACCTATCTGAATAGGCATCCCTTTGAAATCTATTTAGAATGTGATCAAGTGCAAATATGGGGCGATTAGGAACAAAATTCTTCTTATTGTAAATTATTCTTCCTCACAGAACGACGTGAAGATTTGTATTGTATGGTTGTCACCATCAACCATAGACTTCAGCAATGCCAGGAAGTACAGCCACTATGCTGGCTACCACGAAATGCTTATAACCTTGTTTAAAGAATATCACATCATAGCAGGAAACACTATGGAGGGAAGTTCATGCGAGCGCGGCATCTACAAGTGCGTGTGAAAAATTACCAATGGAAATTCACTGTACTAAAAGAAAGTGAGTATAAGTACCGTAAGTACTTACTAAGTAAGTAACAGCGCTACTCATCTCTTTAACTTATATTTCTCGCCCTGTAAGGTTATTTTAATATTGACATAACGAGCAAGTGAGCCAACTGATGGTGAGTGATCTCCACCGCTCATATACGCCTACATTACTAGAAGAATTATAGGCGTGCTGCCGAACTTAAAAGAAACAATAATTAATAGATTGGGAAGGGATGGTGGATTTGGGCCTCCGGATATCTCACTCACCATACGAAATGCAACAGCAAGCCGCTACTTTATGTCAGTTTCCTGCGAGACAGTAACGATCCGGTTGAGCCGGACCATTCCTGCTGTAGACAAAACTGTCTACGGCGAGGCTCTATCACTCAAAACAAGAATTTATTACACATTGATTGTAACCCTCATTCTACTGAGAGTTCCGCAGTAATCAAGGCCGTATAAAAACACACTATCAGCTTTTCAAGTTTTACGTCATAAAACCATTCCTTTCTAACGATGTTGCATGAGTCATAAAACTGTTCAGACAAAGCAGTTCAAACGTTAGCTCATAAAGTTAGAAGGACGTAGCATTAATGACAGTAGTTCCTGCTTTAACTATTACTTTCCTACGCATAAAACCCCATTTAGATAAGAGATTGTACGACACAACCGAGAATATTGCAGAAAACTTACCTTACGAGGACGATTCTTAGGCTTTTATTTCCAAATTGCATAACGCGGCTTCGTGAATTACTGTTTTCTGAGAAATTCTTACCTCGCTCATACGATAAACTGTATCCATCTTAATGGGGCTTTAGCGAAGTACGACCCAGTTTTACAGATTTAATGTATAAACTATATCTCTAAGTTTCCTGATTAATTTTCGTTTTTTTAAGTTATATAATAAATCATAAATATATCCAAAAGGTACACACAGTCTTGACCCCACAGTAAGATGCGAGTCTTGTGTCATAGAAATCAGGAACTACGAGGGATTTTCGATGTCAAAACTCCGAGACCCAAAACAAATATTTAGGAATCACATAAAATTTTATCTCAGTGCGGGGATCAAAGCCGCGGCCTCACGTATCACTAGTTGCCCATTGCGCCACTTAGGCTGTCTATCATAGTTAATTTGTCTCGCTCTTCACTTCACTGCTATTGTTTTCCATCACTCTAACTGCAAAATTTCACACTGTGGGCACAAAAGTCCCACATAATATACGCTTTTCATTTCACCCCAGAAACCTTAAACAAAAAAATGTCCGCAAACAAAAGGGTTTTCTAAAAAAATGTTTTAACAAACATCAATTCATTTGCTCGATCCAGCGTTGTTTTGAGAGAGGAATAAAAACGGTGTATAAGAAAGTAAAATTGGTCGCCCTGTCAAGTAGACTGTACGAAGCATGTGCGTCGATATCATTCGGTTTATTGAACTCTTCGTATTGTCGCGTAAATACAAAATTGAACCCTGTCTCTTGGAGAAAGAAAATTGGTGCTATGTAATAGTCGTTACTTGTATGACTATTGGTTGGGACTTGCGAGGACTTTATGATGATTCTCGTGCAAACTTGTAGATGGATCGGGATAAACGTATCCAACGTTTTAACTTACGAGTGTAAATTTTGTATGTGCTAAGTTTCGAACCGTTCTGTTGGATACATATTGCACGATACTTTTTACTACGTTCGTACAAATACAAACCATTTCCTTGACGACAATCGTAATTATTATCTATCTATTCATTTAATCAATTGCTGTTGGTTAGTCTCGTAAATACTCCTAAACGATTGGACCGATTTTGATGATGTTTTGTGTGTGTTTGAGTCAGTCCCTGGATGGTTTATATTTACAATTTGACTCCGCAGGTGGCGCTGCAATCGGGTTCTACAGTTAGACCGATATCGATAGTATTTTTGTGTGTGTTTGAGTGGGTCCCTGGATGGTATCCTTAATATCCCTTAATACCCTGCGCTCAACCCAAGACCTCAGCACAGTAGTCGTACCGCGTACGCAATACAACTGTGCCACCGCGGCAAGCAATATTTTTTTTAGATAAGCTGAATTACCATTAGGTTCTAAGAAGTATAACAGTCAAATACAAAATATAGAAAATATATATTCATTATGTATAGGTAACGCCATATAAAGCAACTGCCGTTGCCATGACTCCGATTAGTAAAAAAAAAATCACCCCCCAAATAAGCGAACATCTGTCAAGACGTAGGGTGTTCGCGTGACTTCGCACACCCCATTGACGAAGCCCCGTATGACAACCCCTAAGGCTTTCGGAGGGTAGATAAGTTCGCACGTGCGCAGTAACTGCTTTGGGGTGAATTTGGGGTTGGCAGTTTGCAATTAAATGCTAGTAAATTAAATGCATTGCTGTCAATGAAGTCGAAAATGTTAATTAAGGGTCGGCTTTGATATTTTTTTTAATAGGGACATAGCCTTGTGAATAAAAGATTTAGTTAAATATATTTTTACCAATGAGTTTATTAAGTACGTATTGCTCCACATTATATAAAACGGGTCTATCCTTTTTAAAGCACAGGCCGGCAAACGAACAAGTGGGCCGCCTGATATTAGGTGATTTCATTTCCCATGTACGCTCGCAATACCAGAAGAATCGTGGGCGCGTTGTCGACCTTAAAGGAAATGAATAATTAAGAAATTGGGAAGAGAAGGGGGATTTGGGCATTGAAATATCTTACCATACGAAACGCAGCAACAAGCCGCTACTTTATATCGATTTTCTGTAAGACAGTGGTAACGACCCGGTGGAGCCGGCTCATTCATACTGTAGACAAAACTGTCTACAGCATGGCTCTATCACACTAAAAACGCGTGATGTGTCTCTTGTCTCGGTCGCACATCTCAAATGTGACCATAAGCCAGCACATCTCCCCAGTCCTTTGGCATATAATATTTAACTGTTTACAAGTTACCGTACAGTAGTGCTAGAGTTAGTTCTGGAATAAGCGTTTAATATTCAGGATTCGTTTTGGAACTAATTAGAGACGTTGGAATGCCTTAATTTAGCCTCCGTGGCGCAGTGGGCGAGTAACTGTGAAACGTAAGGCTGCGGGTTCGATCCCCGCACCGAGACATTTGTCTGATCTACAACTATTTGTTTTGGGTCTGGGTGTTTTGAGACCGAAAGTCTCTCGTAGTTCCTGATACCCACGATACAAGACTCGTATCTTACTGTGGGGTCAGGGCTAGAATCATGCCGGCCTCGGTAAATGCTTCTTCACACCCCGAAGGTAAAACGCAAATCGAGGGGTCTGCGACAGGACAGGCGGATGACCCATGCAGGCACAGGGATACAAGGATGTACGTCTATACCCTTCCCCGACAACCATTAAGGTCATATAAAAAAATCACTCAAGCTGAATCAATACCAAAAGAAATGCCTCTATTACAAAAACTCTATTATTCACTCTCCTGTTAAACATTTTACATCACGCCGGCATGTAGCTAAATAGAGGACATTTTTTATCCTGGACATATAGTCAATTCCCCTGGGACGGGATTTATAGTGCGTGTGTACGTTTATCCATTACGCTAAATCAGCTGACCGTTTGCTTTTAGCAGTAATGTCAGGACATTATCGAAGACTCTTAAGAGTATCTGTTATACCTAATGTACCAGATATGTATCAAAACTGGAAGAAAATGAGGCGACGCTAACAAATTTAATTTTCATTTCACCTCGAAAGAAAACAAAAGAAACATATTAATCAAGATGTCCAATTAATTGAAACCGAACTGAACATCAATTGATAGAAAAAAGATGCTACGTGTGTCGAACGATGTCCTAATTGCATTTTTTTTATTACAGAACGTTACTCGGCAAAGATAAGTGGACGATGGTAAAGTAGAAAAATAAACTTGGTACCGTCCCGATAGCAGATCGAGGGGTTGATGGAAGCGAGGGGTAGTACCGCCTGCGCGGCGCCGCCGACCTCCCGCGCCCCGCTACCGCACCAGTCAAAACCAGCCGTCGTGTAGAGACGTCGTTTCTGAATGTGATTTTTCAAAAGTACCTAATACGGTCGAATTCGAGAACATGTTTCAACACGGTGTTTAGTGTTGTGTTGTGAGTGCTTGTGTGTGTTGCACTTTGGTGTTGTGAATTTCGTGTCTAATACGAACAGTGTATGTATTCATTTTAATTTTTAATTAACGTATATACCTTGCACCGTTTAGGGAAACGTTCTTCATGGGGGTTAAATTCTGAGAAACATACATCTTTTTGCTTTACGTACTGCAATGTTTGAGGAATTTGGAATGCGATATTTATATATATTTACGTTATTTCGTTAAGTTTTATTCACTATATACTTATTTTTGCCCTGTGCAAGTTAATTAATTACGTAAGGTGATAATGTATCTACGTAAAATAAAACTACATTGAGACACATTTTTGGTCAATCCTCATTCACCCAAAGGATTTCTACGATGTGTGTGCGTCAACCCTATGAGGATATTTAACAAAACTCTGCACGATTTTTAATTACTCTTCATTGTGTAAAGTATGATTAAATATGTACCTCCTAAATGTATTTAAATTTATTCACAGAGTTTTATAAATGGTTGTAAAGAGAGATGTACGAGTAATTAATGTTTCAGCCTACTGAAATGTTGAGGGTTCTTTTAACAACTTTATTTAAGTGATTCATTACAAAGTTAACTAGATTAAAATAAATTACTCTTTATATTTAGCAGCGATAGCTTAGCAGGGAGTGGTATGGATTGTCGAGGCATAATCGAAACCAATCAGTACCTCTGAATATGTAAGCTACGTGTGTTTGGATATATCATGAGGTAATCTACACATCTCTAAGAATAATAATATAATATAATAATAATTAATTCGCAAAACCTTTCCTTGACCATATTTTTTTAGGCAACCCTATTTGTATGTGTTCAGCAACACCTTTTATACCCTAAAATATTATTTTCATCCGGTAAACAGATGGGTGAAGGTCAATGTTCCGCGGGATCTTAGACCATTATAACTTATTCTAGTATTTTCTGTGTATATGATTGGCAATGGGCAAGGGCCTCCTCCAACCTTTTTAATTTCTAATCTTTCTTGGGCCACTTTCTTCCACATCTCTAAGAATATTATGTATGAATTCCAAAGATATGCGAAGTCTACGAATAGTAATAGCCAGTGTGGTGGACTGAGGCCTTACTCCTCTCATTTATTTTAAGAGTATAGCAAACGAACAACTGGATCACCTGGTAATAAGAGGTCTACACCACTCATAGATGCTTGCAAATTTTTTAAGTGTGTAGGCCCAGTGGTTCGAGATATCCATTGACGAATTAGTCAGTCAGTCAGGAAAAGTAATTATATTATGTGTATAGTGAGTGACGTAAAACAAATATTTAGGTGGAGATCACTTACCATCAGGAGACCCTCTTGCTCGTTTGCCGGCCTATGCCATATATATAAAAAAAATCATGGGTTAAGGTACATACTGGAGACTTTGGTATCTACTGAATTAATTAGGTGGTGTATAACATAAAACCAGTTGAACCGATTTTAATGCAGTCACTATTGTGTTATAAAAATTTCAAAGGCTAGATATCGATCCAGCTGAGGTGTTACTATACAGACAGGTTTTGTACTGATCGTGAAATTGCTGGAGACCAAACAATTTACAATATCCTCCGAATCTACAATCGTTTACTAAGTTATGATAGTAAGTGTTTATTTATGCGATGATTATACCTACACGAAATATTCATGGGAATTTCGAATAATTTTACCAATTCATACATACGTACGCACTCATGCCCGTAATCCTCGTAGGAGTAGGCAGAGCGCATCTCCGTCCCATGATGTGTAGGGAGCGAGCCTATCACCATACCGGACACAGTTCCACACTCCGGGCTGATACTAATCGTTTCATGACATAAAAACCCAATATCACTTTTACGCGACCCCGGAATCGAACCCGAGATCTCAGCACAGAGTCAGCACAGCGTGTTCCACGTACGTAATACAAATACGCTACCGAGGCAGTCTAGTTACCGAGTCCTAATTCCTCTTACTTGTAAAGGAGATCCGCACCCAGCAGTGGTGGAATGTGACACAGGACCTATATATTTTATTATTAAAGTGTAATGAAACCGACCCTCACGTTTAGAGCAGTCTACGGTTCTCGACATTTCTGTCGACTATATTATTTGCTTTGATTTTTTCCTCTTCTTTGACTTTGGCTTAGGTGGGCGAGTAACCGAATGTGAAATGAGAAGGCGTGGGTTAAAACCCAATTTGTGTGAACCGGAATTCTTCGTTTCGATGCACCACATATATATTTTTAATCGGTGTTAGTTAGTTTACCGAATCTTTATCACCCTTTACTAGACTATAAAGCTGACCAGTACGTACTATGTTTGGTATGCCAATTATCTTTGTCAAAATGCTTTTTTTTTTTTATTTGGTGTGTGTTTAATAGATTATGTCAAATTATCTGATCAAATACGACTACAAAGTCCAATTTACTGAAATGGACTTTGGTAGGGAATAATTGAAAAGTGCATTACCACAAGACATCGAGGCTTCGTAACAGTGTAAGATACGTGTAACAGAGCTCAAGTGTAAACTGTTGTTAAATATTACGACCTATATCTTGAATCGATCTGTTCTGACACGTTGAAAATATTGTCACGTCTTGTCACACGTCTTGTCCACATTAAGCGTAAGAATACGTGAGACCGCGATAATGTCTCGATGCGTTTAAAAGTCACTAATCGTCGATGAAGTACCAATACCTCCTAACTGACAATTTAGTCCATTTTTTTTTTTATTACAATATACGTAAACATAAACCAAATCCCTTAGTAACTAATAAAAAGGTAATGTATAGGAAACTATATACTATCAATAGTTGATCAAAATAAATAAAACCTTATTTTAAACAGTTTTTGTAAAATAAAACCTTATTTTAAACAGTTTTTGTAAAATAAAACCTTATTTTAAACAGTCTGGTGTAAAATTAGATTCTCAACAATTAGGAGGTATTGGTACTTCATCGACGTAATGTTACCGCACCTAAGCAATACATGTAGAACCAAGCTGTAGACAGTTTTATCTACAACATAGATGGGCAGGCTCGACCGGGTCCTTACCGCTGTCTCACAGAAAACCGACGTAAAGTAGCGACTTGCTCCTGCGTTCCTGAAGGCCCAAATCCCCCTCCCCTTCCCAATGCCTAATTATCCCTTTCCTTTAAGGTCGGCAATGCGCCCATAATTCTTCTGGTATTGTGGGCGTATATGGGCGGTGGAGATCACTTATCATCAGATGACCCACTTGCTTGTTTTGCCTACGCAATAAAAAAATGGTCATTCAGTGATTTGTGATACGAGATCCTAAAATACAGTCCGTAACGTCAACACACTGGCCATTGTATGTCACCGAGATTGACCATACTATAACAGACACTGGATATATCCCGAACACTGGTCTATGATGCATTGTTATTGACCAATCGGTTAGCTGTAACGTACATTGATTACGTTTATGTATTGGTATCGGCTTCGGGTATTGTAACAGTAGTCTGACGTAATGAGGAATCTTACGCCCGTATATATTCATATTACTAAGGCCTCATAGTGAGTGCGAACGCATAGTAACGATTTCTTGCAATGCCATTGGTTAGTTTTTGGCTCTAAATAAAAGCAGACCAATCATGTACACAAAAATCTAGACTTAGCAAAGATCTCACGTATTATTTGTGAGTATAGGCGTTAGTGTAGATTGTGTGTGATACTGTACGCATCATTATTATCGCTACTGGACAACACTAAATAATAAACAGCTGAGATCTTGTCTCGCTCCACCTTTCTTATTATCGCTCACGCATTTCACATAATTTTTTAGAACATAATTCATTCACATAATTTAAAATTAGTGTGACATTTTAGAATGTCTAGATTTATTTTTCTTCAGACCTTTATACAACACTATGTATGTCTTTGGGCATAATTAATAACTCAAACTGATCATATTGCATTGAATTGTTAGTCATAAAAACAAATTTAATATGAAGAATTAAATAAAATAAGGTTAAGCATCTCTTCAATTAATGTTATATAAACTTTTGTAATTATGGACTATTTAATAAATTAAGTTAGTTAATTATCAAGGTTCGGTGATTGAGGTGCCCTTGTTTTTTAACTGGAGATTCATCATAGTATAATAATTTATGTGAATTATTATTGAGGAAAACGACGCGATATTTTTTATCGACATGGTAAAACCTTTTTTTATGTATGTTCATCCTTTTTTCCGCCAATTAAGGACTAATGTAGTTAATGACGTTGATAAATAAATCGATTAAGTTTATCTGCTATGTTGATGTGATGACAGAGCAGGAAGTATGGAAATGAAACTCCTCAACGGATAACAGCACAGTCGTAGCTATTATTAGGGTCTATTTCATAATGTCCAAGTAAAATTTAACTGTCAGTTAACGTATAAGACAGCTATTTTTGTGAGTGGTAGAGCCACGCTGTAGACAGTTTTGTCTGCTGTATAAATGGGCCGGCTCGACCGGGTCGTTACCACTATCTCTCAGAAAACGTAAAGTAGCGGCTTGCTGCTGCGTTTCGTACGGTGAGTGATATATCCCGAGGACGAAATCTCCTCCCCTTCCCAATCCCTTAATTATCCCTTCCTTTTAGGGTGGGAAACGCGCCTATGATTCTTCTAGTGTTGTAGACGTACATGGGCGGTGGAGATTACTTACCATCAGGTAACCCACTTGCTCGTTTGTCGTTCTATGCTATAAAAATATATTTTAAACGTATATTCGTCTTTTTATTCGATAATATCTTTTACCATATGAATTCCGGCGTATAATATCTAAATTGATGTGCAAATTTCTAAATTGCAGAGCACACGTTGGTCATTAGCTAATTGATCCCTAATAAGGTAGGAAGGAAACACCGCGAGTTCGTCGGCCATCTAAAATTCATCCCATCATTTTCATTTTCGTATGAATAATGCAGATTAATTAAATTTATTCACGTTGCAAGACCCCGTCTGCAATTTGGTGAAAATTAAAAAATTCGCTTCGCGCATTCGGAATATCATAACCGAATTCATCCGGGACGCTGCGAGATGAGAAATTACGGGAATTGAAAACGTATTCTGGATTAGAGTTCGTAATGAATTATTCTGTGCAAAAAAGTATTTTAGGTACGTAATTGTTGATAATTTTAATAAATTATTTTGTATTTTTTCTTAGATTAAAATTAGGTCAGGTTAAAGGTAATAGTCATGTTAGTGATTACGTAAACCTATATCTTTTACTATACGTAATTGGGTTTGTTCGGGCGAACACTAGTTCTGAGTAGCTAAGTTAGACACCCAGCCTAAAGCTCTAAGTGACTCGTACTGTCAGTTTCACTTTTACAGAACATAATACTATCCGAGGCAAAGTATCCCGGACGAAAATTGAATTAGACATTCGAAGAGTGTCACTTAGAGTACTCAGAATTTATTTGTCCTGAACACGCCAAATTTATAAAATCCCAATGGAAGTTGAAATGATAAATGTATCAAATATACATATTTTCTGTCCAAGCAAAACTAAGCCTAAATCATGTTACATCTCCAATGAAATTATTATATTATATTCTATTATGTTATATAATATTAAAATAGGGAAATATATACAGAATCTTTACAATAATCTATTTTTTTTACTGCATGTCGAGACGAGCAAGTCGCTAGCCTTATGGTAAGCGCCACGTCTGCCCATAATCAGAAGCAACACTACACAGAACTTTGAGTTATAAAGCACTACGCACTGAACTGCGCTCATCACCTCGAGATATAAGATGTTAAGTCTCATAATGCCCATAAACTTCACTGGCTTCAGTGTCCTTCAAACTGAAATACAACAGTGCTTCCACACTGTTGCTTGGCGGCAGAAATAGACAAACCGGTGGTACCAACCCAGACGGCTTCTCGCATGCGAGGGACATACCACCTAGTATTTAATATGTATTTAAACATTATGCATTATGTATCAAATTTTCAACAGAACCACGCGTACTGGATAGCGGAACCACAGCTTCGTGGTCTCCTCCATTCCGGCTCGAACTAAGATGTTTGTAAAATCTTAATTCTGCCGGATCATAAAGCTGTAGAATAGTTTGCAGGCACAGGTGTTCCCTCCTTCCTACAACATGGTAGCTTTAAAACAGAGTGTGAAGAAGCAATTAGGCAGGCCGGCATGATTCTGGTAACCACCGATAAACTCATTGTTTGTCGGTGGTCGCTAGTTTTTTCGACTGCATTACGCTTACCATCAGGTGTAGTGTAGTCACTTTGCCGTTCTCGGATAAAAAAAAACCAGACCTACGATAGATGATACACTATCTGTTCTGTCGTTGGGCGACACTATTATTGGAATGCGCTACATTTACCATCAGGTGTGGCATAATTACTTTGCCGCGCCATGAAAAAAAATATATATGAATCGTCTAAATAATAATATAGTCAGAAGACTAACCATTTTCAATAGCAAATAACAGTGATACATATTACATAATATACTTTTGAACTGGACGAATGGGAGTTGGAATAGCTTACCAAGGTTTTCTTGGTACCACAACATTTAATATTTTGTATTATTAAATTAGAACATCCGCCTCAATAATACAAGTTTTGTAAAAAAATAGCCGGCTACCTTATAAGATTTAAAATTAAGGGTTCTTTGAAGGTAGAACAAACATTGGCAGATTATTTCATTTAATGACGAGACGAGCCAAGCGCTCGCCTAATGGTAAGCGCCACGCCTGCCCATAAACAGAAGCAACACCACACAGAACTTTGAATTTCAAAGCACTGCACTAAACTGCGCTTGTCACCCCGAGACATAAGATGTTAAGTCTCATAATGCCCAGTCATTTCACTGGCTTCAATGTCCTTCAAACCGAAACGCAACAGTGTTTACACACTGTTCCTCGGCGGCAGAAATAGACAAAGCGGTGGTACCAACCCAGACGGCCTCTCGCATATTAGGAACCAACCATCTTGTAAAGATTAAAGGCGTTGGCTTCGTAACAGTATTTTGTTTACGGAACCCAAAAAAATCAACAACTCACATCATTTACTCTGTTCATCACAAAAATATTCCGCGAAAAGCACCAACGTTTTCGCAAATAGTATATTCACACAACAAAAGAAAACTGCCTCGAATATAAGAGGCTTGATTCACTAACGGAAGCGCAGAGTTTGTGGGTGAGATTAGCAAGTGAAATCACAGGCAGTAGTAAAACATTGAGGCGACGTCGCTAGATAAACAAGGGGGAGGAAGGAGAGGGGGGAGCACGCGCCGACGACAAAAAAATCCCTTTTGTGCCCACCCTCTTGAAGGTTAGCAGGGAGCTTGCAGCGGCGGCGTTTGCAGAATGTGATGTGAATATTTAGGGTCTTATTTTTTTCGTTTCTGTTAATATTTTATTAGTGACGAAGTGCTTACTTGTGATCTTAATAGGTAGAAAGAAAGAAATAAACATTTAGTGGCAACCATTGGGTGATAAAAGTTTGTATCAAAACAATAGAGAAATAAAACAAAAACAAGTGTATACGGTATATGTCCCACCACAACAGTGCCAAGAGGATCTAGATCAGCATAATGCCAAACAATAAATTGCTTGGTGCTGATAGTAATAAATAGGAAGGTAATAATATATAGGCATGTTGCAATCTTTCGTGTGACCCCTGGGTGGGTGTAAGTATTAATTTGTGACACCGTAGTTCCTAAATGAAGGAATCAATCTGATTGCATTTTTTGGTCAACTTGTTTAACCGATATGCTTCTTGAAAATAATCTCTTCAGCTATTTCGAAATCACGTGTATTTTATAAATTAATGTCGAGGGTTTTGCGTTTTGGTTATCTGTTCATATTTCGATATTCCTTAGGCTGATTAACCGTGAGGTTCTGGATTCAATTTCCAGCCGGAGTATGGTAAATGGGGTGAATGGGGCATTTATGAGTTGAAATAAAGAAAGAAACGTTTATTATCAGCACGAAAACATGCAATTTACACATGATGTACAATTTTAATAATAGTTAGCATAAATAAGTTGCTCGTCCTCACGATGACAAAGGTGGCATGCTCAGCATAATGCTGTGTTGTGGTGAACCGCTGGTTTTCAGTAGCCACCTAAAGTGACATCCAGGTGACAAAAGTTCAGATTTAAGCTGCTCAAATTCCTATTCTCCAATATCCTTACTTTGATTAAGTCCCACACCCTGAATAAATTAGCTCAAATAACCTGTCTTTACGTCAACAATAGACCAATCAGAGATATTTACCGGTATATGTCGCCCCGTCAGATAAATAGCTTATGGCGATCAACTATGCCTGCAGAATCCATTATGCCACGTAGTATGTAATAACTCAGTGCTAATGAACACCATCGGTCATACCGATGCGATGAATTGCATTTATTAAGTGCCTCTAAAACGTCATTAGGATTCTAAATGTGTGCGGTTAGATTTCCTGATGATACGACTAATATCAGGCTTCGTCGATAGTTTTAATTATCGTTATAAACAAAACATTTATTTATTTACTTATTGTAAAAGTAAATATAACGCCATAACAGCCAACATGTACAGCACCTATGTGAAAGATCGTCTAGGTGGATACATATAGTTTTTTTATATCTGGTGTAGGTTAGTAAGTAATAGTTTCTAATAACCGTGGTGCGGTTTGAAGTAAATGCAATCCAGTAACAATAATGAGCAATACCAGAAGTTCTATCTAAATCGCAAAGTCTAATTTAGCATTGTACTGAATTTTCATGCTAGCTCTGTATTTTAAACATCCTACTCGTGGGCAAGGACCCCTGTACTAATGACGATTAGGCGTTAGTCCACCTTGAGATAATGCGATTTAGTAAACTTCACATACTTTAAGTATGTTAATGTCTAGTCGTTTCACAGACGTCAATGTTTTTCAAATCAAAACACAACAGTGCTTACACACTACTGATTATCGGCACAAATAGACAAACTCCTGTATATGATGGAGTACCCATCTAGTAATTAATACTAATAATAATATCATCTTATATTATACACTTTCCATTGCTGGGTATGGTCTCTATATAATATTGTAATAGATTAGGCCTTAGTCAACTACGCTGGGCTGCAGGTTGATTTGATATATCTACCAAATTCTTATACAGAATTATCAGGTTAGCAGGTTCCCTTACGATGTTTTTCTTCACGGTAAATGCGATAATTAACAATGAATACACACGTAATTACAAAAAGTCAGAGGTATGTGCCCAGGACCTTGTTATGAACCTGCGACTTCCGTCATGACAGAACGTATCATTCCCCGCTTAGCCATCGCCGCTTTTATAAATGTTAATAATCAATACGGGTTACGGCGCCGTGTGCAGCTCCCCGTTTACAGAGACTTACGCCCAAAAGGGGTTTTGTTCTATCGCCAAGTATTTGCTTAAGTATTTCGGGGGTGGCACAATTTATGTAAAGTGTATTACGAATAAACAATTTTGCGCTGGCACCGAGGTCTCTCGAATCCTCTTAAACGTCACTCTCGAATATCGGTTAATTATTACATCGATATGAATATTTATATCGACTATCTTTTTGGTGATGTTGAAGCGAAAAGTGGCCACGATTTTTTTAGCAGCATAGTCTGGAAAACAAGTAAATTGGTCTGTGATCTCCAACGCCCATGGACAGCTACTAACATCAGAAGAATAATGTACGCATTGCCGTCTATAAAAAAGGACTTAATTAAGAGATTGGGAAGGGGGGGGGGGTTTCCGAATATCTCACATACCATACCAGAAAATCGACGTTAAGTAGCGGCTTGCTGCTGCGTTTCGTACGGTGAGTGATATATCCGGAGGCCTAAACACCCTCTCCTTCCTAATCCGTAATTATCCCTTTCCTTTAAGGTCGGCAACGCGTCAATTGGCCACAACGATAAATCTTCTATTATAGGAAATATACTCGGCAAACCGTGGATGTAACAAATTCATATTTTATTTATTTTATTTTATTATATTTGGATGGCTCACAGCTATCAGTAACAAATCGGCATGACTCTGGTGACCAACGATAAACTCATTGTTTGTTGGTGGTCGCTGGTTTTTTGGATTGCACTACGCTTACCATCAGGTGTAGTGCAGTAACTTTGCCGTGCTCGGATAAAAAAAATTATAATAATAATATTTGATGAAATGAATACAATGAATAAGCCAATTACGAGCCACCGCAGATAGTTTTTATATATTTGCCTACCTCTTCGGAGAAAAAGGCATGAACTTATGAATAAAGATTCCAACAATGTTTAAATTGAGTTTCACCAGACGTTCAAACTCTCTAATGGAATAAAAACGATTGTGTTATCAAATGCAGACTCAGTCTTATTTGTTAGAAAGTATTGGGAGAAGTTAAAGGTATTAATGCAAGTGAATGTATTGATTCTAGTAGTTTTGTTCGTGGTTTTTATAGTTTATGAATAAGCATGGTTTTTATAAAATAATATTCACGGCTTCATCCCCGAAGGGGTAGGCAGATGGGTAACTAGCTTATCTTCTTTTAGTGCTTCACCTATATTTCGGCGAGGTTCTGTCCTGTTTCTTGTTCTGTCCCATAATGTAAACAATTATGTATACAATTGCCAATTTCAAATAACTCGTGTGTAATTTAATGAAGCGAAAATTTAAACACGAAGTGTAATAGGCTGGACTGGGACTTGAACCTAACATATGATAGTATCGTAGCCTCATTACGCTACTATCGTATAAATGAAGCGATATTGAATACTTCAACAAAGTATCAAATACTGCCTGATTTACGAATTTTCACTTTAATTAACATCAAAATCCTGTTGCCGCCCCAAATTAATCCCTCCACTTCAATATTCAAAATTCAAACCCGTAACATGGCGAAAGGTAATTTGGTACAATTTAGGCACCAACCCCCTAGTTTCATTATAATTCTAGCTTAAAGTATGAAGGGATTAGTCTAGGATCAATCTTGCAGCCCTTAAGATGGGGTTTATGCGTAAGGTGTATTATTAAGCCACCCCAAGACGTAACTCACGTTAAGCCACAGTTACAAGGGGTGTAATTGTACTACGATGAAATCTGGGTTAATTTTATTTTCATTAAAATTTAGCATCTGTTTTTATTACTTTAAATGACGAAGCGATCAGTCGCTTGCCTGATGGTAATCGCCAGGTCTGCCCATAAACAGATAGAACAGTTTAAGTAACTTGGAGTTACAAAATACTACATTGCAGGCCCCTCGATTTGCTTCTTTCCTCTTCAAATTGTGAAGAAGCTGCTGTGGTTTGGTGTGCTGGTGGTAGAATATTCATATCCGCCCGATAAAAAAAAAGAAAAAAAGAAGATTTTTGGCAGGCGGGCATGATTCTGGTGTGATTCAACAAACTCATTGTTTGTCGGTGGTTGCTGAATTTTTGAACTGCACTGCGCTTACCATCAAGCTTAGCGCAGTCATTTTGCCGTTCTCGTATAAAAGAAATTAAGTGTTTTTATGGGGTGACAATGAGTCGCAGTGATCACTCATAATGAGGCCTGCATGCCCTCATTTTTCGTAAAAACATCCCAAATCGGCACAAGGACCTCAAAGCTAGCATACGCAAGCATCAATAAACAAAGTAGCATCCGTCGTGTGTACTTATATTTCGGGAATGTTGCCAAGCGGACGCGCAATCCGACTATGTAATGCTATTACGTTTATTGCTGAAACAGTTCCCTGTGAACTGAAATATTTTTACGAGTGTACATAAGCGTTATACTCGTATATGGTTTATGTATAAGATCTATTTGTCTTGCGATTTGACAGCGGTCTTTTTTTTGGCAAAGTGACGGCGCTACACCTGACGGAGAGCGTAGTGCAGTCCAAAAAACCAGCGACCACTGACAAACAATGAGTTTTTTGTGGTCACTAGACTTATGCCGGCCTGTATAAATGCTTCGACAGGACAGATCGACGACCGTTTCAGGTACAGGGATACAAGTATGTACTCCTATAAATTTATAACATTTAATTTCCGTAAATAGCAGCAAATATAAGCTTTAAAATGGTGTTTCATGAATCATTAATTTTGATTAAGAAGTTATGACGTTCCGGTAAAACACAACTTGGAGACTAATATATAGCACCACCACGTGGTGCGATGGGCGAGTAGCCGGCTGTGAAGCTTCTCGCTTCACGGCCGTGGGTTCGATTCCCGCACCGCGGCAAATATTCGTGTGATCCATAAATATTTGTTTCGAACTTGGTGTTTTCTCCCGAAAAGGATTGCAGGCGGCCGGTCGTAAAAACGACAAGCTAAATCTTTCTGTAACATTTATTAAAAAGCAAGCAAGCCGACTCCATTGCGCGTGGGATAAAGGCAGGTGGAAGAAAAAAGTATCTGTTTGTTACATTACAGCACTGAAACAAATAGAATGGTTAGAATGCTTTTTTTCGTTTAAGGGTTGGTTTAATCGGAATAGTTCTCAGCTATATTATACGGAGATCTGATCAGCTATTAAAAAGTTATATATCGATATTTATATAGATAGTATATATAGATATTTTTAAACTAATGTCAGATATTTTTAAAGATTAACTGATACTATATTTCGTCAAAGAATATACAACTTCTGATCTCATTCAAAAAAGGATTTTCATCCGTAAACCGTATAAAAGGATTATCTTTCGACGTAAAGCGACGTCTGATAGAGGACGGGCTCATATTTCTATATATTACCATAGGCCATTGTAGGTCAAACGCGTCTTTGGTATGAACGATCGTAGTACAGGGTTGTCACTATACTGGTTTCGTAAACTGTATTAACATAAGCCTACGCCTCTATTCTTTTTTTATATATTTGATTGAATGACGACACAAGCAAGGTAACATTGATGGTAAGCGTCACGCCTGCCCATAAACAGAAGCAACACTACACTTTGAATTACAAAGATAGCATGCCACTGAACTGCGCTCGTCACCCCGAGACATAAGATATGAAGTCTCACAATACCCAGTAATTTCACTGGCTTCGATGTCCTTCAAACCGGAACGCATCATTCACCATGAATACATTGTATGTCACATCAATACGTCAGAATTGTGTATTCCTTGGAATGAATCCACGACCCCTATATCGGTTGGCTACTTTTCTGCTCACTGAATCGTCATCGCTATTACACCACATAATGTAATTAACTATGATTCTTTTAGTATTGTAGGTGTGCATGGGAGTTGGATATAATTTATTCTCTGGTGATTCACTTTCATTTGCCGGTCTATGCTATAAAAAATATCCTCTGACGTTTCGAATCAGTGTGATTTTGCCGCCTGAGCTGGCTTTCAACTAAGTAAATCACAGCCTCCGTGACGCAGCGGGCAAGTAGCCTGCTGTGAAGCGAGAGGCCGCGAGTTTTATCCCCGTACGGAGACAAATGTTTGTGATCCACTAATATTTCTATCGAGTTCTGGGTGTTGTAAGACCGAAATGCTGTGATAACCCTAATATCTACGACATAAGACTCGTATCTTAATGTGAGGTCAGGACTATGTATGTCACTGTTGGGTATTAAAAAAATGCAACTATACTTTTATATTTTATGTTCTCTATATATATACGACTTACGTAGCCTACGGACCATGAGTTCCTAAATTTATAAATTTTTATCCTTAAATTTATTAATTTTCGACAACCCTAACACCATTGTATAACTGAGCCACAATACCTCAGTCCGATTCCGATCAGCCAAGTATTTCCCAACGCACACGCACATACGTATACACGTAGACGGACCCATACTACGGGACGGGGATACGAGTACATAGGTCCCTGGTATAAGCATAATACCAAAGATGGGACATATAGACATAGCGATATAGCTCTATGTGTAAGGTGATAACGTTGTTACACAAACTATTTCTGCTGGTGGGAGGATACTTGTATCCGACCGGATAGCGACTACCATACACTGGTGCTAAAACCTGCCATAGTGGCCCACCCTGTGTGGGTCGCGTTCCAGGGTCAGCCAGTGTATATCCGGTTCTCCCCACGGGGCTTGCCCCCTGATCCTCACCCTTTTCCCATCCCTTTTCCTTCCCCTCCCCTTTAGCCCTTTGGCAGCCGGCATGGTCTTGCCAACCAGCGATGGACCCATTGTTTATCGTTGGTCGACAATATTCTTGGATTGCGCTACACTTACCATCAGGTGTAGCGTAGTCACTTTGCCGAGCCAGGATAAAAAAAAAAATATTTTCTCCGGTTGTCCGAAAGTATAAATCATAAACAAAATAAACCGCACCAAAAACAGGCCCACTGAGTTTGTCTAGCTGGATCTTTTCAGGGCTGGGTCGCGCTGCGTTGAATCTAATGGTAAATGAAGCCCAGTTGAGTTTGTTTCGCCGGGTTTTATTAAAATGGTATTTTTGGATCCGTGGTAGTTTTAAGACACGTGCCGTTTCGGTAATGCTTATGGTCCAAATCAACCCCTCCCCCTCCCAGAATGTAATAATTCTGGACTTTCCCATAGTAAAAATGTGGGAAAAAAATAATCATACATAAATAAATAGATTTAGTGTAATTGATGATGATGATTGACATTATTAATAAACTATTTAATTTCATTTAATTGCGATACATAATAATTTCAAAGATGCGTGAAGGCCGACCTGTCTTAAGCCAGTGTGGTGGACTAAAGCCTAATAACTTTCATTAGTAGAAAAGGCCCCTTCCCAGCAGTAAGGCAATATGGGGCTCGTATTATTATATTATATACTCCTATAAAGAAATACCTAACAAGAGAGTATTAAAAATAATTGAGATAAGCCCTTTCCAATAATCGTAAGTTTATTCAATATTATTACGTTATTTCTAGTAACAAGAGAAATATTACTTCGAAAATATGGAACTATCAATTAGATGTAATCATTTCGAACTATATCTAAACAATCTATAGCCTCCGTGGTATAGTTGTGTTGCGTACGCGGTACTACTGCTATACTAAGGTCTGGGTTTCGATCCCGGTCGGGTACAAATGATATTTGGTTTTTCTATCATCAAGTGATTTTTATCGATACACTAAGCTTGTAGAATGTAGCGTTAACTTTAGTTTCACTAAGGCTGGATTGCACCATAATAAGTTATAGTTAAGGCTTATGTTAATTTTGACGATAACAACAACGCTAACTTTAATATTGACCGCGGAATGTGTTGCATCATCGTATTCCGATACTACTAGATTCTTCGATTAATTCTAGAATACGGACATGATATTATTCTGGAGGACGGACGGTTT
This sequence comes from Amorpha juglandis, assembly GCA_949126905.1. NCBI lineage: Eukaryota > Metazoa > Arthropoda > Insecta > Lepidoptera > Sphingidae > Amorpha > Amorpha juglandis. Next base: position 16,668,978 of record OX421374.1, on the reverse strand, counting down.
AGGAAATATATCAGTTTGGAGGTTATAATTGAACCATCTGACAGTTATTTAACTTAACTAGCTTAAGCTTTAACTAGCAAATCTTTGGCGGTTACGGTTAACAGCTAAAGTTATGACGTCATCTAACATTTTTTAAATTATGCAACTTATGTTTAACCGGTACTTTAGAATGTTTGTCATTGCTAAAGTAAGTTGGTGCAACCCAGCATAACAATGGTAATGTTCGAACACGTTTTAAAGTACACGACGGAGACCAGGATACTGCGAAATGTGACGGAAGTAAGGCGATTGTGACGCAAGCTTTCTATAGAAATGTATGGTAACAGTTGTTTTTGATCGTCTACCTCAAAACGTGCTTTCAGGACCACGCACTACGAGTAATATAAAAGATGACGTAATCACTAGAATCAGTATTTTTAGAAGACAGCCTCCGTGGTGCATTGGGCGAAATGTGTGAAATGTGAGATCGTGGGTTTGATACCTACATTGAGACAAATGTGTGTGTAGTTCACATATATTTGTTTCGAATCGGAGTGTTGTGAGACTAAAAGTCCATAGAGTTTCTGATACCTACGATACAGGTTAACCTAGTGTGGGGTCAGGACGATGTGTGAGACTGTCGAGTGTAAAAAAAATATATGGAAACCAAACATGCCATTTTTACCATCAGGTGAGCTACTTACTCGTTTGCCGGTCTAAAAATATATAAAAAAATAAATATCATATAAATATCGAAATAGATTGCCATGCGGACAGAGCCACAATCAAAAGCCAGTCTTAAATAATCACAAAAAATACGTGATTCCGAGACGACGTATATTCTACTCAAAATCTACTTTAATTTCATCGAATATACTTTAGTAGTTAGACCTTTACGCAAACAGAAACCAAACCACAACAAATTTAATGAATGAAATATATGCCATGTACGATTTTGCAAAAAAAAAAATAGTATCTCCAATTTAACTTGCTGCGGGTTGGTTCCTGTTTGCGTAACTACATCCAATAGCTCTTACAAACATTCGTCCATGCCACAATAGACTATACTATAAAATACAATTCAATGATACATACATACTATCCTTTCAAACATACCTTTAGAAATTCCATCACAATTGGCAAGGTCGGAAAGGTACTCTTGGAATTCCGACGCATACAAAGTCACAAATCAGCATTCGTTTGTACAAACAGAAAGAAAGGGTAAATGTTTGTTTTACATTTTCAATCGGAGCCCGACCATCCCACACCGCGCCGATGAGGATGAATGTACATTGCTACTATATATAGGTTCAGTCTGCTTTTTGGGTTCTATCCCTAATGGGTGGTAGTCTTATGAGTGGTAGAGCTACGCTGTAGACAGTTTTGTTTACATGAATGGGCTGGTTCGACCGAGTCGTTAGCACTGTCTCACAAAAAACCGACGTAAAGTAGCGGCTTGCTGCTGCGTTTCGTACGGTGACTAAGATATCCGGAGGCCCAAATCCCCTCCCCTCGCAATCCCTCTCCTTTAAAGTCAGCAACCTGTCCATGATTCGTCTGGTATTGTAGGCGTATATGGGCGGTGGAGATCACTTACCATCAGGTGACTCACTTGCTCGGTTGCTGTGCTATAAAAAAGGGTGCTGGTCTACTGTTGGTAAGCCTACACCTTCTGTCTGTGTACCTATTATAAATTGTATCCAGATGGAATGGATGGAATAAAATGAAAATATGTGCCGATATACACATAATAAATGCAAAAAGTAAACATTTAAGGGGAATTTAAGGATACGGATGCCTCAGTTCGGGAGTCCCACTCGCACTTAGTCTGTTTTTTCTTGTAAGACGAAGAAAAGCGTGTCGCTAGCCTGATAGTAAGCGCGAAGCCTGTATAAATAGATGTCATACCATTCATAACTTTGAATACCAAAGTACTTAATGGCACTGCATTGCGTCCGCCCAAAAAAGACTTGGTAGAGCGCAACTCTATGTTAGCTGATCACTGTTATGGCGACTGGCGCAACTGTTATTAGCTTGTAAGCATCATAAGAATATTAATTATTTAAATTAACAAAACAGAGTCTTGGTGAAGTAAAAAATCTGCGTCACCCCGAAATATAATTTCACTAGCTTCGATGTTTTTCGAGTGTGTATCCACAACTATTGACGTTTTTTTTTTTCAGTAGTGCGTTGATTTATTACCCGTTATGGCGATAGACTTAGGGTGAGTACTAGAGACATCTCATCAGGGGACAGAAATAACTTCGGCAAATTGTGGGTGCAATTAATGTTTACTTGCACCTCTACCTACCCCTTCGGGGATAAAAGCGTGGGCTTATGTATGTGTACGTTTTGAGTGCTCTGTGTGAAACGAAATATTTTTGTATTTTTTATGAGGAAAGGCTTCAAAGGATTATTCAAATGTTATCACGGATTTTCAACACACAGTCCATAAAGGTGTCAACGCTAAGTACATCCCCAAATCCCTTCACAATAAAGCCATTAAAGCCTGAAAGATAAATCAATTCCCAGAAGTAGGCTAACACGTCATTTGTGCTAACTTCGCCAAAATAAAAATGGCGGACATCCAAAATCTAATAGAATTCCCGCTCAGATATTTCACAAAAGTGTATAAAAAGAGAATTTATCGGATATCCACAAATAACCTTTTACGTAACGAATTTATCAATATGGTTATGGATTTCATTATGAGATTGAAATCAGCAATTCCGTAGTTCCAAACTTCTTCGCATACATAAATATTACTAGCTTTTGCTCGCGTCTTCGTCCGCATCAAAATTTTTGAGATAAAAATTAGTGTCTCATCCAAACCTTCCCATTCCTTCGCAGATATAATGAATAAAATAGAAGATAAATAGAATATTCTTTATTGCACACCAAATTTAGATTTGGCATTCATCGATGTACATTTCGTATAGAATAAATCAACATATTTTTTTTAATAGCTAAGACTATTTACCGGTTTCCGCCACTGATGAGTATTTTTTTTTATCCCGGCTCGGCGAAGTGACTACGCTACACCTGATGGTAAGTGTAGCGCAATCCAAGAGTAGTGTCGACCAACGATAAACAATGTGTCCATCGTAGGTCGGCAAGATTATGCCGGCCTACCAAAGGGACAAGGGGAGGGGAAGGAAAAAGGGATGGGAAAAGGGTTAGGATCAGGGGGCAAACCCCCTGGGGAGAACCGGATATACACTGGCTGACCCTGGAACGCGACCCACACAAGGTGGATCACTATGGCAGGTTTTAGCACCAGTGTACGGTGGTCGCTATCCGGTCGGATACAAGTATCCTCCCACCACCAAATAAATTAACTTAAAAACAAGGAACATTCAGTGAAGGTGATAGAATGGTCGGTCTTATCGCAACCGGCAATTTCTTTCTGACAACCTTAATTTAACATGAATCAGTCAGGAAATATCATTTTATATGTCATATCATAAAAAATATAATAAATAAATAAATACAACCAACAGTCACACACATAGTCCTGACCCCACAGTAAGATACGAGTCTTGTGTCATGGGTATCAGGAACTACGAGAGACTTGGTCTCACAACACCCAGACCCCGAAACAAATATTTGTGGATCACACAAACATTTGTCTCGGTGCGGGGATCGAACCCGCGGCCTCTCGCTTCACAGCCGACTACTCGCCCGCTGCGCCACGGAGGCTGTCAAATAAAATATGACAGAATAATATATTAAAAAGGTCCAGTGAACAGCTGTACGTTCCTTCTTGAGTATATTTATCTTTAACTTGTTCTTTCACTGACGCATGTAGGTCACCGAGTGGTAGAGCCACACTGTTGATATTTTTGTCTACAGCATTACTGTCTACAACCGTGTATCTTTGTACCTGCAACGGTCATCCGCCTATCTTGTTGTAAGCCTCTCGATTTGTTCCTTCCCTCTTCGGAGAGTGAAGATGCATTTATACAAAGTGGCATAATTTTGGTGACCATAGATAAACTAATTTTTGTTGGTAGTTGCTGGTTTCTTGGATTACACTGCGCTTACCATCAGGTGTAGTGCAATCACTTTGCCGAGCTCGTAAGAACAATAATTAAAAAAAAATAGTTCTTTCTGCCAGATTCTGTCGCATACAATAAAACAGCTAGAATTTACGAATAATTTATCCTTATGTACACATTCCTTCTAAACCTATTTTAGCAGTTAAACGAAACCTTTTTGTTCTGTAGCCCTATGCCGTAGCGGTAAAAGATTCACAAACGGGCGCCCAAGTGTCAGTAACATAATGAGGTTAACACAAAACACTACAGCCCCGCAAACTAAAACAATATTTCCCAACTTCATATTATTTTGTCTGAGAATAAATTGAAACAAAAAGTTTTGGGTAGTGGCTATTATTCTCTTGGCAAAATACTATAAAACATCGCCAACAGAGAGCCAACACTGTTTATAAACGCGGTGTACGTTGAAGTTGATGGATCATGTTCAACACAAGCCGGATAGAATTCCAGAGATCTTAGACTACGATATGATAGAGCCAACGCATCAGCGGGTTGATTTATTTTACAATTATTTATTTATACTTACATCCTTCTTACATATTACTTATAAGTTAAGATTTTTTTTTGAGAACTTCTCAGTTATCTAGATTGTTATTTATGAACCTGGTTTTAGTCCCGGCAGTTCGTACCACTCTCCACTGAGCTATAACTCCTTGATTGATAACTCTTTATTGTACACCACAAGATTCACAATCTTAAAGACAATAAATACAAACATATTATGTGTAACAATCGGCGGTCTTATCGCTAAAAGCTCTCTCTCTGTCTCTTCCAGACAACCTTTGGATGGAACACTGGCAAAAGAGAAGTCCTGAAGGGGGTGTATCAAAAGTGTGATTAGAAAAATAAATAAATAATAAACATATTTTAAATACAATAAAGATATACATAAATAATAATATTAAAGTATAAGGTATAACATAATTGTTACGACGCGAGATAAAACAGTTTTACTTGCCTCTTGAAGCTGCTCAATGATGGAGCTTGTCTTATGGGCACCGGTAGTGCATTCCACCTCCTTCGCCATTTTAAGCCAGACTAAAAAAAACTTCACGCCAATTATAAAACTGAGTTGTATAAAGGACATGCCAGGAAATTGTTTTATGGAATACCGGACTCTATAATTACCAATCAAATAAAGTCCCGCTTCGTTAGCAAAAAGTTACGTCAATTAATTACGTATATTTTTTCTTTTTAACTCTTGACGTTTTTCGAAGTTTATTCGTATTTCGAACGCTTTATATATTTATTCAAGCACTATATGTAAATGTTTTTTATGTTTAATTTTTATTATTTTGTTTTGAAATCAATGATACATAGCCGCATTTTGCTGGTGGTAGGATATTAATATCCGCCCGGATACCGACCACTATACACATAGTATTAAAACCTACCATAGTGACCCACACACCCCGTGTGGACCGCGTTCCAGGATCAGCCAGTAGATACCCGGTTCTTCCGAGGGGCTTGCAACATCACTTACTTGGTATGTTTTATTAAGTATCCCGCTGGTCTACCATGCCACTCTACACAGGTTGACTTGAGATAATTTCGAAAATCTTACAGATAATTTTCAGGTATGCCGGTTTCTTTGATGTTATCCTTCATCATTAAAGCGAGCAAAAATAAATATACCAACATTCACTCATATAGTCTTGACCCCACACTAGTTTTTCTTGTATTGGTGGTGTCAGCAACTACGCGGGACTTGCAAACTATAGTATAAATAAGAATTGAAAGAAGCAACTATATTGCTTCTCTCAATTCTTGTTTAATTTGACATTCTTGTTTATTTTTTTAACAAGAATTGAGAGAAGCAACTCATTTGCTTCTCTCAATTCTTGTTTATTTATGAAAACTTGTAAATAATTTCGAATTTTGTTAACATAAAACATCTACTATCCTATTGTAATCGGTAAATCAATTTGATGGATCACCATCCTTTTCGGTATGCAGTCTTCACAACCCGAGTACATTGAGCGCCATTTCCGCGGCCCGCGTCGCATCGGCAAGCGTGCTCATTTCTCGCACGTTTCACATAGAAAGCTTTTCCAACTGTCAGCTGAATTACCGATGTCGCCGCTCAAATTTTGCACCTGATAGAAAGGAAGCTCGGATGAAAAGTGGAAAAATTCAACACATTTCACTTCGACGTCTCAAATGTTTTCAAATGGTTGATTCTTAGATTTGGCATTCATCGATGTACATTTCGTATAGAATAAATCAACATATTTTTTTTAATAGCTAAGACTATTTACCGGTTTCCGCCACTGATGAGTATTTTTTTTTATCCTGGCTCGGCAAAGTGACTACGCTACACCTGATGGTAAGTGTAGCACAATCCAAGAATAATGTCGACCAACGATAAACAGTGTGTCCATCGTAGGTCGGCAAGATCATGCCGGCTTGCCAAAGGGCCAAGGGGGAGGGGAAGGAAAAAGGGATGGGAAAAGGGTTAGGATCAGGGGGCAAACCCACTGGGGAGAACCGGATATACACTGGCTGACCCTGGAACGCGACCCACACAAGGTGGGCCACTATGGCAGGTTTTAGCACCAGTGTACGGTGGTCGCTATCCGGTCGGATATTTATCCTCCCACCAACAAATGTATAATACCAGAAGACTTATAGACCGTCCTGAAAGTACAGGAATAAAGGCTGGGAAGGTGAGAGAGCACTTAGGCCACCGGAAATCGTGCCGAACGAAATACGAAAAGTTGTTACTTCATGTTGTTTTTCTGTAAGACAGTGGTACTGGCCTGATGCAAGCGGACCATTCATACTGTATACATAAGTCCTTACAGCGTGACGCTACCAACTTAATCTAACATTTTCATATGAGTGGTAGAGTCACGCTGTAGACAATTTTGTCTACAGCTTGAATGGCCTGGCTCGACCGGGTCGTTACCGCTGTTTCTCTCTTTGTGCCTGGGAAACGTAACCTGAAAGCTCACGTTATTGTACATGACTATTTTCATAAAAAGGAACAAAACATTTTTGTCTTAAAATTAAATTGTTTTTTTTTTCAGATATTAATGGCGAAAATAACCAGTCGAAGCTAGCCAACTTTGCATTTAATACAAAAAGCTAATGGTGAGTATACACTTTTGTATATTTTATAAAGTAGTGAAGAGCTTCATAAATTCTGGAGCTAATTGTATTATATTTTTAAATTAATTTTTACGTTCAAGAGTATGTATATTTTTATATAAAATACTTTCACCGGTTTGTAACTATTTTAATTAAATTTCCAATTGATTTGTAGTACATTACCTGATTAAAAAATACATTTCCATCAAATCATACATGATATCTGATAGCCTCCGTGGTATAGCGGGCGAGTAGCCTGTAAAGCGAGAGGCCGCGGGTTCGATCCCCACACCGAGACCGAACCGAAATGTTTGTGTGATTCACATATACATATTCAGCTCGAGGTCTGGATGTTGTTAGACCGAAAGTCTCTCGTAGTTCCTGGTACCCACGATACAAGATTCGTATCTTACTGTGGGGCTAGCCCCACAATAAGATACGAATCTTATATCTTATCTTAGGCCTATGTGTGTGACCGTTGCGTGTATTTATAAAAAAAAATAACACACACAATTACCTCAAACATCTATAACTTAAGCAACAATCCAATAGAACCGTGGTTGTTACAGACCCATATGCTAGAATACATATGCCTTCAGTACAAGCTCGAATACACATCTGAAATGGCTTGCACAATTTTTTTTTTTTTTTTGAAGGGGAACTTCTTTAGCACCCTTGTAATTTAAAAAAATCAATGTAACTAAAATGCGACAATAAAAAGAGACAAACATATTCATACATTTAGCCTGCGAGAGAATGAGATAGATTACAAGAATATATATGTTTTTGCGCCTGCCTACAACAAAGCCTTCGAAAAATATGTATACGTGGTGTATCATTCACGTGTTTTATTTTTTTACATTTGCGTATTCAAATTCGTTGGTTAATTAATTTATGATAATTATTATCTAACACATCTGTGTTAATTTTACCAATAATTTCTATTTATATAAATTATGAGAAATTAAATTTATTCTGAAGTTACACTTCTTTCATGTGTGAATGGCACACACACACTTTTTTTATTTATTGAGAAATGACTAAATGACAAATAAAGCTTAATGACATCAGAAAGACACACACTTTTGTAGAGAATGATCAATTTTTAATACTTAGTCTACAATTGGTCAAAAAACAAGTCTAGGCTGACTAATAACTATAATACAGTATTTCAACGCGAACAAATTGAAATAGCAAAAATATATGCCTCATAATAACGTTCCAGACTGCAGGTAGATCGCAAAAGTCCATTTTCTGATATTAAAAACTAATTTCAAGAGATAATTTCCTATGCAAGGGGTGCTGAAGTTGGTTTTCCATCGGACGCAAACCTCCCCACCACTCTACTTTATTAAAAACGCTTTATTGCACATTGATTGGGAATATTAAAGTGTTTCCTCTAATATTTATTTTATAATGTACATATTTTGGTAAGAGATTCATGTATGTCTATGAGAATTATTGTAGAGGACGTCAATTTGGGCCTCCTGAAATCTCACTCACCATAAGAAATGCAATGGCAATTTACAACTTAGAAAACAGGTACTGAATATTTGCTATAGTATAGCATAGGTCGGTGATCGAACAAGTGGGTCAGCTGATGGTTAATGATCTCCACCGCTCATGTACGCCCACAACACTAGAAGAATCATAAGTGCGTTGCCGACCTTTAAGGTAAGGGATAATTAGGGATTGGGAAGGGGATGGGATTTGGGCTTCCGGATATCTCACTCACCGTACGAAACGCAGCAAAAAGCCGCTACTTTACGTCGGTTTTCTGTGAGGCAGTAGTAGTGACCTGCCCCCCGACCGCCTATTCAAAGCGATAGCGATAGCAATGCGCGATAGCGATGACAATGTATTGTCTTAATTACTTAAAAATTACTGTCTGTTTACTGTCAAATGTATGGATAAATCATTCGGTCAATTTTTAAGTAATTAAGATCGTTAATTTTTAAGTAATTAAGACAATACATTGTCATCGCTATCGCGCATTGCTATCGCTATCGCTATCGCTTTGAATAGGCGGTCGGGGGGCTGGTCGAGCCGGCCCATTTATGCTATAGACAAAACTGTCTACAGCGTGGCTCCACCACTCATAAGACATTTTATACACATATAACATTTTCATTTTATAATCCAATAGAAATGAAGAATGCTTTAAAATATTAAAGCATTTCTGTATCGACGTTGATAATATAATACTAACAGTGGTAGTGTTTAGTCTTTTGAATAAATAGGCGGGCTCGACCGGGATACCATTATCTCAAAGTGGTAGTTTTACAAAGCGGACGGTTTCTTTTTTATTTAGGCTAATTAAAAGAAAATCTATTACAATATGACGGCTTTCGTGTGGCGTAGTAGGGTAGGCGAGAAACCAGCTGCGAAGCGAGAGACCGTGGGTTCGATTCCCGCACGTGATAAATGTTTGTGTGATCCACAAATATTCGTTTCGGGTCAGGGTGTTGTAGGACCGTAAATCCCTCGTAGTTCCCGATACCTACGATACAGGTTAACTTAGTGTGGGGTCAGGGCTATGTGTGACTCTTGGGTGTATTAAATTTAATTTAAATTCAACTCTCGACCTTTGTTAATGAAGTTCGAGTGAACACTTTAAAATACACTTCAAAACTCTTGCAGACGATAGCAAAGTGATTTATTAATAAACTATTCTCCAAAATTAATATTCCGTAGAAATATAATTTTAATATACTGTATTGTTTCAAGAAACTTGAAGTAAATTAGATTACTCAGCTGATGAAAATTCAAAGATTTCGTTGTTATTATCAATTTATTGTATTGCGTACAAGGTGGTAGGTCCCTCGTCTGCGAGAGGCCGTCTGGGTTGCTACGACCGCTTTCTCTGTTTCTGCCGTCAAGCAACAATGTGTAAGTACTGTTGTGTTTCGGTTTGAAGGACATTGAAGCCAGTGAAATTACTGGGCACTATGAAGACCATAGAAATACAACAATGCCTACACACTATTGCTTGAGAATCGCTGGATTAGACAACCATAATACCTATATTCCACACTAAGATATCAATCACAATTTTTACGGTCTAACAAACATATCATAGCGCTCTGGGGTGCCGTCACAAATGTTACGAGGGTTCCACAAACTATTATGTCTTCGCGTTATCGTTTCACAGAAAAGTTTGAAGATGTTTTTAAGTTTAACACAGGGCACCATCATGACGGATTTATCGGTAAGCTAAGGCCCGTAACGCCCTAAAAGGAATACGTTGGAATAAAATTTATTTAATCGGTTAATGTTATCGCGGTTTTTTAATTTTCAACAGTCAGTTCAGTCCACCCCGTGACCACGAAGGCTAAAAGCCAGCTAGCTAGGCTCTTTCGAAACGTCGGGACCAAAATGAAAATAAAAAACCGTATGTTATATATTACATACACGTACCACTGCTGAGCACGAGCATCCTATACGAAAGAAAGGGATTAGGCCTTACTCCACAACGTTGGCCTAATGCGGGTTGGCAGATTTCACATACCTTTGCAAAACTTTTCAGGTATGCAGGTTTCTTCACGATGTTTCTTTTACTGCCTCGGTGGCGCAGTTGTTTTGCGTACGCGGTAGGACCGTTATGCTGAGGTCACGGGTTTGATCCCCGGGGAACGTAAAAGTGATATTGGGTTTTTCTACCACAAAACTCTCAGTATGTTTTGTATTAACCAGGAGTATGGAATTGTGCTCGGTATGGCGATAGGTTCGCCCGCTGTCACATTATGAGGCGGAAATACGCACGGCGAAATTTTAAATCCCATAACTTAGAAAAAACAGAGGTGAGGGCTGGTGTTGAACCTGAAATTTTTGTCTCGTCAAACCTCCTCGCTGAGCTACGGGTATATTTCGAATCATAAAAATCAAACGTATCCATGCATTACTGATATATTCAGTTTTCGTATGACATACCTCCAATAACTATTGAATACTTGGTGCAAAATGAGTTGCTTTCAGAATTAAATTATATTACATATTTTTATATTGTGATTATTTCATCAGGTTTCTCCGAATTGTCTTATAACCCATCGCTTTTTACGATTTTGCCTTTATCATCATCATCAGCCACAGGACGTCCACTGCTGAACATAGGCCTCCCACAAATATTTCCAGACCAACCTGTTGAAAGCGGCCTGCATCCAGCGACTTCCTGCGACCTTTATCAGGTCGTGTGTTCACCTTGTAGGTGGACGTCCAACGCTGCGCTTGTCAGTACGTGGCCTCCATTACAGAACCTTTCTGCCCCATCGGCTATCGGTTCTGCGAGTTATGTGGTCTGCCCAATGCCACTTCAGCTTGCTAATCCGCTGGGCTATGTCGGTGACTTTCGTTCTTCTACGGACCCCATTAACCCTTATTTATGGTTTAAATTGAGAATATTTTGACAACCTCCGTGGCGCAGCGGGCGAGTAGCAGGCTGTGAAGCGTGAGGCCGCGGGTTCGATCCCCGCACCGAGACAAATGTTTGTGTGATCCACATTTATTTGTCTCGGGGTCTGGGTGTTGTGAGACCGAAAGTCTCTCGTAGTTCCTGATACCCACGTCACAAGACTCGTATCTTACTGTGGGGTCAGGACTATGTATGTGACTGTTGGGTGTATTTATTTATTATTATTTATTTATTTTTGTGATATAAAACTAATAAAACATGTTTAATATAAACAACAATCAAAACTTTTGTATCAACTACTAAATTTGATATTAAAAACAGGCGACAATCGAAAAGTTCCCCTACGTACACAAACACGAACCAAAATTATTAATTATTTCACAAACTCTCACAGTGTTAGCTATCAAAAACACATGCTGTTGATTTTAATCGAATCCCTCCGTATCCCTGTCGGAGGTATGAGGGGCTTACCTCTCTCTCTAGAGCTGTTTTAGTTCAATACACTTCACGCATGGTGATTTCGAAAGGGCAGGGGATAAAATGAGGTTTTGATAGATTTAAACCCGCTGTCCACGGAGGCGTAGCTTCATAGATGTGTATTCCGACATTGTAGGCTTGTTAGATACCTGTTTTATAGCCGAGGCTGGCAAACTTGCAAGTCACCTGTTGGTAAATGATCTCCACCGTCCACGTCTACTAATGATACTAGTGGTAATCGCGTTGTCTCCTATAAAGAAAAGGTATAGTTAAAGGATTGAGAAGAAGGGAGATTTGGGCGTCCGGATCGAAACGCAACAGCATGCTGTTTACGCTAGTTTTGTATGACACAATGGTAACAATATCATCGATGCTTTCCATTTATGTAGGCAAAATTATCTATAACGTGGTTTTGTAACTAATGAAATGACAGTTGCTAGTCGCTATAAGTACCATTCATAAACAAACACGTAGAGCTACGCTGTAGACAGTTTTGTCTACAGCATGAATGTGCCGGCTTGACCGGGCCGCTATCACTGTCTCACAGAAAATCGACGTAAAGTAGCGGCTTGCTGCTGCTTTTCCCCTTCCCATTTCCTTAATTATCCCTTCCCTTTAAAGTCGGCAACGCACCCATGATTCTTCTGGTATTATGGGCGTACATGGGCGGTGGAAATCACTTACCATCAGGTGACCCACTTGCTCAGTTACCGGTCTATGCTATAAAAAAGATATTAAATAGTCTAACCAAACTTACTCAGAACTATGTTTGCCTGAACACGCCCAATTATTTGCAAGTAAAAGATTAAGCATATTAAGATAATATATAGAAGACAGGAAGGGTACGAACTGCCCGGGATAGCAAGCGTGATAATTTAAAGCAATGAGATCGTATCGGAAAGGGTTAATCGCTGGAGTAATGGATAGGACAGCCGCAAATATTCCTGAACTAACAAAAACATCATGCTGAAAGGTTATAAGGTATGTTTGCGGATTGTTGCACGAGGGTATCGAAATGTTACGATTTTCTATTGAAGTAAGTGAGATTTTAAAACAATTTGATATAATAATTTGTACCTAGACAAAAGTTACGCGGGAGCGCCATGAGGTTTTAAATGAAAAATGTAGAGTCCATCTCTTCACGATGAAGATTTATTACAGACTGAATTAAAATTAACAAAAATCCTTATTTATACTCTTAACTTATTTACAAGGCGTATTCAGTTCTAGGAATTTTGATCGTTACAAGACCACCATCCAGACAGTGGTCAGCACAATTATAGTCAACATGTTTTCATTTAGTTCCAAAAACTATAGTCTAAACAAGAAGACCTGCAAAATGCATTGGTCAGCGAAAAATGATCATGTTTTCAACGGTTAGAGTTACATAAAGTCCTTACGTTCGCAAAAAGCTTATTTGAATTATCAGCAAATTTTTATCGAGTCGTGAACAGGTGCAGGATGCATAACTACCTATGTATTAACTTGAATCTGAAGTAGCTGTTATAATTATATTATAGTGAAAACAAAAAATAGATATTTTTTATTTTTACCCAGTTCTATTGAATTCAGTTAACATTTAAATACCATAAAATGCACTAAAACTAAAAAAAAAGTACATTCAAAAATGTATCTGAATTTTCATTTATATCAATGCCAAGAAATATCTGGTAAATTATTACACTCGTTTGTATATAGAATTTGGCTTGAGTATATGCCGAACCCAGCCCGTCGTTAGCTATGACGGGTAAAGAGACGGCTGCCGGGTCTGCGATGCCTTTGATAAATCACCAAAGCTTGTTGCCAAGTGAAATTCATCTGGCTTTTTAAAAACATCATGAAATTCATGTCAAAAAATCGTAGACAAACTGATAAAATGTGAATAAATAGTGATAGTTCATGATATTTCGACATTAAAAGTATTAATCTTGCCAATTTTAATGCTGTTAAAAAGAGCTATTATTTAGGATGAAAACAGCCTTTATGGGTCAGTGGATGAGTATCCGGCTTTGCATTGAAAGGTCACACGTTTGATACGACATCGAGACAAAGTATACATTTTTGCGACCTACAAATAGAATTTATTTTGGGTCCGGATACTACATGTAGGTTTCTCATAGATCGTTATCTAGGTTTCGGTAAACCTACGATACAAAACATGGCTCTTAGCACGGAGCCAGGAATAGTAGTAAAGGGTAGCTGTCGGTTTTTTTTATATACAAAAAGTGATGGTAGCACTATTACTAATTACTGGTCACTATGAGATTTAACATCTTATGTATCGGGGTGATGAGCCAATGTATATCCTTCCTACTAATATTATAAACGCGAAAGTTTGTAAGTATGGATGGATGGATGTATGTTTGTTACTCTTTCACGTAAAAACTACTGAATGGATTTTAATGAAACTTTACAATAATATAGCTTATACATCAGAATAGGACTATGTTAGGCTACTATGTTTTTCAAAAATCAACCCCTGAAGGGTTTAAAAAGGGGATGAAAGTTTGTATGGAAAATCTGAACCGCTGAACCGATTCGTCCGTTCCCGTGGCATCTAATACAAAATTTACATTCACGCGGACAGGGTCGCGAGCAAAAGCTAGTATGTTATAATTCAAAGTCTTGTGCGGTGTTGCTTCTGTTTATGGGCAGGCGTGGCGCTTGCCATTAAGCGAGCGACTTGTTCGTCAGTTAATCAATTAAATAAAAAAGGATCACTTACCATCGCACCCTTTTTCTTATTTGCCGGCCTCTGCTATAAAAAAAAGCAGTGGTCGTACTTAAATAACGTCAAATTTTTATTTAACACTAGCTTTTGCTCGCGAGTCCACCCGCGTGATCTGCTTTTTCCGGGATAAAAAGTAGCCTATGTTCTATTCTGATGTATAAGCTATATTATTGTAAAGTTTCATTAAAATCCATTCAGTAGTTTTTACGTGAAAGAGTAACAAACATACATCCATCCATCCATACTTACAAACATTCGCGTTTATAATACTAGCTTTTGCTCGCGGCTCCGGCCGCGTGATCTGCTTTTCCCGGGATAAAAAGGAGCCTATGTCCTATTCTAATGTATAAGCTATATTATTTTAAGTTTCATTAAAATCCATTCAGTAGTTTTTACGTGAAAGAGTAACAAACATACATCCATCCATCCATACTTACAAACATTCGCGTTTATAATACTAGCTTTTGCTCGCGGCTCCGGCCGCGTGATCTGCTTTTCCCGGGATAAAAAGGAGCCTATGTCCTATTCTAATGTATAAGCTATATTATTTTAAGTTTCATTAAAATCCATTCAGTAGTTTTTACGTGAAAGAGTAACAAACATACATCCATCCATCCATCCATCCATACTTAAAAACTTTCGCGTTTACAATATTAGTAGGACAATTTTTTCAAGAGTACAAAATTAAAAGTCGTAATAATAAACAAAACAAAGTATCAGCGCCCCGCTTTAAAGAAATTCATGCTAAAACGCAACAAAAGGAGATATTTAGATTTAATCAATTTCAGAATTTCTCCACGAAACAGTATCGTTTTTTATTCGCTAGAGGCGAGAAGATGTTGATCATAATATCTAGTTTACATTTTTCGCTACACGCTAAAGAATTTTTTCTTGTGAATACTTTATTCGCTTATATTAATTTAATTTAAGTGTTGTTTTTATGTACAACTGACGAAACGAACAGCTCATTTCATATTAGCCGCCACGCATGCACTAAAACAGTCTGAAAATACTTAATAATTTTACTGGCTTCAACGTCCTGCATACCGTAACATAACACTACTATTTCGCAGTGGAAATAGACAAAGCGGTTGTACATACCTAGACTAGGTCGAGCCGGCCTACTCATGCTGTAGACAATAGGTCTACAGCGTGTCTCTACCACTTATAAATATTGGATATTTGGCACACAGGTAAAGCATGACCTTAATTACGATACAGGCTACTTAATATGCCCAAAAAAAATCCTTCCTGCCGGCGAAGCCACGAGCAACACCTAGCAGAATATAAATGTGTTAAAATTCAAGGTGTAAATTGTAAGCCAAACTTACAAATTAATTAGTAACAATATGAAATAGCAAAAAAATATAAATTAAATAACGAAAACAGTCTTTGAGGCTCGGCTTCTAAATTAATTCTTAATGAAGTAAAAATAATAGGTACCTAGTAAAATATTTTTTTAATAAAGCTTTATCACGCCTCTAGATAAAACATGATTTAGTAGAATTTTATACTGTAAGGAAATTTTTTCAACAAAGTGATTTCTTGAGACTAGAATATAATTTAGGCAAGTTTTTACTCATTTTTCAGTAGTTTTATGCAGTGATTAATACACCATTTGTTTTTTATACACGTTGGGATTTTGTGGTTTTGTTTTTGAAGTTATCTACACTAATATTATAAAGGGGAAAGATTTGTATTTTTGTTTGTAACGAATAAACTTAAAAACTATTGGATCGATTTGAAAATTCTTTCACCATTAGAATGCTACATTATCCCTGATGAACATAGGCTACTTTTTATCCCGGAAAAAACAGATCACACGGGTGGAGCTGCGAGGAAAAGCTAGTACTTTATATGGCGCGTTTATAAAAAAATATGAGTGAGTTTTTACGATGCGCGCGCACTCCGAAATCCAAATCGACCACACCACGAAGTTGTTTTAGTGTTTATGAGAACTGATGACTATATTCATGGTAGTTATTTTTGAAATAAAACTAATTTAAACGGATTTTCTCGCGGTAGTTATTTTTTTCAAAAATTCGATATAGCTGTCATTTTCGGGGTTTCTTGGGGTGTGGATTATGGAAACGACATTCATTTTCAAATCCAAGATGGCGGATATATTTTTTTAACAAATCAATATGGTTGTCATTTTCGAGGTGTTTTGGGGTGCTGATTATGAAAACGACATTCATTTATCCATCCTTACTTATTGTCAGACTATATGTAATCTAGTCTAGTAGTATATAGGTATATCATACGCGACACTGAACTTCATTAGAATTCTAATCCATACAGTTATGTTAACTACTCCAGAGTAGGGAAATACGTAGGTTAAGGTTGAGTGACGAGCAGGTTGCTCGCCTGATTAATGTTACGTGAAATTAAATGAAATTGTTTATTGGAATAAAATAGTATATTAATCATATAGGCAACTAAAATAGCGTTTGCGACAAGTCAGTACAAAAATAAATGAAACTTATGTATAGAAATCAGTGTCAACTAATATATACATAGCATCATCAAAATACACTCCGCAAATACATTAAAGCAATTTATTTTTCTATCTACGCGACCGCCGAAGCCCGGGGACGCGCAGTTGTAATACCACTAGCGGTCACCCATCCATAGACTGACCGCGCCAAAGGTTGCTTAACTTGCTCGTTTACTGATCAGTGAGTGCAGATGGCTATGAGAGCCTCATTACCCCAAAAATTACAAGACGCTACTTAGTTAACAAAGCGACACCTTGTGGCACACGTATGGACTTTCGCTCCGAATAAAGCTTGGCTTACCGGAAACTCCATAAACCTTCCGCCGACTAATTCCACACGAGACACCTAAACACGAATAACAAAGCCCCTGTATTTTTCATGTAATCCATGGATTACTTGAAAAGCGACGGTCTCGACCTCGAGTGGCCATTTTGAAATATAAGAGCCACAGCACGCGCTAATTTTAAGCGATTTTGCGCCTGCTTCGATACTACAATCGCATTGTTTATTTTTATTTGTTCGGAAAACTCACTTGCTAGCATTTGCAAAATAAATACAGAATAATTTTTAAATGGGCACTTACAAATTGTCACAATTAGTAAAAACAAAGTATTAATACATATTAGGATCGGATGATCACCAAATGAAGACCATATGTCAGTGAGGTCTTTCCCAATCCCCTCAGTTATCATTTCGGTCTTTTAAGGTCGGCAATCCAGGATTCTTCTCGTATTATGAATGTACATGAGCGTTGGAGATCACTTACCATCAGGTCACCTGCTCGTCTACGATAAAAAGTAACACTAAACTGACGGATCGGTATCCCGTATATGTAGGACGTCTAAGTTGAATTAAATAAAATAAATACACCCAACAGTCACATATATAGTCCTGACCCTACAGTAAGATGCGAGTCTTGTGTCGTGGGTATCAGGAACTACGAGAGACTTTCGGTCTCACAACACCCAGACCCCTAAACAAATATTTGTGGATCAGACAAATATTTCTCTCGGTGCGGTGATCGAACCCGCGGCCTCTCGCTTCACAGTCGGCTACTTGCCCGCTGCGCCACGGAGGCTTTCAATTAAATTTAAGCATGGGTTGGTGAAAGTGGATACAAATCGCAAATCGCTGACGCTAAAAGTATCACGTGTTCCGTGACCTTCAAATAAATTGCTTCTTTGATTCAATCCGTCCGGAGCTATTGTCTACATCGTTAGTAAGTTTTTGTCTAGACAACACTCGAATATTGATTGTAGGCGATCCAATTCTGTTCATTAATTCGACTTACTGGTTCGCAGAATGATTGTTGTTATGGCTGGGTTATAGCAGGATCCAACGGTTCAAGTTTAGTTGATCAACTGCTTAATCCACTGCTATTTAATACTAATAAATAAATCTCAAGTCAGACCCATAGCCCTAACGTCCTCGTACGTATATCTTATGTCGTGGGTATCACGAACTAAAAGAGACCTTCAGTCTCACGACACCCAGACCCGAAATATATGAGGAGAAATGTTAATTTGGGTGTGAAGATTGAATCCGCGGCCTCACGTTTCACAATCGATTTAATCGACTCAACCATACACTTTAGTTGACTCAACTTACTTGAACAACTAAAATCGCACCGTGTAAATTCTCTATTAATGATTTAGTCGGACATTGCTGCGTCATTTGAAAAATAACTAGCCATTAATGAGTTTCTGAGTACCGAAATACATGAAATAAAATACCGTATCTTTCGGTTTCTTTGACTTATGATCGTCCCCAATGTTCTGTTTGCCGATAGATTTGGTTACCGGCAGTAAATTTTTGACACATTTTGTATGAAAAAAACGCTATCGATAGTAGGCATATAATCCTTATATAATATCCGTAAATAGAATGTAATCTACGGCCATTAGAAGTTTGAAATAGGACCTTAGTAGGGGCCATAGACATTAGTATTTTACATTAATTTCAACTTGATAAGTTACTTCTAACTGTAGGTCTTAAAGAACGGATAGACGGATAACAAAGCGATCCGATAACCTTTTCGTTCTTTGTCTTATTGGATTTGGATCTCATACAAGGTCGCCTTAATTTGAGTTAAGTGTAGATGTGGGGGGGTTAGTAGGTTAGGAGGTTCGTAAGCGCGATCTAAGCGATTAAATGTATTTTTTGCTGCCGGAGACACCAATTACCATGAATTGGTTAGGTTGAACGGTGACCAAATAGCTCGAGGCCTCCCCTCTCCGATCTTCGTACGAAGGCGACTTGATATGAGATATTTACCTCCTTCTGAGGTACGATACCATAAAAATCACATCATTAATAATAATAACACCATGCGTACGGTGGTCGCTATCCGGATATGCATGAATCTTACTACCAGCATTCACAATGAAGCGTGAAAATAATTCAGAAGCCAAAGAAAACGACAGTCTACACAATGATTTCATATCCAAAAACCCCAAATTCTACAACAGCGAAGTAACAGAATGATTGATCAGCTTTGCAATAAATAAAGCATTCCGCACACCGTACGCTGCTTTTTTCCATCAAGAGCCGTTTTACGAGGGTCGGCGCACTCCTAGATATCTGCTCGGTTTACGAGGGTAACACTTATGTACTGCGAGTTGGATAAAATGCTACGTGACAAATCTTTGCGACAGTTCGGCTCGCGTAATTGCAAAAAGGGATTCTGGATTTTTTTGAATTCAGAATGGTATGAATTGATATGTTGTTAGTTGTAAGCTGGGTATGCAAAATATTGAATACTAGCTTTTGCTCGCGGCTCCGCCCACGTGATCAAATAAACAAACAAACAATCAAACTCTACAGCTTTATAATATTAGTATAGATTTGATTTTGATTTGACAACGGAAGCCTTCAAATAATATTATTTAGGTAGCTTAGCAACGGAAGCCTTCAAATATGAATAATTTTCCCCGTTTTTGCAATATTTTTCACTGATGCTTCGCTTCTAATGGTCGCAGCGTAATATTATATATCCTAAAGCCTTCCTCGATAAATGGACTATCCAACACAAAAAGAATTTTTTAATTCGAACCAGTAATTCCTGAGATTAGCGCGTTCAAACAAACAAACAAACAAACAAACAAACAATCAAACTCTACAGCTTTATTATTAGTATAGATTAAAATATCCGCTTTTCACTAAGTGCATTTGGATGTATACACAGTACATATAACAAATCAACATTTTTTTATATTTTTGTCTCTCTGTCTGTCTGTTTGTTTCGGCTAATTTTTGAAATGGCTGCACCGATTTTGACGGGATTTTCACTGGCAGTTAGCTGATGTAACAAGGAGTAACTTAAGCTACTTTTTTTTAGAAAAAAAATAGTTTTAGAAAAAAAGGGTCACAGGAAAAATAAATAAAAACCAATGACAAATTTAATAATGTTCGATTCAAATAAGGAAGTTGTAAACATACTTTTCTTTACGCGTAATACAGAATTAATAAGTTTTCGTAAACTCTGCGAACTGAACAATAACTTTTTTGTTAAATACCACGCGGACGAAGTCGCGGGTAACAGCTAGTACAAAATAAAAACAAAAGTAGTTTACCTTTATACATCTTTTATAGTCGTTATATAAAGACGTTAGTTAACTATATTTTCCCATCTGCGCAGTAGTTTGTAAGTTCTAACAGAAAATCAGTTAACAAAAATAATTAAGGAAAGACAGTTTATTTTAACATAAAGTTTTACGTTCCAGCGAACTCGTGTCTGGAACTGAAGTAATTTTCTCTCAACTTTATCTCAACTTGTATTTCGAGGTGGTAGAACTACATAAAAATGGTATAACAATAGCGCTCTACGTATAAGGCCGCGGACTCGAAGTCAGCGGGTGCGGGGCGGCGGCGGCGGCCGCGCGGGTGCGGCGGAGACCCGGTCTCGAAGCCAGCGGGCAGATCGCGCGGCGCTAGAGCGGCGTAGTGTTGTGCTATGAGAAATTAGTGTCTGTTCGCGAACGAAATTGATGTGAATATGATGTTCCATATAAATAATCATTGAAATAATTTGCTTCATCATGTCGGCGGGCATTTTTGAAAATACACAACACTACGTCAATGCAGACGCGCAGTTGCCGCTCGATTGGCGCGCGCCGCCCGTACGTCGCTCCTCGCGCCCGCGCCGCGCCGCTGCTTTCGAGACCGGGTCCATTTAAATCTATGCATTTGAACGCGCCGCTCCCGCGCCGCCGCCGCTTGCCGCTGACTTTGAGTCCGCGGCCTAATAATAGCTAGTGGTCTATGGGCCAAGGCTCGACCTAATAATCTAAGCTATGAAGAGGAAAGATTTGATTGTTTGTTTGCATTGAATATGCTCTGAAACTACTGAACCGATTTGAATTCTTTCACCATTAAAATCCTACATTATTCCAGATGAACATAGGTGATAGAATATATTCATAAAAGTTAGGGATCCATATGAAAACTTCGATAATGTAACCCAACTTGTGAAAAAAATACCTAAAAAATCGTTATATCGCGTTCCAGGATCAGCCAGTGCAAATCTGTTTTTTCCGAGGAGCTTTATGGTTGGACGGGGCGCGTATAAAGGTATCCTTGTATCCTTGTGCCTGCATCGGTCATCCGCCTATCCTGTTGCAGGCTCCTCGATTAACTTCTGCCCTCATCGGAGTGTGAAGAAGCTTTTATACAGGCCGGCATGATTCTGGTGGTCGCCGGTTTTTTGGACTGCACTGCGCTTACCATCAGGTGTAGTTTGCGTCTCTTTGCCGAGGTCGAATAAGAAACTGTCGGTACACTGAATATTGGGGGTGGCCATTGCTTTGTGATCGATAGAAACAAATAAGTCAAATGTAAATACAAAGCGCATTTGACCAATCAACGGAGCGTATAAACACATGCTGAGTTCAAATTAACTGTTTCACAAGTGAATAATTTTCAAACAGCCCGGCGGAACGGGTGTAATTTTCGTCCATGATTAAAAAAAAACGTACAACTCCGCGTAACGTGTGGTTGGTCTGTCGGAGCGGAGCTTTTTATTGTATCTAAATAAACCATCGAGTTATTCCGACTTTTTAATTTAATTAAATATCTCATGTGAGGTTCGTACATCATTACATTGTCAGTATAAATAAAACATAACATTCAAATTCAAATTCATTTATATATTGGCCTAGTTTCCATCTACGAAAGATGATCTAGGAGGCGTCAGTTCGGTTGCGAGTCAGCCACGCACTTCCGCGCATGGCTAAAGATACCTATTCGAGAGTGGCAGCAATGGCCACATTTTTGGCAGGTAAACACATTCCCCGAAAATGATGTGAGGTTAGCGGCTCTTTGGTGTCTTAAGGTCCGCTTCTGGGCCAGCAATTCGAACCACCATTTATCGTGGGTAGCTACACCGTCACAGATGAGTTTTCTCCAGGCATTTCTGTTATCCCCCTGACTTTCCCATCTATCACGGTCAATTTGGAAAGTTGACATATAGAGCTTAATACTGTCTTTCCAACGCAGCATTGGACGTCTGATAGGCCTTTTGGCGTCTGCTATCTCCCCCAACAGAGTTTTTCTCGGCCAGCGAGAGGGTTCCATCCGGTATACGTGACCCAACCAGCGGATGCGCTTTTGCTTCAGTAGAGCGATGATACTAGGCAGTTGGGCGGTCTTCTTGAAGACCGCCCAAATTCATTTAATAATCTTAATAATCATGTAGGCAATTATGACATGGCAATACAATAAGCTGATCAAGATACTTAATTCTACATTACAATATAATATGTATATAAATAGTTCTTCTGTACGCGTCTAGTCAACTGAACTCCTCCCAAACGACTTCGCCGAAACCCGTTGTGTGCGCTTCGAGGCGGGCTCCAGGATATTTTTCTAGGCTTCTATACGCTGGCTGTACCGGTCAATAGCAGGCAAGCCAACGCCACGTTTCGACTCACGGGATCGAGGCAGTCACTGACGCAGGTGAAGCCGCGAGAGACAGCCAGATTATATAACATAACATCGAGTTGCAACTTTGGATAACCCTAAATGTTAAACAGTTGAGCTTTTGTCTCACTCCGATATTGTTATTCTCGCTCACGCACGATCTTATCGTCAATTCGTCAATCGTTGCGTCAATTTTTTTTATTTATGTTTGGAAGTCTAGATTTTGATAAGATCCCGTACCATAGGCAAACCGGATCATCAACAAACCTTAATAATTTTAAACTGAAGGTAGATCATATAACATTAATATTTCAAGACAACCTACACCTCAGTCCACCCAGTGACCACGGAGGCTAAAATGCTTTCGAAACGTCGCGTCGGGACCAAAATGAAAATAAAAACTGCGATAAAATCCGTTTAAATTAGTTTTATTTCAATATACTGTACAAAAACACTGTCAGGTGTATGTAACGATTCCCAAATACGACTACACCCTTCTGTAAGACAATGTATATCGTAATTATAGTTGATTTATAATTATTGAACTTTACAATGGCTATAAATTCAGCTGTTATCTATTGCGAGTTGTGATATAGTGTCAAAGTGGCTTTAATTAACTAAATTAACTGTAACTAGCGTGGGCGACATTATGTGTATGTAACTTGTGACTCTACACGCGTCTTGTTACCGCATTATTTTGTGATTGGACTTACCAGAAGCAGATTTGTTCGGCTATTTGGCATAGCATTTTTGCCGCCAAGCAACAGTGTGTAAACTGTTCTGTTTCGGTTTGAAGGACGTTGTGGTGTTGCTTCTGTTTTGGGGCAGGCGTAGCGCCTACCATCAGGCAGCGCCTTGCTCGTCTCGCCATGCTATCAAATAAAAAATAAATAAAAAAACATTCGAATTTTGTCGGGCCATTTACTCGTAATCAATAAATTAGTAATGTGAGTGGTAATTGAGTGGTAGAGCCACGCTGTAGACAGTTTTGTCTACAGCATGAATGGGCTGGCTCGTCCGGATCGTTACCACTGTCTCACAGAAAACCGACGTAAAGTAGCGGCTTGCTGCTGCGTTTCGTACGGTGAGTGAGATAACCGGAAGCCCAAATCCCCTCCCCTTCCCAATCCCTAATTATCCCTTTCCTTTAAGGTCGGCAACGCGCCCATGACTCTTCTGGTGGTGGGCGTACATGGGCGGTGGAGATCACTTACCATCAGGTGACCCACTTGCTCGTTTGCCGGCCTATGCTATAAAAAAAAAAAAAAAAAAAATTGTAATGTGTTTATAACGTGTATACACGTATTATATTATGTGCTTGGAGCAGGGTTAAGGCACCCTTTCCTAAATAAAGCATATTAAGCTTTAGCTAGCGTGATATTCAAATATTAACGCGTTTTATGTTGTTGATAAAAAACAGTATGTAGGTTATACACACTGGTGCTTAATTTCTAACAGCAAGCGACTGAAACAAGGAAACAACTTCACGCCGTATGATGTCCTGACATGATTGCAAACCTCGAAACGTATTTATGTACACAATAAGCGGTCGCGATGCTGTCGTCGTGTGTGGCGATCTCTTATTTCCATTGCGTATTTAAAAACAAGTCGAAAATAAATTAGTTTGTAGCCATTAAAATATGCTGAAAGGGGTTATTGTCAAATGATGGAAAAAATATGCATGATATTCCGTGTTGCGTCATAAGACAGGTCACGCGACTACGGTGCACGCGTGCGAGGGAGATAGTGCGATTTTCCCTCTACGCGCCCACCTTTGCTCGTACTAATTATAAAACATGAAACGCGGCCTCATTTCTTGCCCAATTTTAATTATGTTTTCGCAAATCAGTTTATTTTTATCACTATTATCGGTTTCATATAAAATAATGTATAAAATTAAACATAGTCAATTAATATTATAGCTATAAATAAATAATAATAAAGCTAAAGCTATGAACGTTCATTTCGATTAATCGCTGAAGTCATTCAGAAGTTTTACGATCATTAACGATACATCATTAACGACACGCACTAACGATAAAATATATATAGCTAATAAAAAGTCACGAATCGCCCCTCAATCCATGTCCATCCCTCGTCTTAAAGGAAACGTGTGTTCAGCACTGTGGTGATCACTTACCATCGGACGGCGCACTCGCTTAATTCCTGACCACTTTTATTTATAATAGCTGTTGCCCGCTACTTCATCCGCTGGTTATTTTTCAGTTCGCAGAGTTTACTTTTTAACTTAAATTTTTTTCGTGAGATTCAATTTTTTTTCTAAAACTACTTTATTTTTAAATAAAAACAGCCTAATATACTCCTTGTTACATCACCTATTTGCTAGTGAAAGTTCCGTCAAAATCGGTCCAGCTATTTCAGAAATTAGCTGGAACAAACAGACAGACAAAAATGGTAAAAAATGTTGTTTTGTACCGTGTATACATTCAAATGTACTTAGTTAAAAGCGGTTATTTTAATATTACAAATAGACAAGGCAGTTTTATTTTATTTAGATAAGGTGTCTACGTGTATACATAGCTACAAGAAACGAGGTCAAAAAATAAATCTAATGTCACCCGTGAAATATTGATTTATAAATCGGATTGGAACCGCTTACACGGTCCGACAGAGGGTCTAAGGGTAGTGCGACGTGGGACCTCCCCGGCCCTCGGGGCCAAAAACGATTACACAAAGAGTATAAAGAAATCAATACAATCTTTTGTTCTGATTGTGTATTTGAAGAGGACATTGTTTGAAGAGATAAATTCACGAGTCATTGCTTTCGTATTATAATTTATATTTATTTCTATTTATTAGAATTGAAATTTTGAGAAGGTTTATAATCTCAGTATATATATATATCAGGACCCGGATCAGGTATTTATTGTTTTATTTAATAGAATGACGAGACGATCGTAAGCGCCACGCCTGCCCATAAACAGATGTAACATCACACAGAATTTTGAATTACAAAGCATGGCACTGAACTGCGCTCGTCACCCAGAGACATAAGACGTTAAGTCTCATAATGCCCAGTAATTACACTGACTTCAATGTTCTTCAAACCGAAACATAACAGTGCTTAGACACTGTTGCTTGGCGCTAATATTTCCAACTCTTCCGTAAACTTCTGTCTGATTAATTTTTTTTGCGAGACATTTAGGAGACTCTTCACGCTTCAAGCTTCACTGCTTGGTCTCAAGAAAAGTGCGTGCATGCGTTTCAATAATATAAAACAAATAAATATATCGCAACGCAAAGAATGCCACTGCATAATTGCATTCTCACGCTTCGCTAAAAGAATTCAATATGGGAGAGGTGAGAATACGTTGGCCCACATACGAGACACCTTAATTGCTCCTATATGTGAAAAATATTACATTCCAGATGTTAAATATGTAAGGAGCCAAACTTTAAACAGCTCTATATACAGCATGAAGATCAATCATCTAATAGATATTTGCCATGGCAAATATTGTATGGAGGGGTTTTACTTCTACTTTTTTGTTGTTATTGAAGGTATATTTGTCACTCACATAGACGTGGTAGGATACTAGAGTGGTGGACGAAATGATATTTAAGAGATTGTCAAGTTCAGACCATAATCAGTTGTCTTGTAACAGTTTTGGCGTGTAAACGCTGTTCCGTATTGATAGCTAATTATTACAGAATATATTTTATAAATGTACATGTACTAAAATGTTAAATAATGAAAATGTGCTGATAATAAAGAGTCTAAACACGACGGCATTAAGTTTTATTCCCTGTCTAACCTTATACATCTCACAGAAATCCACCGTAAACTTATAGTTTGCTATTGCATTTTCTAAGCGATTCTAAGCTATTTTTTCAAAAATCATCGTGAAATAAATAATTGCTGACCTAAATTCGCCCTAATGCCTGAGACAATACGACTGCTCCCCTCACTATTCATCCTTGGTATGACTGTGATGTAAGAACTCATACTAATAGCGACACACTGGCCTATATTCTTTCCTGCGCCTGAAGCTAGCGGAGGGAGGAGGGGAGACTACCTCCCTTAGCTGCTTATGTATATTTTGCTTTGTCAATATTAAATATTTGTTAGACATTGCACAAACTTTGAAATAAGAATACATTAAAGTATATTAATACATGACGCAGCGTTGGCTCAGCGGGGAGTGGACTGGATTGTCAAGATAAAAGTCGCAGGTTCGAAGCCAGCCCCAAGAGCATGCTCATGCCTCTGATTTTTGTATTAATGTTGATTATTGCTTGCTTTAACAGTAAAAGTAGTAGTAGACGTCGCTGGATGAAGATGATGAAGTTAGCCATAAGAATTTCAAATTCTCCCGACGACGACACGCCATCTGTGTTCCGCCAATAAGCGGGCGGCCTGCATTGCCGCGCAAACCCCATTTTGAGTAGTGGACAATGGAGTGGCGCCCGACCGGTAACATGTAGCGAGTTCGACGCGTTTTCAAATGTTTTTGTTTATGTAATCCGTCATTAAAAGTGTCAGTTCTCCCCCCGAGGTTGAGTGTTCGATTCCTCATAATAAATTATTTGAAAAAGACATACATAATTTGGGTAACAAAAGCCCTGTAATATGAAGAAAAAGTAAACCTCCACAATGTTTTTTCCATAAGCACATCAAATATGTTTAATAAATAATAAATATTACCGTCGACCCGTAGAACAAATGAAGCGAGATTAGAATTATCCGGTCGACATTACTTCAGAGCCTTTGTGTCTTAGAGCTTCCGCGGGCGACCGGATCTCTCCCATGGGAACCCTCGGCCGTCGCAGGCAACCTCCACGCTTTGTAAAACTAACGATATCCCCTGAGACTGTGGGGCTTTTGACTCGATGTTAGTTTAACATATTGGAAGTACATAAGGTATTTGAGACCGCAAATTATTAGCTGTCCGCACTAAAATTTCTAAGATTTAGATTTATAAGTAAGGCCTATTTTTTAAGAATTCTCTATGTAACAACATCGCTTCTATGTAGCCTACCTGATAATTAGCTATATCCTCAGGCATAACAGATTTCAGCTCAAATCTCTTCCAAGCTAAAAAGTTAGAATGTACTCATCTCCCATATTATCTGTTACAGTGATTCCAATTCTTAATTATTATATTTTTTACATTTCCATATATAAAAATCTTATTTTTAATATTACTTTACGTTCGGGCAGACAGGATAATTTGATTGGTCACACTTCAAGCCCGAGAGAGCTCTGCTTTTGCAAGAGATTTAAAAAACATATTTTTGCTAGGATTTTTCCTATCACATTTCCCGACACTAGTTGTGAACGCCATATAGATAGATATATTGGATTTACGAGGTTCGGATACAACATGCTATGTATCTCATTGAGGGTTATATTTATTCTAATACATAGTTTGTTATTGTAGAAGACACTTAGCACCTCACTTATTAACTTTTTAAGCACTGCTTAGATAAACACTATTTTAGTCTCTTTCTAGCCACTTTGTGAATCGCGCCACAAAGTGGTAGGTGTGGGACCTATGCGAGAGGCTGTCTGGGTTGGTACCAACGCTTTGTCTATTTCTGCCGCCAAGCAACAGTGTATGAGCACTGTTGTGTTTTGGTTTGAAGGACATTGAAGCCAGTGAAATAGGCGTTATGAGACTTAAAATCGTATGCCTCGGGGTGACGAGCGCAGTTCAGTGCCATGCAGTGCTTTGTAATTCAAAGTTCTGTGTGGTGTTGCTTCTGTTTATGGGCAGCCGTAGCGCCTATAGGCGAGTGCCTTGCTCGTCTCATCATTCAATGAAATTAAAAAAACAGTATGTGCGTAGCTCTAGGGAGAATATAACAGCTGCGTAGCACCACACTCACGTATAGATTTTTTAACACGCCTCGCGTATTGCGCCGCATCCTTGTATAGTTTTTTGTATCAATGCAACTGGCGTCTGCTGGCGTATATAATATGCGCTCATAACAATACAGCATTAATGTCCGATTATGGTCACAACAAGCCGGCGTTAAATGGAATAAATTTAACTTAAACTATTCGCACAGACAAACACTATATATTCAGATTGCAGTCATAAAAATGGTAAACCACGCCACTTTTGACAGCAAATGAATTCAGCTGATTATGCTATTCTAAAGCATAAAAAGTAATGGAGTGATAAAAGAAGACAAGCAATGCATCTGAAAACGCGTCTGGCATTTTTATCACGTGTGAGTATCCGAGACGGATCGGGTTAACAAAATCTTCACGGATTACATGTCTTGCTACTTACGAGTAATGCGTTTCGACCGGGCTTGCGGTGAACTGGGGCGGGGGGCATGAACCTTGGAACCCATTTTTTAATACACGCAATGTATTTGCACATAATACAAGACTCTGTTAATACAAATGAAACGTGATATATGGCTGAGTTAAATATTTAGAGCGAATTGTTTCAAATAGTTAGTACATATATACATACATATATACAAGTATATCGCCACTGGAAAGGCAATACTAAAGGCTTACGCACACCGGGATGGTATGGCAGAGGGTTGAAATTTTTACTAAAGGACATTCAAACTTATCTATACAGACTTATCGATACTGAAATAAATAAATTAATTTGAATTGAATTGAATATAGGTAGGTTACTCTATAAGTACGTAAGATTACGACATAAATTACAATGTTTTAAATTGATTCCGTGGCATTGAAAGGGATTTCTTGACACGGTATTGGAGAGCGCGCTAAGGGATAACGCAATAAAATTGAAATAGTACTCAAGCTTAGGCTTTTTACGGTTTATTTATTAAATTATTAACTTATTAAAATTGGTCAAAAATAAAATATAAATCACCCCAACAAAAATGCTCCTTTTGAGCAAAGTTAAAACACTTTCAGTGAGCTTAACGCCTCTAATGAGTTCCAAAACGAATACTGAATATTAATGCGTTTTACAGAACTAATTTTTCGCTCGCTTTAAATAAATTTAAGCTCATTTTATCTATATATTTTAATGAAGTGTGTTTTAAAATGTGTTCTGTTATATTCACTATAATTTCTGTTATATTTAAAGTCAGGACCAATTTCTTTTTATTTATTTTCATTAATATCTGTCCCAGTAGTTAATAGTCCTTTAGCTGCCCACAGACCAAACATACGAAATAGAAATCGCAACTATATCAAGCTGAGTGAAATCAAGCGTGTCATATTTCACGAAAGCAGTTGTTGAGTTGGAAATATTTTAGGTTTTTTCACAATATTTAAACAGGAAAACATATTTTTCGATTAAATCAAAGTGTTCAAATCAAACTCTTGCACAAGTTCTAGTACTTCGTCTCAACACCCAAAGTCCGTTCATTTGAGATTTCTGTGATATTTTTTGAATGGTAGTGCCACGCTGTAGACAGTTCGGGCCGGCTCAACCGGCTCATTGCTCCTGTCTCACAAAAACAGCATAAATTAGTGGTTTGCCGCTGCGTATACAGTGAGATATATATCTCTTAGATACCTCTATATAAATTGGTTACATTGGTTTTTATTCTTTTTTTAAGGGTTTTTACTTAGTAACATGACAAACTCATTGTACGTTTTGCCAGTTGATATTACACAATATGTTATGCGACATGTTAATAAATGTAAAATTTTCATATGATTAGACATTTCTCAAACATGTTTAATGGTTTTATACGATTTAAGAATCATTGTGCAAGTCGGCCCAAGTGAAAGAAGTTATTTAAATTTAATTAAAATCAGACAAACTTTGAGATTTTTCCTCTAAAAAATAATCTGTTAATCAGTCTGTTCATTTATACAGAATCTCACGACACACACACATCCATACACATAACAAGTGGTAAAAAAAATAACGTGCCTATTATTTATCGGGGGTTAAAATCACGACTAAATTCCGTTTATACTATCCCCAAGCGTACACAGCTCACACGACATAAACTTTTACGGTACAAGCACAAAAGAAAAATTTACAGCTCCTATAAAATACTTTGTTTAGCTGCCTCGTAAATTATTGGGTTTAATTAGAGAAATAAGGGACTTTAAATTCACGTCGCAAGTTAAACGTCGACTATGGGATTACTACTATACTAAGCCTCTGTGGCGTAGCGGGCGAGCCGGCTTCCCAAAGAGAGGCTGCGGTTTCGATCCCCGCACCGAAACAAATGTTTGTGTGATCCACAAATATTTGTTTCGGGTCTGGGTGTTGTGAGAACGAAAGTCTCGCGTAGTTCCTGATTCTCACGGCATAAGACTTGTGTCTTACTGTGGGGTCAGTGCTAATGTGTGTGGCTGTTGGATGTATTTATTTATTTAAGCCCCTGTTTCAGAAGCAAGTAAAAGTGATTTGTTAAATCATTTATCATAATTTATGACAGCATAAGATTTAACAAAAGTTAAAAAAATAACACTGAAAGTAAAAAAAAAATGTTATTTTTCTATTCCTGATAGCCACCGACTCCAAAAAGACCTATAGAAATTGTTACTTTTGACTTTTCAGTGTAACCAGTACACTCACATTTCGCCGAGCATATTTCCGTCCCATGACGTGAGGGGGCGAGCCTATCGCCATACCGAGCATAATTCCAGATTCCGACCTGGTAATGACCATTTCGTGATAGAAAACCCCAATATCATTTTACCCGACCCGGGTACTGAGACTTCAGCACAATAGTCGTACCGTACAACTGCTCCACCGAGGCAGTCAACGTCAAATATCATAAATCAAATTCGGTTTCACTCCGCATATAGATAATGTGTGAAGAAGTGATATAAGTCTGTTAATTTATATTTTTTGCCACCGAAAAAGATAGAGATATTATTATACTACTATTATTAAACTTTTACTGCCACTTATATGTTTTATTGGAACGAAGTTCCTTACGGCAGGCTTGGAGGGGATAGGGATTTCGCTGCGTGACCGAACTGAAAAAAATGTGATAGTTAAACCGTAAGAAAAATGCGTGGAAAAAATGCGTGGAAAAAATGCGTGGAATAAAAGCGTTAAATGAGACGTGTTCCTTTTTTAAAATGAAATTCATTCAGCCAGTTATTGAAGTATTTTTATATCTCCTTCGATTTTTAAAAGATTACGCTAGCTCGTTATTATTTATCTATACTAATATATTAGGTCCTTACATATGAAATTGGCGTTTTTCGTACTGGCCACTTTAATCACAAATTTCTCCTCTTTGGTAAGGAATTCCAAATTCAAATTTGTACAGCTATAGACTCATGTATTTGTGCTTAGATGATCGTCATTCATTTGTTTTTTTTCTTCTGTTTTTTTCTGTTTGCGTCACTCATTTTACAAAATGGAAAACTTAAAATATCGCATTATTTACGAGTACGAGTTCCGCCGTGGCACTAGTGCTGCGGAAACAACTCGAAGGGTGAATGATGTGTATGGCGGTCGTGTTGCAAAAGAAAACACAGTTCGTTTTTGGTTCCAACGTTTTCGTTCTGGAAATTTCGACCTGCAGAACAAGCCCCGTGGACGGCCTGAGACTCAAGTTGATAATGAAGAGTTGAAGGCTATTGTGGAAGCGGATCCATCGCAAACCACGTCCGAGTTAGCTGCAGGCTGCGATGTTAGTGATAAAACTGTTTTAATTCACTTGAAGCAAATTGGGAAGATTAAAAAGCTTGAAAGGTGGGTACCTCACGAATTGACTGAAGCAAACCGGCAAACGCGCGTCGACTGCTGCGTTACATTACTAAACCGGCACAATAATGAAGGTATTTTAAACCGAATCATTACCTGTGATGAAAAATGGGTTCTTTACAATAATCGGAAGCGCTCAGCGCAATGGTTGGATCCTGGCCAGCCAGCCAAATCCTGCCCCAAGCGAAAATTAACCCCAAAAAAGTTACTTGTAAGCGTTTGGTAGACTAGTGCCGGTATTGTTCATTACAGTTTTCTCAAATCTGGCCAGACTATTACGGCTGATGTCTATTGTCAGCAATTGCAAACCATGATGGAAAAGCTAGCGGCTAAACAACCTAGGCTGGTCAATCGCTCCACGCCACTGCTGCTTCACGACAACGCTAGACCACACACTGCGCAACAGACGGCTACTAAATTAGAAGAGCTTCAATTGGAAAGTCTAAGACATCCTCCGTACTCCCCGGACCTTGCTCCAACAGATTACCATTTTTTTCGAAATTTGGATAACTTCTTGCAAGGGAAAAAATTCAACTCCGATGGGGCAGTCCAAATCGCCTTCAAAGATTTTATTGATTCCCGTCCGACTGGTTTTTTTAATAAAGGGATCAATGAACTACCTATGAGATGGCAAAAGTGCATAGAAAATAATGGTTCATACTTTGATTAATTAAATATATTATATTAAAAAATATTCGACTTTTTGTTCCTCCCATACAAAACGCCAATTTCATATGTAAGAACCTAATATAAAGCTGTAGAGTTTGATTGTTTGATTGTTTGTTTGTTTGTTTGTTTGTTTGTTTGAACGCGCTAATCTCAGGAACTACTGGTTCGAATTGAAAAAATCTTTTTGTGTTGGATAGTCCATTTATCGAGGAAGGCTTTAGGCTATATAATATTACGCTGCGACCATTAGAAGCGAAGCATCGGTGAAAAATGTTGCAAATACGGGGAAAATTATTCATATTTGAAGGCTTCCGTTGCTAAGCTACCCAAATAATATTATTTGAATGCTTCCGTTGCTAAGCTACCCAAATCTATACTAATATTATAAAGCTGTAGAGTTTGATTGTTTGTTTGTTTGTTTGATCACGTGGGCGGAGCCGCGAGCAAAAGCTAGTAATTACATAAGTTGATAAAAAATGCTATACAATAGCTTTACCGCGGCAGTCTCCGAGTGCCACACGTCTTTTTTTTATTTATTTCTATTTTTCTATTTCTATGTAATTTTATGTTGTCAAACAAAAATAAAGAGACATATTTTGTTATTTTAGTTGATAATTTGAATTACGATGTTTTTTTATTTTAAGTAATTTATTATTTCCTAAAATACTGAATTTCCTTAATACTTTCTTGTACTTAAATAAAAACTAATCAGCAAAATTTAAGAGAAAAATCAAGAAAACCTACATAAAATTGAGCACGACTTTTTTTGCAATTTGTGTCGATTCTACATTAGCCGAAGGAACTTCGTTCCTACCTGGTGTCCCACGACACACACCAATTTTTTTTTTTTAACCCCGAACAAAAAAGGGTAATTACAAGCATTACCCCTTTAATTCGTGTCTGTGGAATTATAGACTGTTTCGAATATGGGTGTGGGTATTTCTATTTAAAATCTGGTTTAATCGAGATATTTCTTGGGTATTTTTGAATAACATCTGTTCCGTAATTTAAAAATTACTTAACAATTTAAGTGACTTAATTAATCGCCGTTGGGAGTGTATAGCGGTTAAGTTATAAAAAATTATAAAACAAAAAACATAGTCTTCTAAACAAATTTTATTTAACAGTACTACTAGTTAAACACGCAAAAACTTAATTGGGTTCCAACATGTCAAGCTGTTTTACAACCCTATCAATTTTTTTTAATGGAATAATAATAACCAAAATAGTTCCACACCACATTTACACGTTTACACATTTTTACTGTTACCTAAAACACACGGCTCACCTATTTTTATCAGCGGATCAACACGAATATTTAATTAACGCTTATTTTTATTATTCATGACGAAAATAAAGTAAATAATATCACGCAATTTGCTATGCCCAACAACCATAGTTCCACACAAAACCTACTTACATCAAAGGTCATCTACGCACCTTTTATTTAGTATTGTACGTGTTCATAGGCAGCTAACTTACCATCACGTGACCTTTGCTAGTTACGCTCTGCTATAAAAATAAAACTTAACCAACGATCGCTCGCCCGATAACCTCGAAAATTACAAAACACGATTTACAAAGCTCTCGCACTCGGGCGTGTTGTTAACGATCGGTTCCGAGCAGTGTCAGCGACGCGACGCTTGTTACGTAACTTATAAACTAGAAGCGTTTCCTTTGTGGAATTCACATATTTGTTTTAGTACTTGTGAATGTTGACGTTGGCTTCGATTTATTTGTATGTATTGTTCAATTTCCCTGTTCTAATTAGTTTTCACAGTATTAATGTATATATTGAATGACAGGGTCCGTGGCGCGGTGGGCAAGTAGAATAACCTAGCGTGGGATCAGGACTAAATATGTGACTGTTGGGTGTATCTATCATTATTACTGTTGAATAATATAATGAGTCCTTTATTTAATGCCTGAAAATATTACTAAACTATATACTACATTATAATATGTCTCTTATATTTTATTTCATTGTGCCTTCTGGCAAAAGCCTTCTTTGACTATTTTCATTATTATATTAAGCGACCTTTCTCCAATTTACCCCTGCTATCATCAGAGTTCTTCCCTTTTTAAGTACCATCGTCTACAACTTCTCTAATAAATACTTCTTAAATACAATCCCGTATATGTACCATACTTAGGTTCCCTTTCCTCTTGTTATATATCTATTTGAATTACATTAAATTTTCTACGTGACTGACTGGTTCAAGAACACCAAACTAAGCCGCTGAAATGTTGAATTTATATCAGCATAGTGCTGCATATATATCACTAAGAAAGCTCATAATTGATGTTTTACGTTTACGCGAATGTTACATTTTGAAATAAAACTAATTTGAACCGATTTTATTGCGGTTTTTTACTTTAATTTTCGCAATTTTTTGCGGTTTTTTAATTTACTCACTCAGTCCACCCTATGACCACGAAGGCTGTAAAGCTTTCGAAACATCCGGACCAAATTTAAAATAAAAATCCGAGATAAAATCCATTCAAATTAGTTTTATTTCAAAGCTCATAAATATTCCATCTTTACTTATAGAACCGGTATCAAGTAGTACCCGGGCGAAGTCACACCAATAATAATATTTATTGTAATAAAATATATTGTAATAATAAATAATATAAACTTTTTATCCCATAAACGACTTTCTGAAAGACGAAACTGTATGAAAGCCATGTAATTGGGTGTATAAAAGCAAATTACCAGTTACTTATCATGAAATATGAGGAAGTTCATAGCCTACTTTGAATTTGGAAGTTAGGCTTCTTAGTGTTAATATTCGGGTATCATATTTAGTATCCCGCTCCTGTAAATCCTTTGTTAAGTTAATGTTTTAATGTTATTGTGGTGTTCGGCGTTCGTCGTATTTCTACTTGAGTTCCAATCTACCCCTACACCCGGCCTGATCCACACACATCCGTGAACACCATTTATACAACGTGATACATTTATACACAAAGCTGTAGTCATATTTGAGGATCATTACATAATTTATGTACATCTTAATTAATTACATAGTATAAAATGAAGTCGCTTCCGCTGTCTGTTCGCTTAGATCTTTCAAACTATTCAACGGATTTTAATGCAGTTTTCAGAAATAGATAGAGCGATTCAGGAGAACGGTTTATATGTATATCACGCTATGATCCATGGGATCAGGAGAGTAACATGCATGTGAAACCACGAGGGACAGCTAGTGATATTATAAAAATCTTGGCATCCTCGTTCATCATTCGTTTATCACTATTGATGTAACGATCACCCTATAAATAAAGTGATTTGCGTGAGAGAGAATATCAATGATAGAGAGATAGGTACAATACTCAGCTGTTTATCGTGTAATTGTTGTCCAAAGTTGAATATTCACTTATCAAAAAAAAAAATTATAGCCTAGCAATGCAATTCGATTTTTTACTATGGAGTAGAAATACCTATAGCGTATACTATACGTTGTTTAAATTTGACCACACCTTTCCGTGTAACATTGTATATATTATTATACGGATAAAGGGTTGATAAAGGACATGCCATAGACCTAAGAAAACACCAGCAATGGAAATTTATTCCATTATCTGCTTAAGCATAACAGTCACACTCACAGTTCTTATCGCAAATAAAGACACCCTGTATAATGGATATCAAGAATTACTAGGGACTACGGTCCCACAACACCTAGACTACTTACAAGGTGGTAGGTCCCTCGTATGCGAGAGGCCGTCTGGATTGGTACTACCGCGCCGTCTGTTTCTGCCACCAAGCAAGAGTGTGTTAGCACTGTTGTGTTTCGGTTTGGAGTACATTGAAGCCAGTGAAATTACTGGGCATTATGAGAATTAACATTTTATGTCTCGGAGTGACGAGCGCAGTTCAGTGCCATGCAATGCTTTGTAATTCAAAGTTTTGTGTGGTGTCGCTTCTGTGTATGAGCAGGCGTGGCGCTTACCATCAGGTGAGCGAGTTGCTCGACTCGTCAATTAAGTAAATAAAAAAAAGGCTCGAAACAAATATTTGTGGAATACACAAACATTTGTCTCAGTCGGGATTTCACGTATATAGTCATATATAGCCATAAATAGTCAATTAATAGTCCATTTCTCTGAACATTAAATAAAATTAAATACAGTTCTCAGTGTAGGTGTGTTTTTTATAGAAAATAAATATTCCACAGCACACATTGCCACAGCTCCTATTTTGACACCTACTAAGATCGTATAAACTTGACAAAATCTTGCCAACTTGTCGAATTTAAATGACCGACATCCATCGCGAAACCAAATTATTTATACATTCAGCTCGTTTAAAACGAAATTATGTTTATTCAATAAAAACCCAACGCGGAATATTAAAATTCATGAAGGGATTTTGTTTTCCGTAACCTAATGTTTTGTGTATCAACATTCCGAAATGTATAAAGAGGCGGCAAACGTTGGACCTTTCAACAATCACATGTACATATAATTGACCTATATACGCTTTATTTTTCGAATACAATATTTAGGCAAGGATTCAATTTGACTTATATTCGTTTTCACCAACCGTATTATCTCCGCGTGTTCATCTACAATTAGAAGAAAGACAGATAGATATGCATTACCGTATTTAAAGCTGATGTTTCACATAATGATTTTTTATGTTTACACAATTTTTGTATTGAATATTACACAAAAATAAGACTATTTTAAACGGATTTTACCAAAGATGGTTTAGGCTGGTGGTAAGATATTCATATCCGCCCGGATAGCCACCACCGTAGATATGGTGTTAAAACCTGCTATAGTGACCCACACACCTTGTGTGGATCACGTTCCAGGATTACCCAGTGTATATCCGGTTCTCCCGAGGGGCTTGCGACATGACTTGATGGCTAGTTGAGACGGGTATAGGGCTTCATCCTTGTATCCCTGTGCCTGCATCGGTAATCCGCCAGTCCTGTCGCAGGCCCCTCGATCTGCATTTATACAGGACGGCATAATTTTGGTGACCACCGATGAGCTTATTGTTTGTCGGTGGTCGATGGTTTTTGACCTGCACTACGCTTCCCATCAGGTGTAGTGCAGTCACTTAGCCATGCTCGGATAAAAAAAATGAACACAATGAAAATTAAAGAATGCACCGCCATAAAATTCGTTTAATTCTAATCTGATGCAACACGTCAGTTTTCTATATGACCACTTGTACCAAAGTACCAAAACATCATTGATTTAGATTTTAGTCTACGTATATATTACTACTATATCCGGCAACATTTTCCCAATCTCTCAAAAACCGCTACTGCTTCTCAATCACGCCACAACATCCAGCTTATCACGTGACTCAGCCGAACGAACGCAAGATTACAGCCAGCGGCGATCTGCGATTAATCACTTGACCGAATCGAACCCGAAACAGCGCCGCTCAACGATTTTTCTATCTACCCACCGCTGGGGATACATAACAACCCCCCGTAATTACCCCATTTGTCTAGCTAAGTGGATATCGTTTTACCTGACAACGGAAGTTTTGTGAAGATTATATAATGTTAATTTATTACATATTGAATTATATTATTTCATTTTTAAAGGTTAAGCTCTAATATTTTTTTCTTATTGGACTATTACAGCCTTGGTGACGAAGTTGTATTTCGCAAGTGGTACGACTGTCGAGCTGAGGTCTCGGGTTCGATCCCCGGGTCAAGTAAAGTGATATTGCGTTTTCTATCACGAAACGCTCTGTATTAGGCCGGAGTCTAGAATTGTGCCTGTTATAGCGATAGGCTCACCTCCTATCACATAATGGGACGGAAATACGCTTGGCGAAATGTGGGTGTATTAGTTACACGTCTGCCTACCCCTTCGGGGATAACAAGCGTGAGTGTGTATGTATGTATTGGCCTATTTGCTTGTAAGCACGAAATTATACATAGAGTGTGGTCAGAAGATTCTGTTGGGTGTATTTATTATTTTATGTTGATATCCGTCCCGACTGTATGTTTCTTTTTTCCTTATATGACATAAATAAATAAAAACATTGTACTTCTTTTACTTATTAGGAAGGTACATAAAAATATAGTAATTTAAATAAAATTATTTGGTTAAAGAAATATTTTATTAATAATAAAAAGACGTGTGGCACTCGGAGACTGCCGCGGTAAAGCTATTGCATAGCATTTTTTATCAACTTATGTAATTATAATTATTTATTTACGCAGTATTTTTTTCCTTTGTTTTTAATTTTAATTTTGTGGGTCAAGGTCGGGGTCAAGGTCGGGATCAAGGTTGGGGTCAAGGTCAAGGTCAATGTCAATGTCGGGTCAAGGTCAAGGTCGGGGTCAAATTCCGGTCAAAGTCTTATGAAAGTCCGGTCCAAGCTGACTGGTCACTGTGTGACGCCACCTGGGACTTCGAAATTATCGATGTTCCAGGGAGGTCAGCTAACGCTGGCTGGTCGGAGTGGGGTGTGTTAGGTTTTTTCGTTACGGAATTTCTGTATTCGGTCTCACCGCTCAAGGCCCGCGATAAAATCTATACAATAGCTTAAAAAATCAAAACGCCGCGTAGTGTACCAACTAACTACGTTTCCTCCAGCTCCTTGCCTCGTATTCCTCAGTATTGAGGGTCGTGACCTCCCTTCTGCATCACTTTCTCTCGTAGGATCTACTAATTATGTTTATTCTTGCTAAGAATAAACGTATTAAATGTCTAGTAGTTTATTTATAAAAATAAGCGATAACCAACATATTTTTTGCTAACTTTATTTTTTTTAAGAGGTATTTAGCTTTTCTCTGATAAAGAGCGAATAAATTAAACTAGAAGATAATCTAGGTTCGAAATAAAGTCACCCAATATAATGACTGGAGTAATTTGGCAACAAGCTGGACCGATTATAGCCTCTGAGGTGCAGAGTCTAAATTTAAGCTACTAACGTATTGTTAGTTACTTTAGCGGAAGTTAACACCAAAATTAGAGAGCTATTGTTATATGGTACTATCCTAGATTAATTAGAAAACCCTGGTGAAATCAATAGCTTAATAGTATAAACTAGCCCTAAGCTTACACCTCTAACTTTTCTAGGTTACGTATGTATTCATATAATTGGTATTAAGAAGTATGAAAGCCGCTTCCACAACATTCCTTCTTTCCACCTGCCCTTATCCTACACGCAGTGCGGTCGGCGCGGGATATTTTTTAACACATGTTACAGAAAGATTTGGCTTGTAGTTTACGAACGGTCACCTGTTTGACGTCAAACGCTCTGGGGAGAAAAACCCAGACCCGAAACAAATATTTGTAGATCACACATTTTTGTCTAGGTGCGAGAATCGAACCCACGACCTCTCGCTTCACTGCCAGCTACGCGCCCATGGAGGCAGTCATTACACTATAATTCACACAAACATTTAGCTTCAACAAAAAAACTATTCGAATTACAAAAACACTCCTAAGAATCGAAATAACCGTCTCTTACTGATCGATGTTCAAATAAATACAATATATCAGCTGTGTTTATGATTTTACGATCGTAATGTTATGCCGACAGTGCAGGAACATGGATCCAGATGTGTATGACAAATATCCTAAACACAGCCCTTCGGTTTACGTCGCTCTCTGCGGAGAACAATAAATCATAGCTTATTGCTACAGCTGGAATCATGACCTCACACTCACCCTGTTTATCATACTGAAGAGTGATAGCCTTGTGGAAGATATTCACAAAGAAGTGATAGGATTTTTTTTTATCCTAGCACGGTATAATAACTAATAACGGTGTGTCTGATGATAAAGTATCAGGTTGTAAGTTATTGTGTGCGAGGCAGTCTGGGTTGGTACCTCCGCTTTGTTTCTTTTTATTGCATAGGCCGGCAAACGAGCAAGTGGGTCACTTGTTGGTGAGTGATCTCCACCGCCCATGTACGCCCACAATACCAGAACAATCATGGGCGCGTTGCATTATTTTATTATAGTTTTATTCGTTAAATAACATTTACTTGGACATTTGAAACAAGCGTAGTCTCATAATGTCCATTAATATCATAAATAAAAGGCTATGTGCCATCTCCAGATTTATTCAGTGGCTGAATCCGACTACTCTGAAGCTAAATGGTCGAGTCATTAAAAAGAAAGCATCTGGCTCAAAATTGCATCAATTGTCTGGAGTGGAAACAATAGAGCAGGGGCGTGTAGTTTCAATGTGCCAAAAAGAGCAAAATGCTTTACTATTCAACTATGGTATAAATGGACAATTGATGGATCAGTTGTTGAGTGATCTACACTAATATCATAAAGAGGAAAGATTTATATTAATTTTGTATGTAACGTATAAACTTAAAAACTACAGGACCGATTTCAAAAATTCTATGAAAAATTAGATAGAGTGATTCAGGAGGAAGATTTATATGTCATATTACGCTATTACCCACGGGAGCAGGGCAGTGCAGGTGGAACCGTGAGCGACAGCTAGTTACCAAATACCAATTAAATAAGAATACCTAAACCATATATTAGATTAGTTGAAACAAGCTGGCTAGACCACTGCAATTGACATATTAAATTATACATTTTGCAATACTTTTCTGAACCCAATATACTTAACATTATTTTATTGTATAAGCTACCTTAGATCAAAGCACATATTTCTAAAGGAGTTCAAGTTAAGAAATTCTTGAATGGCTCTTCGCAGAATCAATGCGAAATAGATGAAAATACTTATATATTTTTACTGTCGATCAGATCCTTGGGGCTTTCAAAGTCACAAAACCAGTTTTTGTAACATCTCACAATGATACATCAATTCGTTCCAGTTCATTGCTGCTTGTAATACTTTTTCTTTTACATCAATTTATCTATTGCCAGACAATGTAGTCAGTGAGATGACTGAATATTATATCACTCGTTTTGAATGTCACACTGTCCACTTATTCAGATAAACCCAATGTCAGGATTCTCTACTTACGGAAAGTAAGTATGTCTATATGGGAAACTAAATACTATACTTCTCTTTATTATTTTTAGTTGCCTGTTGCGTATTTTCAATACTTTTTTTTTGTCCTGGCTCGGCAATGTGACTACGCTACACCTGATGGTAAGTGTAATCCAAGAATAGTGTCGACCAACAAAAAACAATGTGTCCATCGTAGGTCGGCAAGATCATGCCGGCCTGCCAAAGGGCCAAGGGGGAAGGGAAGGAAAAAGGAATGGTAAAAGGGTTAGGATCAGGGGGCAAGCCCCCTGGGGAGGACCGGATATACACTGGCTGACCCTGGAACGCGACCCACACAAGGTGGGCCACTATGGCAAGTTTTAGCACCAGTGTACGGTGGTCGCTATCCGGTCGGATAGAAGTATCCTCCCACCAGCACTTTTTGTGTGATGTACAATAAATTTATAAATAAAAATATATTACAAGTGTTATCGTAACCGCGTGACG
Organism: Amorpha juglandis; assembly: GCA_949126905.1. Taxonomy (NCBI): domain Eukaryota; kingdom Metazoa; phylum Arthropoda; class Insecta; order Lepidoptera; family Sphingidae; genus Amorpha; species Amorpha juglandis. The sequence goes on along the minus strand of OX421374.1, from coordinate 16,626,090 downwards.
ATACGAGTGATTGTTTAATAAAGAGAGTCCCAAGGCACTCTCTTTTGTTGAAATTGTAACTTTTAACCGTTTGTCACTGGTTTTGCGACTGATTCTACCATTGTGGCGTTAATTACTATTACCTCCCCTGCCGATCAGGAGGATCAGACTAAGGAATGCCTTCGTCCACCATACTGGTCAAACACGAGCTGGTATACTTTAAATTCATGTACGAAATTCTTATGGGGAATTTGCATTCTTTAAGATGTTTTTCTTTATTGACAACTAGCTTTTCCTCGCGGCTACGCCCGCGTGATCTGCTTTTTCCGGGATAAAAAGTATGTTAATCAGTGATAATGTAGCTTTTTAACGGCAAAATATTTTTTGAAATCGGTCCAGTAGTTTTAAGTTTATTTGTTACAAAAAAAAATCTTTCCTCTTTATAATATTAGTGTAGATGTAAAAAACGAGCTACTATTGACAATAAATATATACGTAACTTGGAAAATTTCGTGGCTGAATTATTTTTTGATTTATAGTTTTCTGGCAGTCGCCGTGGCACGTGGGCGTGTGTGAAGCGAGAGGCGGCGGGTTCAATCCCCGCACCGAGACATATGTTTGCGTGATCCACAAATATTTGTTTCGGGTCTGGGTGTTTTCTCTCCAGTCAATCTTTCTGTAACATATGTTAAAAAGCATATTACGCCGACCTCACTGCGAGTGGGATAAGGGCAGGTGGAAGAAGGTACAGATTTTTGGGACGGTTTTCTTTTTATTATTTTCCAGATCTCAGTGAAATAGACGTTAAATCCATGTATGCTAAATTGCTGATACCATGTCTACATTACATTTTGCTGTAATATTTCAAAATAATGTTTTCTTCTTTTTCTTGGTAAATGGCGAAGAGCTTAGTATGTGTCTATTCCGCCAACGACACGTGGTGGGCGAATATATAAAATAACCTTTTAAATCTCTTTATACACCTAATAGATAGGGAGCCGTAGAGTAACCGATCCACTTGACTACTATCAAGCTCATTTTCCGTGAGTAGCTTCGTTTCGATGAGACGCCCAACAATTCCCTATGCGAAAATTCTCTACTGTGGTAGCTAACAGAGGTAGCAAGGATTAAATACGTCGATTTGATGAGTCCCAAAAATTTATTACTAACAGGTTATTTTTTTGTTAAATCTGATGATAACTATCTAAATTATTCGAAAATATATTTGTCCTACAAAATGTATGGTTTGATCAAAGAGTCCCCCCCTTCCAACATGTATCGATAACGAGGTCATCAAAAATGATTACTAACCAGCTGCTTTTTTTTTTGTTACTTACTTAATATGTATATAATTCAACAGTCATATTGTCCTACAAATTGCGTGGTACGTTATCCCGGTCCTACGCTCAGAAATTGTTAATACCACAAGACCATTTTTCTCATTACTAACTGTAGGACAAAAGTATTACATAATAGGTTAGTGTGTTCTCTACCCAAATGAAACAATGTCCTACAAGAAAACAGGTATGTATCACTAGTCCGACAAGAATTGTAATTTTTTCGTTTTCCTATTGGGGTATTTGACTATGTTTAATTTTATACATTATTTTGTATTTATTGGATAATAATACCAATTATAAACTATTTTGCGAAAACAGAATTGAAATTGGTTAAAAAATGAGGTTGTTGTTCATGTTTTAAATGTTGGTATGAGCAAAAGTGGGCGTGTAGTGGGAAAATCTCACTATCTCCCTCGCACGCGTGCATCGTAATGGCGAGACCTTGCTTGTGACGTAACATGCCATGTCGTGTATCCTTTTTCCGTCATGCGATAACTAACCCTTCCAGCAAATTGAAATGGATTGTAACTTATTTATTTTTTACTTAATTTATATAATTCTTTCATTAATAGATTTCGGGAAACGTAACTTATTGGTTAAAATAATAAAAAAAAAACTAGTCAAATACCCTTTTGTAACATACGAGACAGTGAAAACACCTTTTTTTAAATAACTTATTTTTTTTTGTAAACTAGTACAACAATTAAGTAAATAAATACAGTAGCTACAAAAATGTATTATTTATTTAAAATTTATTATGTATTTACATATAAAAAAAACAATGGGTTGCACTCCGGGAGTGCCGGCAGAAGTGAAAACTTAAACATTAACGTTGTGCATTTTTGAATATTTTGGAATGAAGAGGGAATAATTTCACACGAATTGCTTTATTTATCAGCATAAAAGTACTATCATTTACATATGTGATTAAACACAATATTCATTTATTGCGCTATCGTACACAAAAATATCAATTTATATTACATAACAAAGTCCGGTCAAAGTCATGTCAAAGTCCGGTTAAAGTCCGGTCATAGTCCGGTCAAAGTCCAATCAAAGTCCGGTCAAAGTACACACTATCGTAGACAAAAATGACAATTTAAATTACAGTACCTGGGCGACCGAGCTCTGCTCGGGTGAAAAAAAAAGTAGTATTATTATTCGCCAATAGATGTCAGGAATTAAGTCTAACCCTCTGTTAGCTACCACAATAGAGAATTTTCGCATAGGGAATTGTTCGGCGTCTCATCGAAACGAAGCTACTCACGGAAAATTAGCTTGATAGTAATCAAGTGGATCAGCTGGCCCAGGGACTCCGGACCAGTACCTTGTATACCAGAAGATAATTCTTCAAAAGATGGACTTTGGGGACCATCAAACCAGTAATATTCATATTTATCATCAATTATTGCCCATCCGAAATAATTACATACATGTTGGAAGGGGGGGACTCTATGATCAAACCATAAATTTTGTAGGACAAATATTTTTTCCAATAATTTAGATAATTATCTTAAGATTTAACAAAAAAATAACCTGTTAGTAATAAATTTTTCGGACTCATCAAATCGACATATTTAATCCTTGCTACCTCTGTTAGCTACCACAGTAGAGAATTTTCGCATAGGAAATTGTTGGGCGTCTCATCGAAACGAAGCTATTTACGAAGATTCAGCTTGATAGTAATTATTTTTACATCAAGGATCTGTACTACTACTTTTGAGCGTAGGACCGGGATAACGTACCACGCAATTTGTAGGACAATATGACTGTTGAATTATATACATATTAAGTAAGTAACAAAAAAAAAAGCAGCTGGTTAGTAATCATTTTTGATGACCTCGTTATCGATACATGTTGGAAGGGGGGGACTCTTTGATCAAACCATACATTTTGTAGGACAAATATCTTTTCGAATAATTTAGATAGTTATCATCAGATTTAACAAAAAAATAACCTGTTAGTAATAAATTTTTGGGACTCATCAAATCGACGTATTTAATCCTTGCTACCTCTGTTAGCTACCACAGTAGAGAATTTTCGCATAGGGAATTGTTGGGCGTCTCATCGAAACGAAGCTACTCACGGAAAATGAGCTTGATAGTAGTCAAGTGGATCGGTTACTCTACGGCTCCCTATCTATAAGACATAAGATGTCAGTGACCTTTGTAGTCGTAATATCAGTGCACTAAAACAAAAAATGTCTGCCATTACATATATTCAGCGAAATTTTTTCTCTTAAAGTAGAAATCAATACTCTATTTTTTAAAATGAAATTCATCCAGCCAGTTATACTTGAAGTATTTTTATATCTCCTTCGATTTTTAAAAGATTATTACATAAGTTGATAAAAAATGCTATACAATAGCTTTACCGCGGCAGTCTCCGAGTGCCACACGTCTTTTTTTTATTTCTATTTTTCTATTCTATTTCTATGTAATTTTATGTTGTCAAACAAAAATAAAGAGACATATTTTGTTATTTTAGTTGATAATTTGAATTTTTTGCAATTTGTGTCGATTCTACATTAGCCGAAGGAACTTCGTTCCTACCTGGTTTAAGTAATTTATTATTTCCTAAAATACTGAATTTCCTAAATACTTTCTTGTACTTAAATTAAAACTAATCAGCAAAATTTAAGAGAAAAATCAAGAAAACCTACATAAAATTGAGCACGACTTTTTTTGCAATTTGTGTCGATTCTACATTAGCCGAAGGAACTTCGTTCCTACTTGGTGTCCCACGACACACACCAATTTTTTTGTTTTCGTATTTGAGATGTTTCTGTGGCAGAAAAAATAATTATTACCACCATTTTGTCTATTTCTGCCGCCAAGCAACAGTGTATAGGCACTATTGTTTGGTTTGAAGGACTCTGAAGCCAGTGAAATTACTGGGTATTATGAGACTTAACATCTTATGTTTCGTGATGATGAACGCTATCCAGTGCCATGGACTGCTTTGTAATTCAAATTTCTATGTGGTGTTGTGTTTATTTATAGGTAGGCGTGATGCTTATCATCAGGCGATGGACCAGCTCGTTTCGTCATTCAAGCAAATAAAAAAAACAAATAACTTTCAAAAGTAAGAAGTGTGTCGTCTTGGGGCTGTTTTCGAACCCGCTTTTCATATACACAGTTCGTATTATTTCCCGCTAAACTATCGCCTCTTTGAGCCTATTATTCACAAGCATAAAAGATCGCATTCGAATAAAGTTTACAGTCATATAGTCTGTGCTCGGAAGAACATAGTCGACTAAAACGCGCATTGTTCAAACGGTAAAATATTAAATATTCACGGCATGGACCATTGTCCCGTCTGGATTGGAGACAAGGGCCCTCCGTCGACTGTGGAGTGTTTAAAACCGGAGGTCGTTGGCAACACTTGTCCACGCGCCGCCATTTTGACTTGTTATTCTTTTTGCTATATTTACGAGAATATGTGAAATGTGTTTTATTTTTCGGGTAAATAATTTGTGATATATTATTCACAGCAGTTTAACGTTATTTTGACATATATATGCAATCGTGCCTATATAAATAAATAAATATCCTCAATTGGGTAGGCAGAGGTGTAACCAGTACACCCACATATTTCCGTCCCATTATTTCAGTCCCAAATGGTGAGCCTATATCGGACCCAATTTCATTCCAATGTTTCTTTCTGTGTTTATTTTTCTTCGTCACGTGTGCCGACAAACTATTTTACAGTTTATAGTATTACACCTCTTCCTACCCTTGGAGTTTACTTGAATTTACTTAAAGCTCTTGTACTCCAAGTAAAATTATATTAAGTTTTTCTATCACCAGATGCTCAGCTCGAAGTTTGCAATTATGCCTAAAATGACCATAGGCACGGCCCCTATAATATATACGTATATAATTATATACTTATTTAAATAGACTAATCTTATACATATTTTTAGTTCTGTATTCTGAACCGACGTAATCTATCGAACCATAACTATTAGTAACAACCAATCATTCGAGTCTTCAATTTCCGCTACTAACCGAAGCATATCCTATTTAACCATCGCTTAACCAGTACATGGAGAGGTTAATCGTCCGTTAGCCTAAATAACACGAGTGATAGACATTGTTGGCAACAAATCTGGTGTACTGCCATAATCTAGCCACGGGCTGGCAGTTCTAGCACGCAGCGGCGCCTCTCGGGAGCGCCCCGTGTCAGTCAAATGTGCCGATATTAGTGATTTATAGTTTCGTGTTCATTAGCGTTGGATAATTTGAAATATTTTGATAGAGATTTGATATTTGAACTAATTACTAATGCCTGATTGGTGGGTAGTTCGGAAAATTTGAAAAGATGCATTAATGTGCAAAAGACAAAAGTTGTGTTTAGACCGCGATTTGGGGCATTCGTTAGTTTCTGAATATTCCTATAGCATGCAATCGTAAGTGTGTGAGTACATATGTATAGCATTACGTAAACTGAAAAATCGGATCTTAAATTCGATCATCAGGTTGGTCAACTTAAATCTGTGAAAGTTTTTTATTCAAGACATGTGAGTTGTACTGGGTTAGATTTAAATAAATAAATAGCACCCAACAGTCACATATATAGACCTAACCCCACAATAAAATACGAGCCTTATGTAGTGCGTATTTGCAAAGATTTCCAGACCGACCTGTTGGAAGCGGCCTGCATCCAGCGACTTCCTGCGACCTTTATCAGCTCGTCTGTCCACCTTGTAGGTGGACGTCCAACGCTGCGCTTGCCAGTACGTGGCCTCCATTCCAGAACCTTTCTGCCCCATCGGTTATAGATTCTGCGAGCTATGTGGCCTGCCTACTGCCACTTCAGCTTGCTAATCCGCTGAGCTATGTCGGTGACTTTCGTTCTTCTACGGATCTCCTCATTTCTGATTTGATCACGTAGAGAAACACCGAGTATAGCTCTCTCCATAGCTCGCTGAGTGACTGTGAGTTGTCTTATACGGCCCATATTCAGGGACCACGTCTCAGTGCCGTCTGTCATCGTATGTTACGTATCACTAAATTATATTTTAAAATCAAAGCAAACCGTTTAATATCGTCAATCAACTGATGTTAATGGAATAAAACGAGCGCCAATAACTGGGAGTGCGCTCAGAGATTGGAGTCCAATGAAAAACGTTCTCGATTCTCAATCGGTACCGATGTGCACCTAGATAGGATATTGACACTGATAGATTAGTTTTCCTATCTGGAAATTGAAAGTTCTTAGTAATTAAGTCATTTGTGACTTAGCAATATAATAACATGTTAATATGTTAGAGCCATGCTACAGATAATTAAGGTACAAATGCTGGTGTGAGGGCACCTAATTTCTTTGTTGAGAATAACCGCCATAGTAACTCGTTAAGGTGAGTCCGGGATCAGCCAGTGTATATCCAGTAATTTCCATTCATGCTACAATACAAGAAGAATCATCAATGCGTTTTCGACCTCAAAAGAAAGAGACTGAGAAAGAAAGGGGGATTATTTAGGGGACCTATTTATTCAGCATACAAAGCGCAGCGTAATTTACGTCGGTTTTACGTGAGACAGTTGTGACAACCCGGCCGAGCCGGTCCATTCACACTGTAGACATTTTTGTCTACAGTGTAGGTCTAACAATTAAACAATCGACTCTATTGTCTCTGCTAAATTTCTCTACTAGAATAACAGTAATAATTAGTTATATTGAATATTACACAGACAGGTCTTAGAAGTCCATTAGTTTCTTTTATAAAATCAATTTTCACACAAAGCTTGTTCTGGGACATAGCTTTTAGAGATAAAAGCGCCTATTGTAGTATTTTTTTTGTAATGGTGTGCAAAAAAGGATTTACCTACGTGTATCTAATACGTGTATATAAATATATATATTATACTAGCTTTTACTCGTGGCTCCACCCGCGTGATTTTCATACAAACTTTCATCCCCTATTTTATCCCCTTGGGGGTAGAATTTATCAAAATTCTTTCTTAGCGGATGCCTACGTCATAACATGCATGCCAAATTTCAGATCGATCCCTCCAGTGGTTTGGGCTGTGCGTTGATAGATCACTATGTCAGTCAGTCAGTTAGTCACCTTTGAGTTTTATATATTTAGATTATTCTTTATTATCGTGGTGCTGTATCGCTGTAACGAACACGCAATTTGTAACATACGACTTGAAACATATGATTTGCCCACTATATATTAATCGATCGTGGTGGTCCGGTGAATCTATCTTTCGAGATATAAAGTAGCCCTACCAAAACATAGTCCACTTTTGTACCAAACTCAAATCCGCCGTTAAGGCGAGATTGATTATCAAATATTCATAATATTCTTGTGAATATGGTATTGTAGGCGTACATGGACGGCGGAGATCACTTACCATCTGATGACCTACTTTTTTTATTACTTAATTGAATGACGAGATGAGCAAGGCGCTCGCCTGATGATAAGCGTTACGCCCGCCCATAAACAGAAGCAACACCACACAGAACTTTGAATTATAAAGCACTGCATGGCACTGAACTACGCTCGTCAACTCGAGACATAAGATTCTGATGGTAAGTCTCATAATGCTAAGTAATTTCACTGGCTTCATTGTCCTTCAAACCGAAACATAAGATATAGACAAAGTGGTGGAACCCACGCACCCACGCAAACGTCCTCTCGCATACGAGGGACCTACCACCTTTTACATCCACCTTTCAAATACACCTTTCATATCCATATTATTACTAAGATAGTTAATTAATAGTTACACTCAACAGACGGTTCTGTGATATATTATATATGTTGTGACGTGGGTATCAGCAACTACGAAATACTTTCTGTCTGGCAAAAAATATATGGTTTGGTACTGGGATCACATCCGCATCCTTTAGATTCTCAGGCAACTCGTCTGTTGTGCCACGAAGGCAGTTATTTTGTGAATTTGTGAAATAACACGATTAACTTATTTATTTTATTTATATGTAGCATGTTACTAAATAACTTACATCTTGGTTCAGAGTTATCTTCTAGGTGTAATTTACCATCAAAATGTTCCTTTTATGCAGTTTTCTTCCACTTAACACGGATTAAATTGTTACCTGTTTCGACGATATGGCATATATTGCTGGTGGGAGGATACTTGTATCCGACCGGATAGCGACCACCGTACACTGGTGCTAAAACCTGCCACAGTGGCCCACCTTGTGTGGGTCGCGTTCCAGGGTCAGCCAGTGTGTATCCGGTTCTCCCCAGGGGGCTTGCCCCCTGATCCTAAACCTTTTCCCATCCCTTTTTCCTTCCCCTCCTTCTTGGCCATTTGGCAGGCCGGCATGATCTTGCCGACCTACGATGGACACATTGTTTATCGTTGGTCGACACTATTCTTGGATTGCGCTACACTTACCATCAGGTGTAGCGTAGTCACTTTGCCGAGCCAGGATAAAAAAAAAAGAATATTATATTATATAAAAATATAATATAATAATAGCCACGAGATAATTCAAAACTTTAGCATCAGAAACTCCAACAGCGCAATATGGAACCAACGTGACACGTGTTCATTCATTACATATCGTCATTTATATTCCATAAACGTACAAAATATCAAAGTGAAATACAACATTACAAACAAGGCGGAACCCAGAGACGTCGGATAGAATAAGTTCGGGTCGACTCCTCCACATAAATATTGTAACACCGGCATGCATAATACAACCACACCGGGGCAAATTGTATTTCCGAGATCAACAAATACAGTGACATAAGAGTAACGCAACCCCAGTTTTGTAAATTAAAATAAACAAAAAGACATTCGACGCACCCTCATCAATGTCCAAACTGATATCTACTTTTAATTTGCCACTCCGTTAAACACGCAATGTCACGGCTGTTGTAACGCTGAAATTCGGTTCTCGCGCTGCGCTCAATTCCAATTTACATCAATGTAAAAAACAGCATCCAACATCGCTAAGACAATAATGGAAAATACTCGACTGTTTGTTGTCCTAGAATTTCGTTCATGCGAATATTAATCGAGGTCCCTAATTCCGTGTCGAAATCATCCCGCTGTTTTTAACCTTCAAGTAATTTCGTCGCCGACTTTTCTAAATTCCAAGACAACAAAGCTCGTATCGGATATTCAAAGAAAATTTCCGAGGCGTAACATTAAAGAATTAGCTACGGCTCCGGAATAATAAGACGGAATGAAATTATTCGTAACAATAAACCTTGATGATGTTGTTAATTTATATTTTACGGTTGTTACAGATAATGCTGGATGAGTGCGCCCGGATGGCTTAAGCCAACATGGGAGTGAGACGCGGTGTGGACGTACGGCTCATCGCTCTGTGCACCACCTGCATCCTGCTGCCGGCCATCGCGTGCCCCACGCAGTGCATCTGCAAGTGGAAAAACGGCAAACGGTACGTGGAGTGTTCCGAGAAAGATTTGAAGACAATACCTAACGTACTCGACTCTGAAACGCAAGTCCTCGACTTCACCGGCAATGACCTTCAGGTGCTGCAGAAGGAAACGTTCCATAAGCTTGGCCTTCTCGATCTACAAAAGATATATCTACAGAGATGTAGGCTACAAAAAATAGATAATCAAGCCTTCAAAGGACTAGCCAATTTGGTGGAGCTAGATTTGTCAAATAACTATCTAACATCAATACCATCTAACAACTTCGTATACTTCCCATCTTTGATGAGATTAACACTCAACAATAATCCCATTACGAGCATCAAAACTCATTGTTTTCAGCATTTATCTTATTTGAATACTTTAGAACTCAGCGATTGTAAAATCGAGTTGATTGAAAGAGAAGCGTTCTCCGGTTTGAATCATCTCGAATGGCTGAGGCTGAATGGCAACAGGCTATCCAATATCCAAGGTGAAAATTTATTTCCCGATACGCTCCGCGGGATAAACCTGCAAAATAATAATTGGAATTGCGATTGCCACTTGAGGGATTTACATAGTTGGCTGATAAATTTCAATATGCCGCATGCGGTCGAGCCAATTTGCTCGCATCCCGAGCGATTGAGGAAGCGTACCATCACTAGTGTTGCCGTAAATGAACTCGCATGCCAACCAAAAATGAGCCCTACGTCTGTGTTCCTAGAAACGAATACGGGCAACAACGTGACACTCGAGTGCTTAGTGAAAGCCATACCGGAAGCGAAAATAACCTGGCTTTATCAAGGGCAGATCATTCATAATTATTCAACTATGTCGCCAGACCCTCGCGTGTATTACGTAGAAAATGGGCTCACCGACAAAAAAAGCGAGCTGTACATATTAAACATAGGCAATGAAGATAATGGCACGTACACGTGTGTGTCGGAAAACCCGGCGGGGAGATCCCGCGCGAATTATACAATACGAATTTTAATGAAGGAGGAACCGGTTGTAGTCGTGGTCACCTTCCCTCAGAGACACCTCGTCGTGATAGTCACTGTAGTATTTCTTATAATAGTGCTTTTAATAGCGATAATTGCTGTAGTTATGCTTAAATTCAAAACTGACACGAGGAGTCGGAAGAAAAAAGAGAGCGGGAAAGACGTAGCCCTGTGCAATCAGATACTGCCGTCAAGCAGAAGCAACGGGAACATACCGAAAAACAATGGAAGTGTCATTGTGAACGCACACTCGCACCACGCGCTGCACTACACGGTACAAACGAACCGTGATTACGATACGAGCGATGTATATCAAAGCGATAACATGAAAGGCTTCGCCGACAGAAATCCCGACCTAATTAGCGATGCGGAAACAGTGGCAAACAATGCACACGATGAGAACTCTGTGATGTCAGTTTACAAAGCTCAAACCGGAGCCGGCGATGGATTCGAAGAGGAGACCGCTTTCACCGCACCCGTCATGCCGCGCCAAGTCACGTGGCAAGACCAACAAGCTATGAACACTATAAACATAGCCCCAAATACATTGAACAATATGTATCAACATTCTGCTGATGTACATTTGAATCCCGGATGTTTTTTGGATAACGATGGGTATCCTTATGATTATGGTCTACCAAAGCACCCATGTCGACAACCTATGATGTCTAACTACGCTGTGGTTGGTCCTTTCTATCAGACCTTGCCTCACAATAGGCCAAAAGCGCAAAAACTGGTTTGTAAATTTGCTAAAGACACAGAGTTCAATACCTCAGTGCCACCTTGTACAAACTTCGATATGTTTAATGCAGGGAATGTTCGCCGTACCCTAGATGGGTACCCAATACCCAGAAATCGACAAATAGCCTTCGTTGGTAATGGAACTGTATATTACAATGATGAGTTCGTTCCATCACCGCCAGAGGGGTACAAAACAGAGCCAGTTCAGTGTTGTGCGCCAACTGAAGCCTGTACTTCATGGGTAAATCCTAAAGGAACATGTGCGGTAATGGTTCCAATGAATGTAGCTGAAGGTCCTGGGAGATGTTACCAGGTTGAGACTCGGTGTGTGGATACGCAAACAAGTGACGCTCGGATGCCTGGGGAAGGGTCAGAGAGCGTGCTCAAACCTCTGCCTCAAGTGTCCAATGCGAAGTGTGCTGCAGACATTTGTTCGGAGAGTCCGGACGAGGGGTACGTTGGTGACGCGAACGATATCTGACGAAGACGTCATGACACGTAAGCCGCACGGCTCAAGTGATAAAACGACTGAATTTATGTAATATTGTACATAGTGAGGGCAGCGCAGGAAGTGTTTACTTCGATATACCTACGTTCCTTTATATGGATTAGACGCTAAACATTTTATCGACCTCGATGAGTCGACGGGTAATGTAAAGTTTATCGTCTCGATAAAATGTTTGTCAAGTCCGTATCGATCTCCCTGTTTTGCAATTTTATATATTTTATAATATAGCCTAATTATTTTTACATAGCGTACGATGAAGTGACAAAATGCCGTTTTCACCAACTGCCTCTTGACTTAAGGATCAGCATACACTAAAGCAGGGCGAATTGGCCTATTTTTGCGTTTCGTTGTCGCACTGCTTTGGCGTGTGTTTGCCGCGTCCTCTTAAGTTACGAGAACTAGAAATGGGGAATGGGAATGGGGAATAAGAACGATAGCATTTTAGTAGAATGAATGATTGTTTATCAAACACGTGTTTCGTAATGTATTTAGATAATTATAATATTTTTCGATACCAAGTAATTACAAAATAAACACAAGCAATTACTGATAAAATAGAATTCCTTTTGTAAAAATATTTAAATAATCATATATTTATTCCACCGTTTGGTTCTTTGGTCTTGAACGAGTTCGTTAAACAAATTATAAAATTGTAATTGTGTTCGTAATTATGTAATTCTTTTTGTGTTCTTAGAGGAATTTGAAATATGATTCAAAAGAGTTTCCTTAAATAAATTATTCAATGAATAAATTGTAATTCGTAATTATGTAATTCCTTTGTGTTCTTAGAGGAATTCGTAAAAGAATTCAACATTCAAGGTGTAAGGTTTTTGTGTGTCAAGAGTTTTGATGGCGTTATGTTCACGAGTGTGTAAATAATATGTACATATTAGATTTTAATATGACTTTTTCCCGAAAGGGATTACGTAGAGGTAATATTAATATCGTTATCAGGGTATATCTCCCTTAATGTAGTTGCGGTATCATTTTAGAGGTTATTTTTTTCTTTCGATAAAAACGTGTAATTAAATATAAATAGCAATTTATTGGAAGTTAAAAAGGATCTTGATTACTCAAATTAAAAATAGTTATTACTTTTTTTGGAATAATAACTTAATGACTGATCATACAGTAAATTTATTTCAAGGGAACATGATTTATAATATTAAAGAAAATCGACTAGCTTCAGCCGTTTTGCAGTAAATTGAATCCTCAAGTTCTTATACTTATTTACATCTAAGGCATATATTTCAATTGTACTTACATATTTTCTGTTAATAATCTCATCATCAAAAACATTCCATTCGAGAATAATATCAACACTAACACACAATTACTGCACCCTCAACATCACAAAAGCAAACCCTAGTTACAAACGATGCGAGATTAAGAAATATAGCACACCATGCATTATAAATTTGTGTGTGATTAACGCACCCTAACCTAGAATGACGGGAAACAAGCAAGTTCGAGTCCGACCCCAAGCCGTTACAGATATTATGGGATGTATTAATGGGACCCCATAGCTCTAATTATTTAACTGAGTTGGAAGACGTCCAAGTACGTTAATAATGTCTGGCGTATCAAAGAGATAGTTTCCTTAATGTATTCTAATTAATGGACTAACAGATCAGTGAATTACATAATCCAGACATGTCAATTATTGTAATAATATTCACGATTTTAGTGGGGATAGTCGTGAGTTTTATGTTTGGATTGCACATTAAAGATTATAATAATGTCATATCATTTTGTTGTTGGTAGGATATTCATATCCGCCCGGATAGCGACCACCGTACACATGGTGTTAAAACTTGCCATAGTGATCCACACACCTTGTGTGGATGGCGTTCCAGGATCAGCCAGTGCATATCCGGTTCTCCCGAGGGGCTTGATAGTTGGTTGGGGCGGGTATAGGGGTACATCCCTGTACCACTGTGCCTGCATCGGTCATCCGCCTGTCCTGTCGCAGGCCCCTCGATTTGCTTCAAATCAAATCTTACCCAAATATATATGGGATCACCTCCGGAGTAATTCAAAGTAAATGAAATATAACAACCATTGTAACTTAACACAGTAACCTTCAAAGTACGTACACCAGTCCCCACTATCACAGGCCACTAGTCACCCAAAATGAATGTAGCTATTAAAGTCACAACTAAATTGAAATTTAAGGACTCCCGCACCCGAGGCATGAAGATATGTTGTTTTAGTTATAGATGTTGTTTGTTGCTGCATACATTTTGTGCCTCAGAACGTTCGTTCTGACTTGACAGCCTGCGTGGTACAGTGTACGAATAGCCTTAAAGCAGGAGACCGTGCTTTCGATTCCCGAAAAAAAAAATCTGTCATTCACGAATATTTTTTACGGTCGTGGGTATTGTGGGACCTCAAGTCCCCGTAATCCCTGATATGACTGACTCCCTGACTTTGCATTACAAAGCATTTTTTGGCACTGGACTGCGCTGATCACCCCGAGACCTAAGATATTAAGTCTCAATATGCCAAGTAATGTCACTGGATTCAATATAATTCAAGCCGAAACACAAAAGTACTGCTTGGTGGAAGAAAAAGACAAAGCGGTGATACCAAGCCAGATGGCTTCTCGCATATAAAGAACCTACCACATATTTAGTTAACTTCTATTAAAATCTGATCTATAAAACTTCCAATAAATTGTACAAGTAAGAAACTTAATGTATTCAAAGAACATACTAACAATATTTAAAAGCTTATCTAAAATGACGCGCTTCATTAAGTCTAGCACCACTTAATTTGGAGTGCAGTAAGATTCAAAACCGAGTGGCCGCGTGTCATTTCGAATTAAAAATTCCTTAACACCGGGCGATTTTGGACCAACAAAGTTCTGAATGATTTAAATTACATTAAGTATCTAAGATTTTCGTCCGCGACACTTTACACAATCTGACTGTACTGTAGAATCACTTAGACATTTATGCCGCATGTCTATGTTCGTCCGAACACGCCCAATAAGCGAAACAAAAAAGGTAAATAACAAAGAAAAAAATAACCTCAAAATGATACCAATAATAGGGAAATATGTAAAAATAATCATAACTATCTTTTGTAAGAGAAACAAAACTTTGAAATGTCTTCATTTTTTAATATTAAACGGATAGCAATAATAAACGAGTTAAATTACCAGCCCAGTTAACGTATAAGTTAAATGTAACAGTTCATTACATACGGTTAGCGATGTGTGGTGGATACGAAGCGGATTACACGTTTAACATAAAATTAACTTTATGAATTTAACTGTGGTTTTGTATATTCTGGTAATGTCGAAACAAATAGACCGCAAACATTTATGAAACAGTAATATTTCAGAATATTCTAAGGGATAAAGTTACGCTCTACCTTGCCGGCTCAACCGGGGTACCACTGTCTCATAAAAACCAACGTGGAGTCAGCTTTGCTCTTGCATTTCGTGTGGTTAGTGTATATACCGGAGGCCCAAAAAATTATCCCCTCGCATTGAATTCTACACAGATAAAAGCTCTCGTGGATGTACTATGAAGTTCATGACAAAATTAATTTGACTCGAAGATTTGTTTAGAAAGCCTTAAATTTCTATTGAACTAAACGCCAAAGTTTCATAGTATTTTGAATATGAACAATTTCGGATAATGGTGCAATTAAACGATGCATAATAGAGTGAGCCACGTGAGTGAGTGGTAGAGCCACGCTGTAGACTATTTTGTCTACAGCATCAATGGGCTGGCTCGACCGGGTCGTTACCACTGTCTCACAGAAAACCAACGTGAAGTAGCGGCTTGCTGCTGCGTTTCGTACGGTGAGTGTTATATCCGGAAGCCCAAATCCCATCCCCTTCCCAATCCCTAATTATCCCTTTCCTTTAAGGTCGGCAACGCGCCCATTATTCTTCTGGTTGTGGGCGTACATGGGCGGTGGAGATAACTTACCATCAGATGACCCACATGCTCGTTTGCCGGCCTATGCTATAAAAAAAAGAGCCAAACCACAGTCAAGGCGTAGCCTACTCTTATACACTACACGACGTGGCGCGTCGCCAAAATCAGCGAGGTTTTGGAGGCATAATACCGAGTGAGCTGCGCCTCGTCTATGGCTACGCGTACGCTTCGTTCAACTGTACCATTATCTTGTTATGATTTAATATAAATATAGATTTGATTAGATCGAAATGGTTTTAAATCTATACTTATAAAGTAGCATGTCCTGACTGACTGACTGATTCATCATCGCCGAGTGCAAACTATCAAGGCTACAAGCATGAAATTCGGACTGTATATTCATTTTGTTATGTAGGCACTCACTAAGAAAGGATTTTAGAAAATTCCACCCCAAAAGGGTCAAAATAGGGGATGATAATATGTATGAAAGTCCGTAATTTTGAAAGTTACATAAACAAAACTTTGAATTTAGGCTAATGATTTAAAACAAATAAAGACATGATTCAGGAATTTTGGAAATTCTACTTAATAAGGGGTATAAAAGGGGTTGAAAGTTTGTGTGGGACTTGCATTATTTATAACGCTTTTAAGTTTAAGCGTTTCTGGATATTCTGTATATAATCAACTTCCACGCGAGCAAAGCCGCGGGCAACAGCTTGTAAATAATAAAAGCGAAACTTAAAACCAGCTACAAACAAATAACACTAAAAAGTCAAAGTTGAAGTCGAATTGAAGTTTTTTACTTCATGTGCAGTTATGGAAGGTAATTTCCACTACAATAACATAAGCACGATGAGTGTGCTGTTGTCCTTTTTTATAGCATATACCGGCAAACAAAAGTAGGTCACCTGATGATAAGTGATCTCCATCGCCCATATACGTCCACAATACTGAGCCTGTGCCTGAGCACTTACCATCAGGTGACCCACTTACTTATCTATGCTATCAAAAAAGTAAGTTTAGAAAACACTTCAGCAGTTCTATTTACTTCTACTTTCTATTTACTTGATATTATTTCTGCTTATATAGGTAGCATTGTTATTTTCTGAGAAAGTTTCTGAAATCTTACCCTCAATTTAAACTAATATAAAACAAATATCAACTTCGTTTACTTTGAGAAATAATAACTTTAACTTAGAAACAAACTACAGTGAAAATAGAATATGATAAAGCCAGTGGTGTAATTTGAAGAGAAGCCTACGCCAGTTCCTCTTTACTCTATTGAGTCTACCTACTTTACTTTATAAGCGGTAGAGCCATATTGTAGACAGTTTTGTCAGCATCAATGGGCCGGGTCCACCGGATTGCTGGTGGTAGAATATTCATATCCGCCCGTAAAGCGACCATCGTACTCATGATGTTAAAACCTGCCATAGTGATCCACACACCTTGTGTGGATCACTATGGCAGGTTATGTTGTTGTTGCCTATGTTATAGAAACATTCAGAATATTAATAAAAGTTTTTACAGACAACCACAGTGATGCATCGGGCGAGCAGTTGGTCGTGAAACGAGAAGCCGCGGGTTCGTTTCCCACACCGACACAAATGTTTGTGTGATCCACAAATTGTTGCGGATTTGACCACTTTATCAATTTCTCCAATCAGCCGTACTCAACTGATATGTTCCGGTTTAAAAGACATTAAAGCCAGTGAATTACTGGGCAATATGACTTAATAATTTATGTATCAGCGTGACGAGCGCAATCCAGTGCTATTCCGTGCTTTGTAATAATAATGCAAAGTTCTGTGTGGTGTTGCTTCTGTTTAAGGGCAAGCGTTACGCTTATTATCAGGCGTACGACTTGCCGGTTTCGTCATTCAGGCTATAAAAAAATACTGTATGAGTTTATCATAAGTTTTCCTTAAAAAATTCAATCGTAATAATAGTTCAGAAAGTACTGGTGTAGGCAGCCTTTTACCCCCCGCCACTGATATAATAGAGTCTTTGATACACTAACAAAATAATTCGCAGTAGAATATCAAAACGAAATTAAGTTGAGCAATTATAACTATAATTTAATTAACACAAATGGATGAAGTTTGAAAACTTTCGAGTTGTATGACTAAGATAGATTGATCTTAACTCTCGAATGCGAGTACAGTTCATTTTATATTTATACAGGGTATTGTTTTAAAACAACAAATAAGGAGATTAGTAGTAAATATTGAGGTTTAGAAATTGCTTTTCAATTAGTAAATTTTAATATTGCTTGGCGGCAAAAATAGACAAAGTGGTGGTACCAACCCAGACGCATACGAGGGACCTACCTACCTTGTAAACGTTGCTCAAGTTTGAACACATCTTTCTGTAACACGCTGTATAATATAATCAACGTTTGATATTACTTTGAAACTCAAACTATTCGAATAAGACCTTTGAAACTTCAATTTTAAAATCAAATTTCAAACACTGTTCAATTATTCTTCCAAATTATAATTATACAGATTGTGGAGTTGTGAACGGCGCGGCGCATGGCGTTCGTTACGATATTATGGTATGCTACGCACGAAACCAGCTAGGGCTACGCGTGTAGCGTGTTCGTAGATGCTCTACGTATTCGAATAATCAATGTGGAATTAGCGTTGCGTACGTGACCTTTCATTTGTTTCGATATTTAGAAATGGAACATGTTCATTTATTTTATTGGAAAGAATTTTGACGACTATTTTGGATCTAGAGCAACTCGTAAAAATGCTACTAACACCATTATTATTATTTATCCAAATATTATTCAGTATTACAATAATAGTACTTTTAATATACAAATCGGAGTGGTAGAGCCACGCTTTGAGTGGTAGAGCCACGCTTTGAGTGGTAGAGCCACGCTGTAGACAATTTTGTCTACAGCATGAATGGGCTGGCTCGACCGGATCGCTACCACTGTCTCACAGAAAACCGACGTAAAGCGGCTTGCTGCTGCGTTTCGTACGGTGAGTGAGATATCCGGAAGCCCAAATCCCCTCCCCTTCCCAATCCCTGAGTATCCCTTTCCTTAAAGGTCGGCAACGCGCCCATGATTCTTATGGTGGTGGGTGTACATGGGCGGTGGAGATCACTTACCATCAGGTGACCCACTTGCTCGTTTGCCAGCCTATGCTATAAAAAAAAAAAAAAAAAAAAAAAAAAAAAAAAACTTTAAAACAGATTGAAGTTACCGGAATATATAAAATCACTCTTTAAGTTGTAAATATATTTTAAAAGAATGGGATTTCTAAGCACCACACAACTTTATCAAAACTATTATAAGTGTACAACTTTAAATTAAGAAAAACCATCTTGAAATCTTTGAAGTAGATCTCAAATTATTTTATAAAGCAATATTTGATATTATAACTTTCTTCCAAGAAAGGCTTACTTATTACGATTTCATTATTTAAACGAATATATCATAACGTTATTGGAAAATGTAATTCAAGTTACAAGTATTTATTTAATACACAGACAACAAATACACACATTATATTTTCTCTCGTAAAATCCATAAGTTGTATCGTGGGAATCATAAATTACAAGGGACTTTAGGTCCCGCTACACTCAGTCCTGAAACAAACATTTGTGGGTCACACCAACATTTATCTGATACGGGGTTCGAGCCTTTGAAACCCGTCTACTCGTTACAAAGTGCTGATGTAGTAAGCCCGAAGGACTCTTCTAGGTCACTAGCATCACAATAATTGTATTTTAATCTGAAGTCTGGTCTCTGTGTAACTGGGGGTTGTATTGAAATGAAATGAAATAGTTTATCAATCATGGAGGCAATTGAAATAGCGCTTATGACAAGTCAGTACAAAAGTATAAGAAACTTATATACAGAAATCAGTATCAACTGATCTATATATAGTATCATCAAAATACACTCGGCAATTACACTAAATCTATTATTTATTTCTTATTATTGAATAAATTTATCTTTTTACTCCACCAATATCCACGAGAGCAAACTGTTAGATCTTTTTGCCAATACTATGTGTAACTTACCCAGAACCAAAATATCACCGTTTTAACTAATCACTGTTCGTCCGTTTTTCTTTACGCCACATGGTTTAAAAGTGAAAGAGAAATACTGACTACACTATTGTTTGCAACTCACAAAGACGTGATAAATGACTTCCGAGCACCATTCTGCTTACATGTTATTTCTATTTCTACTTATTACTCGGCACTATTTGGTATGAGTACATACATTGCTATGTAGTAGGGTAACAATAAGAAACTCATGTAAGAATGACATACTATAAGCGGTTCGGATTACGTGTATCTATGCAAAATGAATAAACGATATTCACTGATATCTTTATTGCTAAATAACGTCCTTGATATAAATTTCCACCACACACCGTTTCCTCACACAATTCGACTGTTGTCTCCATAGTATAATCAACAACAGACTGGTTAGCTCCCCGAAGGTATAGCACGATGATATCACAATGTTACTCTTTAGTGGAAAAATCAAATTGTAGATGTGCATGACATTGGAATAAAAGTGTATTTTTATATTTGGCTTTTATTTTGGTTACCTATATATGAATAGATGTTTTTTTATAGCAAGCGAGCAAGTGGGTCACCAGATGTTAGTGGTATATCGCCAATGAACAAGTCAGAAGCATTTTAAATGCAATACTGAAAGGAGAAGAATGGAGATTGGCAAGACGGGGGAGATAGTCTCCGAAAACGACACTCACTTTGTGACACGCAAAAGCAAGCTGTCACAACTTAATGTTGTGTAAGATTAGTGAGTCTTTTTTGTTATCATCACACGATAAATTGAGTGCACTACACCTGATGTTAAGGGCAGTGGTGTCCTAAAAAACTAGTGACTACCAACAAATAATGAGTATATTGATGGTCGTCACAATCATGTCCGCCTATATAAATACTTTTTAACACTCCGAAGAGGGAAGAACCAAGTCGAGGGCCTGCGACAGGACAAGCGGATGACCGATGCAGGCACTGGGCTACAAGAATTTATCCCTATACCCGCCAAAATAACCAAAAAGTCGTGTCGCAAGCCCGTCGGGAGAACCGGATATATACTGGCTGATCCTGGAACTTGATCCAAGATGAACGTGATATCACTACGGCAGATTTTAACACCATGTATACAGTATTATATTATTATCTACACTACTATAAATTACTAAGTTTAATTTTCCCAAAGTCCAAAACTACATTCAAAATGGAGTCGTAACCCCACATTTCGTCTATCACGATTATATTTAATGTTGGCAGACTTTACGACATACATTTGAGAACCTTTACTTAATAGGTACATTTAAACTAAGAGACACAAAGAGACCAATTCTCAAGCCCGTTAAGGTGAATGCGGTTCAAATATGTATGAAGCAGTTAGTGCGTTACTGTGTGTTGTTAATATTTTAACGCGCTTGAAGACTGCGGAAAGAAAAAGTCACTTAACTGTAATGGGTATTTATGTGGGTATGTATCAATACTTTCTGATATTTATAAGACTGAAGGCCTTTTTTACAATATTAGAGTTAAGTGATATGGGTGATAGAGCCAAACTTTAGGCAGTTTTATTTATATGACATGTATGTGTGACACATGACTGGGCCGGCTCGACCGGGTCGTTACCACTTTCTCACAGAAAACTGACGTAAATTAACGGTTTGCTGCTGCGTTTCGTACGGTGAGTGACTTATCCGAAGGCCCAATACCCCTAAACTCTAATAAACTACAGTACTACTAAGATGTTTATTTTCTTATTTTTTTAAAGAAACTTAAAAATTGGTGCATAAATGACGAAATTGAGTCTATTATCCCCGATTTCACCTTTTTAGGGGTGGAATTTCATTTTCAAAATTAAAACAGGACCAACTTTGAGCTAGATATGTTCGAATAAAAATAAACATCCAAATCGGTTAACATTTAGCGGATTTATGCATTATATACAGAAATAAAAAAAAATACGCTCGGAATTGAGAACCTCCTCGATTTTTTCATCATTGAAAAAATATATTTGAGGCAAATTTCTATTCCAAGTAGGTTGCGATTTCCACTGTTGAACAAAACTTTGAAAGAAAGAAAACATCATTTACTGGCAATCATTGGGTGGTAAAAGTCTAACTATATAAGTACATTATATTAAAACAATAGATAAATAAAAAACAAGTATGTACGATATACACACTGCTGTAGATTACACACTGCTGTAGCACGATACTTACACTGCTCCGTGTTAAAGATAAAGTGCTAATATTTACCGAAACAGACTTCCGCATACGAGAGACCTACCTAATGTTTTTAGCGAAAGGAAAAGCCCGGGATCAATACCGCACAATCTGACGCACCGTAATGTATCCTGTAGGACGGTTGACCTTGAAACTCGTTCTGATGAATGTGTGGCGATAAAAAGGTGAGAGGATAACGTAGAAACAGAAAATGTGATAATCTGAGGTTGGAACGAATAAAATATAAGTTTATATGGTCGCCTGATGGTTAGCGCCACGCCTGCCCATAAACAGATGCAACACCACACAGAACTTTGAATTATAAAGCACTGAATGGCACTGAACTGAGCTCGTCACCCCGAGATATAACATGTTAAGTCTCATAATTCCCAGTTATTCAATGTCCTTCAAACCGAAACACAACAGTGCTTACACACTGTTGCTTGGCGGCTGTTGCTTATATTTGTTATTATAATCATGATTATAAGATTTTTTTTCCTTAATGAAAAAATGAGCAGGTTGCTTGCCTGATGGCCTTATATAAATGCCTTATGTAAAAAATAAAATTTTAGTACAAAACATAGTCTGACTTTAAACTAGGTTTATATCAGCAAATTTCTATAAGTTACCATAGCAACTTGGAGATATAAACCCAGTTTCAATTTAGACTAGACTACGTGTTTTAATAAGACCATTCGGCTTTATGAATCTATGACTCTCGTATTCCATCATACGAGTTTTCCTTATGACTGATATGGAAATTGCTAGAGTATGCCAGCTGTGAGTCATAAGGCAATGAAATCTACCTTCGAATCCCCGGTCGAGAAATCTTTGACTGAGTTTTCCATTTCGATAAACAATGATTATAATGTTCATAAGTGTAAAAGGATCCTTGCTGTCCGGGACCAGGCGGCACGTATTACTGTTTCTTGCGTCAAAAATACACTCACAAATATATTTTTTCCTTTCCACTGGCTTTCTTCGGCAAAATAACACAAAAACGCCCTTTTACGTGCTCGAATTGATCGTAACTTACTCGAATACTGTCTGAGTATCTATTACGGGCCTTTCGCCGAAATAATAATGCTTATTAGAAAAAAATGGAGGTAAAATACTACGCACTGATGAAGACAGACACGTATTCAGAGGATGCAACCGATCTCCCTCAACCCCCCATTACTCTGACACAAGTAAAGCATATACTTTATTCGGAACTGCGGCAAACGTACTATTTGTCAGTGCGTTGGCAAATAGCCAGCTGTGAAATGGGAAGCGGCGGCCTGGATTTGATGCCCACACCAAGTCAAGCATATATTATCCTTAATTATAATTGTCTCCATGTAAGTCTGGTATTACATAAAGCTAATAGAGTTTGTGATATCCACATCACACGATAATCACATTTACTGTAGGCTAAGGACTATGTGTGTGACGATTGGGTATCATTTATGTTATTTAATAATTCAAATCATTTATTCTATAAATTGGATCATAAATATCGCTTTACATGTCAATATTTTTTTAAACTACATTATATTTTCATCTGCATTTCGCAGCTAGCCATGAAAAGAAATGCCAAACAAACTCATGAGCTATGGCCTCTTTTAATGTCCACACATTGATTTTACATAATTATGCGAGTGTAATATACAAAAATTCCTAGATTGACCTTTTGAGAAAATAGCCCTGAGCATACTTGACATACATGACATGATAAATAAAGAAAATTAACAAAAATAAAATTAATATTTTTCTTAAAAAATCTTATAAATGCCAACGTTGCCTTTAATATGTACTTATAATATATAATACGTCCTTCCCATCGGCTTTACCGAACAAAAAATCCCCCATGATCAGCGAAATCCTGAATCCGGGTCTGGACGAGGGTTCACCAACGAAATTAAATTAAAAATGATTGTGAATGAGCATGGTTCTAACATTATGTTTTATAAGAATTTAAATATCTTGTGTTGGTTATATTTAAGGGAAATTATGTTATATTTTATGTATATTAGGTATCATAACCGTTTGGTGTTTCGTATGAAAATAGACTTTGTTGATGGTAGGTGGTTACTTCGACTATGAAGACAAATATTGGGATACTTTTTACTGCTTCGTTATATTTCAACAACAATGAGTAATAGACAGGGAGCCCTCGGGTAGCTGATCCACTTGACTACTATCAAGCTCATTTTCCGTGAGTAGCTTCGTTTCGATGAGACGACCAACTATTCCCTATGCGAAAATTCTCTATTGTGGTAGCTAACATCGGTAGCAAGGATAGAATATTTCGATTTGATGATACTCAAAAAAATATTATTTTATTTGTAGGACAATATGACAGTTAAATTATATAAATACTAACTAAGTAAAAACAAAAAAAACAGCTTGCTTTGTCTATTTCTGCCGCTAAGTAACAAGCAAGTGTGTAAGCACTGTTGTATTTTGGTTTGAAGGACATTTCAATGTCCTGTCAAATTCCAGTGAAGTTACTGAGGATTATACCACAACATCTTGTCTCGGGGTGACGAGCGCAGTTCAGTGTTTTATAATTGAAAGGTCAGTGTAGCATTGCTTCTGTTTATGGGCAGGCGTGGCGTTTGCCATCAGGCGAGCGCCTTGTTCGTCTCGTCATTCCCACAATTCAAAAAAATTGTGACAACACAATGTTACAAACAAGAACAGAAAACAAAATAGCAAAACCGAACAAAACTTTAATCAAAACAAAACTGATGCTAGACAAGACAACATTGCTACAGAGGATAAAATCACGAAGAGTTCAAAACTCAACTCCGATTAAAAAAAACCGAGACTAAACGGGCGCCAAGTAACTTTATCCAGTGCATTTCCTGTATGTTTTGTAGGCAACTTTGTCAGCGGCAACCACAGACCTATAAGCCTGAAGACGCCAGACAACGTTTTACCACAGCATACTAAATACTAAGACTTAAAGAAGGGTCGCTCCATAAAGACTTGGCAGAAATAGTTAGTCACAGGCGGACTTTTACAAAGTTATTATATAACGCCCAAAAGTCACACACATAGCCCTGACCCCACAGTAAGATACGAGTCTTGTGCCGTGGGTATCAGGAACTGCGAGAGACTTTCGGTCTCACAATACCCAAACATCCCAACGGTATCAGGAACTACGAGAGACTCACAATACCCAAACATCCCCACCCAAAAAAGTGGATCAGACAAATATTTGTATCAGTGCGGGGATCGAAACCGCGGCCTCACATTTCATAGTAGGCTACTCGCAAACTGCGCCGCGGAGGCTGATTTGTATTTTTGTATTTAATCTTACTTCGCTAGTGACCCCATATTATGGTTAAGATCAGATGACAGAGTATGAAAGAAAATTACAAACTCCTCAATGGTTAACAGACATTACACCGCGCTTTAGATTTTAAAGTTATTTTTAACTTAAAACCAAACTGACAACTATATTTTTCTTCTATCTGCCCTTCTTGTAGTTTTTACGACTGACTGTCTGCCTGACCTTAATCCCTCTGAGAAAACACATCAAGAACCGAAAAACATTAGTAGATCACACAAGAATCGTGAAGATCATCTCAATAAGATTTTTCGAAGGTATGTGATGTCTGCCAACCCGCATGAGGCCAGCGTGGTGGACTAAGGCCTAATCCTTCTCATTCAGTAGAGGAGGCCCGTGCCCAGCAGTGGGACGTATATAATAGAGGGCTAGTAAAAAAAAAAAAGATCAAAAATATTTGAATCGATATGGGAATCAAACACGTGGCCTCTTGCTTCAGAGCCAGCTACTTATTCATTAAGCTACGGAGGTTGTCATATGAATTATATAAATGAAAATAACACTCCATTTTATACGGCCGGCCGAACCCTAAATAATCAAGGTCCTAAAAGTTTGGAGTATTTTATGAAGAAGAAAAAAGAATAGGAATTAGGAAACGCTGGGCCGAGTGAAGCACAGCAGAGTAGTAAGTACATACCTAATGAAAATATCAGAAAAACAAAGTGTCTTTAACGACCTAACTTTTATCTGGCCGGAGGAAAAGTTTGTGACAAATTGAGATGGGCGCTCGCTCGATGTTGCATGGCCACCCAAAAAAAAACTCTGAATTAAATATGGCCATGGTTTAAAAATGTAGCAAAATCCTGAATATTATTTCGCAAAAATTATAGCATTATAGATTGAATGAGAGATGAGCAAGGTGCTCGCCTGATGGTAAGCGCCACACCTACCCATAAATAGAAGCAACACCACACAGAACTTTGAGTTACAAACCACTGCATGGCACTGACTGCGCTCGTCACCCCGAGACATAAGATGTTAAGTATCATATTGCCCAGTAATTTCACTGGCTGCAATATCCTTCACACCGAAACACAACAGTACAGAAATAGACAAAATGGTGGTACCAACCCAGACTGTCTCTGGCATACGAGGGACCTACCACTTTGTAACATACGTCAGTCTAGTAGCAACAAATTTCACAAAACAAAACTGATTCTTTAGAAATTCTATTAAATCTTATTGAGTGATTTTTGCTTTATAAAATGTTAATAGAATAAATAACTGTAATTTCATGTCAGCAGCAAAATTATCATTCCAAATAGCGGAATCTGATTATCCTTAAAGGAGCCCTTGAATAAATAACAAATCATTATTCAATATCATAATTCTAACCTTCCGGCACTCAAAGAAATATTCAGAAATGATGATTAAAAATTAATATATTTTTCAATATAATGTAAGTAACATTTTACGTAGTACTTTCTCAATTAAGAAAAAGCTGATATCGGCCTGTCTCGGTTCACGGGAGCTAATGGAAAGTATGGCTGGCCTTTGGATAAAAATTCAACTTTTTGGACACACGATGATAAATTGCGACCGTGGACGCCGCATTAATAATGACTTCATGGTATTATTAAGTTCCGTGACTTTGTTTGCACTTTTTGATATTTTATATATGTAAAAAATGTGTGTAAATTAATGTGTAGTGTTCTATTTATGGGCAGGCGTGGCGCTCACCATCAGGCAAGCGCTTGGCTCGTCTCGTTATTCAAACAGATATATAAATATACATAAAAACGTGCTTGTTTCATAAAACTCCCACGCTATTATTTCGGCTTTCACAAGCGTGATTCAATCCCGTGTCGTTCCAGAATAATCGACTTGTGGACTTAGTGGAAACTTGCAGTTTATGAAACTTATCCCATATTGGTTATCAGGAACCTCTTCGGGACCTCGGTTATATCCATAGTTTTATGGATCTAATATAATTCCTGTTAATAAAAATATTTATTATTTGAGTCGTAGAGCCACGCTGTATGCAGTTTTGTCTACAGCATGAATGGGCTGGCTCGCCCGGGTCGTTACCACTGTCTCACAGAAAACCGACGTAAAGTAGCGGCTTGCGTTTCGTACGGTGAGTGAGATATCCGGAAGTCGAAAACCCCTCCCCTTCCTAATTCCTAATTATTCCTTTCCTTTAAGGTCGGCAACGCGCCCATGATTCTTCTGGTGGTGGGCGTGCATGGGTGGTAGAGATCACTTACCATCAGGTGATCCACTTACTCGTTTGCCGGCCTATGCTATAAAAATTGTGTGTGTAAAAAAATCTTGTTTACAACCTCGATGAACGAAGTTCTACTGCTTTTTAACCTTAAAAAAAGGGACCTTGTAAATTTGACAGTTACAGATAAAACTAACTGACACCAATGTTTTTAATTAATAATGTGAAAAAATCCTGCCAAGGCAATATTGATGAAAACGGCTAGCTTTTTATAGCATAGGCAAGCAAATGAGCAAGTAGGTCAATTGATGGTAATTGATCTCCACCGCCCATACACGCCCACAATCCCAGAAGAATCATGGGCGCGTCGCCGACCTTAAAGGACAGGGATAATTAGGGATTGCGAAGGGGAGGGAATTTGAGCCTCCGGATATCTCACTCACCTTCGAAACGCAGCAGCAAGCCGATATTTTATGTCGGTTTTCCGTGAGACTGTGGCATCGACCCAGTCGAGCCGGCCCATTTAAAAACTGTTTACAGCGTGGCTCTACCACTCATAAAGTTTAACTATCACTTGTTATATAGACATAAAGACGTTTTTATATTGAGTTACATAATAACCTCAACACTTTTCAAGAGCTGTCTTGAATTGATATAACAATACCAAAAAACCAGCGTAGCAAGTAAAATGAGGGCAATTTGAAACCCTCATACATATCTTGAGAAGCACTTAATTTGACTGTGATGTAGGAGCCTGTCCTGTAATCACATCACACATTGCCTATAAATTGTAGGTACGTGACCATAAGGCCAGGGAATTGTACCTTATTCTTTTAGTTTTATCTATTTGTTACATCGGATTTGGGATTTATTTCATAAGCGAAGATGTTTGTGAAATGGTGGAAAATACGATTATAAGATAAATAGTAGGAACGTTTGCGAGATTTTTGCCGAAGATTGAAGTAGGAGCGAATAAAAAAGTATTTATAAAAATGATACGAATCAATTCTTAACAGTCAGGACTATGTGTGTGACTGTTGAGTGGTATTTATAAAAAAAATATATATAAAATATTTTTAGGTAGTATATTGTCTAACAATGAAATTACTGGGCATTTTGAGACTTGATATCTTATATCATGACGAGCGCAGTTCAGTGCCATGCAATGCTTTCTAATTCAAAGTTCTGTGTGATCTTGTTTCTGTTTATGGGTAGGGGCGTTGCTTACCATCAGGCGAGTGCCTTGCTCGTCTCATCATTCGATCAAATTAAAAAAATAAGAAAATAACAAAATTGTAGCTCTTTAGTAAACTCCGCTGAGATATAACTTCGCGCCATTTTTCTGTCCGTACAGTTGTCACTTTAAAGTACGGAATGGATTTTAAAAAGCTTATTTAATATCTTGCATTAACATTTACAGTACTTTATGAAATGTGAAAACTGTAAAGGTAATTACGGAATTTTCTCTTTTCCCATTTTTTATATGAGATTTTAAAAGAAAAAAGAGAAAAATGACGATAAAACTGGAATAACATACAGTATTTATTTGGATAGCATTGGCTGGCAAACGAGCAAGTGTGTCACCTGATTGAAAGTACTCTCTACCGCCCATGAACACCCAAAATACAGAAAAACCATGGATGTGGACCTCAATAGGAAGTGATAAATAATGATTTGGAAAGAGGAGGAGTATTTGAGCCTTCGGATATAGTGCTCGCCATACGAAATGCAACAACAAAAGAGTGATAGAGCTACGTTGTAGACAGATTTGTCTACAGCATGAATGAGCCGGCTCCACCGGGTCGTTACTACTATCTCACAGAAAACTGATGTAAAGTAGCGTCTTGCTGTTGCGTTTCGTATAATGAAATATCCGGAAGACCAAATCTGCCTCCCCTTCCCAATGTCATAATTATCCCTTTCCGGTAAGGTCGACAACACGCCCATGATTGTGGGCGGATATGGACGGTAGAGATCACTTAGTATTAGATGCGCACTTGATTGTTTGTCGACCTATGTGTTAAAAAGGTATTCACACTCACACCTGTTGTCCCCGAAGGGGTAGGCAATGGTGTAACCAGTACACCCACATTTCGGCGAGCGTATTTCCGTCCCACAATGTGATAGGGGTGAGCCCATCGCCATACCTGGCACAGTTCCAGATTCCGGGCTAATACTGAGCATTACGTGATAGAAAAACCCAATGTTACTTTACCCGACCCGGAGATCGAACTCAAAACCTCTACACAAAAAACATTCTGGTATCGGCCTGCAATCATTATTATTATCGTTAAAATACACTTGATTCTAAGAAATTTCATATACAAATTATCGCCGCTCGAGTAAGTTTCGCCGACGTAAATAATAGTTGACCTTGCCAGTCTCAAGTAACAAAACAACACTAATAGAAATATTAACTCAAACATAACCGTCGGAATCTCACCAACTTAATTTAAACAAACATAATTCAAACAACTCAAAACCAGAGGCCGAAAGTAGGTCGTAAGATAAACTTAAGATCTACTTTGATGGTCATTTTATTTATCCACGATATTAATGTTAAGTAAAATCAGACTTAAGTTGTTTGTTTCCTAGGTTTCGTGGGATCGTGAGTCTCTTATAACTTAGGACTCCACACTATGACAGATACACACGACACGATTTTTTTTATATATGCAAGTGGGTCACATGATGCTAAGTGACCTTCACCGCACATGTACGTCTAAAAGAATCATAGGCGCATTTCCGACTTTAAAGAGAAGGGATAATTAAGGGATTGGCACGGGGAGGGGATTTGGGCCTTCAGATATCTCACTCACTGTACGAAACGCAGCAGGAAGCCGCTAGTTTAGGTCGATTTCCTGTGCGACAGTGGTAACGACCCGGTCGAGCCGGCCCATTATATAGACATAACTGTCCAGCGTGGCTCTACCACTCATATTCAAGGGCATAATTATTTTAGTTTGAGGTCAGAATTAATAGTACCAATCTTCGGCCTCTTGTTTCAAAATTAGCTACTCGGCTATGAAGCCTGTAGTCCAGAGAATATAAATAAAACGCTTCTGCACGAGTATTTCATTACGAAGTTAAAAAAGA
Organism: Amorpha juglandis; assembly: GCA_949126905.1. Classification (NCBI taxonomy): domain Eukaryota; kingdom Metazoa; phylum Arthropoda; class Insecta; order Lepidoptera; family Sphingidae; genus Amorpha; species Amorpha juglandis. The sequence goes on along the minus strand of OX421374.1, from coordinate 16,595,409 downwards.
AAAATGTCAATATCACGGTCCTCTCTGAAAAATAATATCCGCCTCTCATGCTGAGGAGGCCATTTTTATTAAACGTCTAATGTGACAATTTAGATATTCTGGAATATTCCAGGAAACATTCCCTCATTTTGAGGAATTAGGCCACCCGTTTTAAATGAGTCTTTTCCTTTCACGTGATATTGGATTTTTTTTTCTTTATTTTATTAAATGATGAGACGGGCAAGGTGCTCGCCTGATGGTAAGCGCCACGCCTACCCATAAACATAAGCAACACCATACAGAACTTTGAATTACAAAGCACTGCATGGCACTGCGTTCGTCACGCATAATGTTACGTCATAATGCCCAGTAATTTCAATGGCTTCAATGTCCTTCAAACCGCAACACAACAGTGCTTACACACTGTTACTTAGCGGTAGGAATTGACAAAGCGGTGGTACCGACGCAGACCTAGACCCCAGACCTCTCGCATACGACGGACCTACCACCTTGATTAAACAAGAACTTATTGCTGACCTTATGTTTAAAGTAATTTTTTTATTGAATTACTCCTAGGCACGGGCCTCCTCTGCGAATGAGAGGACGTAAGTCTTAGTTCACCACACTGGCCTAATGCGGGATGGTAGACTTCATTTAACTTCAAAGTTCTTGTAGAGAACTCTAAATTATGCGGGTTTCGATACGATGTTTTCCTTCACACCAAAGCGGTGGTACCAACCCAGACGGCCTCTCGCATACGAGGGACCTACCGCCTTGTACCACATATCATATTTTTAAACACCAAGGTGTAACTTTGCATAGTAACTCTAATTAACTCAAATTCAAACTAAACTGGTTAATATTTAAAGTTAGCGAACTAAAGAATTTGGATCAGATGTCAGCAAAAAGTTAATTCAAAGTGAAAGCTCGATTTTATGCATATCTAGATGGCACAATTTGTTGATTCATCCATCATATTATGGAACGGAAATATGTTCGGTAAACGGAGGGTGTGATAGTTGTCAGTGTGCCTACCCCTTCGAGGATACAGGCGTGAGTTAATGTTGGACGTCTTGTGGCTGATGATGATGATGATGATATTTCAACTTACACGCGGTCCCACAAACGGCCACGGGGTACAACATACGGCCAGTGACCGTAATACGAGTTTTTACGAGCTATCTAGAACTCTCACATCATCTGCATGCGTAAATATCTACAATGATTCAGTGTGGAGCGGCCCTAGTGGATTGTATTTAAAGTGTTTAATTTATATCATACATATTATTACATAATTTATCATATTATTACAAATATTAAATTTATATCATATATTATATGATATAAATTTAATATAACTATCGAAAATACTTAGTTCTACAGTCCTTTTGTAGGACAATAAAGTGATGAGCAAAAGCCGAAACTGAGTTTGAGACAGTGGTATCTAGACGTGTAAAATAAAATACATAATCATAGAGTGAAACTTAATACTTGGGATCGAGACAGCATGAAATCTTTGGCACTAATTTGTGCCGAGAAAGTATGATTGGTGCGTAATTGAGTCTCCGGGTATCTTACTCACCGTACGAAACGCACCAGCATGCCGCTACATTACGTCGTTCTGTGAGATAGTGGTAACGATCCGGTCGAGCCGCTCCATTCATGCTGTAGACAAAATTATCTACAGCGTAGCTTTACCACTCTAAATATGAAATATGTCTCGGTGCGGGAATCAAACCCTCGGTGTTGTGCTTTACAGCTAGCTACTAGCGCCACAGAGACTTTCATTAAAGAAACCTAAATTACGAAAAAACAACTTAAAATTATCATACTTAGATAACTATATACTTAGATAACTATAATGTCAGCGTTTTTAGTATTTTAATGACAATTTTATAATACCTGTAATATTATTTGAATAAAACCGCAGTAAAATCTTTAATTAAACCGAAAGATGTACTTCTGGGTGGAAGAACCACGCTGTAGACAGTTTTGTTTACAGCATAAATGAGCCGGCTCGACATAGATTTTTTTTACACATTCTTTATCGGTTGGTTATGCACCAATAATAACATATTACATTGAAGACTACCTCAGTGGCGCAGTTCTATTGGGTACGCGGCACAACCACTGTGCTCTTGGTCTAGGTCTTGGGTTTGATCACGGGTCCCGTAAAAGTAATATTACATTTTTCTATCACGATATGCTGAATCAGCTCGGAGTCTAAAATTTGTGCCAGGTGTGGATAAGATCGCTATCACATCATGGGACGGAATCAATCTCTGCGAAATCTGGGTGTATGGGTTACAACCCCTGTCTACTCCTTCAGTTACATGTGTGAGTGCATATACGCGTATGATCGAAGATAAAAAAAAACAAAACACACCAAACTTTCCTTCTCGCTCAATTCAACCTTTTAATAAAACGGTTAAACACTTTATAAACCGCTGAGAAGACAATCCATAGAATTAGTAGGCAAAGGAAATTGTGTTTAACAATAAGGAAAGGTCAAAAACATCGTTTTGCGTTTGTCTCGGGTTAATTAACTTGTTCGGGGCGGTTTCTTATTACACCAATGGTATAAATTTACCACACATTTTAAAAGGCATTGAAATAAAAAAGAAACCATAGATACCTTTTTATATACGCACGCACTCACGCCTGTAACCTTGAAGGGGTCGACAGAGGTATTTACAGTACAAACATATTTCGTCAAGCGTCCTATGATGTGATAAGAGACGAGCCTATCGTCATACCGGGTACAATTCCAGACTCCGGGCTGATACTGACATTTCGTGATACAAAAACCCAATATCACTTTTACCCGACCCGGGGATCGAGCCCGAGACCTCAGCATAGCAGTCATACCGCATGCGCAGTATAATTATCTCACCGACGCAATCACAGAAACCATTTTATATTCTGTATATAATCAAAAATCTGCGAATTTAGGTCCCTCGTATGCGAGAGGACGTATGGATTGGTACTACCGCCTTGTCTATTCTGCCAGCAAGCAACAATGTATAAGCACTGTTGTGTTTTGGTTTAAAGGACATTGAAGCTAGTGAAATTACTGGATCACATGGAGATCACATAAATATTTTTCTCAGTATGGGAATCGAACCCGCGGCCCCTCGCTTCGTAGCCGACTACTGGGAAGATGGGTAACTCCTTAACGCATTACACCAAATGCATTTGATGTCAGTTTTAAAGTTCTAGTTAAACTTATAACATCTTAAAGCATTTAAGTTGCAGCAACCGAAATAATGATTTCTCAGTTAAGTAAGACACTAAAAACATTCTAATTAGTGAAGAGACAAGCTGTGGGTTTGATTCCCGTACCGAGAAAAAAGTTAGTTTGAACTATGAATACCGGGTCTAAGTGTTGTGGGACCGCAAGTCCTTCGTAGTTCCTGATACCCACGATACAGGTTAACCTAGTGTGGGGTCAAAACTATGTGTATATCTGTTTGGTTTTTATAACAGCGTAGACCGGCAAACGAGCAAATGGGTCACCTGACGGTAAGTGATCTGCACCGCCCATGTACGCTTACAATACTAGAAGAATCATAGGCGCGTTGCCGACCTTAAAGACCTTAATTAAGGGATTGAGAAGGGGAAGGGGATTTGGGCCTCCGGATATCTCACTCGCCGTACGAAATGCAGCACCAAGTCTCTACTTTACGTCGCTCGTGTGTAAGACCCAGTGGAGCCCGCACACCAATGCAGTTAAAGAACTACAGCGTGGCTCTACCATTCGTAATACAGTTTCTACTTTTTCAAGGCTGACTAAAGTGCGAACAAAGTCGTTTGAAAATGCTAATTAGTCTACAAGACCAAGTTTAGTTCAGTAACACATCTCAGCGTAATTACATTCTAGATAACAAAGCGTTTAGGTCTCCTACTTGTTGTCCATAAAATTTTGAGAATTCGTTAGTAATTTTGTAAATGTCTAAGCATAAAATTTTATGGTGTCGCTGTGCTTGATCTAATGGATTACAAAGACGTAATCCAATTTTTGTTAAATTTATTTTTAAGGAGCTTTTGTACTTGATTGACTTGATTACTTGATACATGTCAGCCAATTGTATTTTCTTTACTTATGATGATAACGAACCAGTCCGCATTGAAATCCAACGTAGTATTGAACGTTGTTCAGCGATCCCGCTCGCTGAACAACGTCCAATTAAAGTGCTACTGGCACATCTATAAACTACTGGTGGTCCTGTAATACTGCAATTGATGTAAACATACAAATTTAAATAAATCTATAGCTGCATCAGATGTGGGATCAACCAAAATTTTGTGGTTGCCTGCGTACGTAATCCAAGTTATAATCATTTTTTTTTATTTGATTTAACGACGAGACGAGCAAGGCGCTTGGCTGATAATAAGCGCCACACCTGCCCATAAAGAAAAGCACTGCATGGCACTGAACTACGCTCGTCACCCCGAGACCATAAGTCGCTAGAATTTTCATAGGTATCAGACACAAAACATTTTAGAGTGGATGAACAATTGGGTATATTTTTTATTTTATTTTTGCAGTAAACGAATAGCTGGCTGTGGAGCGAGAAGCTGCGGGTTTGATCCGCGCACCAAACCAAATGTTTATGTAATCCACAAATATTTGTTTCGGGGTCTGGGTGTTGTCAGACTGCAAGTCTCTCGTAGTTCCTGATACCTACGACACAAGACTTGGTATCTTATCGTGGGGTTAGAACTATGTGTGTGACTGTTGGGTGTATTTATAATTTTTGGAACGAAGTTCCTTACGGCAGGCTTGGAGGGGATAGGGATTTCGCTGCGTGACCGAACTGAAAAAAATGTGATAGTAAAAACGTAAGAAAAATGCGTGGAAAAAATGCGTGGAAAAAATGCGTGAAATAAAAGCGTTAAATGAGAAGTGCGCATGCGCGACAGTCGCATAACCAGCCAGCGTTAGTTCCTTTTTTAAAATGAAATTCATTCAGCCAGTTATAGTTGAAGTATATACAAATACTCCTTCGATTTTTAAAAGATTACGCTAGCTCGTTATTATTTATAATTACATAAGTTGATAAAAAATGCTATACAATAGCTTTACCGCGGCAGTCTCCGAGTGCCACACGTCTTTTTTTTATTTCTATTTTTCTATTCTATTTTCTATTTCTATGTAATTTTATGTTGTCAAACAAAAATAAAGAGACATATTTTGTTATTTTAGTTGATAATTTGAATTTTTTGCAATTTGTGTCGATTCTACATTAGCCGAAGGAACTTCGTTCCTACCTGGTGTCCCACGACACACACCAATTTTTTTATTAATTATATTTCCTTTAAAGCTTATTTACTTACTTACGACATTGTTCCATCTTGTCTCACTAGAAAACGTACAAAATCTTTCCCAAATCCGATGTGATCATCCCCTGTAGATGATAATTTAATGACAGTCTATTGAAACCCTTTGATTACTACGACATCCTATTGTACTACCGTAGCTCCATTGTTGGCCGGATTACGGACATCTCATAATAGAGCTCGAAATGTTCCTAAAATCTAATTGATAATGTAAATTGCCTCGACTATACACAGTGTATTTAGGCTGTGTAATCGAAGGAATCCTGAATAGATTTTGCATGACGGGAAATCATTTCTGGGGCATTTTACGTTAATCGGAGAAGTAAAAAAAAATCGAGTTGACTTAGAGTATAATTTAGACTGTAGAGTGTAAATATTTGTCTCGGTACGGGAATCGAATCCTCTCGCTTCGCAGCCGGATATTACCCCACTGCGCCATGGAGGCTGTCAATACGAGCCTCCCGCTTGCGTTGTATACAAACTACGCCTTTTTCCTTTTAGCGAATAATGGGTGAATTTATAAAAACGCCAAAATACTTATAGCACTTATCGTGCTGAAAAGTGTGAATTCCAAGTTTCATATAAGGCTCAAAAATATTATTTTTCATGCAAACTTTGCAACCCCTTTTCCCCTAACGGGTTTAATTTCGAGAAATACTTTTTTAAACTATAATACCTTATAAGGTATACCTATATAATACTCACCTACACAATATCAAATCCATCATCAAGTCATGATGGAAAGACCGGACACTGACATTAGACAGAGATAACTCCAGATAAAAAGAAATAGAAAGAAGTTTTAACAGTTTATTTAATGCCATCTACAAAGTTATATATCAAACAGTGACAACTTTACCCGCAGCATTTACAAACTTTTTCATACATAAAATTCTGTTACTACGGTTTACACGCTATATCGAGGCCACGACACGTGACAATCCCAAAACGCATTAAACCATCAACATCAATAATCATCACCTGTCAACTTGTCAAGCCACATCAACCTTGATAAAGCTTCACAATTTTATCAATAAACTGTCCATAGAAAATGTCGAAGGTTATTACTATTTTGAATGCATATTGACAGTTTTAAAATTCTGATATGACTGCCACGCACCAGTCAGTATTGAAAGTGTACTAAAAAACTTCAAATAACGACTTCAAAAACTAAATCGTGGTGCATTTACTAATATCCGTTGATAAGTATCTAATTCATAACATCTTACATCTAACATCTTCGTACCCCAGATCTTCGCCGTAGATAGTTTTGTTTATAGGTAGTTTGAATTCCATTAGGCCCATTCATGCTGGCGTGGCGTGGCTCTACCACTCTTAAATATTAATATTAAATTATGGACCCGATGTTTCGAAAGCATTTCTGTCTTGATGATCACGGGGTGGTGAATTAGTTTTATTTATGTGTAATATTCGCGTAAACATTCATTCATAGTCAAGACCAACCCAAAATCTATTCATTTTCCACAACATGTACAAAAATGAACAAGTGAAAATAACCATGGTCAATTAGTTGTGGCGCATTCCTCATTTTTTCACATGTATGCATCTGCGTAGTGCGGGCTATAATTTATCACTAGATAGCCGCGTCTGGCCACATAAATCACGTCGTGTTTTTCACGCGGTTCTACGGGGCATGCGCGGAAATTACGAACATATATTCTCCATGTAGACGCTCGGAAAAAACGCTAGCGTTTTGTTAATAAACGCTGCCATTAGCGTTTACCTACTTGTCTTTTTTATAGCACACGGCGACAAACGAGCAAGTAGGGCACCTGATGGTAAGTTATTTCCACCGCCCATGTACGCTCACAATACCAAAAGAACAATGGGCGCCTTGCCGACCTTAAACGAAAAGGGTAATAAGGGAGATTGGGTTGTTACCATTGTCTCACAGAAAACAGACGTAAAGAAGCGGCTTATTGTCCCCTTCCTCTCCCCAATCCCTTAATTATCCATTTGCTTAAAGATCGGCAATGCGCCCATGAGTCTTCTGATATTGTGGGCATACACGGGTGGTAGAGATCCCTTCCGATCAGGTAACCCACTTGCTCGTTTACTGATCTATGATATAAAAATGTTTGCCAGCAAACTGCGTCTTAAAGACAAAGTAATTATATTAAAATGGTTTACAAAAATCGGTCCACACTAGGCGGGAATTTGATATACGTACGCAGCTAAACAAGAAACGTACATAATTAATAATCCTTTTTTATGTTAAAGTAACACAACGTACCAAAACAAAATCCTGTCCCGTGTAATCCTCAAAACCCTTCACCGGTCTCTTTGCACCGGCTGATGTACCCACGGTTCTTATAAAAACTGTATGGTGTTTACAAGGATTTGTAAAAACACAAACATCCACCGGGATAAAACTGGTGTTAGAGCTGTTTATTCTACCCCGGTACATATCCCCGGAAGAAACAGGATTAACAAAAAATACATGACGCCAGTGTTAATAATAATAAGGTCTCTAGGTTTTTTTTGCCTGCTTTGAAGCTGTGTAAAGCTAGGTACTACTGAAAATGATCGACCCGAGGATCGAACCTGAGACCTTAGCCTAGCAGTTGTACAGTGCGCCACCGAGGCAGTCTCATTTTGACGATATTTATATTTCGTTACACAAAACGTTTATAAAGAATGAGGATAGTTGTTATTGGCTGCCTAATTATTTTTTCTAAATTTAAGTTCAGTATGTAAAGAGTTGTTACTATTCCTGTATAATAAAATAAAAAAAAGAAGCAAAACCAGTTAAAATACATCACCTCCATTTTCAATCTTACTAATGGCACAGTCTAGTCCCTAGTTTTCATGACAGATGCCGTTTTACCTCTATAACCAGATTCTGGTAAAACCGTCTGAAATGCTGGATTTCGCGGGATGCAATATTTCAATCGCATGCGTTCTACAATCCGCTTTCCTTTGGAAATGTATAAAATATTGGCAGTATTTTTAAATCCTTTATTATTTGGAGAAGTTTGTTTTGTTAAGCTGGATTTAAGTATTCAATAAATAAGAGTTAGCTGAGAGAGATTGCTGGTGGTAGGATATTTATATCCTCCCGGATAGCGACCACCGTACACATGGTGTTAAAACCTACCATGATGATCCACACGCCTTGTGTGGATTGCGTCCCAGGGTCAGCCAGTGTATTTCCGTTTCTCCCGAGAGGCTTGCGACACGACTTAATGGGAAGAAGCATTTATAGAGGCCGGCATGACTCTGGTGACCACCAATAAACTAAAGAAAAAAGAAAGAAAGAAATCATTTATTTACCACACCAAAAAATAATAATAAAATAAACTCATTGTTTGTTGATGGTAGCTGGTATTTTTGATTGTGCTACGCTTGCCACCAGGTGTAGTGCAGTCACTTTGCCGTGCTTGGATACAAAAACAAAACAACTATATGAACCCGTTATTATAAAGGTGCAAATGGGTATCAAAATTCTAAAATAATATTGTTATCCATTGTAGGCTCTATAACTCTTCCTACCTTTGCTTTTCACCAAAGTAAAATTAATATTGTCAATCGTTTGTCAATAGTTTAATTGACGACGGCGGGCGGCGGTGGTTGTCGAAATTTCGTGAATAAAGCAACGCTGGCATTGAGAGGACTTTGATATGGATCGCTTGGTCTACGTTTTGAGATTTATATTTAGTAATTGTTATTTAACACTCGACATTGGCAATTTTTTTTAATTCGATGAGGATCATAATCTAAAATTAGAATAGAATAGAATAGAATAAGGTTCGGTTAGGTTGATCTGTGAACAGCATACAAAGACTTCAATGTATGCTTTTTACTACGTTTTCTGAACACTCGCTAGCATGTTTACAATGTTTGTGTTAATTGTAAATAAAATTTTATTAAAGTAATATTATTCTCGTATTATAATATGGTCGTCTAAAGTGATAAAGGTCGTAGGAAGTCACTGGATGCAAGCCGCTTCCAACAGGTCGGTCTGGAAATCTTTGGAGGAGGCCTATGTTCAGCAGTGGACGTCTTGTGGCTGATGATGATGATTATAACATGTGATTAATCAAGTCAAATCAAATCATTTATTCAGTAAATGAGTAAGTAAGTAACACTGCTATAATTTGATAACGATGTACAATTTCATCAAGTTTTGGTAGCACTAAAATTTGCGAGAGTCTGTCTTTGAATTTGTCTATTTCTGTCCCTAAGGAGTACACCATAAGTTCAATTTTGCGTGGATCGCTGTTTAATTTTGTGTGGAAATAAGGGTTCTTTATAAAGTCATAGTCAAATCTGTAACAAACGTCAATAAAAACTAAAACGTAATGGCGTTTTCCATGGTACACATTGTAAATAGAGATGCCGGTCCTTATTTACGATAATGCTTTAGCAGACAGACGTGTTTATTTCGGTCTAGCTCGCAGACAATAGCTAGGAATATTTTTGGACTCAGCGCTGCTGCATTAAGAACTGTTTTATATAGCTAGCACATTATTCCAGCTTACAAAAATACTTGCATAACTGGGTTTGGTTTTAGTTAAAACCGTGTGGTTGTTTTTATATGAATCTGTCAGGCTTTAAAAATGTTGAAAGGGTATTTTATTTCTACAATTCGTATTTATATCCTTGGATTTGTGAATGTGTGTGTTTCATATAATTTATTTAATTATATTTAAGCTGGTTTACCAGCGATAGCTTAGCGGGGAGTGGTACGGACTGTCGAGACGAAAGTCGCAGGTTCAAAATCAGCCCCAAGAGCATACACCTCTGACTTTTCTAAGTTACGTGTATATTCTTTGTTAATTATCGCTTGCTTTAACGGTGAAGGAAACATCGTGAGGAAACCTGCATACCTGAGAAATCGATAAGATTTTTCGAAGGTATGTGAAGTCTGCCAACCCGCATTAGGCCAGCGTGGTGGACTAAGGCCTAACCCCTCTCATTCAGTAGAGGATGCCTGTGCCCAGCAGTGGGATATGTATAATACAGGGCTAGTAAAAAAAAAGAATATTTAGGTTAAATTAGACATGATTTTTTTGTGTAAATTATAAATTACATAAAAAGGTAAGTATCTAATTTTATTGACAGCTTCCTTGGCTTGATTTGAATTGGAAAATTGTACAGTATTCGTACCGCATGCACATTACAACTGCACCACCGATGCAGTCGCGTTTCTACTACTTATTTTTATTTTCTCGATAATCATATCCAATCCAAGGCTAACAGACACAAGGCTACAACTACAGTATAGGTACTTTAGAAACCCTACAGCTGTCAATACCACGAACGATATGTATTATTTCACAGAAATTCAAACTCATTAGCTTATATAACCCAGGGTTATTACGTAGCAAATAAAAACCTTAATTTAACTCTAACGTTTCAAAACAAAACAATACTTGAAACTAACGAACTGCGTGGGAGCCGCAGTTCTTTGGTTAGGTACTTGCTGGTACATGATATTTTTGTACCCGACTGGTTAGTGACCTCTTCATACATGGTGAAATACATATTTCAGGCAAGTCGCGTTCCGAGATCAGCCAGTGTATATCCAGTTTCTTGAGGCCGGTATAATTCTGCCGACCGTCAAGGGACTTAATGTCTCTTGACGGTTGACATAATTTTTGGATTGCACTATATTTAACATCAGGTCTAGTATAGTCACTTTGTCATGTCAGGATAAAAAAGGGGTATCGTTGTGTCAGTAGTGCCACCAGGGTTTCTGGTGGTAGGGTACCTCATACTTTTATATTTTGAGTGGTAGAGCCACGCTGTAGACAGTTTTGTCTACAGCATGAATGGGCTGGCTCGACCTGAAAAAAAAAAATATATCCGATTGGACAACGACCACCGTATACATGGTGAGAAAACCGCCACAGTGTCATATTGTTCCTCTGCAAACATTTGAACTTCGGAATAAAATTTAAACACTCCAAAATCATGGTTTAATTTAATTCAATGCTCCTAGTTCATGGACAACTGTAAAGCAGAGTTTCTTGCGCGTAAACCTATAACTCAGTTACCAATGTTGCCAACTCAAATTAAGTATTAAAACTAGCAACTCGAAGTTTAAGAGCCAGATATGAAGATCGCATCTAGTTAAATAATTGCAGCGATAGTCTAACGCGAAGTGTAACATACTACCGAGAAATTGCCGCTGGTTCGATTCCGACCTCCAGGGTACACACCTATGACTTCCAACTTAAGTGTGTATAAATTTTTAAATATCGCTCGCTCTGAGGGCAAACATAGTGCGTAATATTTCCATAAGAATATTGAAAATATGTATAATATAATATCCACATTGGCCCGTGAAATTTATTTATTTTTTGAAAAAGAAAAATTTTGCAGCTTGATTTTTTTATATCATAGTCCGACAAACGAGCAAGTGGGTCACCTGATGATAAGTGATCTCCACTACCCATGTATGCCCACAATACTACTACTACTACGAGACTAATTAAGGGATTGGGAAAGGGAGGATGATTTGGGCCTCGAGATATCTCACTTGCCGTAAGAAACGCAGCAGCAAGCCGCTACTTTACATCAGTTTTCTGAGACAGTGGTAACGACCCGGTCGAGCCAGCATGAATTGCATTTGTCGGCCTATACTATAAAAGAAAAACATTCACAAACTCACGAATATCCAAACTTTTACATTTTTTATATTAGCAGGATAGTAAGGATTCTATCTCCCACTTTTTGAATACAGTATAGTTGTAAAGTATTTCAATTTGATAGTCAACAGTAAAAAAAACAATTCTCAGACATTTCACGACCTGTTTACGCTCCTCCGAAACGATTATTATAAAACAAAACGAAAACCTCTGTCCACAATACTTTCGATAGGTGCTTGAATTTTATAGTAAAAGCATTTTACAGACTTTTCTTTAGACTTTTTCAGACATATAGAAACGAGATATGTAAATGTAATGGTATATTAAATGCTAACTGTACTTATATAGTTTCATCTTTGTCTATTGGTGTATAATTTATTTTTATAGACTGGATTCACTCTTCGTACAAAAACCTAGTGTAACATGTGCATGCTTAAATGGAAAAAACATTAGTATGTGAATAATGAATATTTATATTTGGTCTGCATTCGACATTACCACAAGAAGACATCAGCTGAACACAAAAAAATATATTATTAAATTATTATGTACTATTATTGAATATACTATTTTCCCGCGGGAAAATCCCCATTTAATGATGGCTTCCCAGCCCCGGAGGAGATGGATTGGTTATGCCGAACTCACCAGTCTACCGACCCAGTGGTTGGGACCAACCGCTGGACTGGGGCTATAACCAAACCTACGCTGAAATATCGACTAAAAACTCCGCGGTCCCATAAAAGACTCAGGAGCCTCTCACAATATGGACGCCTTTGAACATCATCGGCAGCACGTTCTTTCGTACCTACTGTCATTCATCTCGGAGTCGCTCGAAGAATGAAGGCTACGCATCCCCCGCTGCGCCATGACCGCTGGCGGCCTCAGTTGGTCGCCTCTTAGAATATAGAGTATTGTACAAATTAATTGAAGTCCTCCAAGGTGTTTCTCATCACCAAATAAACTATGGAAAGTCAACACGCCAGCAGGTACAGCAAAAATGTAGCACGTTTGCTTTTCATACAGATTGAAGTATTTGCATCATCGGTCGTACAATTGTTGCGTAAAACAACAAGCTATATATAAAATTCCTTGAAATCACTTACAAAAACTCGTCATTAATATCAAAAAACTTCATAAACCTACTTTAAACCGAAAAATTACGGTGCATTTGCTGTTGTCAGTTAAAGAGTAATATTTTTCGTCTTTCCTTGTAACCAAATCGTAACTAAATATGAGATCGCCCTCGGGGTAAACCCTATCGAATTCTAAAAGGACCATCAAAATCGGTCTACATTTGTCTGCCATAATATAAAGATATAAATGAATTCCTTATTAACAGTGTTGAAAATAACGGAACATTGCTCTCTCAGTCTTCTTGCCCTGATCGATCACGGTCCTAATCCACAAATCCGTTAATCTGATAAGACAACGCCAGGACTACATCTCTGATAAGAAACTCAGCTCTAAGCATTCTATCTGGACTATTACTGTGTTTTAACTTTTTTTTTTAACTTTGATCAGTCGTTTACTACAAGTTCTATGAGGAGTTGTTAAAGGACAAGAACGTACACAGAAATAAACTTAAGACCATGAAATGGTGAGTATCTAAAGTACCCAACAATCTGCAAGTGAATTATCTGGTGATAAATGATCGATTGAGATTATTTGAGATATTGTAGGAGAATGTTGCTAATACTATGGACTGCAAAAAGGAGCAAGTCCATTCTCAATCAACTACATATTAAAACTTGTCTCTTCACTGTATGTTACCAACAAGTCTTAAACTATTTTGGAGATATTACCTGAAAACAACCAGATAATTTTGACACTATAATTCAAAATCGATGAATAAAAATCGAGGTTTTAATCTTTTGTCCTCGATTTCACCAGCTCAGGGTTGGAATTATTTCTCCAAAACTAATTAAACCACCACCTCAGTAAAACCTATCGAATACAAAATTAATAGTCTAAATCGATCTACATTTGCCAGAGTTATGCGTCAATGGTTTTCAATTCATCTACAAAAATTACATGCAGACGAACTGAGAATTCTTTGTTTTTTGCCGCTGAAGTGCACTTTAGTTCTGCAGACAGTTTTGAATCTATTCTTCACAGTCACTTTGCAGTCACCTTAAACTGATGGAAGACTTATCCAATATACAGCAATGTGACTGACATGACATCGATTAAATTTCAGTGCGCCTTACGACAGCAAGATTGACTCAAGACAGTAGTTCGGCTTGATTTGTTCATAGCAATTTCTTCGGAATGAAAGTAATAAATAACTAGTAATATTGCTAGTAAAAAAGCAATGGCAACTTGGCAGAAAGTTAAATGAACTTCTAAGACAGAGGTCGCAGATTTTATCCCAGCCCCAATGTCTCACATAAAACCGGCGTGAAGTAGTAGCTTGCTGTTGTGTTTGGTACGACTGGTGAGATATCCGGAGGTACAAATTTTGTTCCCTTTCCCAAACCCTTAATCATTCCTTTCTCTAAGGTTGACAGCGTTTCCATGATTCTTCAGGTTCTAAGGATATTCATGGATAGTAGAAATTATTTACCATCAGGTAACCCACATGCTCGTTTAAAAAAATGTTCCCATCTGATTTTTAAAGCTACGTGTGTATTCGTTGTTGGATATCACTGGCTCTAACGATGAAGTAAACCATCCTGAAGAATCTGAATACCTAAGAGTTCTAAACAAAAATTCCGAAGATATGCCAAGTCTACCACATTAGGCCAACGTGGTGCACTAAGGTTTAAACCCAATATTTTTCCAAGTTTATTTCTATCTCCATGGTGTGATAGATAACGAGCCTATCGCCATACCCTCGTAAGTCGGACAACTTAGTATTATTTTTGAAATCCAAAGTCAAACAAATTATACTTACTTAGCAAGCATTTGAACTTAGGATCTTACAGTTGCTAAGCTTGAGCCCTCTGCTAGCATAACAATAAGGAAATTTGTATTCTATTTTGAACCAAAAAAAACACTATTCCACAGCAATAAGCGTTTGCAACTCCCGACTATCAAAGGCAAATCGTAAAACTTTATAGCCAGTATGGAAACTAGCCGACCGTCAACTACTACAGTGATCGTAACTGTTAATTTTGATTCTCTGGCCGTCCGAATCACCTCACCCAAAGGTCCCCCTTTATGTTCTGAAGATGCATGTCGGCCGGTTTTTATGGCCTGAATGTACTGCTATTTCATATTATGAAAGTATTCTATTCCAATTTGATAAAAAAACAGGCACTCACACTTAAAACCCCTAAGGAGTAGGCAGAGTTGTAACCAGTACACCCACTTTTCGCCGTGCGTATTTGTCCCATGATGTGATACATCTTTGTATCCCAGTGCCTGCTTCGGTCATCCGCCTGTTCTGTCGCAGGCCCCTCGATTGGCTTCTTCCCTCTTCAAACAGGGAAGAAGCATTTACACAGGCCGGAATGACTCTGGTGACCACCGATAAACTCATTGTTGCTGGTTTTTTGGACTGCACTATGCTTACAATCAGGTATATTGCAGTCACTTTGCCTGCTCGGATAAAAAAAAACATAAAAACACAGCACCTCTCATGCATTACAAACGTACTTCGTAATTAAATTATTGAAAGCAAGCATAACCGTGAAAGCTTAATGAGTCGGCGAGAATGATTGCTTTTCATAAAATGTTCTTAACGGTTCCAGGGCTGGAACTTGGCCCATTCCGCCCAAATACGCCACGTTCGTTAATTTACTGCCGGCAAGTTACATTATCCTGTTTGATATCGATTTCGTTTTTGGATTAGTTATTTGGTTTATTGCACAAAGTTATTGGCAATATTTTAACTTCGGTCGTACAAATTCGAGTACAGTATTATACTAACAGTAAATTTAATTAGTAAACATACATACATAAGCGCATGCCTTTATCCCCGAAGGGATAGACAGAGACACAACCAGTGAATACGATATACAATATTCTCATATTCTCTCCTCTATCGTGCGATAAACTCTTTCCGTGTAAAAAGGGCTTTAGTCATCGATGATGCTCCAATTCCAAATATTTGTACAAGGAAATTAAAAAAAAATGAGAATGGAACATCATCTACGTTTATATGGCGCAATACTAAGGCTGGATTGCACCATGATAGCTGTTAAAGTTAAGGTTTATGTCAAATTTGACGATAACATTAACGCTGACTTTAACAATGACTGTGGAATGCAGGGTTGGATTTAGGTACGTTGAAAAAGATAGTACAAAAAAATGAAAGTATTTATACAGGGTTATTTTTAAAACACTGACAACCTCGCAGGGCTATATAGCTGACCCCATACGGAACAACTTTTGTTCTACGAGTTTGCATATAACTCAATATATTTAAAAAAAAATGATATCACAAGTTTTTGTTGTGTCGTATTTTTCTTCGTAGACTGCGGCGCGGCGCGGCGCGTGCGCGCACGACATCAGCTGCTCAGCGGTCAAGGTCATAGGCGCTAGCCCGGTTCCCCACGCTTCGCGTGTTTGTTTACGTAATCTGCGATGCGCGTTGTAAGTTTCAAGACGGAAATTAAATGAATACTTATTTTTGTATGAAAATAATATCTAACAAATTATGAAAAGTCGTAGAACAAAAGTAGTAGCAAATGACCTTAGGAATCTACTCCTGCGAGGTTGTCAGTGTTTTAAAAATAACCCTGTATAAGTATTTATAAAAAAATTATAGTACACTTTCATTATTTTTAATTTAACTTATTATGTAGTCATTAAAATCAACACCAGGTATGGCAAAATTTACTCCTCTTCTAAGTTTATCAGTTCTTGAATATAACTATTAGGAAGATCTTCATCCTTGGCATTTAATCTCATCAACATATCCTCAGTAGGAATAAAATCAGTACAATTCCCACTTTTGCTACCGCTTAGCGTCACAAGACAATAATATGGCGTCTATGGATTGTGTTGCCAGTTTGTTTCGTATTTTAGTCTTGGTAAGGTTCACTTTACTGAATATTCGTTCCCAGTCGGTATTTGCATGTGGAAATACTAAACAATCTAGGACAAATTTTGATATTTCTTTAAACGGCCTATCATTTGTATTATTTTACACAACAATTCACAAGCGATTGTTGTACCTTTGATTGAATTTGGAATGGAATGGAAGGAACGAGATTAGTGGAAAGATAGAAGGGTACTGCGGACGATAATCGGGGAATCCCCGGCCATCGACACGGAAAACATCGCAAGATCAGAATTCGGTCGGATACACGCACGGTCGAAATATTCATATGACGTAAAACTAACTATAGTATTTTAGCGTACTATCCTTAGATGTGGATAGTATATAGTACAAAGGGTGAAATTATAGTATAAATACTATAATTATAGTACAAAATCCAACCCTGGCGGAATGTGTTGCACCTTCGTATTCTTTGGCATAGTTATAGTTATCAGGGTTACAAGTGAAATGAGATCTTATTTACCCCGAATCAGTGACAAGAAATATTTTTAAATATGGCAATAACTAGATAAAAATTCAAATGACGCTGTCAATTGACTAATTTTGCTCAATGTAATTGTGTTTATATCTGCAAAAGTTTTATTTACAATAACGTGTTTGTGAATTGTGAGTATGGTAATATTTGTTTGAAACCATGGAAAACAACTTGTTGGCAAACATTAAAACAAAGTAAGTAGCCTACCTATCATTGCGTGGTAATATTTATTCCTATACTTGTAGCGTCCTAATTTTTAAACTGATGTTGCTATCTTTTGTAAAGTATGTGAATTATGTAATTAAATTAAGGGGTTACATGGGTTTCACGGCTTCAAAAAAATCATTTTTTTTATTGTCTTATTAAATTCTACAACATCTTTAGAATATTGAACCATCTGACAGCTATTTAACTTTAACAATAGCTTTAACCGGCGAATCTTTGGCAGTTACTGTTAACAGCTAAAGTTATGACGTAATCTAACATTTGTCAAATGGTGCAACTCATTTTTTGCTTAAGGCCCAGTACACACGGTGAAACGCAACTGCAACGAAACCCTTTTGAAATTATTGGTTTGAAACTAGTTTCAATCGTTTTCCACACACGCCGCAACCACAATCTGATGGAATTAGTCATACTCATTTCGCTTTTGAGAACGGACGTCTACAAAATGTTAGTGATGAAGACGTTTTTGTACCTACGACAAAGAAGGAAGCGTAAAAGAAGAAGTATGTGGATACATCCCTACATTGAGAAAAATATCAACTGCCGTATGTTTGTGGCTGCCAAAGAATTACAACAAACTGATAGAAATTTCATGGATTTTCAACTTCCAACACAAATTGAATGTTTTTATTTTCGTCGTCAGCCATTTTGGAACCAAAAAGGCGCGAAATCCACAACGAACGCAAACACCAGTTACCTGCACGCCGGTTTCATAGCAACTGATTTGCAACGCGTTTCAAACCGGTTTAAAAATGGTTGCGTCATGTTCGGTCTCTCCTTGGAGTCTATCACATAAACTCAAATGAAACTCAAAAGTAACTAGAAGTTGCAGTTTCGTTGCAGTTGCGTTACACCGTGTGTGCTGGGCCTAACCGGTATTTAACATGTTTGTTATTGTTAAAGTAAGATGGTGCAATCCAGCCTAAGTTATAGTTAAGGTTTATGTCAAATGTAACAATAACTGTAACGTTGACTAACATTGACTGCGGAATGTGTTGCACCATCGTATTACGATACTACTAGATTCCTCGATTTATTCTAGAAGCAGGAACATGATATTATTTCGAAGCATAGACGCTTTAGGAGATATATCGGTTAGAAGGTTATAATTGAACCATCTGACAGCTATGTAACTTAAACAATAGATTTAACTAGCGAATCAAGGACGGTTACGGTTAATAGCTAAAGTTAAGAAGTCATCTAACATTTGTCAAATGGTGCAACCCATGTTTTGCTTAACCGGTACATTAACATGTTTGTTACTGCTAAAGTAAGTTGGTGCAACAAGATAATGAGGATTTGACAAATAGTTATTCACTCTTTATTATACTACTCATAATAATGACATGTCTTAAACAAGCCTAAATGTATGCCCGACAACACGATTGAGACGGCCATATTTTTTTTTATAAATCCCAGACAACTCGGCATCCCAAGATCGTTGTAATGAAAATTCACTTTAAGTTATGGCAAACCAGAGACATCGGGTGACGAACGCACAAACTTTTAGATTTATGATATCAGATACATTCAGGGTGCTCAGAAATTTGGGAGGTCGCCAGCGTCCGCAGTTTATCCTGTCAACAACCAATTAGTCTTTGGATAACCACCAAAACCATATTGAGATGTGTGGTAGCCATTTCTGTGAACTTGGCATCCGAGAGAATAATTAAGGTGAGTGATGTGAGAGATTAGGTGCTGGCGGGATGGTTTCTAATATTATACGTTGGATAGCGACTGTCGTACACATAGTCAAAAACTCACCTTAGTGGCTCGTTCGGTCGAGTCGCATTCCGTGGCGAGCCAGTGTGAATACGCTCGAAGTTACTGAATAGTAACTTCAGGCGAGCATACATCGGCCAACTGTCGAATGACGCCATTTCACTTCACCGTCAACATTATATTTCGACACAACGACACGACGAAAAATTGACATCAGGTCTACTGTAATCACTTTGCCAAAAATGAATAAATAATCCCAACAGTCACATACATAGTCATGATACCACAGTAAGATACGAGACTTGTGTCGTGGGTATCAGAAACTACGAGAGACTTTCGGTCGGAATAAGTTTTATTTCAATGTGTAATATTCGCCTAAATATAAGAAACCATTATGAGAAAATATATTTTTTGTAACAGGCACTAGCTGAATAATTATTAGTAAACAATGTTTACCAACACTTGTCTATGAAGGATAAAGAAGACACGTATAAGAAAATATTTGAATTGTAGACATCGCCTAATCAATAACGTAGAATTTTAATTGCCACTCAGTTTTGTACCTAATGCTCATAAAATTAAGAATAACAGACGCCCACACCTCTATCCTTGAAGAGTAGGTAGATGTGCAATTAATGCTGCACCCACGTTTCGCCGAGCTTATTATAGAAGGCGAACCTATCGCCATTCCAATCTCGGGCAATTTATCTTTCAAATTAAAAACCCAAACACTAATTGTGATTACGCAAATTGGGAACTGAATCCAGGACGTCAAAGTTCTCAGAGTTAATGCGCTGTTATAGAATGAGGCTACAAAATTGATATTGAGCGTATCACTTCAAATGAAGTAAAACGTACTTCATTTGAAGTACAAAAATGTACAAAACATAAACGTTCAATCGGTTCAGATGTTCGAATTCATTCACTTTCGTTTTCTCGGATTTATAATTTAAGTGGTTGACCGGGGACGCGTCTTCGAGGATTAGTGTCATCCCGGGATTCATTCAAAGTTTGGGAACAAACGCGAGAACTTCCCCTGATCCGCTGTGACATAACCGGATGACGAATGGATGTGTCAGGGCCGATCATTTCATAAAACTTCAGATTGTCTTGGAAATGTTGAGACTTTTTGCGAACATTCAGGCTTAAATCGCGGGATTATGTCTATATGGGGTGATGGTTATTTGTGGAGACAAATGATGTATTTTTATTTAGACAAAGGCCATTCTTAGTTACATTATGGCTGTAATAGAATGAAGTAGAAGGTCGGTAAAAGAGATTCTGACATATTAAATTGTAAAAAAAAATCTGGGTGATACTTTAACATTTATAATATTAGTTATATAAAGATACAGTAACTCACCATCAGGTGATCCATATTGTCCCTGGAAAGGCAAAAATAAGAACTCTACGGTAGAGCATTGTAAAGTTTATTTTTTTACACTAATAATTCATAATAATATTTAATGACCATAAATTATATTATTTACTCGATTCGTGACTACACTTAGTTTTTGACAAAGAGCCGATTTACATTCTGATGTCCAAGCAATCATTATTTACATACATAAGCATTTACGCCTGTAATCCGCGAAGGGGTAGGCAGAAGTGTAACCAGTAACACACATTTCGCCAAGTTTATTTCCGTTCCATGATGTGATAGTGGCCGGGGCACAATTCCAGGCCAGAGATCAAAAAATCACATTAAAAAAGCAGCAAGCATATTTGACAAGTGTATAAAGGTTAAAAACAGGCAGAAATTTTCTTTAAAAAAGAATTTAGAAGAGGTTTTAACATTTGCGACTACCGTCTCTCGACATAATCTATTTTTGGTTTCCCTTTAATGATCGTTTAATTTCACAAGTTTCCTTTTTCGGTATTAAGTACAAGTCGACGAAAATTTGCTCCTTCAAATCCCGTAATGGAAAAGCTGTCGCTCTGATAATGTTAAATCACTTTGATATGTATTCGGATTAGAAGAATTTTAAATATAATAACGGGTCTAACTGGAGCCACCAAAGGTGGAACCCATATTATTGATCATTTTCAAAACATATTGTTTATCTTTTCAGTATTCTGTATCTACTTTCCCCACCCTGGCAACCCAAACTAAAGCGTGAGCATATTCTAACGGTTACAAGCAATTCGTGTGCAGTATTGTTCGATGTTTTATTACTGCTACAATCTGGATAAAACTATTCAGATCTGGGTACACGATCAAAATGAATAGCTCTTTGTGATTTCTTATAACGATAAATCGAGCGATTTTTTCGTAACAAATACTGTTTTACGATATCCAAATTTTGTTTATTCGTCTGATCGGTTTGTGAACGGTTCGAAATATAAAATTATAGTGATTATATTTTTTTTATTCGGACTCAGCAAAGTGAACGCACTATACCTGATGGTAAGCACAATGCAGTCCAAAAAACAAGTGATCACCAACAATGAGTTTATCGGTGCTCACTAGAATTATGAAGCTCTACATGGCACTGAACTGCGCTCGTCATCCTGATACATAAGATGTTAAGTCTCATAATGCCCAGTAATTTTACTGGCTTCAATGTCCTCCAAACCGAAACACAACAGTGCTTACACACTGTTGCCTGGCGGCAGAAATAGACAAAGCGGTGGTACCAACCTAGACGGCCTCTCGCATACGAGGGACCTACCACCTTGTGAATGGCAAACAGTTTCTATTTTTTTGTAGTCGTTCTGAACTTAAATAGATTTCAAGCATGTCATTACGTTAATGAAGTTTCACTTTAGCTGTCCTCTACGTTCGGTAATCCTATTTGGATCAGACATCATTAGTGCTTTGCCGGTGCCTCGTTAACTTGTGTTTAAGTTTGGTTCATTGGAATGAAAGTGACAGAATATTCAATCAATACAGGAATTCTATGTACATACGCGCTTACGCCTGTAACCCTCGAAGTACCAGAGGTGTAACTAGTACACCCACATTTCGCCGAGCTTATTTCCGTCCCAAAATGTGATAGGGAGCCTTTTTTTTATGGCATAGGCCTGCAAACGAGCAAGTGGGTCACCTGATGGTATGTGATCTCCACTGCCCATGTACGCCCACCACCAGAAGAATCATGGGCGCGTTGCCGACCATAAAGGAAAGGGATAATTAGGGATAGGGAAGGGGAGGGGATTTGGGCTTCCGGATATCTCACTCACTGTACGAAACACAGCAGCAAGCCGCTACTTTACGTCGGTTTTCTGTGAGACAGTGGTAATGACTCGGTCGAGCCAGCCCATTCATGCTGTAGACAAAACTGTCTACAGCGTGGCTCTACCACTCAAAAAGAGCCTATCGTCATACTGACCACAATATAGGAATTCTGGTTTCATTTCTTGATTCTTTTGATAAAATTTGGAGAAATAAGATAAAGCGTGGTTTGTTTTGAAGACATGTAAAATTCCAAACTATATTGTAATACTTATTACATACTTTTAAGTTTTTATGGAATGATGAAAACGAGCAAGTGAGCCATCTCTTGATAGTTTACGTAATCTTTTTGAAGTGAAACTTCTTTAGCACCGTTGTCATTTGAAAATTCGATGAAACGAAAAAGCGACATTAAAAAGAGACAAACATATTCATAAATATGATTTATGCGTACAACGAAGCCTTCGGAAAATATGTCATAAACAACGTGGTGTATCATTCGCGTGTTTTGTTTTTTGCATTTGCGTACTGAAATTTGTTAGTTCATTATTTAACACACCTATGTTAATTTGACCTGTGTTAAATTATCTAAAATTAAATTTATTCTAAATTTTCACTTCTGCCGTGTGTAAATTGCACACACACTTTTTTATAGAACAAGACTGAGAATTGGGGAATTTTGCCTAGCTCGTGAGTGTACATTGAGATGATCCTGATGTTAAAGGATCAACACCGCCCATAAATATCAAGTTCATTTGATATTCATCCAATATTAGTATTCAAAGCAACGTCTAAAGTCACGTAATTTTAAAATGCTATTCTTCCAAACGCAAAAGATTTTTCAGTCCCGGCAACTGGTAATATCAGTTGAAGTTTGAAATTTATTGCCTGCCGTCTTCCGCTGCTTTACATACTATATTGTTAAGAGCCACTTCATTATCCTTGGCGTAACAAAACTCGTAATATTACTATACTAACGTAACATTGTCAGTCTCGCAAAATTCACGTGCCAAAATAAAACGCAAAAAGGAGACACGGCCGTTTCAATTGTTCTTTTATCTTCGTACTTTATGCACTTTTGATTCCTATCTGGGTGCGAGGGCAATTCCTAGCAACGCCCTCCGAGGATTTTATTAGTCCCTTCTGTGAAATGTGTTATTTTTTCGTCTGAAGGTTTTTACGAGGTCACCCTGACATATAATCTTCGTGTACATTGGGAACTTTTACGGTGTAAGTAAACCTTTAATACTTATTCAAACTGCGCATAATTTTAATAGCTGCCAGGTCGTAAGGTAAACATTATATTCTGTTAATCCCTCAGGAGTATGGAAAGTAAGATAGAGAAAGTTGTAAACCGCTTTCAGCTCGTTTGAGAGTCGTAAAAATGTGCCTTTGTATGGAATTAAGGCTGATCCGAGTTTTAGCATAACGCTAAGGTAATTTCTTCGCAAGCCATTTACTGTTGAACACAGTATTTAAATTGATGTAACGACTATGAATAGCTACTAAAAATGTTCAATATTATCAGCAGCTAAAGTTGGAACAAGAGCTCGTAGAATCAATATTGCATAGGATTCTATACTTAAGCACTTCTACACCACTGAGGAAAGTTGTGAGTGAAAAACCCCGCCATAGTAGCTAGTTCCGACATTACGGTGTTAGGCAGTATAATAATGGTTACTTTCCATGGTGCGTGATATCTGATATCCCAAATTAGCTCGGACGAGCTCACATTGAGAAGTGGTTCGTCCGTGCGTGGATTCACCCGTATCCTTAGCTACAAATTTGAATTAAGCCTCATTAAGACGTAGCAGGGATTTAACGGAAAATTTGTCATTCACAATGTTTTAATCTGATTATCTACAATGTGGTAGGTTCCTCGTATGCGAGAGGCCGTCTGGGTTGGTACCACTGCTTTGTCTATTTCTGCCGCCAATAAACAGTGTGTAAGTACTGTTGTGTTTCGGTTTGGAAGACATTGAAGTCATTGAAATTTCGGGGCATTATGAGACTTAACATCTTATGTTTCAGCAGCATCATGAGCAGGCGTGGTGCTTTCCATCATGCGAGCGCCTTGCTCGTCTCGTCATTCAATCGAATAAAAAAATAAAAATCACCGTAACACGTCATTCAAGGTATTGTCAGTTCTTTAAATAAAGACTCAGTGAATGTTACGTCACCCGTCCACATTAGCGTAACAAGTACGTGTGACAGCCAACGCCTCGGTGCGGCGAAATGTGGCCAAACCTTTACGTATGATGAACCCGTTGTAGATAGTTTTGTCTACGTAAATGGATGTCTCGGTAAACGGAATGTGGGACGCCTTGCATCCAGATGGAGTGATGACATACGCAAGGTGGCCGGTAATAGTTAGATGAGTAGAGCCGAAGATTGGGCTCAATGTCGTGCTTTAAGAGAGGCCTATGTCCAGCAGTGGACTAACACAGGCCGATAGTGATGATGATGATGAAATGGCTCAGCTCGACTGGGGTGATACAACTTTTTCATAAAAACTTGACGTGATGTAGCAATTTACGATTTCGTGTCGCACGATGACGGCGAGTGAGATTTTCGGAAGCCAAACCCTCCCTTTCCTTGCCAGTTATGTTTCCTATTCTATAAAGCTATGCCATGTTTTTTTTGTCGTGGATTTTCTTAGATGGTAGAAATCATCAAAATTTAATTTTAATTTTAAAATGTTTACAAAATTAATATGAATTTTTAATATACGGATGCATTAAAAACTTCCTCCTAAAATCAGACTCAAAAGATAAAAATTAAGCAATTTTGAGTATAAATTTTACTTAATAATAATAATTTAGGTTTTAGTATTGTTCGATTATTTTGTTGTGTTACTAAATCCTCCATTACCACAAATTATTTAAAGCCTAATTGAGCCGAAATTACTCAAATCAAGAGCGGTGTATCTTCATATGATATGCCTTTATGTTAAATGGATAATTCAATACATTCCGACATACTACGCAAACGGGTCCTGTATAAACATTTGTGGCCTCTTAGATTTCAATTATGCAACCAGTGACCCACGCTCTGTTTAATATATTATTACGAGTATTATAAATGGGTCCTACAGGAAAGATAGCTAGAGAAAGACTGGATGAAAAGATGTTGGCGATCTACTTTTAACACTTTCCATACTTGCAAGTTGCACGTGATTATAAGTATCTAGCTGTTGCGTTATAGAACATTTTAGTACTTTTTTATCCTGGCTCGGCAAAATGACTACGCCAACCACACCTGATGGTAAGTGTAGCGCAATCCAGAAATAGCGTCGACCAACAATAAACAGTGTGTCTATCATAGGTTGGCACGATCATGCCGGCCTGCCTAACTGCTTCTTCACACTCCGTTTAAAGGACCCCATATTATAGGAAGGAGGGAACACGTGTGCCGGTAACCTATTCCACAGCTTAATGGTCCGGCAGAAGTACGAATTTGCGAACTTTTTAGTTCGAGCCGAGATGGAGGAGACCACGAAGCTGTGGTAACGTAAGCCAGCACGCGTGGTTCTGTTAAGGAAAGGTGAGGCTTGGATAAGGTTAAACAATTCTTCGGAGCATTCACCGTGATACAGACGGATTTGTAAGAAAATGGAATGAATCAAGAACAGACATCTACAAACTATTGTATTACTTCACACTATAACTTATTAGATCTATCTATAGTATATAGTATCTATTTATCTTTAGGCGTTATTCAAATTTTGACAATATTTGAACCTCCTATCAAATTCTTTCGTCAAGAAAAATTCTAAGCATTCCTCGCTTCATACACTGAGCGACTTTGAACTTGTAGACCAGACCATAATCTAAATATTAGATACAAAATATAACAAGCGTGGATTTGGAAATAATTGTATAATTTAATTCCGAATCGTTAACATCAAAGCCGGGAACATGAGCGCGGAATACAATTTCACATAATTAACATCTCTGAGCAGGCGTGGATCCAGAAGGAGAGAGGGGGGTCTCAAGATTGGTCATCGGATCCAATTACCTCCTTTCTAGATCAGTTACGGGGAGTCCCGTTTCGGGGTCAGCCGATGTATATCCAGTTAGATAAACCCACATAATCTAACAGCTGTCAATAGATGCATCTTATCGAATCAATACTAGGTACAGCGTAAATTGCTCTCTTTCTTTCTTTTATTTGATTGAATGACGACGAGCAAGGCGCTCGCCTGATGGTAAGCGCCACGCCTGCCCATATACAGAAGCAACACCACACAGAACTGTGAATTACAAAAAACTGCATGGCTCTGAACTGCGCTCGTCACTTCGAGACATAAGATGCTAAGTCTCATAATGCCCAGTAATTTCACTGGCTTCAATGTCCTTCAATCTGAAACACAACAGTGCCTGCACACTGTTGCTTGGCGGCAGAAATAGACAAAGCAGTGGTACCAACCCAGACGGTCTCTCGCATACGAGGGACCAACCACCTTGTCACCTTGCTTCACCAGGGTAAAAACGAAGACCCTCAAATCATGCGGAAAGTGAAATCCTGAAACCGTACCTGGCTGAGACCGCACTCGCAAAACACGATACATTTTAGTTATTACATTAGACATTTCTGCGGTAAGCGCTGCAAATTAGAACTGCTATTGATATGTTGGCATTGGGAAATTATTTTTAAACATTTGTATTATTTACGATGTTCACCCGTACTTATGATCAATTAAACACACGATGGAAAGTGATCACTTCTGTAATTTTTTCTTGAGTTTCTAGACCAGCCACATTGTTGCCGGCCATCTATCTTCTGTTGACGTTGTTTACACTGATGTATAGTTACTATGTCCAAGTTTTTAATACTTTTATAATGGGGTTTAATATGAAAGACAATAATTGAAATGATTATGTACTGCATTTTTTCGATGATTTCAAGAAAGAAACAATATAATTGCAAATACTTTTACACACATCGTAGAACTCCAAGAACTAGAGATAATCTCTAAGTCTGCATACTTAGGATCGACGTTGGGTAATAAAGTTGGCTCAGGAAGGAAAGTACAAGAATACAGATGACAAAAAGAGCAGTAAGTAAGCTTCATAGAGGTCTGGCGAGATGGAATATATCCAATACCACTAAAAGGTTTTTTTATTGACTTGAATAACTAAATGAGCCGGTCGCTCGCTTGATAGTAATCGCTATGCCTGTCCATTAACAGAAGCAACACCACACAGAACATTGAACTGCAAAGCATTGTGTGGTACTGGACTGCATTCGTCATCCCGAAACATAAGATGTTAAGACCCATAATGCCCGGTAATTTCACTGGATTCATTGTCAAACCAGAATACAATAGTGCTTACACACTGCTGCTTGGCGGTAAAAATAGACAAAGCGGTGCACCTCTCCAGACGGCCCCTCGCATACGAAAGACCTAGTAATAAAATATTTAACATCACAAATTAAATATTTTGACATCCCAAAAAAATCTTCGAATAAACAAATTTGACAAATTACTTGTATTTTCGATGTTCACTCACTCGAATAACATCCTAACATCCACTGGATAAGTTGACTCATCGTAATTTAAGTAGGGGCGACACCCATTGTCTCGCTTTATGAATTAGATTTGAGGAAGAGAAAAATATTTGTCGCCTTCCGAATTTATTTCAGATCTTATCGTTGGATGTGTCTTGAATAGCGATGGGTTTACGCATAAAAGATTTATATGTAGGTACCTTATCTTGTAGTTATTTAATAAAATTTACAAAGTAACCAAAAGCTAAAGTTAAAATTTCTTAATTCTTGACTCGACTCGACTTAACTGCACTGCACTGCACTCAACTCCAATAACTACAGATAGTCAGAGCTCACAAGATTTCACCCATCCAAAAAGCGTCACACGGCCAGGTATATACGATGTACCGTATACCTTGAATTAATATTAGCAAGTCGGTGACGCGAAACCAAAAATTTATCGCCTACCAAAAAATGCTCAACGCGTCTAAAGAAGTTCACACTTCAACAATTACAATACCAGAAATTTCATCGTCTATAATCATCTCCAGAGTTTAAATATAATACCTGAAATGCAATCTCCGAGAATTTCGGTGTTTCTATGCATATCTATACTAATAATAAAGCTGTAGAGTTTGATTGTTTGTTTGTTTGTTTGAACGCGCTAATCTCAGAAACTGGTTCGAATTGAAAAATTCTTTTTGTGTTGGATAGTCCATTTATCGAGGAAGGCTTTAGGATATATAACATTACGCTGCGACCATTAGAAGCGAAGCATCAGTGAAAAATGTTGCAAAAACGGGGAAAATTATTCATATTAGAAGGCTTCCGTTGCTAAGCTACACAAATAATATTATTTGAAGGCTTTCGTTGCTAAGCTACCCAAATCTATACTAATTATAAAGCTGTAGAGTTTGATTTTTGTTTGTTTGTTTGATCACGTGGGCGGAGCCGCGAGCAAAAGCTAGTATATTATATCTACTTGAGGTATTCCAGCCGAACGTTCGATGCCAAAACAATTTGTAAATACTGGTTGATACGTCGGTGACGCGTGAACACATTTAACTAGTTTGAACGTTGGGTAACTCAGAACTTTCAAGTGGTGCTTTATAACAAACTGTGGGTCAATAAATATGGTAAATAATACAATAATAACAATAGCCTTGTATTATATACGTCCCACTGGTGGGCACGGGCCTCCTCTACTAAATGATGTTAGGCCTTAGTCCACGACGCTGGCCTCATGCGGGGTGGACTTCACTTTGAAATTGTTATGTAAAACTTCTCATGTATGCAGGATTCCTCACGATGTTTCCTTCGCTGTTAAAGCAAGCGGTAATTAACAATTAATATACACATAATTTATCATTTGGGAGGTTTTGCCATTACTCGCCACTCTTGGCTGGCGATATGGACCATAGTCATTATCGAAATGGCACGTGTTCTAAAACTGCCACCGGATCCAAAACAAAATTTTGAGAAGACCCGGCGAAACGAACTCAAGTGCGCTTCCTTTACGGATGGATTCAACTGTAATGTAATATTGCGAAATAAGTTAATAAACTCAAGAGTGTACCAAGCCTTTGGTATTTAGGACTTCTTAATAATTATGATTAAATATGTCTTCCATGAATATTACACCAAACTAAGTAAGTTAAGCAACGTCAGTTTTATAACATGTATAAATAAGTTTTTCTGCAATTAACTGGAACATTCTAATAAAGGACTCAGAACAAACAACATCATGTCTTAATATCAATCCTAATTTATTACATGGCGACCCTGCCAGGATATCCATTATGGGATACCACAAGGCCTTATGGCCATGGCCACCATGGCCACTTATTATTTTCAAGACCCTGCAAATTTAATTAGAAAAAAGAAAAATCAAATCAAGACTTAGAAGAAAGAAAATTTCAAAAAATCAATATCATCATGGAAAATACAACGAAAAAGGAGCAGCTTTCGGCCACGACAACGCAGACAGACAGAGCGTTGGAGGAAATTATCAAGAAAGAAGAAAGAAGGTTTGGAGGAGTCCAGGGTATAGCCCGGCCCAACCACACAACTACAGCCTGAATCATCAGCAGCGATGCCATAAACTCCACATCTGCGCCAGCTCCGCCATCAGCAGCTCGCCCCTAGCCATCATCATCAGCCATCAACATCTGTCAACGCGCTCCTTACCAACAAAGTTTGAAGTAAGAATTACTAAAAGTATGTAACTTTCAATATTTTTTTTTATGTTCAATATCTATTTTAATTTTCTTTAATAATTTTGTTAACGAAATATTTTGTGTTTAAGATTATGTCATGTACTGCAAACGGTAACTTAGAAGATAATTTTTAACGTGTTATGAATCAATCATTAATTATAAGGATAGTTATAACAACTTTATAAGAATAATTAATATATTTGCATTAAAATAAGTTATAACGATGAGTAACAGACATTCGATACCGCCTCGGTGCGAAGTTATATAATAAGGTTTATGTAGGTCATGGAATAACATTGAATGGCATTTTTCATGACGTTAACAAAATCGAGTGTCAAGTGTCCGGTGCCAACGAACTCGGATGATGTAAAGCGATACTTATCGTTCGCTAATTATTATAGACGGTTAATACGTAATTTTTCGGAGACGAATTTTTTTTTCAATTTCAGACAGATGCTTGTAAATCAGGATTAGGATTTTTGGATTAGGCGCGATATATTTATTATCCGATAATAGATTTAGAATTACTAGCTATCGTATGGGCAGTAAGGCATTTTAGACCGTATCTGTATGGCAGAAGGTTTAAAATCTTTAGAGATCATAAGCCATTAGTATATTTATATATTTATTTAGTTTAAAGTATCCTTCCAGTAGACTAACTAAGTTTCGACTATACCTTGAAGAATATGATTTTGAGATCGTGCACATTCCGGATCGGAATAATGCAACTGCAGACGCACTTAGCCGACTCCCGGTATCAATAACGTGTGATGATTTAAAATCTATTGGAGAACAAGTAGTTTCTGTATTGACGAGAGCACAAACTAAACGTGTGAAATCTCAGATATACATGACTGATAACAATGATTTGACAGAACAGACTTCTACCAGTAGCAGGTCTGATCAACCTGAGACTGTAGAAATTCTGAAAAAACTGACTGATGTGACAGAATTGACTTTTATTAATGACGAAAGATTTTAAGAGTTTGATTTGTCGTTATTCGAATAGAGAATACTGTACGCGTAGTACTTATACCTAAATACTCGATCGTTATCTGCCACGACGGAGTTAGCGAGAGTTTTAGGATCGATGTTCGAAAAAGAAATATTAATGAAATGCACGTATGTACCTTCAAGTTGTACTATTACCTAAATACTCGATCGTAATCTACCACGACGGAGTTAGCGAGAGTTTTAGGATTGATGTGCGAAAAAGAAATATTAATGAAATATTAATTACCTATAAAGAATAGGCAAAATGCAACAAATATAAAAATACTTGCAAGTCATATGAAAAGTTGCATATATAAAGGTTATAAATATAAAGGTATACAAAGGTACCTAGAATTTTAATTACAACCGATGTTGTAAGAATTAGTGATCACGAGGATAAAATGATCATATTATATGATTACTGGCGAGGTATGACGAATGATGTAATCATCGACGTTAAGAAATGCCAACAATGGCAATATAATAAAAATGACTAATCGCATCGTATAAGAGCCGATGGTAATAACAAATATATGTACTGCAAGCTCAGCGGTTGAACGTTATCGTTTACAGCGAGCCCAGTATGATGTCAAGCAGAGTTGTTATAGAGTAAATTAAGATGAAAATTAATGTACGATAAGAAAACTTACTCCGTAACTTATAAAAAGGGTGACCTTATTCTTATAAAAAATCTAACTGAAATTAAACTTTAAAACATCTATAACGGCCCCTACGAAGTTATTGAGGAAGTTTCTCCTAATTTTAAGATTTTAAAGGATAATTAAGAATATGTTATACATAAGAATAACACTAAGAGATATTTTAGTTAATATTAAGTACTTTTATTGTATGTTTTATAAATGTTTGTTTATCTTTGTTACTCTAAAAGAAATATGTGAAGTTAAATTCTAAACTTAGTAACAGTTTGTAATAGTATTGAATTTTTTCTTAATTTTTTCTAAAAAAAAATATCTTTCCTTAAATGGGGAAGGGTAGCAGGCCCTTTTTCGGGGGAGTTGTAATGTAATATTGCGAAATAAGTTAATAAACTCAAGAGTGTACCAAGCCTTTGGTATTTAGGACTTCTTAATAATTATGATTAAATATGTCTTCCATGAATATTACACCAAACTAAGTAAGTTAAGCAACGTCAGTTTTATAACATGTATAAATAAGTTTTTCTGCAATTAACTGGAACATTCTAATAAAGGACTCAGAACAAACAACATCATGTCTTAATATCAATCCTAATTTATTACACAACGCGGCGCGACCCAGCCCTGAGAAGATCCAGGTAGACAAACTCAGTGGGCTTGTTTTTGATCTGGTAATCTAACAATATGTACCAGAAGTAAATAATTCGGTTGTTGCGCTGCTACATGACAGCGAGAATATTAACTCGGGCCTCGACCTCGTATTTTAAGCGATGGGAGTGCGATCTTAAAATTATTTCAACAATCCCTTGAGCCGTTTAGGTGGGGTTTGTTTTTTAAAAACCGGAGATTTATTCGATACAGAATATTGATATGAAAGTCATTAAAAGTGGTGTTAATTTATAGTAATAGGAAACACTAATTGCAAAATATTACGTTGTGCCCGCCCATAGGCTGGGCTCTCGTGGAATTTTTCAAAAAGTACGCGTGTATTCCCAAGCACGAGTAGTATTTACGAATTCACGAATAGTAATCTTCACGAGTAAATTCTTATGTTATAAGAATATATACTCAACTAGCTGTCCCACGCAGTTTCATCCGCAACATATAAATAAAAGTTAGGGTTGAACCGAATGCAACGCCATCTACCGGGTCCAGTTGTAAATCTAAACCATCCAGGTACCCACTGAAACACATACAAATGACATCTGTGATTACCCGACCTGGAAATTTAACTCAAGACCTCACGGTTGGCACTAGACCAATGATAACAAATAGCCAAGAATCTGTAGTAGAAACTACCAATAAAACTTTTTCGATAAAATATCTATAACGCTAACCTGAAAGGGTTCTGGCAATGCTAAAGTGTTTACTGCGAGCAGGAATTGTTTCTAGAGTTGGCAAGCAGTCTCTTGGGTGCTTACCCAAAACTTATTGTAATAAAACGTATCTAAATTAAATTTATGGCTCTCAGATGTCAATGCTGGTGGAGTGATATTCATATACGCCTGGATAGAGACCAGGTACAGATGACGTTAAAACCTGCCATAGCCTGCCACACAAATTGTGTGGATCGCGTTCCAGGATCAGCCAGTGGCTCTCCTGAGGGGCTTGCAACATGACTTGATGTTTGCTTGGGGTGGGTATAGGGGTACAATGTACATCCTTGTATCCATGTGCCTTTACCGGTCATCCGCCTGTCCTGTCGCGGACCCCTCGATTGCACTACACTGCGCTTAACATCAGAGGTAGTCATCATCATCATCATCAGCCACAAGACGTCCACTGCTGAACATAGGCCTCCCCCAAAGATTTCCAGACCGACCTGTTGGAAGCGGCCTGCATCCAGCGACTTCCTGCGACCTTTATCAGGTCGTCTGTCCACCTTGTAGGCGGACGTCCAGCGCTGCGCTTGCCAGTACGTGTCCTCCATTCCAGAACCTTTCTGCCCCATATGTTATCGGTTCTGCGAGCTATGTGGCCTGCATAGAGGTAACATCAGAGGTAGTGCAGTTAATTTATCGTAAATGAATAAAAAAATATTCAAAAAACACATTTACGTTGTATTTAATGCAGGACAATTTGGAGTAAATTAATTCATAATTTATACTTTGAAAATATAATTGGAGTTATTAAAGGTCTGCTTTTATTAGCTTACATAAATCATGAGTAAAGCAGGTCATTCGCTTGTTAAGCGCCACGTCTCTCCTTAAACAAAAGCAATATCCGTCAGAATTTTAAATTACGATGTACAACATGGCACTGGACTACGATGTTGTTGTTGTCTAAATCGGTCCATAATTGGCAGAGAAATCAAGGTGCATACATAAAAAAACACAAAAAAAATATTAATAAAGACGCCGATTGATAAGATTGAAAGTAGCCAACCACTTATGCAAGAAAATAGAAGTATTATTGAATAACTGTGGAAAAAACAATTTTTATTCGGTACTTATAAATCTAATATGAACTGAATCGATCAAAATAGAACACTTTGTTATCCAGAGGTTGACGATCGTCGATACATTTAATACTCCATTAATAGCTCGTAAACATTTTAAATAACGTTAAAAAATATGATAGCCGCGCAAAAATTCAATGAACAAACTTCCACGAAGACCATCAAACTATAATAAAAGTAGTATTACGTATTCTTCAGAGCGTTAAGAGCCGCTCCTTTGGCGTGTAATTTAAACATTGAAAAGCATAAGTTATACATTTTAATACCATCTGACGTGTAAATTCTTAGTTTGTGCCGGGGACATCTTAATACGGTTATGTTTCGTGCAAGTTTTATTTCGGTTGGGTAGTTTAAATTCGTTTGGAAAGTTGTTTTGCGAAACTAACTAGCGTTATGTACATTCCTTTAATTTATTTTCATTTATACTATTAACACTACAATCTTATGATCACTATAATCTGATATAGTTTTTTTTATTATTTGAATGATTGACGAGACGAGCAAGGCACTCGCCTGATGGTAAGCGCCACGCCTGCCTATAAACAGAAGCAACACCACACAGAACTTTGAATTTCAAAGCACTGCATGGATCTGAACTGCGCTCGTCAACCCGCGACATAAGATGTTAATTCTCATAATGCCCAATAATTTCACTGGCTTCACTGTCCTTCAAACCGACACACAACAGTGCTTACACACTGGTGCTTGGCGGTAGAAAGATACAAAGCGGTGGTACCAACCCAGAAGGCCTCTCGCATACGAGGGACCTACAATCTTGTTTTGTTATGATAAATTATAATAATACGCTTGTTTTTCTATACAATTAATATATCTAAAGGCATTTTCATGTACTTGTTGATACAATAGTCTGCACAGAAAATAACATCTACATCATTAGACTTATTATAATTGGAATGAAACAATGTATCTTTTTACATAATGTGTACAAAGTAATACTAACCCTAATAATCAATATCAACTGTACTCCAATATACTGCTATATCGATATTGCTATACTGTTTAACAATATAATTAAAGCTAGCATTAACATAAATTTATAAGGTTTATAATAAATACCAATTGGTTTTATATAACATGTTAGAACAGGGTGTCGTCAAATTTAATCAATAAATAGTATACGATTGCACTGCTAGTACATAAATTAAGCATTTTTTTATTGATGAATTATTTGTATATTATATTTCGCGGTGTACTCCATGGAGTTGTGTCAGAGGAGGGATTTGACACCCTCCTTTACTCTTTAGTCATTGTAGTCAAGCTGTACTGCGTTATGATAAGTCTCAATAATGACAACACAGGATTATCACATTATTGTTTATTCACTCTTTTAAATTACCACCGGCTCGGAAGTACAATCCTAGGTGGAAAAGAACCGGCGACAGAAAAACCACCCGTTACAATGCTTAGAAAATACCAACATTTTAACACACTCACTTCGCGGTTATAAAATCACAACATTGACAATCAATTGTAATAACTAATTAACACATCACAACATTGACAATCAATTGTAATAACTAATTAACACATCACAACATTGACAATCAATTGTAATAACTAATTAACACTGTACTTAAATGACCTTAATTTGCCATAGTTTTAGCAATTTCCTATTATTACGCGGACGGAACTAGACTTGATTTGGCTTTAATAAACTTTATGAAATGTTTAGTTCTATTATTAATGTTCGTAGGTTTTTGGCCGCCATTGCGCGCGTGCCGCGCGGGGCTCTAATGTCACCTTGACAACAACTCTGGCGCCACTGCCGCGCGCGGTGCGAGCGATGTAGCATGTACCATCGAGCACGACACACAGGAGTGAGCGTGACGGCAGTACGTTATTCGCGCCAATTATCTATGTTTACAAAAATGGCAAAACATTCTAATTTATTAAACGATGGTCAAATCAGTGTCTTATTTTAAAAACTGTAGAATATCTTTAACTTCATGATCCGACATATATGACAGATAGTTATCTGTAATTCCCATAAGATTCTAACAGATGGCGGTGTAAGTTAATTTATGGGCTGGATTTAGTAAGTATCCAATAGATGGCGCATACTGTATTGAATAGTTTACTACAATATCTTATAACATATACCTTAGCCACAGCAACGCGTGGCCGCCCTGCTAGTAATTATATACAAATAACTGTCAAATGCATGTCTAAATCAACGTGAAGTGGCAACTTGCTTTGGCGTTGTGTATGGTGAGTAAGATATCTGGAGCCCCAAATCCTTCCCAATTATTTTAAGGTCGGCAACGTATCTTTGATACCTCAGGTATTGTGAATGTTTATGGAGGATGGAGATCACTTAAAATCAGGTGACCCACTTGCTCATTTGTCGGCGTCTGCTATAAAAATAACTGTCAAACTAACAGTACTGAGCAAGCCGCTTAGAAATTTAATCTGAGTGTGTAACCTAGCTATTCAAAACTTTGTCCGAGCGAATACGCCCTATGTTTGATCAGCGTGTACGAATGAAATGCAGACTCTTCTTGAGCGGAGACACAAAGCGGATAAAGAAGTGTTCCAATTTCCAATTTTTGAGTTTCTGATCTTAGTATTAGTACGCCGCGAAATTTCCCCAAGGTTTAACCGAGATGAAAAGACGTAATAAACTGGGATATACATATTTTCCCTCTGGTACGAAAACCATGGAGTCATAAATAAAAAGTATATTAGAATAGAATATTCTTGTAAAAAAAAATTAAATATACCACGTTGTCACAGTTTTCATCTATCGCGTGAACGAACCGGGTTGGTACTACTGTACTACAGAAAATCAGAAAAATTACTCTTTGTTCCGTATTTTTAGCTTTTCATGTTAGCACAAAGCCTATATAATAATAATAATAAACACCCAAAAGTCACACACATAGTCCCACAGTAAGATACGAGTCTTGTGTCGTGGGTATCAGGAACTACGAGAGGCTTTCGGTCTCACAACAACCAGACCCAGAAACAAATATTTGTGGATCACACAAATCTTTGTCTTGGTGCAGGGATCGAACCCGCGGCCTCTCGCTTCACAGCCGACTACTCGCCCGCTGCGCCACGGAGGCTGTCAATATATGAATCTTTTTTTTTTTCTAATTTATTAATAAGGATGCATTCGTCATGAAACCAAACGCAGTGAATACAGTACGCAATGCCTATCAACTGTCGACATTATATGTGGACTACGTCATCATCAGGTTCAGTCTAATGTAGTCATAATTCCGTGGCAGGATAAAAAAATCTTTCTATATCTTACCAACGAAACGATGTCGTTGATACAACCTCGGATGCCCTTTCTATCGGATTAGTTTTCCGAAATATGAATAATTCAATAGGCTTTTAGGGTTCTGTATAGAATGATAAAAGCTGCATATTCATACTCACTGTTATTTCACAAGCCATTTTAATCATTTTGCTGATGGTATTAAAACCTGCCACAGTAACCCACTCATAGTGGCTGATCCTCACGTTTGAGGATCAGCCAGTGTATATCTGGTTCTACCGAAGGGCTTTTGACAACTGGATCAGATGTTAGTACATAAGTCACCACCACAGACCATGAGCACCCACAATGTCAAAGTGGTCGTGGGTGTTACGGCAAGCACGCTGACGGCCCACGATGGTATGTGGTTACCATCGCCTATGGACATCAGCAACGCCAAAAGCACAGCCACGCTGC
Organism: Amorpha juglandis; assembly: GCA_949126905.1. Lineage (NCBI taxonomy): Eukaryota > Metazoa > Arthropoda > Insecta > Lepidoptera > Sphingidae > Amorpha > Amorpha juglandis. The sequence continues at coordinate 16,557,361 of OX421374.1, read as the reverse complement.
TGATAAAGGGTCGACTTTTTAAAGTATAGTCCCATACTGGACCTAATTCCTCAATAGGTATAGTGTAGTACAAGTTCAAATTCAATAAAAAAAAAAGCCGTTCTTTGAGTCGACGGTCGCCAAAATTATACAGAACTTTACCTAAAGGGCTCAATATATTTAAAAGAAGAGGAGGAAACATTAACCATAAGACTGTTCAACTACTTAATGGTGCGGCAACGGTACGAACTTGCCAACTTACCAACTCGAGCTGAAGTAACTTATCAGAAGGGTAAAAACAGTACACTAGAAGATATTATTACTTTAATCAACGAAAGGAAATGAGGTTCTGAATTGTATGCGAATCTTTTTTTGGTAGTTTTTTTGTATTTATTTTTAGAAGGTTTCGATTTTTATGTTTCTTTTAGTATTTAATACCTAAAAAATACACCCTAATCCATACCTCAGGTATTATTTTGGATAAAAATTTGTATTTTTGAGTGATTGATTCAAATAATGTTGTAAAATAATAGCTATATGAAATGATTGTTGGCTGTATTTATTTATTATTAGTATTATAAAAAAAAAGAAAACCACCTCAAATATACCAAAAATAAAAGCCGTGCAGATATTAAAATTTTTAGCGTGTTCAATAACAATAAAACAAATGTACCTACGGAACCATGTTGTTTCGTTTGCTAATCGCTCTCAGACGATTTTCCTATTTGTTATTATTGTACATGTAATAAAATTTATGTATCGAGTAATGAAATTCTGACGTGGCCTTGCGGTTTCCTAATGTATATGGCAAGCGACCATATTTTACATCCATTTGTTATGTTATTATCTCCATCCCTAATCTAATATGTTGTGTAAATATAAATTTTACTGAAAATTATCCAGCGAGTAAATTAATATTAATTTTATCGTAAAAAACAACTTCATAACACTACCATCAAGTTCACGTATTGGCGCTTTAGCATTTTTTCTTCCCCAGTGACGATATATACTTTTCTTATATCCTAAATATATACTCAAGAATCTAATCAGATACCAAACACAGACGTAATCATAAACATAACTGGATGTTATAATTGAAGTATCAATATTTAATATATCTAGATTGAGAGCAAAAAACATGCCACACTGATATTATTACAGCTTCTGTAGGTCAATTGAAGATGCCCCGACTAACGCCACCCACTTTATCAACTCTAATCTGATATTGATATGGGATCGAAATAGGGGCATACATTGCAGATGACCTTATCGTCAGGGACAAGATGTATAAGACAGTGTCAATAAACTTTAAAACTACATAGATTTATAGCTAGTTTCAGAAATACGAAGGCGATAAATGATACCTTTCAATATAGATATAAGTAAAGAAGACCTCATAATGGAGATAAAATATGGATGCAAATACGCAAAAACATTTTCACCCACATCAAGTAAAACTTGAGATCATAATTTTAATTTGCTAAATCCATTAACTTATATCAATATTAAAAAAAAATATTATGCTTAATTACGATTATGTACGCATAGGGAATAATTCATTTATGATTTTTAAAGACAATACGGATTAATAACTACATAAATCTAATAAATTTAGCAAAATAAAATAAAAACATTTAAATTTTTACTTGATGTGGATTGAAGTTTTATTACATATTTGCATTCATGTGCGATCGCACTACAGTCAATAAAACTTTGAAATATAATATCTACGTAATCATAGATGCGTTGCGGGCCTTAAAAGACAGTGATATTTAAGGAATTGGAAAGGGGAGGGGAATTTGGGTCTCCAGATATCTCACTCACCATACGATACGCAACAGCCTTTGCTGGTGGTAGGATTCTTATCCGCCCGGATAGCGACCACCGCACACATAAAAAACCTGCCATAGTGAACCATTCACCCTGTGTGGATCGTATTCCAGGATAGGCCAGTGTATTTCCGGTACTCCCGAGGGCCTTCCGACAGGATTTGATGGTTAGTCGGGGCAGGTATAGGGAGAAGTACATCCTCGTATTCCTGTACCTGCATGGGATCCGCCTGTCCTGTCACAGGCTTCTAGATTTGCTTCTACCCATTTCGGAGTGTGAAAAAACAGTTAGAAATAAGCTCGGTGAATTGTGGGCGTACTGATTGTACCTCTGCCTATCCATGAGCTTGTTAATGTACCAATTTATCCACAGTTCATCAACACAAAGACTTTATCTACAAGATCTGATGCACTGATGACACCCGATCTTTGATAACGTCAAGACGTAACCAGTAGGAAGATACATGGGGGGAGGGGGAGGCGAGAAATTACCTGCGTCTACTCGTAACCCGCGCTCGCACGTGTCACTACATAGCTGATGCAATATAACTGTATTAACGCAAACCTAATGTAAGGTCGATACCAGTATGTCACATGAGTTTGTTTGGAAATATGTTGGGATAATTTTTGCAAGACTAAGCTCCTCGTAGAAAATATTTTTTTTCAATTAATTAAATACATCCAACAGTCACATACATAGCCCTGACCTCACACTAGGTTAAACCAGTATCGCGGGTATCAAAAATTATGAGGTACTTGCGGTCCCACAACACCCAATTGGTTTTAAAATGATTTGTGCAGAAGTTCCTTGAGTAATCGCAAGTTGAAAATGATTTCTATTGAATGGAAGCAATTGTAAGTTCAACAATTCATCGCATCACTTCCAAATCTAAATATATAAAAGGTGACTGACTGACATAGTGATCTATCAACGCACAGCCCAAACCACTGGAGGGATCGGGCTGAATTTTGGCATGCAGGTAGATGTTATGACGTAGGCATCCGCTAAGAAAGGATTTTGATAAATTCTATCCCCAAGGGGATGAAAATTTGTATCAAAATCACGCCTGCGGAGCCGCGAGCAAAAGCTAGTTATACATATAAACCTTCCTCGTGAATTACTCTATCTATTGTTGAAATTTCATTAAAATCCGTTGAATAGTTTAAAAGATCTAAGCGAACAGACAGCGGAAGCGACTTCATTTTATACTATATAAAGAAGAAAGAAGACGATGGTGTAACAAGTACAACTTATAAGTCATACTCCCTTACTGTTCCACATAGCTTGTACGTAATATTGAGGCATATGTGCCTTGACAAGGGTCAACTGATACGGTGTACGAGTAAGCTGCTCGCTTAAGAGATTTGGCACGGATTTAAATTAAATTGCTACGTGAGCCCACGCACTTTCGTTATGTTTGCACATATGTACGGTAATCTCAAGATCTATGGTTAGCTGAGTCGACTTCATAATTTTAATTTTTGCCAAAAACTGAAGACCCCAGATTGAAATAAAATTAATTTAAACGGATTTTGTCGCGGTTTTTTGATCCCGATCATAGATCCCGTATAGATCAAACCATCAACAAAACTTGATAATTTTAAACTGAAGGTATATAATGTAACATTAGCGTTTCGAGACAACCTACACCTTAGTCCACCCCGTGACCACAAAGGCTGAAAAGCTTTTGAAACATCGGGATTGAAATTAAATTAAAAAACTGTGATGAAATCCATTTAAATTAAGATGTGTAACTGGCGTAAACGTAAGAAATCATTACGATAACCACACACTCCATCTCAATGAGATTTCATGTCTCTTACAGTCAATCCTTTCATATTGTAACTAAACTAGTCACAGTGTGGTTACTACTCATTATCCAAATTGTAAACTGACAATTTTTTTTTTTTTTTTTTTTTTTTTTTTTTTGTGGGGCTCTATGCCCCACTCTCGTGCCTCTGATACTATTTTTCAGAGTGTTTTTGGTAACACCTAAAAATGCACATACCTTTATTTAAAAATTGTATACACTTAAAAACTCTGGTAAAAATCGCTGACTTATAAAATAAGTTTGTCATAATCAAAATACATACATATGCGATTTATAAAAAGAAATCTTGTCATAACAGTTTTTTAAAAATATATCTAGTATACATGATTTTTTACACATTAAATATTGTAGGCGTGCCTTCTTCACAAAATCCAGCTTTTCCGTGGCAACTAGAAGCGTGTAGTCTTATATTACACGCTGTAGTTGCCCCGTTCATTTATTACGCTTCAAGACGCTACACGCCACATTTTTACAATATTTTAAAAACTTAGGTCTAACATCAACATTTTCCAACATACCACTTAGGTTACTACTATTTACACAAATATTGTTCTCTATCTCGAAGTTTGTTCGCTCATACAGGTATATTGGGCATTCTGTCAACACGTGTAAAACGTCTTCGTTCTTCGCAGGGTCACAGATACATGAGGGGCTCTCCTTGCACTTGAAACGATTCAAGTACTCAGAGAATCCCCCGTGGCCCGTGAAGACCTGCGTGAGAACGTAATCCACTGGCAACTTTCTTATAATCTTAAATGCTTTTCTGGCGTCAGGGAAAAACAGCTTCGTAACCGCCGCTGTTTCTCCTGCCCTGTATCGCTCATCCCATTCGTCAATCGACTCCTGACGGATTTTTCGCTTGACGAACGAGATGGGACATCGGTCATAATCGGGCCGCCTTTTTAGGGTGGTAGCCGCCGCCTTCGCGAGCTCGTCCGCGCGTTCATTCCCTTCCAGCCCCACGTGCGCTTTAACCCAAAAGAGGTTAATGGTCTTGCCGCGCTCTTCGGTCTCGTTCAACATCTTGGCGATGTCGAACGCTATGGGGTGGAGCGAATTTCCGCGCGCGACGGTCTCGAGAGCGGCTCGTGAGTCGCAAAAGATGCTGTACTGATGGAATTTGTCGTTTGAGACTATTTGCACGGCCTTGCGCAAGGCCAGCAGCTCTGCCTGGTAAACGGTGCAGAACGATTCCAGCTTGATCTTGGTGGCTTTCGTCTCGGCATCGCCATCCCATAAGGATACCGATGCTCCGACTCGGCCACTGATTTTGCTGCCGTCAGTAAACACTCGACGAGTGTTGGCAGCGCACCGGTCAAGTTCTTCACCGTTCACCACGCATTCGAACTGCAAGGCCTTGCGCCTGGCTGGATGTTCCAAGTTGGCAAAGGGCACAGGACATTCCACGTCCCAGTCACCCACTACGTGCCGAGTGTGTCCCCTTTTCACTTCGTAAAGAAGCGCCGCTTCTCGGACACGAATGTCTAGCGGTAGGATCCCGGCAAGTAGCAGGGCCGAGTTCAGTGAAACGGTCCTGTAGCCCTTCACCATCTTCAGTGCAAAGCCCCGTTGAACCCTTGCAAGCTTCTTTTGAATGCCTATTTTGTTGCTTGCAGGCGCCCAGGCACTGGCTGCATATAAGATCGTTGGTTCAACCACGGCAGTGTACAACATTTTCACGACTTCGGGCCCCAATCCCCACTGGACTTTAGCAGCAGTCGCCAGCCGTCTGTGGAAGCCGATGGCTTTCTTACAGACTTCGGAGACGTGCGTGTTAAACGTTAGTTTCTCGTCCACAGTCAAGCCCAATATCTTAATGTCCTTAGACAGACCAATGTCGACACCTCCCATGCGAAGGATTGGTGAGTCATATTTGTGTCGTCGTGTTACGACCATAGCTTTCGTCTTGTGTGGGGCGAATCGTAGCTTATTTTTGACTCCCCAATCCTGCACATAGGCCAGTGCTTCGTTGGCCTGTCTCTGTATTTTTAGTGTTTCATCACCGTGAAACACTAGAACGACATCGTCGGCAAAAGCCTGGCAGTAATCACCCCGGCAGGCTAATCCTTTGAGCAATGGGTCGAGGAGCAGGTTCCACATGATGGGCCCGCCAATGGATCCTTGAACGCACCCCTTGGCGGTCCCCCTCACATGTTCCACCCCAGCGTAGCGAACCCTGACTTTTCGGCTCTCGAAGTAGCTACTCACTATCCGTCTTAAGTTTTGAGGACATTTTTCCTCCGACAGTCTAACCTTGATGGCTGGCCACCAAGCACTGTCGAAGGCTCCCTCTATATCCAGTGAGACTATAAGAGTGATTTGTTTCTCACTTAATTTACTCCGGATGTGCTGGAGTAGGGTATAGAGGGAGTCTTCCGTGCTCTTCTGTGGCATGAAGCCGTACTGTCGGGTACTCATCCTTGGTAGTATGTGCCACTTCACTCTTCCCACCACTAACTTCTCCAGAATTTTCCCTAACACTGGCAACAGTCCTATCGGCCTATAAGACTTAACGTCTGTGTAGTCCTCCTTTCCGGGTTTCCGGAGAACTACGACCGTGGCCTCCTTCCAGATGGTCGGGAAGTGAAACTGACAATTCAAATAGACTGTATCGGTGGCGCAGTTGTAACGATGCGTAACGATGCGGTACGACTGCTGTCCCAGGTTCGGGACAGCAGTCGTACCGCATCGTAGCTACTCACTATCCGTCTTAAGTTTTGAGGACATTTTTCCTCCGACAGTCTAACCTTGATGGCTGGCCACCAAGCACTGTCGAAGGCTCCCTCTATATCCAGTGAGACTATAAGAGTGATTTGTTTCTCACTTAATTTACTCCGGATGTGCTGGAGTAGGGTATAGAGGGAGTCTTCCGTGCTCTTCTGTGGCATGAAGCCGTACTGTCGGGTACTCATCCTTGGTAGTATGTGCCACTTCACTCTTCCCACCACTAACTTCTCCAGAATTTTCCCTAACACTGGCAACAGTCCTATCGGCCTATAAGACTTAACGTCTGTGTAGTCCTCCTTTCCGGGTTTCCGGAGAACTACGACCGTGGCCTCCTTCCAGATGGTCGGGAAGTGAAACTGACAATTCAAATAGACTGTATCGGTGGCGCAGTTGTAACGATGCGTAACGATGCGGTACGACTGCTGTCCCAGGTTCGATCCCAGGGTCAGGTAAAAGTGATGTGCTTAGTATCACCCCGGAGTTTGATATTGGGCCCGGTATGGTGATAGGCCCGCCCCCTATCACATCATGGGACTGAAGTAAACTCGGCAAAATATACACCCACCACATTGTACACGCAGTAATGGTTAATTAACCCTCTGCCTACTCCTCCGGGAATTACAGCCGTGAGGGCATATATACGTATGTATGGAATTTTCATAACCTCCAGACAAGAATTAAGCTCAAGGGTCACTAGAGCAACTAGGGGCTTAGTTACAAAACTAAGAAAATTAATTTCATTCTCAAATACACTGCACAATTTATTAATATTCAAAAGGCTTTACATGTCTGATTTAAGTCTGCTAAGGTCGGTCGCTAACTGAAGGAGAGTCAAAATGTAACCGAACCGCGAGGACTACAGCAGTGGTCTACTTTATTTTTTTGCATAGCATTAAGTGCGACTGTGAGAGTCGAAGTGTGCGCGAGGTAATGTTGCAGCTAGAGCGCACAATGACGTATGAGACTTTTTTCTTTTAGTACCCGTTTTTACCGAGCCATACTTAACTTATCTTTTTATTTTATGTTTTATCCATGCATGACAAAGTCACTGCACTACACTTCGTGATATGCAGTGCAGTCAAACGTGAAACCTGACATTAGGTCGTAACAATTGATAACGCGTGTACGAGTCCTCCACTGGCTGGCTGATGGTAGGATATTCATATCCGCCCGGATAGTAACCACCGTACACATGGTGTTAAAACCTGCCATAGTGATCCACGCGCCTTGTGTCGATCGCGTTCCAGGATCAGCTAGTGTATATACGGTTCTCCCGAGGGGCTTGGGACATGACTTGATGGGGTGATTGGGGCGGGTATAGGGGTATATCCTTGTATTACTGTGTCTGCATCAGTCATCCGCCTGTCCTGTCGCAGGTCCCTCGATTTGTTTCTTTCCTCTCCGAAGAGGGAAGAAGCATTTATACAGGCCGGCATGACTCTGGTACCACCGATAAACTCATTGTTTGCTCATTGCACTATGCTTACCGTCTGGTGTAGTGCAGTCACTTTGCCGGCCTGGAATAAAAAAAAACTGGCATTACAAATGGTTTGTCTATTATCAAAACACCTAAAACTTATATCATGCAAATCCCGATATATTGTCAAATATAAAATAATTCAATTTGGTAAATTTTGAAGTCTGTATGATAAAATTTTAATAAAACGCAATACGAAGCTCCATTTTTGGATGAGTGTTGGTGGAATATTCAATGGAATAAAATATTCTCTCTCATAGCGCTGTGTTTCGTTATTGCATAAAATATAGACACTTTATTTCTTATATGCCACGGGAATGTTCACTTTTGAGTTGATGGATAGAATTCCAGTTTAACAGCCTCTTTGGCGAAGTGGGCGAGTAGCCAGCCGCGAAGGGATAGGCCGTGGGTTCGATTCTCACACTGAAACAAATATTTGTGTAGTCCACAAACGTCGTTGTGTCACGTATTTGTGTCGCATCTGGGTGGTGTGTGTTTTCTGATACCCACGATACATATTAACCGAGTGTGGGGTCAGGACTATGTGTGACTGTTGGGTGTATTATTATTAGTTATTTTTATTATTACTTTATAAGCCTCACGCCTGTAAGCCCGAAGGGTTAGACAGAATAAGACCAGTGCAACCACTGTGCACTGAGCTTGGCCGTGCTAGGATAAAGTGATAATCAATGCTTATTAACGCTCCCGATACCAGTAGAATTATTATGGTGCGATATAGACCTTAAATACAAGGAATAATTATGGGACTAGAAAGAGAATTGAATTTGGACACTCGGATCTCTCATTCACCGTACAAAACAACAGCTGTTACTTTACGCCAGTTTTCTGTGAGACAATAGTACTATCAAGTCGACCTTACTCATTTATGCTGTAGAATCCCTCGCACTCACTTACACCTGTAAACCCCGAAGGAGTAGGCAGAGGTGTAACCCGTACCTATGCCCCTGAGCTAGTCTTTCGCCATACCGGGCACAAATTCCAGACTCCAGACTTAAACTCAGAATTTCGTGATAGAACAGTCCAATATCTCTTTTACCCGACCCGAGGATCGGGGATCAGGACAGGAGTACTGCATATGCAATACATCACCGCCACCGAGGAAGTGATGTGCATCCAAATTATCTGCAGCATGGCTCTACTCAAAACTGTCTTGAGTTTCTACAATATTTGTAATGTACTGATAAAACTAAAGGTTCCAAATTGCAAATGAATATTCATAAACTGAAATAATGCAAGGCCCTGTGAACATTACCACTAAACGTAATAATCCGATGATATATTGAAGTTAAGTACTGGCGTTAAGGCATTAGCGATAGATTACACGGCTTTACGCAACCTTATTGTTCCTATTTATAACACTTATTAAAGGGTGGATTTAGTTTTAACTCGATCGTTTTTTATTCTGGATTTAGTTTAGGTTTTGTGAAAATATATGATCAGAGATTTTGGTAGTGTTAGTGGTATTAGAAATACTAAAGGTGAAATCAATAAGATTTTAAATAATGTGGGGATTCGAAGATTTATGTGCATGTATGAAAATATTTACAATGAAACGACTAGGCATGAGAAATAGAGAAAGAAAATGTATTTTTAGAATAGATACATACAAAAATAAATAAACTTAAAATATATCAAAACATATTATAATACCCTTTCAGCTCTATGTTGAAATACAGCTTTATTTGTTCTACAGCGCTAATTTTCAATGCGAAGTCTGCGAAAGACTATCTCGGGGCGACGAGCGCATTCCAGAGTTTTGAAATTGAAAGTTATGTGTTATGCAACCTCTGTTTATTGGCAATCGTTTAACAAGCCTAGCGACATGCTTGTTTGGTTTTTTTTTTCATTTTCATATCATTCAAGATAGTAATTTAAAAGATCGGTGAGTCGATCGCCGTACACAAACACTATTAATCATAATATAATCTATATGTTAAAACAAAGTTAATTGCGTTTAGTTTAAAAAAAAACTGTGGAGTGCAAGTAGGCCATCAACATTTTAGGCTCAAAGCATATCTCACTTGCACGTGATACATTCTGCTAATGACGACGAGGCAGTGGCGAAACTTAGTTCCCGTAATGGGTTGTGGGGGTCAGAATTGGTTGCCCCACGTAATACCAAAACTACCGTCAAATCATGAGGGAGGAAGGTGGACACTGGCATTAAGCCGGGATAACGCTCGAAAATATGGCCATAGGCTCGTCACCCATCATATTATGGATCGGAATATCGGCGAACCATAGACTAGAATCCATACTAGAATCCTTACTTACCTCATTGAGTATACATGCGTAAGCTTAAGTGCTCTAAATATTAAATAAATATTAAAATATGAATATATTAGCATCAGAATAAATGTATATGAATTTTAACTACAGTTAAGCCTCTGAAAGCTTTCTTAAATTAATATAGGGCTTTTTACGATACATTTAATAAAGCCTTTAATTTACATATTTAATATTCATTAGGTTACGAACACATAACAGTATGAAACTATTTTATGTTAAAAATTCTTTTGCATTATGCATTCAATATCCAAAATTTAATAAAAACTGGATGGCTTCGCTTACTCGACTTATTTGTAAAAGGTAGGCATTAACAGTGATGTATATTTATTTATACACAAATGACCCTTCTTACGTAATTTATTTATAGATTACACAGCGTACATCGGCGGTGGAGATCACTTACCATAAGGTGACTCATTTGCTCGTTTGCTGGTCTCTAATAACAAGGCAGCAAGATGGACAGACTGCGTAGTGATAGCAATAGGGTTCCACTGGCATCCGTTAAATACGGACTTTAAAGCAAACAAACAAAATAATACTTTGCCTTAAATTATGTTGTATAAAAAGCATGTGATGTTTTTTAACTGAAAATATCCGGTCATCCGGTTTATTTCAACAGCCAGATTTAAATTGTATAATGAAAGTGTAATTTTGTATTAAATTTGTATTAATTGACGGATCCATGTTTTACATTTCGACTGATTGAGATTTTTTATGTAGCATTGACTGGCAACCGAGCAAGTGGGTCACCTGATAGTAAGTGATCTCCTCCACCCATGTAAGTACACATTACTAGAAGAATCATAAGAGCGTTACCGACCTTAAATTAAGGGATAGTTAAGGGATGGGGAAGGATAAGGGGATTTGTACCTCCGGATATGTCACTCACCGTACGAAGCGCAGCAGCAAGCGCTATATTACGTCAGTTTTCTGTGGAACAGTGGTAATGACTTGGTCGATTCGGCCCAACAATGCGATAGACAAAACTGTCTTCGGCGTGGCTCTACCACTCAAAAGATATGTTAGGTAGCGATAGTCGAGAAATATAAAAGTGAATTCTCGATTTTTTTTTTATTTGATTGAATGATGAGATGAGCAAGTCGCTCGCTTGATGGTAATGGTAGCACGCCTGCCTACAAACAGAAGCAACACCACACAGAACTTTGATTTACAAAGCACTGAATGGTAAGGGACAATGCTCGTCATACCGAGACATGATATATAAGTCTTAAAATGCCCAGTAATTTCACTGGCTTCAGTAACCTTCAAACCGAAACACAACAGTGCTTACACAGTATTCCTGCGACAGAAATAGCCACAGCAGTGGTAACAACCCAAACGGCCTCTCGCATACGAAGAACCTACCTTCTAATAAATTCCCATCCTTTTGATGTTCAACTACTAGCTGTCCCTCGCGGTTTCACCTGCATGTTACTGCCATGTTCCCATGGTTCATAAGCGTGATATACATATAAATCTTCCTCATGAATCACTCTATCTATTGCTGAAACTGGATTAAAATCCGTTGAATAGTTTAAAAGATCTAAGCGAACAGACATCGGAAGCGATTTCATTTTATACTGTTTTAAGATTATTGAAAAAAAAATCTGCACTATACTCGAAATCAACCAATCAGTTATTATCAGCTTAACCCTACATAAAGCTGTACCCAAAAATCTTGGCTACAAGACGCAAATATCTCACGATAAGCGCGTAATCCCGGACTCGAAGGGATGAATTATGAGGCTTCATTAATCTGGCATGTACCAATCGAACTAGATGGCGAACTGTCGCCCAAATATTGCCACTCTTTATCTTCATTCGCTAGTTTTGCGAACTTGTATCCTCTTTTTAGGGTTCCGTGAATAAAGGTTGCCAACGTCTTTTATTCTGGCATGGCTAAGTGACTTGACTGAGGGAGTTTTGGCAGGAATTCGGACAGTGCGGTTCATCGCTTAATTTAATTTATTTCAAAAACTAGTTAAAAGTGTAAAAGTGGTGTGGATTTATGCAATAAACATTGACGGTGATAAACAGTGTATGGAAACATTGAAATAAGTGAATCATCGTACTGGAAGGAATTTACACCAAAACTCTCAACTCCTATAAAATGTCCACACCGATATTTCAACGTTCTTGTGAAGACTTGAGAATAAATAAAACTTGTCATTGGCGAAATGCATAATAATGCTAATCCATAAATTAAAAAGAATAAGAAAACTTGACTGGGGTTGATATTAAGTACAGTACCGTTGAAATATAATGTTGACCTTCAAGAGAATTACGTTCCTTGACGGTTAGTAGAATAATGTCGGCCTGTAGTTACTGGCTATGCACTGGCTGACCTCGGAACGCGAGTCGCCTGATGAGCCTTTATGGCGGGTGTTCACCGTACATATGGAAGTATTTTTTTAATAAATATATACACCCAACAGTCACACATATAGTCCCACAGTAAGATACGTGTCTTGAGTCGTAGGTATCAGGAACTACGAATGAGTTTCAGTCTCACAATACCCAGAACCGCGAAACTAATATTTGTAGATCACACAAATGTTTGTGTCGGTGCGAGGATCGAGCCCGTGGCCTCTCGCTTCACAGCCGACTACTCGCTCGCTACGCCACGGAGGCTGTCGAAGGTATAACTACAGGCAGGTGCAAAGAAGTTCATAAAAACATACGAGAAAAAAAGGGAATGATTGGAACCCTTAGAGTACTAGTACGAAACGCACTTGCCCGATTTTTTCAATATTCGGATGGCACCGATTCTTTTTATTCGGATAGCACTAGGGTCGCTCTTGTTATGCTTCAGTTTTTCTTGAAAAAAAATCTTCAGCAAATTCTATACTTGTGGGGGGGTTATCTGATAATTTTTGTATCTGACTGGATAGTGACCATACATGTGGTTAAAAGTCCTCCATAGTGATTCCTTTAAGCGAGTCGCTGTTGTATATCCTTCAGGCCGTCGCGTAATTCTGTCGACCGTCGAGGGATGCAATATCTCTTAACAGTTAACATTATATTTGGATGGTATTGTGCTTTAGTATCCTAACTCGGCAAATTTATTACACCTGAAGGTAAGTATAGCGCAATCCAAGAATAGTGTCGACCAATGATAGACAATGTATCTATCGTTATTACATCAATTGTAGTCACTTTCCTGTGCCACAATATTTTTTTTTGTAGTTGGAGGTTATATGCGAAAGGCCGATTGGCTTGGTACCACCACTTTATCTATTATTTCTTTGTATATTACTGCCGCAACAGCAGTGTGTAAGCACTATTGTGTTTCTGTTTGAAAAACATTAATACAAATGAAATTACTGGGCAATATGAGACTTAACACCCAGAGTGATGAGCATAGTCCAATGCCATTCAGTATTTTGTAAGTCAAAGTTGTGTTGTTGCTTCTGTTTACCCCTTCGGATATACAGGCGTGGAGTTGTGTTGTGTATCTGAAACTTTGATGGAATCTGTTGACTCGAAACAAATATTTGGGGAGGTCGAAAACTTTGCCCAAAGGTTTGCTCTAAAAACAACATTTTAATGTAACAAACCCATCCCGGTTTGCTAGTAATAAATGTGGGGTTAAAATATCTATATTACAAAGTGGATGAATCGGACGGATAACAAAGTGGAAAATAAGGATTTTGTTTTTTCCTTTTGAGGTAAGGAACACTTAAAACAATTTTAGTTCCCTCCTACATAAAATAACAAAACTATGCTATCTATTATTACTACGAAATCAATTTCCATTCTCTTTGAAACTAACGTTATCTTTTCTCTCATACTTTGTAATAACTATTTTAAACTCATACACGATAGTGGGTAAAGCCGGACTGTTTTCATTTTACGTCGAGAAAAATGCTGCCTACTTTAAACTGCTACATTATTCTAGGACGAAACTTATAGTTTTTTTTATTAATTGAATGACGAGATAAAAAATCGCTTGCCTGGTGGTAAGCGCTACGCTTGCCCATAAACAGAAGCATCACTGCACAAAACTTTAAATTACAAAGCACTGCATGGCATTAAACTGCGCTCGTCACCCCGAGAAATAAGATGTTAAGTCCCATAATACCCAGTAATTTCACTGGGGTCAATATCCTTCAAACCAAAACATAACAGTGCTTACATACTTGTTTGGCGGCAGAAATAGACAAAGCAGTGGTACCAACCCAGATTGCCACTCGCATACGAGTAGACATAGATTGAATAACTAAACGATTAAGTCGCTCATCATATGTATAGTATAGTATAGTAAGCGTCACGCCTGCCATAAACAATAGCAACATCACACATAACTATGAATTACAAAACACTGCATAGCACTGGACTGCGTTCGCAATTTCACTGGATTCGATGTCCTGCAACCTACACTTTATATATCAAGATATAAACAAAAGTCATGGAGAACCTACAAAGTCACGGTACGAGTATTTGATACACGAGAAGCCAAGGTTTATACTTCTTGAAGTAGTTGGCTGTTTGCGTAACCAGATATGGCTGAGTTCGCGGCACGTAACTTAGCATACTTCAAAACTTCAGCAAGAGTACTAGCTTCAGGCTTGTTTCAAAATATAAGTACAAACCGAAGTTACGTATTCATAAACATTTTTGTTATTGAAGTTGGCTGCGATAAAGAACTTAGTTGAGGAGTTATCAGAGTTCTTGTGGTAGCGTCTTGCTGAGAACTTGTGAAGTCCTCGGTTCAAAACTCAGGTTTTGTAATCATGTGTTTGGGTGTGATGGATTGAAATTTGTACCCGATATGGGGATCAATTACTAATTCATCATCATCATCTCAGCTTATTGCCGTCTACTGTTGGACGTAAGCCTCCCCAAGTGAGCGCCAACCATCCCGGTCTTGGTCAATTACTTATTGGGAAAAAAATAAGCTTGGAGAATCTTGGGTGTTTTAGATGCACCTCTGCCTAGACCTTCGGAGATACTGGCATGAGAATATAACTAAGTTATGGTATTTAATTCTCTTTGCCATATATCTCGCGTATGCTGAATGAGCATTATCATTATTTTTATCCTTGCACGGCAAAGTGACTGCACTACATCTGATGATAAGCGTAGTGAAGTCCAAAAACAATGAGTTTATCGGTGGTCACAATAGTCATACCGGCCTGTATAAATGCGTCTTCCTTCTTCGGAGAGGGAGAAGCTAATCGAGGGGCCTGCGACAGAATAGACGGATAACCGATGCAGACACTGTATACAAGATGGTAATCCTATCAACCATCAAGTCATGTCGCAAACGCCTTGGGAGAACTGGATATACACTAGCTGATCCTTGAATGCGATCCACACAAGGTATGTGGGTCACTATGGCAGGTCTTAACATCATGTGCACGGTGGTCGCTACCCGGGCGGATATGAATATCCTACCATAATAATTATATGTAGTAACATTTTTACACAATTTTTAAGAACACATTGTCAATAACATCATGGAAATTCTTCCGAATTCCAACATTCCTATTTGCAAGTGATGATCCTCACATTCATCCCGAGGGACATTTCTGAAAATATGATTCTACCGCTTTACTACAAAATGTGTAACCATTTGTCTGACAACAAATCTTTTCTGGAAATCGTTCGATTTTGTTTTGTTATGATAAAATCTTCGTCTTGCACGTGAATTCGTAATGTATTTTATCACAGTTTAAAAATCATGTAGTTTTCTAACACGTTTGATTTTGACGAAAAATCTGACGTTCTGTTGAACTTGATATTAAAATAAATGTTTACCTTATTGGCCTTAGTGGCGGCCTACTTGGCTGAGAAACAGTGATGTCCAGGATTCAAATCTCATTTCAGACAATCGCAATTAGTGTTTGAATTTGTGTCTGGTATAGCGATAAGCTCGCACCCTAACACATCATGCGCGCGCTGACAAAGCATATGCTATTAAAAATTTTCAAGTGTATGATAACAACGCACTAGAGTGATGTAGGGATTATATGTGACTCGATTTTGCTCACAACTCAGAGTTAATATATTTTTCCGGGGAAAAGATAACTTTTATCTGTATCCAGGTCACTGTTATTTGACTTATTACGCCGTCAATAATTAAAAAAAAAACGGTAATAAACAACAATACGAGGCACTTAGAAATTACAATACTCAATGACAATGTTGCGACTTGCACCGTCAATGTTACGGCACTTTTTAGGCACATATCGCCCGCACCCTCCTGCGGAATGCACCGCATGATCGCCTAGTCTGTGTGCGAACTGACTGTTTAATTTTTAAACTGTGCTTGTATTTTGTGGCGCGTGGTGTTTCGACATGAATATTGTGATTTTAGGGTTCGATGGACAAACGTTTTCCGTAATATGTTGTATTGTTTTATAGCTATACATGGTCACTATTCTTCTTTAAATTGTTTTGTAGAAAATAGGCAGGTAGTTTATTTTGTAATTTTTATAGTATAGATCGGCAATCGAGCAACTGGGTCACCTGATGGTAAACGAGCTGTACTTCCTATGTACTTTCGCAATACTAAAAGAATTATGGCCGCTTGCCGACTATAATTAAGATGTAGCCTCAGCCAATTGCAACTTGACGTCGGTTTTCTGTGAGATAGTGGTTATAACCCGGTCGAGCCGGTTAATTTATGCTGTAGACAAAGTGTCTACGTAAATGTACCACGCTACGTACTCAGTACTAAGTATGCTGCCAAAAGACTAATGAGGCGATGAGAATAAGATGGAAGCTGATGTCACAGAAAGAAAAAAACAAAATGCTTTGGACGATGATATACAAATAATGTCATCATTCATTATGAAGTTTCTTCTCAAACTGAAAGATATTCACTACGTGACTCTATTTTGAATATTTACTAGCCAAGATAATAAGTCGTTCGATAAGCATACCGATCCCAGACCCTAGGGCTCACAACTCAGACATTTAAAAGTTTAACGGTTAGGAAAGACTTTATGAGGAAACTTGTATATCTGAAAATTTCTCACATTCGAAGCTTTGTGTAATCTACCAACCTATATTAAGCTAACGTGGCAGACATATGGTATCATTAGTAGAGGTCTTTCTCCAACAACAAGATCGTGATATCAAGACGATATTTCATTATTGATAAATATTTTATATCACTGTTTTTATTTTTACAGCTTCCATGGCGCAGTGAGTGCGTAGCCGGCTATGAAGCGACGCCATAGCGACGCGGGTTGGATTCCAGCATCCCATTACTGGCCTGGGTGGGGTTTCTCCCCAGAGGGAATGACTTCAGGTAGATGGCAAGTCGTAAAAACTATAAGCCAAGTCTGTTAAAAATCATGTTGGGCCGACCCCGCTGCGAGTGGGATAAGGGCTAATGGAAGAAGACTGTTTAAAAAGTTTCATTGAAACATCAAAACACGTGTCGTAAATTTTCAAGACCTCATACAATTAATTTAATTTCAAACTTTGGTAGACGTTATTCAACTTTCAAATACGGCTACGTGTAAGCAATTATATTACAATTAATGACAAGGAAGTTAATTTCGTTTCAGAGGATTAGCAATAAGTACATTGTTCAGAATTTTAATAAGTCTGTATTAAAATGATCTCTGGTCAAAAACGGAGCATGTTGCTATGCTGCGCAAATTCAAATCCTTTGTTATGTAATTAGGCTGTCAAGGGCACTTTTACACCGTCATTTGAATCTACCGGTGATGCCCACTGGTTTAAGAAGTACCCAGAAACTCAGCCGTAGGTCTTTTGGATTTTTTTGTTATTATAGGTTTAGATATAAAAAAACATACAACATACGTAATTTACATAAGTAGTATAATAAAAAAAATATTTGGTGGCTCAGATAGTTGCTGTAGTCACTTCACCTAGTTTCAGAGCAGATTTGTCAGGTTTTAACTATTAGAAATGCAGGACTAGAAGACTAGAAAACCATAGCTTTATTATTCTCTTCAGTCGTGATTGCTATGCCCAGAGGTAACACAACTAGTAAAGTTAGAAAACTTATGATCACATGCACGTATCTAGAGCAGAGAATAGTTTATTCTTAAAGCATGATAAAGATTCTAGAAACAGGTCATAAGGAATCCTAAAAATTTAATCAAATATATCAAATGCTAGAATATAAAAGTGGATTTCTCACCAAAGACATAATCGCTTGAAGATATTGTTGAAAAAAAAATGCGTAGAACGACAAAAAATCTTTTGACAAAAGAACAAAGTGTACAATCACTCATAAAGATATATTTACCAAATCTCACCCCAACAGAAATAATAACATCTCATTCGTAATCTACAAAAGTTGCTCTAGATTCAGGTATTCAGATTTTTTTCATCTGTAAAAAAAAATATTCCTTTAATATTGTTATCGAAAAACAAATGGTGCGGAGATAAGGCCCGGTGACAGTAACAAGTGGCTTTAATTTAACTTTTGGAAATCTTTACGAGTTTGCGACACCCCGGGATGAATCCAAATGAGGGGACAGGATCGCTTCTGCCATCCACAACGAACAACGTGATTGCTAGATATGATTGGATTTTATTGTGTATTGGCCTATCATATGGCTTCGAGTGTAGTTTTTATACGAATACAATAGATTTTCTTGGGATGTCAATACTGATATTTTGCATACAAAAATTTGTATCAATTATGTGTTTCGTTACTACGCCTACTACTGTAGAGCCAAGCTGCAGACAGTTTTGTCTACAGCATGAATGTGCCGGCTTGACCGGGTCGTTACCACTGTCTCACAGAAAACCGATGTGAATTAGCTACTAGCTGCTGTGTTTCGTACAGTGAGTGAGATATCCGGAGGCCCAAAATCCCCCTCACCTTTTCAATCCCTTAATCTATACTAATATAATAAAGCTGTAGAGTTTGATTGTTTGTTTGTTTGTTTGAACGCGCTAATCTCAGGAACTACTGGTTCGAATTGAAAAAATCTTTTTGTGTTGGATAGTCCATTTATCGAGGAAGGCTTTAGGCTATATAACATTACGCTGCGACCATTAGGAGCGAAGCATCAGTGCAAAAACGGGGAAAATTATTTATATTTGAAGGCTTCCGTTGCTATGGTAATCAAATTTGGTCGGAATTAATGCATTATTGCCAATTATTTTCCAAAGTGTTATCAACATAATATTATTCCTTATCCAAATAAATGTATTGTTGATTAAGAGTATTTCATTGTAAACAATAATTTATACAGAAGAAATATTTGTATTTTTGTATGTAACGAATTAACTTAAAAACTACTGGACCGATTTGAAAAATTCTTCCACCATTAGAATCCTACATTATCCCTAATAAACATAGGCTACTTTTTATGCCTGAAAAAGCAGATCACGCGTGCGGAGCCGTGAGGAAAAGCTAGTTATTATAATAAAATAAATAACACCCAACAGTCACATACATAGTCCTGACCCCACAGTAAGATACGAGTCTTGTGTCGTGGGTATCGGGAACTACGAGAGACTTTCGGTCTCACATTATCCCTTCCTTTTGAGCTCAGCAACGCGCCTATGATTCTTTTAGTGTTGTAGACGTGCATGGTGGAGATCTCTTACCATCAGATGACCCACTTGCTCGTTTGCCCTTGTATGCTATGAAAAAAAATATTAAGCACCAATATTAAAATCAATACTAATCAATATTTTTTGTTCATAATATATTAAACATAAGCTCACGCTCACTCAAGTATCTCTAAATAGGTCGAGTTAAATTTATAGAATAATAATAATATTAGCCCTGTATTATACACTACATACTGCTGCTGTCCCTCCTCTACTGAATGAGAGGAGTTAGGCTTTGGTCCCCTACGCTGGCCTAATGCGGGTTGGAGAATTCACATGCCTTCGTAATTCTTATGACTTGTCACGTATGCAGGTTTCCTCACAATGTTTACTTTACCGTTAAAGCAAACGAGAATTAATATACGCGTGACTTAGAAGTCAGAGGTGCATGCTCTTAGGAGCCGGTTTCGAACCTGCGACTTTCGTCTCGACAGTCCGTACCACTCGCCGCTGAGCTATCACTGATTACAACTTTATATTAGAAAATATTTAAATATTGTTTCTAGCCACGTCTAGAGAGATAAACCAATGGTATTGTTTAGGTGATTATAATAGGTATTTGCCTATGTTAACATCGTTACCAGTTAACGTATGAACTTCTGGACTTAAAGTGATCTTCTGCAAACTACTTATTATAATATGTGGTATTAATGGACCCAAAAGTTTGATTTCATAATGTGCTATTGATAGTAGCGTGCAATGGGGTTAAAATCCTGATCATAAAATTGTATCCATACAAAGCACACATAATTAAGCATAATGGACATACATACATTAATGAGTGATAGAGCGAAGCTGTAGACAGTTTTGTCGACAGCATGAATGGGTCGGCTCTACTGGGCCGTTACCACTGTCTCACAGAAATCTGACGTAAAATAGCAGCTTGCTTCTACCTTTTGTACGTAATCCCCTTTCCTTTCCCAATCCCTTCCCTTTGAATAAAAAAGGTGTGCTTTTTCATTACGAAAACTCAAACGCTTATTATAATTGCTCGTCTTGCAATTTGTACCCAGGCCCTCAGGATTTCTCAGCTTATGTAGGTTGCAGGCATCAATGAGACGAATATAATCGTCAAAATATAACATAACCTCAACCGAAGGGATAGGGCAGAGTTACAACTGCATTCTCATCTCGAGCCAATCACAATTCGCGAACCGAAGTACTGAAACCGTAAAAATACAAACGAAATAATAAAAACATGTTTGTGTGCCAAGTTGTATACGTTGTCAAAGGCAAGCGGTCCATACGACGAGTGCAGTAAAGTTGCACGTCGTGCAATATTATTTCGACTTGAAAAGCCATTCCGAGGGTCTTGGCCGATGTCCAACCAAGATTAAAGATACAGCCTTCAAACCCAATAATGGAACGATCGCTTATGTTGCTTTGGTTTTTATTGAGCTGCTAGCATTTGCTCGCGACTTCACAAAGCGGCAGGTCCCTCGTATGCGAAAGGCCGTCTGGGTTGTTTTTTTTAATTATTTGATCGAATGACGAGACGAGCAAGGTGCTCGCTTGATGGTAAGTGCCACGCCTGCCCATACACATAAGCAAGACCACACAGAACTTTGAATTACAAAACACTGCATGGCACTGAACTGCCCTCGTCACTCCGAGACATAAGATGTTAAGTCATAATGCCCAGTAATTTCAGTGGCATAAATGTCCTTCAAACCGAAACACTACGATAAATACTGTTGCTTGGGGGCAGAAATAGACAATGCGGTGGTACTAACCCAGACGGCCTCTCGCATACGAGGCACCTACTTTGTAGTAGGTTGGTTGGTTTGGCGCCAAGCAACAGTGTGTAAGCACTATTTTGTTTTGGTTTCAAGGACATTGAAGTCGGTGAAATTAGCAATTAATTAATTAGACAAACGAGCAAGTGGGTCACCTGGTATTCATATGGATGAAGGCATATTGAAGATAATCAAGGCATTAGGAAGGGAGAGGGCCTTTAATAAAAAACCACGATGAAATCCGTTTAAATTAGTTTTATTTGCATCTGTAATATTCGAGTAAACATAAGAAATCATTACGAATAAATTCGTTTAAGAAAAGTAATAAAATCCATACGCGAAAATTCCCACAGCAAAAATGTAAAAAATATAATTTATGGTAAAGAGATCAGTATAATCCAATATTTTTATTAACAAGCGGCGTGTAATACGGGAGATTTTGTAAGGCCCTGAGACGTCTCCACCGTCCTGGGAAAACGTTTTATTGTGCCTACTGTTTTTACATGAAACACCTATAAAAATAATTTATTGCCTCGAGTGAAAGTATCTCTTATATTTGTTTGGTAGCTTGAATTTTAACATGTTTCCAACATTACTGAGGTGATTTGAATATAGAGTGATACTGTGCCATCTATATCTTCTATCAACAGAACTTTAAACGTTGTACGTTTTTTGCTGGTGGTAGGATATTCAAATCCGTCCGGATAGCGACCACCGTACACATGGTGTTAAAATCTGCCATAATGACCTACAAACCTTGTGTGGATCGCGTTCCAGGATCAGCCAGTGTACATTC
The DNA here is from genome assembly GCA_949126905.1 of Amorpha juglandis. Taxonomy (NCBI): domain Eukaryota; kingdom Metazoa; phylum Arthropoda; class Insecta; order Lepidoptera; family Sphingidae; genus Amorpha; species Amorpha juglandis. The sequence goes on along the minus strand of OX421374.1, from coordinate 16,535,123 downwards.
GGTCCTCCTGAGGGGCTTGCGACATGACTTGATGGTTGGTTGGCACGGGTATTAGGGTACATCCTTGTAGGCGCCTACTGCTCGATGTATGGAGATAAACCGGAAGCCGTCATCGTTTTAGAAAATCTCCAAACTTATTCTAGACCTACTGTTCTCTTCCGTAATATTACAGTTACATTGGGATTTGAATTCAAAATATTCTTGGATACATTTATTTTAAAAGTTATATTTCCAAATATTTTAAAAGCAAATTAATCTTTGGTTAATCTTAAAGTAGGTAATCTTTCTACTTTGAAAGACAGTTATTCTTCAAAGGCTCAAGGCAAGTCGAGTTCGCGGTTTCGATACACTACGTTCCTTTTTATTTTCGTTCAAATTGTCAGCTCTTTCAGGAAATATATTATAGTGAGCGAGATCGTCTGATTTAACGGATAAGCTTTTGTCTCGTGTGGGTTCGAATTTCAGAATTTTCTGTGGTTTCTTTTCAAAGGGATTACAGTTCAGCCGGTGTAGAATTGGTAAGATTTATATAATATAAAATATCTTATTATATACCTTGGATACTACCGATAAAAAGATTTTCGTCACATCAATAAGCTATGAAGTTTCGCATTTTTCATATTTGGAATTTCGAATTAATACAACTTTTCTGCGAAAACCGTATCTTTTATATCATATTGTGGATATATTTCGATCTGTTCATTTTGCATGACTTGTTATCTGTACCTACGTGAATTTATTGTAAATATTATATACTGTAAGATGAGTCGTAGAGCCAGGCGGTACACAGTTTTGTCTACAGCATGAATGGGGTAGCTCAACCGGGTCGACACTACAGTCTCACGGAAAACCGACGTAAAGTAGCAGCTTGCTGCTGCGTTTCGTACGGTAAATTAAGTATCCGGAGGCCAAAATCCCTCTCCCCTTCCCAATCCATAATTAACATCGGCAATGCGCCCATAATTCTTCGAGTATTGCGGTGAAGATCACTTACCATCAGATAACCCATAGGCTCGTTTGCATGTGAGATAAAGGTACAATAAAATGAAGCTTATTAGAGCATGATATGAAAATGTGCTGTTCCCAAATAAATTGGGCCAATGACGGGAATACGAGTACATTTGACAAAGATGTATGTCTAAATAGAACCAAGACAATTCTCTTCTCAGATACTTTAGCTGAACCGAAATAAATTGATACCAAGGCCAGAATATAAACGTTAGACTTAATACTATAACTATAAAAAAATTCAAACGAGCAGATTCTGCTACACCATTAGCTACAAGGACATATTTCTGCCGAACGAAAACACATTAATAAAGAATATTTGTTATATTGTACAATATTTTAGCATTAAACATAAGAACAGCGACACGATTTATGATTTATTGTTATTTTATACACGTCTCATGGACAGAAAAACTGTTTTATATTTTCATGATAGTTCTTGTATTACTACTACATTATAGGATATTTTTTTAAGTATAATAATAATAACAATTCTTTATTTTTACAAATTACAATTACACCTGCACTGTATACATGGTAAATAACGAATCAAAACAGTTATGATTTAGTTAAGTACAGTTAGTAAACCCTGTCTCTTAAACTATTATGTATCTCAAATTGTCTGTAATAATCTCAAGCTTAAATAGTCAATACAAAAGGCGAAAAATCGCCTAGGTAACAGGATACGATATAGAAAAACCTGGTTAATTTACAGAAGCATCCAGCCAATATTATACAATAATTATCCAAAACTGTTCACGTGAGGATGTGAATCCATCGCCGGTCTGAAGTCTGTAATGAACTACTTACTCCGACAGTAGCTAACGTGTTCTAGAACTTTCCACTAAAACTTGATACTATTTCACTGCTCAAGTTACAAGCATGCTCTAAATCATTTACGGGTAGAAGTATCTCAGAATCAAATACCCCAATGACGGATTTAATTCTACAATTTAATTATTGAGACATTTCTTGGTGCAGTCAGCGAGTAGTCGGCTGTAAAATGAGAGGCTGCGGGTTCGATCCTCTTATCGAGAAAAATGTTTGTGCTATCCAATTTTGTTTCGGGGTTGGGTGTCGAAGTAGCGGCTTGCTGTTGCGTTTCGTACGGTGAATGAGACATCCGGAGGCTTAAATCCCCCTCCCCTTCTCAATTCCTTGATTTTCCCTTTTCTTTAAAGTTGGCAACTCGCCTATGATTTTTCTAGTATTATGGGCGTACATAGGCGGTGGAGATTACTTACTATCAAATGACCTACTTGCTCGTTTGCCGGTCTATCTTATAAAAATAAATCTTGTAAAACAAAATGGTGATAAAATATATTTAATATGGTGAGTGAATAAATACCCTATCCATATAACCTCATCATATAAGCATTCCTAAGCACTTATTATTTACAACTAGCTCTCTGCATGAAAGGTTCACAAACAAATTCTCCTGGGGTGGAATGGCTTTTATATTAACCTAGAGTGTAGCAAAACTTACTAACATAATACCCCAGTGCCGACATATTTGCAAATTGCATAACAATACCTCTTTTGTACGATTTCTTTAAACTATTTTCTTTTTTATGATTGGTAGAGCCACGCTGTAAACGGTTTTATATACAGCATGAATCAGCTCAACTGGGTAGTTACCACTGTCTTACAGAAAACCGACGTAGAGTAACGGCTTTCTGCTGCGTTTCATACGGTGAGTGAGATATCTGGTGGCCCAGATCCCCCTCCCTTTTCCAATTCCTTAATTATACTTTCCATTTAAGGTCAGCAACGCGCCTATGATTCCTCTAATATTGTAGGCGTACATAGACGGTGGAAATCACTTACCAAATGTATGTATTCAGAGAATGATTTCGAACATATTTGTTTTGGAATAACATACATAGAATATTAACGACAAAATGTATAACGATAAATCCACAAAGCTCATTGCTGTATAAATCATTTTCAAGAATGTGTGTCAAGTATAACACGTAATAATGTCAAGGGCATACGTAATAGATATTTCACGCGACACATTAATATTTTGTTGATGAGTTGCCGCAGTGATGTGACACGAAATTGAAATAAAACTTCATTTACCAAAACTAAAAAAAAAATTAGTGGTGTCGTGGGACACCAGGTAGGAACGAAGTTCCTTCGGCTAATGTAGAATCGACACAAATTGCAAAAAAAGTCGTGCTCAATTCTGTGTATGCGACTGTCGCGCCTGCGCACGTCTCATTTAACGGTTTTACTATCACATTTTTTTCAGTTCGGTCACGCAGCGAAATCCCTATCCCCTCCAAGCCTGCCGTAAGGAACTTCGTTCCAATAAACTTTTATTCAGTAATATTTCATCCCAAAACACTACCGAAGTGTAACAACTCTAATTAAAAACTTAGACTTAGACTGGCTACTAAACGGTGGACGGCCGTGTTCTATAATCAAAAATTCAAATTCAAATTTCAAACCGCGTCTACATTTCCAAATGTCATAAGTTTCACAACCATCTGTTTTATTAACGGAATTTCGACTTTAACTTTGTGTGCTAGATATCAAATTAAGTTAAAAAAAGTCTCATTTAACGGTTTTTATTCCACGCATTTTTCTTACGGTTTTACTATCACATTTTTTTCAGTTCGGTCACACAGCGAAATCCCTATCCCCTCCAAGCCTGTCGTAAGGAACTTCGTTCCAACAACTACAAAAAATCAAAAAAGTCAAAAATAACAATTTGTCATTGAAATGAAATTAATCTCAACGGATTTTATCGCGGTTTTTTTATTTTAATAAACATTTTTCCCCTCTCATCTAGACTTTGTACATGTCAGGGACATTTGTGAGTAGTTGACGATCCGTACTCATGACCGGATGCGACATACATTTTTGATAAAAATTTGAAATTTGATATTTGCTCTCCGACGCATTTAAATACATGCATATCGGCGTTTTTTAAAAATATAACCCTATGAGGAGAATGGTAGAAGAAAAGTTCGTATATGACGCGTGTGGAAAAATTAACGGAAAGTTAGTATAATATAATAATTTCTTATGAGTACGTGAATATTAAACATTGAAATAAAACTGATTGAAACGGATTTGATCGCGGGGTTTAACTATATGTAAAAACTGTTGTGTTTCAGTTTACAGGATACTGAAGCCAGTGAAAATGCTCGGCACTATGAGACTTAACGTCTTACGACTCGGGGTGATCAGTGCAGTTCAGTGCCATGCAGTGCTTTGTAATTCAAAGTTCTGTGTGGTGTTGCTTCTGATTATGGGCAGGCGTGGCACTTACCATCAAGCGAGCGACTAACAACTAAAAATACAATGTAAATATCGACATGCAACATCGATAACATTGTCACGTCTCTAGTTCGTAATTCGTTATGTTATAATAACGTAACTAACGAGCTGGCACTCGTTACAGTCGAATTGTTTCGTTACCCATGTTTACATGACTGTGAGAAAATGTATTATGAAATAGTCATAAGGATAAATTCCTAACCTTCAAAGCCACATATCCAAATATTCTGTGTTAACTCAGAAATTGGGTTATGGTGTCAATAATTTGGGATTATTTTAGAACTGATTACAATAAACGACGAAGTAGGTCACCTCATGGTAAGTGTTTTTCTATCACCCAAAAACATCTATATTTTTTTCTATAAGGTAAAGCTCTCGTGTATGGAGGCCGTCTGGATTGATATCACCGCTTTTACTATTTATGCCGCCAAGCTTCAGTGCGTAAACACTGTTGTGTTTTCGTTTGAAGGACACAGAAGCAACACCACACAGAACTTTGAATTACAAAGCACTGCATGGCACTGAATAGCGCTCGTCACCCCGAGACATAAGTTGTTAAGTCTCATAATGCCCAGTAATTACACTGGCTTCAATGTCTTTCAAACCGAAACACAACAGTCCTTACACACTCTTGCTATGCGGCAGAAATAGTCAAAGCGGTGGTACCCACCCACACAGAACAACACAAAAAAAACAGCCTCTTGCATACGAGAGACCTACCACTTTCATGGTGTTTTAATTCATCTATGGCGTTACACAACGCTGAACTTTATCCTAATATTACCCCAAACTTAGTTCACAAAATTGTCTAAAAATAATTTGTGATAGCATAAATGAACTCATTACGGGAGAACCAACTCTAAACTCATTCAGTTATCATGAAGAACTCGTTTTGTTGTAAACTCCAGAAAACACAACCTCTAAATGTCTCGGAGTATATACATATGTTATAATTAGTTTCAACACGTTGTTATTCCACAATCTCGGAGTGCTTTTCCAACAGCGGTGTAGCTAAGAAGCTAAGACGACCCTAATTAGTGCTTAAAATTAGCTGAATACAGCATAAGCTGGTAGGTCCCTTGTATGCGAGGACTATGGGTTGGTACCACCACGATGTCTGTTTCTACTGCCAAGGGTCATCGTGTAAACACTGTTGTATTTCGGTTTGAAGGACATTGAAGCCAGTGAAATTACTGGGCATTATGAGACTTAACATCTTATTTAAGTGACGAGCGCAGTTCAGTACCATGCAGTGCTTTGTAATTTAAAGTTCTGTGTGGTGTTGCTCCTTTTTAAGGAAAGATATTAAACGTCAAGCGAGCAACTTGCTCGTCCTGTCATTGAGGCTATTAAAAAAAATAAAAAATAAAACAGTTGGTCGAAATTGAACTTTACAATCCTAAACGCTATTTCATAAACCCACAAACAAACAAATTGCGGTAACAATTATTTGGCAAATACATATTAAATTTCCATTGTGTCCTAAACGGATCATTTCGTACGCAACTAACCATAAAGCATATGTTTGTACCAAACTGAATTATTATTTTAACCTATTTAGTTAATTCATATTCTATATTATATATATGATATTCTCGAGAAAGGCCAGGTCAGAAGTACCCTAAACCGACGTGCATGCATGAAGAATTTATGAGATTGAAGGAGGCCAAAGAGGTGTGTAAGGATCCGAGTAGGTTGAAGTCTGTTGTTTCTGCCTACCCCTATGGGAAACAGGCGTGAGTATGAAAAGTCACACTTAAGTCGACCTGGATCAGAATTTGTGCCCGATATGGGTCGCCATCACATCTTGGGACGGGAGTAAGTGAATAGGGTATGAACAGTCAGTCACACGTGGTATACAGGTTTATTAAAGTTTACATAACATATATAAAAATATTCCTATTAATACCTAATAAGCAGTCGCTTTTAATCAGTGTTGATTTAAATGAATAACAAAATATAGGCCTGCAAAAGTTTACGGCTAACGGATGTATGTTCAGATTACTTCAGCTGTGAGTAGCGCCAGAGGAATACGCTGTATCGCCGCCCGTCGGGTATAACGCAGACAAAGATTAAGCTAAATATGTAGACCAGATGTGAGCAATGGTTTATATGCCTATGATATAAAGTAAAGTACAAATGTTTTGTTAAACTAGACATGACACAAGCGCACAATCAGTTATTTATAGTATCAATAGACTGGCGCGATCAAGGTAGTGCCACTTCTTCTTCCACCTGCCCTTATCCCACTCATAGTGGGGTCAGCGAAGCATACTTTTTAACACATATTACAGAAACATGACCACCGTACACATGGTGTTGGAGCCATGGAGATCGACACACCTTGTACGGATCGCATCCCAGGATCAGCCAGTGTATATCCGGTTCTAACGAGGGGCTTGCGACATGACTTGATGGTTGGTTGGGTTGGGTATAGGTCTACATCCTTGTAATACTGTGCCTGCATCGGACATTCGCCTATCTTATCGGAGGCCCCTTAATTTGCTTCTTCCCTCTCCGAAGAGGAAAGAAGTATTTATACAAGCCGGCATGGCTCTGGTAACCACTGATAAACTCATTGTTTGTCGGTGGTCTCTGGTTTTTAGGACTGCACTACACTTACCATCAGGTGTAGTGCAGTCACTCTACCGGGCTCGGATAAAAAAAGGTAAGCAGTAGGTAACCCAAAAAGAGTCGTCTAAATGATTACAGAAAATTATTGAATAAAGAAATATAGGCCATCCATTAAGGGCCTAATTAAACTAAAATCCTTATCAAAGTTAGGGAGAACGAAAGAGGGGCATAGAGCCTTACAAAAATATTAAAAAAAACAACCAGGTATGCTATTTGCTTGTTCGTCGAACTTTGCCATAAAAATATAAAAAATGTATTTTATGTAATTGTTGCATTTTATGTGGTATTAAAATAGACCAGGTTTTACCTGCAAAACAGTAATTGACAGAGTATGTAACATAAAAAGGAACACAAAAAAAATGCGACTTCAAAATTTTTACGCTTCTGCAAAATTTAGTGTTTGATCAACCAGCTGGCATTATCGCTGGTGTACACAGTAGTGAGCCGGAAATATTTATTCCTTCAACATTCGGTAAGCACTTATCCTTATTTTGTGTGAATATGCCGGGATGTGCCGGAAGAATACGCACTTATTGCTTATCATCGTGCTGATATGGTAGCTGACGTTTAGGTACACGCTAGATGGCGGTTCGGCCTTTTATTTGGGTAAAATGTAAACAATTGTCAGGGTTATTTTATTTCTACTAGTCTTTATCTCGAAGGCTTTTTGTAATGGTACAAAACTATTAGACAGGGAGCCCTCGGGTAGCTGATCCACTTGACTACTATCAAATCGAAATATTCTATCCTTGCTACCTCTGTTAGCTACCACAATAGAGAATTTTCGCATAGGGAATAGTTGGTCGTCTGACCTAAGGCCTAAATGACTACTGAATCCGAATCCATTTTTCTGCGCTAGTATACCGACTAAAACGCCCAGGAAGCCTCCTTCGGCGCAAGTATATCGGATTCGGGGATCCAGAATTACCTAGATTGTTGCCGGTACCGGCCCTGTGCAATTTCTTTGTTTCGTTTATGATTTCAATATATCCAGCTTTTTTTATTTATTTTTTTATCCAGTCTCGGCAAAGTGACTACGCTGACACACCTGATGGTAAGTTTAGCGCGATCCAAGAATAGTGTCGACCAACGACAAACAATGTGTCCATCGTAGGTCGGCAAGATCATGCCGGCCTGCCAAAGGGCCAAGGGGGAGGGGAAGGAAAAAGGGATAGGAAAAGGGTTAGGATCAGGGGGCAAGCCCCCTGGGGAGAACCGGATATACACTGGCTGATCCTGGAACGCGACCCACACAAGGTGGGCCACTATGGCAGGTTTTAGCACCAGTGTACGGTGGTCGCTATCCGGTCGGATACAAGTATCCTCCCACCAGCCGATTATTTATATAAGCTAGCCAGGCTAGTTAGCCAGCTATTTATATAATTCGTGGGAAGAGAAATTCATCTACTTTTCTCAATACATTCTAAATCCAGCGCTCAATCAATGAACACGCTATACGGTTTCCGTCTCCAATATTGAAAACCATAGAACCTACAGGAAAATTATTTCGTCATTCACGTGGCTTCTCTATCAATTTAGGTTGATTTCCAAGAAACATTTTGTACGATAAATATTTATGGAGACCAAACTTTACAAGGTTTTTTAAACCTGATACAAATAAGGGTCTTATAAGTTTAACCTCTGTCTTTCGGCCAGTATACCTATGCCATGGTAATCATTAATCAACGAATCTCTAATCAATTTGAGATTTGTTGAGTGGTAGAGCCACGCTGTAGACAGTTCTGTCTACAGCATGAATGGGCTGGCTCGACCGGGTCGTTACCACACTGTATCACAGAAAACCGACGTAAAGTAGCGGCTTGCTGCTGCGTTTCATACGGTGAGTGAGATATCCGGAAGCCCAAATCCCCTCCCCTTTCCAATCCCTAATTATTCCTTTCCTTTAAGGTCGGCAACGCGCCCATGATTCTTCTGGTGGTGGGCGTACATGGGCGGTGGAGATCACTTACCATCAGGTGACCCACTTGCTCTTTGCCGGCCTATGCTATAAAAAAAAATATATAGTTCATACATTCCACGAAGGTGCATATACTCCCAGCCGTACAGCCTAGGTGCTGAATTCTTTGCATAATTGAACCAGTTGTCTGTCTGTTGGGAGCGACAGGCTCAATATAAAATAGCGCCTCTCCATTAGAAGCGCGGTCATTTCACGGTCAAATCGATCAGTTTTGTCAGTTCTAAGTCTACAGTTGGTAGTCTAAGAGTTCATTACACGGTAACTCTGTGGTTTACCGTTGTGGTCTGTAACATTTTAAAAGTAACCAATAAACTCAGAATAGAATTGATAACTGTCGTTTTGTGTTTTCAAAACTAATACTCGTCGTACCTCCTAACAGACATGAACAGAAAACAGGCTTTATTTGAAACTAAAGCAAAAACTATTCTAGTTTTAAACGTATAAAACATAGACAAGGCCGTGGTGGCTCCGTGGCCCACATTGTCTATAGGTCGGCTGCCTTACGACCACTTTTAGAACAAAGCCCGTTTGATTTATGATCCACCCGTTTTTATTTTAAAAGTGATATTTTTAATAGGCTTTTGTCGTTTGTTTATTATGAACGGTAGCGTTGGGTTTTGCTTTTGAGGGTACAATTATATTTGTACGTAATTTATTTTCCGAGCCTGAATGGCGTTGAAAAAGTTATCCGAATGAAATTTGAATATATTTGAAGATACGTTCATTTTTTATGCACGACGTCTCCACCTTTATCCTCAAAAGGGTAGTCAGAGATGCAGCTAGTGCTAACCTGCTAATCACCGGGTTTATTTCCGTCCCATCATGTGATGGGTGGGGAGACCCAATTATTTCCAATCCCAGCCAACTCATGTGTGATTTTTTCACACATAAATTGTTTCCTCGACCTGGATTTGGACCCAGAAACTCACAGTTTCTCAATCAAAGCAGACTACCACTAGACCATTAAGGCTAGGATACCATATCCCAGAGAAAACCAACACGAAATTTCAGCTGACGTTTCGTATGCTGACTGAGATTTCCGGAACCCAAAACCCTCTGTCCCCTTTTCAATTTATAACCTTTTTTATTTGGCCTCAGCAACATGACTATACTATACCTGATGGTAAGCGCAGTCCAGGTCGAAAAAATCAGGGTTCTCCGACAAGCAATAAGTTTATCGGTGGTCACTAAAATCATGCCGGCCTGTAAAATGCTTCTTCACACTCCAAAGAGGGAAGAAGCAAAACGAGGGGCCTGGAACATGACAGGCGGATGACCGATGCAGGCACAGGGATAAAAGAACCGGACAGGCAACGCATTCATGATTTTTCTATTGCTCGTTCACTATAAGAGATTAAACAGTGAGAAAATGGGGAGAACTGAAAACCAGCGTTGACCGGTGAGGCGGTTATACTGCTTACTGTCAACTTGAGCTGAGTTCACTCCTTTTGCCACTAAATTACTGTTATAAAATGTTAAGATATTGTATGTGTTTGTGGCAATAAATGGTTTTTATTATTTATTATTATTTTAGATTTCAATAGCTTTTCGGACTAAAATTAGCTCATACAAATCCACGGACTGACGTTTAGAAGAAACAATACCTGGCAACAATAGCGGCATGTAAACTTCCCAAGTAAATCTAACAAGTAAAATACAAAAGGTAATCCCGTCGAGTAACAATCAAGTTAATTGAATTACAATGTAAACGGAAGCGGAAGTTGGTCGAAGTTTCGCCGGTCCGCCGAGTGGATTGTAAGAAAACTAGCACATCGGAAATTATAATCTTTTGTTACTACGAATGATGGGAACGCTTGAGTATAGATTTTCAATTGTTTATTTGAAAATCAATGTATTATTCATATTAGTATAGAACTACAACGTGGTAGAGTCACGCTATAGACAGTTTTGGCTCCTGCATGAATGGGATGAAAACAGTTCATTTTAGTTTTTATAAGGTGGTAGGTCCCTCGCATGTGAGAGGCCGTCTGGGTTGGTACCACCACTTTATCTATTTCGACCGCCAAGCAACAGTATGTAAGCACTGTTGTGTTTCGGTTTGAAGGAAATTGAAGCCAGTAAAATTATTGGGCATTATGAGATTTTACATATTATGTCTCGAGCTGACGAACGCAGTTCAGTGCCATGCAGTGCTTTGTAATTCAAATTTCTGTGTTGCTTCTGTTTATGGGCAGGCGTGGCGCTTACCATCAGGCGAGCGCCTTGCTCGTCTCGTCATTCAATCAAATAAAAAAAAGCTTAGACGATCTCTGAGAAGCGAATAAACAAAGAAATGAATTTGTTTCATTTTATAGATTGCTAGTTTATCCATCATCTAGTTTATTCATCTATACAGTTCGAGTAATTTTCTACAGATAATTTACGCTAGTTGAATGATTGAACTGTCGGAGAGCACGCAAAAACCTCGTTACGTGCCGACTGAAATTCATTTAGTAGATAAACATGTAGTCCAACTAAAATTAAAACATTTAATTAACAATGTGATTATTTTTAGGTGAACCTACGCCGTCGGAATCTGTACCTTTAAAACAGCTTTATCATCTGCTATGGTTTCACATTTTCTTAGGCTGCGGACTCGAAGTCAGCGGCAAGCGGCGGCAGCGCGGGAGCGGCGGGTTAAAATGCATAGATTTAAATGGACCTGGCGTCGAAGGCAGCGGCGCGCGCGGGCGCGAGGAGCGGCGTACGAGCGGCGCGCGTCAGTCGAGCGATGCCCGCGCGTCTGCATTGACGTAGTGTTGTGTATTTTCAAAAATGCCCGCCGACGTGGTGGAGCAAATTATTTCAATGATTTTTTATATGGAACATCATATTCACATCAATTTCGTTCGCGAACAGACAATAATTTCTCATAGCACAACACTACGCCGCTCTAGCGCCGCGCGATCTGCCCGCTGACTTCGAGACCGGGTCTCCGCCGCTCCGGCGCCGCGGCCGCTGCCGCCCCGCACCCGCTGACTTCGAGTCCGCAGCCTAAATGGTGGCACATTTTCTTAATTATGGATGACGTACTACATACTTCTAGAAAAACGATCGTGCGATTGTTGTTATCTATAGATCAGCTATTAAACTATGTACTGTTTTTTTTTTTAGAATGATTGGCGAGTCCCATAAGACTGGATATTGGACGAATGTTTATTTATTTACACTTTATAAATAAAATATGTACAGGCGGACGTAATGCCAGAGGCATTCTCTACCAGTCAACGTTTGGGTGGTTATAGAATAAATAAGTCAGGTGTTCACAAGGAGAAAAAACAAAGAGAAATTGAACACAATACATAATAAACCCATAAATACAATTCAGCGAGTTTTTTTTTTTGCTTTTTTATAGATGTACTTCGATTTATACGACAATTATGGACAATGTCGTCGAAAAAAAAAATCATTCAACTGAGTCCAGTGTTGCGTTGTGATCTCATATAAATTTAGTTAAAATCTGATGATGGAGTACGGATTAAAAAATGAATCTCCCTAACTAAACTATCACATCCTAAAATATTTCAAACCTTAAACATACATCAGCACTAATAATCGATTCAATTCTGCCTTTACCCCTCACAAATTTCATCACAAAATTTTCAAATTGAAGCAAACGCGTCTGCAGATAATCTCCGGAAGGCGTTACCGAGTGCTCGGCTAAATTACCTGACTTATAAGATAGCTCATGCAAGTACAACGTATATCACGGGTTGGCGCGGTTATCAGCCAAGAATTTATATACTTCGTGAGTGAATTTGTTGAAAATGAGTCTCGAATTAGTGTTTTCCATGAACTAGATTTCTGGTGATTGTGTTAAGCTTCATTTATGTCCAGAGACATTACATGAAGCAGATACGTTACAGAACATGTATATTTTTTTCTAGCTTAGGCCGATGAACGAGCAGGTGGGTTACTTAATGGTAAGTAACATCCACCGCCCATGTACGCCCACAAATCCAATAAGAATCTGGAATCTGGTCTTTTGGTCTACACTACGCTTACCATCAGGTGTAGTGCAGTCACTTTGCCGTGCTCGGATAAAAAAAAAAACAGGAATGTGAAATCTGCCAATCTGCATTAGGCAGGCGTGAAGGACTAAGTTCTAACTCCTCTCTTTCGTAGACGAGACCCAGTGGTAAAATAGTATAGTACAAGGCTAATCTTATTATTACTAATATACACTGGACTGGCGAACCCTAGCACTAAGCCTGGGCAACGCCAGGCAGAAATAAAAAGATTATAAACTGCAAAAACAAGATCACAAAATTGATCAATTTTATTTTGAACTATGTATTTAGTTATTTTGAGAGTCGGTTCAATTTTTGTTAAAAAGTTTTTATTAGAGATAAGTTGTAAGGACCGCGGGCGCTCTCTCCTCCCTCAATAGGCGCCGCGAGGAGCGCAAGTTTGAAACTTTCCTCTAGAGGCTGAGAACCTGTTGTCTACATAGATAAGACGTTTCAGACGTTCTGAACGTGGCTTTACAAGATTTGTTATATTATTATGCTTCAAGCAATAACAACATACAGTACATATTGAACTATTGCGCTTCGGCTATTTTCATCTTTTTTTATATAGCATAGGCCGGCAAACGAGCAAGTGGGTCACCTGATGGTAAGTGATCTCCACCGCCCATGTACGCCCACCACCAGAAGAATCAGGGGCGCGTTGCCGACCTTAAAGGAAAGAGGTAATAAGGGATTGGGAAGGGGAGGGGATTTGGCCTTCCGGATATCTCACTCACCGTACGAAACGCAGCAGCAAGCCGCTACTTTACGTCGGTTTTCTATGAGACAGTGGTAACGACTCGGTCGAGCCAGCCCATTCATGCTGTAGACAAAATTCTCTAAAGCGTGGCAGTGGTGGTACCACTGAACATTTTTGAAAATTACAACGCGTTTTTATAGCAGAGTCCGGCACATGAGGTAGATGATGCTAAAAGAAATCCAATCCCTTACGGTACAGTAATGCCAGCACCGTCTCCGAAAAAGACCTCTGGAAATTGGATAAAATCCGTATAAATTAGTATTATTAAAAAAAAATAACTTCATGCATGAAATTAACCTTTTAAATAAATCATTATTATTTGAGCTTCACGTTTTTTATCTACTGCAATGCAAAGGCCTTCCAACAGTTTTCAGGACATCCCGATCTTAGACACAAATAAATCAGAATTTAAATATTTTAAATTTAATTACGATCATTAGTATAACCTTAAATTATCAGCATTTTGTACCATTACACATCTGAGCAACTTCATTATTTATAATTACGGAGGAAGCTACGCATCCTGTTCAACATAAATCACCCCAATTAGTGAGCCGCGTCCAGACGAATGGTTGTCTGATAAAAACGACTATTTTATTCCCCACTTTATTTGTTAATGACAGTACTTTGAGTTCTAAGTGATGCTAAAAGGTTACATCATATCATAATATGAGTAATTATAATATTTTTTTTATTGGCAGACCCACGCTGTAGACAGTTTTGTCTACAGCATTAATGGGCTGGCTCGACCGGTGCTACCACTGTCTCACAGAAAACTACGGCTTGCTGCTGCGTTTCGTATACTTGAGTGAGATATCCGGAGGCCCAAATCCCGTTTCCCAATCCCTAACTGTCCCTTTCGTTTAAGGTCGGCAACGCGCCCATGGTTCTTCTGATATTGTGAGCGTACAGGAGCGGTGGAGATCACTTACCATCAGGTGACCCACTTGCTCGTTTGCTGGCTTATGCTATAAAAAAACTATTTATTTTGGCAATATTTTTTATATTATCAAAGATTTAATAATACTACATACGACGATTTAAAATAATAAAATAAAAGAGGTGGGAGGGTATCTGATATTTTGTACCCGACTGAGTAATGACCACTGTAATAATGGTAAAAAATCCGCCATAGGGTCTCGTTCAGGCGAGTCACGTTCCGGAATCAGCGAGTGTATATCCAGACACTTTAGGCCGGCATAATGCTGCCAATCATTGTACTCAATGTCTCTGCAGTCACACACATAGTCCTGAACCCACACTAGGTTAACCTGTATCGTGGGTATCAGGAACTACGAGGGCTTACCCAGCCTCGAAACAAAATATTTGTGGATCAGACAAACATTTGTCTCGGTCCCTCAACAACACATATAATTGACGATAATAATCGGTAAAGTTCGGACCTAATATTTAAATTTATATTTTAGACTACACAAACACTATCACAAAAGCCTGATAAGTACTTTCATACTAAAAAGCTCTACCGTTTCCTTTGTAAATTAAATAGTTGCAGAGAGGATTGCGGAATATAAACGAAAGCTCCGCTGAAAGCTGCGCATATTGTTATCGGTTAGTTAGTTATTGTAGCGGTGGCCTAATTTAATCTACTAAAATAAACGCTTAAGCTCTCTTTGTAATATTGAGTTAACTTTAATTTTGTAAGCAATTCTTAAGATATTTTTAGTACATATACTATACTCACGCCTGTAATCCCCGAAGGGATAAGCAGGGGTGTAACTCGTACACCTACATTTCGCCGACCTTATTTCCGTCCCATGATGTGATAGGGGGTGAGCCAATCGCCATACCAGGCACAAATTCCGGGTGTGCTAGTTACATTTCTGCCTATCTTTTCGGGGTTTACAGACGTGAGTGCGATGTATGTATGAATTAAATCACAATCTAAGGCTGGATTGCACCATCTTACTTTAACAATAACAAACATGTTAAAGTACCGGTTAGGCCCAGCACACACGGTGAAACGCAACTGCAACGAAACTGCAACTTCTAGTTACTTTTGAGTTTCATTTGAGTTTATGCCATAGACTCCAAGGAGAGACCGCACATGACGCAACCATTTTTAAACCGGTTTGAAACGCGTTGCAAATCAGTTGCTATGAAACCGGCGCGGCGTGCAGGAAACTGGTGTTTGCGTTCGTTGTGGATTTCGCGCCTTTTTGGTTCCAAAATGGCTGACGACGAAAATAAAAACATTCAATTTGTGTTGGAAGTTGAAAATCCATGAAATTTCTATCAGTTTGTTGTAATTCTTTGGCAGCCACAAACATACGGCAGTTGATATTTTTCTCAATGTAGGGATGTATCCACATACTTCTTCTTTTATGCTTCCTTCTTTGTCGTAGGTACAAATATACAGGATTATTTTTAAAACACCAGCAACCTCGCAGGGGTAGATACCTAAGGTTATAAGCTACTACTTTTGTTCTACGACTTTTGATAATTTGTTAGATTTTATTTTCATACAAAAATAAGTATTCATTTAATTTCCGTCTTGAATGTTACCTACACGCATCGCAGATTACGTAAGCAAACACGCGAAGCGTGGGGAACCGGGCTAGCGTTGAAGGTCATCGCCCGAGCCAGCTGAGCGGCTTCTTTGAGTCGCGCGCGCACGCCGAACGCTACGAAGAAAAATACGACACAACAAAAACTTGTAAAATCATTTTTTTTTAAATATATTGAGTTATATACAAACTCGTAGAACAAAAGTTGTTCCGTATGGGGTCAGCTATCTGGTCCTGCGAGGTTGCTGGTGTTTTAAAATTAACCCTGTATAACCACAACGTCTTCGTCACTAACATTTTGTAGACGTCCGTTCTCAAAAGCGAAATGAGTATGACTAATTTCATCAGATTGTGGTTGCGGCGTGTGTGGAAAACGATTGAAACTGGTTTCAAACCAATAATTTCAAAAGGGTTTCGTTGCAGTTGCGTTTCACCGTGTGTGCTGGGCCTTAAGCAAAAAATGAGTTGCACCATTTGACAAATGTTAGATTACGTCATAACTTTAGCTGTTAACAGTAACTGCCAAAGATTCGCCGGTTAAAGCTGTTGTTAAAGTTAAATAGCTGTCAGATGGTTCAATATTCTAAAGATGTTGTAGAATTTAATAAGACAATAAAAAAAATGTTTTTTTTGAAGCCGTGAAACCCATGTAACCCCTTAATTTAATTACATAATTCACATACTTTACAAAAGATAGCAACATCAGTTTAAAAATTAGGACGCTACAAGTATAGGAATAAATATTACCACGCAATGATAGGTAGTTATGCACCCCGCTCCCGCTCATGACATTATAACCGCATGCTAATGTGATGTAACCTTATTTACTATATGAAGGACATTACAATTGCTGACACAGGTACTCAGATGTAATTCTATCTATTTGTAATATGATATTCTTGTTTTGTCTAAAGCTCTTAATATCAAATTATGTTGACCATAAAAAGTGCTAGCCTGGCGTCTAGACGGTGATCTTGTTATGATCATAATGCGTAGATCTAAGCATTCATTGTCAACAGATGAACAGGTATAAATAAGGAAATTTGTCAATTTTAATTGAGTTCGCAATAAAGCTTCATTGTGAAGACTTGTCTTTTTTTTAAAAACCTCCGGGCGCTCCCGCGTAACTTATCTGGCGCAGCCGGTAGGATATCCGCGACTGTAAGCTCTGTCAGCGAGTACACAAGCATCGGTCTTGCGGCATAGCTCCGGGTATCCTCGAACCAAATAAATTAGATAAAAGGCGGGAACCGAAGGCCGTCGCCCACGAAGTCAGCTTTACGAGAAGGCATGGGATCGAGCGGATTGTAAGTAGACCTCTTTACATTTCCTGTCTCATCCTTGCTATTTTTCCTGTGGTTGATTTTGTACGACACAATTTTAAAAAAAGGTGAACTCCGTAACTTTTGAACAAAAATAGTCGAAAGTTATTTGACTTCTGCACAAAAATAGGCAGGCTAATTTTAAGAAATAAGAATTTTTGATTGAAATATTTGAATTTTTGATTGAAATAATTGAATTTTTATTGAAATAATTGAATTTTTTATTGAAATATTTGAATTTTGATATATTAATAGAGAGTTTTAATTTATTTACTTGTGTTAATTGTGTTTACTTGTGTTAATTTTTATATTATTTATTTACTGTGTGTATAACTGTGTATTAATTTTTATTTTTTCAATTTACCGTGTGTATAACTGTGTGTTAATTTTTATTTTTTTGAATTTACTGTGTGTATAACTGTGTGTTATTTTTTATTTTTATTTGATTGATTGTGTGTTATATTTAAGAGTGCAAATATGTCGCGCAACGGTGAATTTCAATTGATACCTAAAGAATTTATAAAATTAATTCCGAAATTCGATGGAGATCAAACTATATTGAATTTATACATAAGAAAATGTGAATATATTTTGAGAAATTTTGATAAAGTGAATAATCCGGTTCAATCCACATACGTTTTTCATTGTATTACTAGTAGATTGTGTGGTAGAGCCGCAGGTTTATTAAGCGAACGCGAAGACATAACCACATGGGAACAGCTCAGATCTGTTCTTATCCAACATTTTGGAGATCCTAGATCTGAAGAGTGCGTAGCCATTGAATTAGAAAATTTAAAAATAAATTCTGGCGAAAGCTACTTGCAATTTTGCAATCGAATCCAACAAATACGCAGCGCTCTTCTTTCTAAGATAAACCTTTTAATGGATGAAAATATTAAAGCAGCAAAAATGATAATTTATAATAATTTATCTCTGAATGTGTTCATGTACAACCTTACTGAAGATTTAATTCGAATTGTAAGATTGAAAGATTGCACAAGTCTTGAAAGCGCACTTAGTGTTGTAATGGAAGAAGTAAACTTCCAAATGCAATACAATGCAAAAAATAAAAATAGATGTGCTGTAAAGCCACCTCAGCATTCTTACCCAACTAACTCTACTAATTCAGATGTGAATAAAGCTCATTTCCAGCCGACATTTAGACCAAACCCTTTAAATAATTTAAATCAACAATTTAAATTTGGAATGCCAAATCAATTATCCAATAATTTCAGGCCTTTTGTTTCAAATGGATTTAAATTTGGTCTTCCAAATCAGGGCTTTAATTCCAAACCGAATTATCCACAGCCCCAAAGCAATTTTAAATTTGGTTTACCGAATCAGCAAGGGTTTGGACCGAATGTCAACTATCCCCAAAACAATTTTAAGTTTGGCATAGTGCCCCAACAGGGATATAGGCCACAATTTAATAATGCGCAAATGAGACCATTTAACAATGCACCAAACCAACAGTTTACGTTTGGTATTCCAACTCAAAGCGAACCTCAACGTAATGTTCAAGATACTGATGTATCTATGCGTACTGCCCGTCCCCTTAGACACACTATGATCACGATTCCACCTCAAAGCCAACCTCAATATAATGTACAAGATACTGATGTTTTTAGGCGTACTGCCCATCCTCTTAGACAAAATATAATCACGCAAGAATCTGATAATGATTATAACAATTTGTTTTATTGTGATAGCGATGCTGAGATTATACAAGACTCTGATGAACAGTACAGTGATTTCCCAAATGTAAATTTTTCCGATAATAATGGACAAAATGATTGCGAAATTTTTTATACTGAAAGTATAAAACTCACTGATGATGGCAGTGAACGTTTACAGGAACACGAAATTACCTTAGAACCCCGAACTGAACCATGCATCCAAATACCCACCAGCATAAATAATAGTGATGCAGATGCTCTTACAAATATAACATTGGATGCTCTTATCAATAAAAGCGGTAATACATCAATGGAAGTTAATACAGATGATTCTGAAAACACAATCGTGATATCAGACTCATCTGAAACATTATCTGCTCCTTCAATTTCGGAAGATACTATGAATTTTTCAGTTCATTCTCCCTCATCTAGTATAATAACAGCTAGTTCATTACCGGAAACAGTTCACTCTGCTGACGATATTGACACTAACGATATTCCTATTCGTGATGAAGCTGTAAACATGAAGCGAAGTGAAAATAAACCTCGCTTTCGAAAACCTACAGCCACTGGTCACATTAACAGAAATAAACGTTATTTCAAAAGAAAAAAAAAAAAGGATTCAACTGTACCTACTAAGGACGTAAAACGACCTTCACAGGTACCTCCTCGAGCTCGTGCTGCTGATCACGAGTTACACTCTTCAACTTTAAAGGATAGTTAAGACATAGATAAGTAATGATGATAGATAAGTAAGTTATCATAATGGACTATAATTAAAACTTTAGATTTAGGTATCACAAAAGAGGAATTAGAAATTAATATTAATAGATATCCTAATTTAAATGATCATGTTGGAAAATATTTTAAGAATAGTACACCTAACCATCAATTACTTAATATTAAGCTCCAAATAAATTCTATTATGAACTCTACAATTGAAAAATTTTGATAAACTTTGATATCGGAAATGTCTGAATCACTTTTGAAAATAAATAATTCAACAACCAATAATTTTATTAACATAGATAAATAATTATGGGAAATGAGAAAATTAATAAACCAGAGTAATGTTAATATAACAATTCATAACTTTATGTATTAATATTTATAATTTATTTTTGCACAATTTCCAATTATTGTACATTCGGTTGGAAGAGATTGAAACTTGTATTACTTTTAGTAAATTAAAAACTTTACACCAGTCACTTTTAAATTCTGACGAATTATTAATTTTGTTAAAAGAAATAGAGAAATCTAATAAACTCATTTACCCAGTAAACTATGATAATTTAATTAAGTTAGAATTATGTATTAAGATAAAAGTTTATTCAAAAGGAAGTCAAATAACATTCATTTTGGACATACCTATAATTAAAGATGAAATATACATTTATTACAAAATCATTCCAATACCCGTCACCAATTCCTTTGGTAAAACAATTATCATAATCCCAAAATATCCCTACCTCCTAGTAAGAGGGTCAAATATGGTCTCGCTCTCCCAGCCGTGCAGCGAACTCTATGAGGCGACGTTCCTATGTTATGAAGATGATACTCAATTACCATTAGAAGACACATGTATAACATCATTGATGAAATTTTCGCACAACACCAGTTCTTGTCAACCCATACCAGTTGAAATAAACTCTATAAAAATAGAGCCAATAGAGAAACGAAGATGGATTCTCTACAGCAAAGCGGAAACTATATTTACAAAAAGCTGTCATAATGAAATGATAAAAGAAAGTATAAAAGGGACTTACCTCCTCACACTTGACGATCACTGTGACGCCAAAATAGACAACGTTACCCTGAAATCCCACTATGCGGGAATAAGCACAATGGACTTCAGAAAACTGCCAATTATTGATCTTCCAGAAATAACGACTATAGAGCCACAAACAGGATGGAAACCAATAAATTTGGATGCTGCTGAGTTGAAAAATCTACAGAATCTAAATGAATTGTTGAAGAACAGTGAAAGTGAAGTGGAAATTCGTGAAAAAGGCATTTTTGTGAAAAGTGTTAGCGCAGCTACTCTGTTATTATATGTAATCATATTTCTGTTCCTTTTTGTGTGTATAGGGTATAAGTATAACTTTTTTAAATATATTGTGTGTCGAAATAATCAGAGAAATATACATCCCTCTGATAATTTCGAAGCTATGGGGGGAGGAGTTATGCACCCCGCTCCCGCTCATGACATTATAACCGCATGCTAATGTGATGTAACCTTATTTACTATATGAAGGACATTACAATTGCTGACACAGGTACTCAGATGTAATTCTATCTATTTGTAATATGATATTCTTGTTTTGTCTAAAGCTCTTAATATCAAATTATGTTGACCATAAAAAGTGCTAGCCTGGCGTCTAGACGGTGATCTTGTTATGATCATAATGCGTAGATCTAAGCATTCATTGTCAACAGATGAACAGGTATAAATAAGGAAATTTGTCAATTTTAATTGAGTTCGCAATAAAGCTTCATTGTGAAGACTTGTCTTTTTTTTAAAAACCTCCGGGCGCTCCCGCGTAACTTATGTAGGTAGGCTACTTACTTTGTTTTAATGTTTGCAAACAAGTTGTTTTCCATGGTTTAAAACAAATATTACCATACTCACAATTCACAAACACGTTATTGTAAATAAAACTTTTGCAGATATAAACACAATTACATTGAGCAAAATTAGTCAATTGACAGCGTCATTTGAATTTTTATCTAGTTATTGCCATATTTAAAAATATTTCTTGTCACTGATTCGGGGTAAATAAGATCTCATTTCACTTGTAACCCTGATAACTATAACTATGCCAAAGAATACGATGGTGCAACACATTCCGCCAGGGTTGGATTTTGTACTATAATTATAGTATTTATACTATAATTTCACCCTTTGTACTATGTACTATCCACATCTAAGGATAGTACGCTAAAATACTATAATTTAAAGTTTTGTCCCGAATGCTTAGTTTTACGTCATATGAATATTTCGACCGTGCGTGTATCCGACCGAATTCTAATCTTGCGATGTTTTCTGTGTCGATGGCCGGGGATTCCCCGATTATCGTCCGCAGTACACTTCTATCTTTCCACTAATCTCGTTCCTTCCATTCCATTCCAAATTCAATCAGAGGTCAACAATCGCTTGTGAATTTTGTGTAAAATAATACAAATGATAGGCCGTTTAAAGAAATATCAAAATTTGTCCTAGATTGTTTAGTACTTACATATGCAAATACGCAGTCGCGAACGAATATTCAGTAAAGTGAACCTTACCTAGACTAAAATACGAAACAAACTGGCAACACAATCCATAGACGCCATATTATTGTCTTGTGACGCTAAGCGGTAGCAAAAGTGGGAATTGTACTGATTTTATTCCTACTGAGGATATGTTGATGAGATTAAATGCCAAGGATGAAGATCTTCCTAATAGTTATATTCAAGAACAGATAAACTTAGAAGAGGAGTAAATTTTGCCATACCTGGTGTTGATTTTAATGACTACATAATAAGTTAAATTAAAAATAATGAAAGTGTACTATAATTTTTTTATAAATACTTTCCTTTTCATTTTTTTGTACTATCTTTTTCAACGTACCTAAATCCAACCCTGCATTCCGCAGTCATTGTTAAAGTCAGCGTTAATGTTATCGTCAAATTTGACATAAACCTTAACTTTAACAGAGATCATGGTGCAATCCAGCCATATATAAAACTCAAAGGTGACTGACTGACTGACTGACATAGTGATCTATCAACGCACAGCCCAAACCACTGGAGGGATCGGGCTGAAATTTGGCATGCAGGTAGATGTTATGACGTAGGCATCCGCTAAAAAAGGATTTTGATAAAATCTACCCCCAAGGGGATAAAATAGGGGATGACAGTTTGTATGAAACTTTGTCAATTTTAAACGTTCACGTGGGCGGAGCCGCGAGCAAAAGCTAGTTTTGGTAATAAAAATAAGCGCTCCTCGTCCGAAATTTGAGCACAGTTTCTTGCTGTCCAACTTTTTACCCCTCACGTAGCATCGCACAATATTAATACTTCCATAAGTTCTGTATTTATTTATCCCACGATTGCTCTGGAGTTATCCAAGTCAGCTCAACGAAAGACTTTTAGCCTTTTATCGCTTTATCTGAAGTTTTCGCAAACGATCGCAGTCATCGACGTTTCACTACTGATAAGTTTGGGGGCGGATTTGAGTTGGGGGATGTTGGTTAGACCGCCGTTACGTAATAACACCGTTATACGCAGTCATGCCTGTAATCCCCGAAGGGATAGGCAGAGAAGTAATAAGTATACCCACATTTCGTATCTCCGTCCCATGATGTGATAGGGCGAGCCTATTGGGATACCGGGCATAATTCCAGCCTCCGGGCTGATACTGACCATTTTCGTGGTAGAAAAACCAACCTGGGAACCCAAAACCTCCCTCGATGAATACACTGTTACTACACCAATGGGACTATATTAGTAATAACTATAAAAAAAATTACCCAATTGTCCTCTCTTCTCTAAATCCACTCCTGCAGTCGTCCTTGCGTCGGCAGAACTTTTAAACTTTAACTAACAATATGGAAGATAACCGCCGGGTCCGGTCCGTGGTAACGGACACCGCTAAACTTTACTCCGGCTTGTTTTGTTCAGGTTTTTCTACTGAACTTCAGTTGGATTAAATTATTGTAGATAGTTTATTGCGACAGACACCGTTGTTGTTTCAATTATAATATCAACTCTATTATATAGTGTTAGGAGTTACGTGATACGAGTATCTTTAAAGACACAAAACAACAGTAACCAATTATAACTTGAGATGAGGCCGATTTAATGTTCACACGCTGATGCTTGACGGCAGAAATAGACAGAGTGGTAGTACTAACCCAAACGGCCTCTCGCATACGAGGGACCTACCACCTAGTAAAACCTACCACCTAATAAGTATATCAAGCTTGTGCTTATATAAATGTAAGTTAATTTCGATTGCGTGCAGGTCAAAGAATATTAACGCCATTCAACCCCTAATACATATTTCAAGAGCTGTAATGCACGTCAGAGAATTTTCGGGTTCTACCTGTGTAGAGAAACATGATGAAAATTCCACAGTAGAGCCTTCCGTGATTCGTCATATGGAATCAATCATTACCTTAGTCTCAGTATATTTTGTTGAAAACATTCAGTAGCTACACATTTATTAATACATTTGAGGTTCATAGAAGGAAAGTTATTAATAACAAAATTTTATGAAGCATTTACGGTCGTATATTAAAACGTAGATTTACTTTCATTTTACCTCTTTAAACCGGGGGGAGGGTTGTATACGCGTTAATTAAGTAGCCAACACTATGACTGAGTGGTAGATCCAGTTTTGTCTACAACATGAATGGGTTGGCTTGACCGGGTCGTTACCACTGTCTCACAGAAAACTGTCGTAAAGTAACGGCTTGCTGCTGCGTTTCGTACGGTGAGTGAGATATCCGGAAGCCCAAATCCCCTCCCCTTCCCTATCCCTTATTATCCCTTTCCTTTAAGGTCGGGAACGCGCCCATGATTCTTCTGGTGGTGGGCGTACATGGGCGGTGGAGATCACTTACCATCAGGTGATGCACTTGCTCGTTTGCCGGCCCATGCTATAAAAAAAGCCTTATGTCTTGGTGAAGACAGATCTACCCAAATATATTTTTACCTATTGTTCTAAACAGTTTCAAGCACATTGTTACTCAAAACTAAGGCCAATTAGTACTTTCTAAGCCCAGGGAATAAGTCCACACGACAATACACTAGACATAAAGTTGCTCGCATGTTTTAGAAATCAAAACCAGCCGCCCCTAATTCCGTAGCTCCATAATTGGGTGCTACCCGGTAATGAGGACATTTACGTGACAAGCTACGGCGAATAAAAAACATTTTCCTAAAGGTACGATTTGAAACGCGCCATTCGTGACGCGTTTTAGGCGCTAGCGACACATCCCTTTTGTATGATATTGAAACGATTACGCGTTACACTTACTTGTACGAAATCTTTTTTTTTATTAGCTTGAATGACGAAACGACCAGGTCGTCCGCCTGATGGTAACCACACTTGCTCATAAACAAGCATCACCACACACCTTGAATAACAAAGCACTGTATAATATTGGACTGCGCTCATCACCCCGAGACATTGCTAAGTCTCATCATCTCAATGCTCAGTAATTTCACTGGCTTCAACTTGCTTCGAACCGAAAGACAACAAAACTAACGCTTGGCGTAAAAAATAGACAAAGCGATAGTATCAACCCAGAAAACCTCTCCCATATTTGAGGGACCTACAACCTAGAAATGTATGCAAAGCGGACGTGTCATTGTCGCCGCGTGTCACGACTTTTTTGCTAGTTCGCATACCTTAAAATAATAGTCGCGAGTCGCATTCCCCTATCTGGACTCCATGTTATACTTCAAAACTAACCTATACAATTGCATGTAACAAAGCTGACGTCCCTGTCTCTTGTATCGATCATGCATCTCAAAACAAGAAGTACGCAGGACATACGCAGTGGTCGCGCGTCGGTGTCGTCTGTCCTAGTCACGCACCTTAAAACGTACCATTACGTGTGTACGTTCATACAAACAACATAATTGAGCATTGACGTGACAAACTACGTTTCAACACACGGTTTTATGGGCTTATTCTAAAAAAATATTTAAAGAGGAATTTTATTAGGTTCACTTCATACGAAGGTGTGTTAAAAAAATGATTTTCAAAAGTACCGGAAGTATAGTATTTAATTTAATTAATAGTCCGTACTAAGATAAACTTAATTGACAACATAATTATTAAGTCATTACAATAAATTGGAGCATTTTATTACGAAGCTATTATGGAATATAATAGTATATTATACTTTATAAAATTATATGTACAAAAAAATAATCGTACTTACATACTATTATAATACGATTTGTCTAAGATCGAAGATGCTTGGATTTTATTACATGTAAATGTTAATTTGTTTTTCGAAAAATGTTCTCTTTTATTGGGAAGGCAAAGGGTACTTACTCATACAGCCTCGTCATATTTAAAAAAATTCACAATTTTGAAACGCCGGTGTGGCCGGTCCTGTTCGTGTTTTAGTGCGAAATCCATCCAGTACGATTCTACATAGACTTTCCCCAACTGGATCCAACAATCCAAGTGAATCAACTCGCTCGAATAAAAGCCCAGAATTCACTTATTTTAATGTTTCTATAAATTATTTGTTTTGTTAACGTTTATTGAACAAATTCACACCACTATTATACTATAACTTTAAACAAGTTTATTATAAACAAAGAAATTAAACGCATCTGATCTATCAATATTGCATTGTATCCGTGATTATGATTTAATTACTGGCTGCAAAATTAAGTGTTCCAAATTCAAATATGAAAAAAAGCATTGAGCTCTGGTTTATAACAGTTATGGCGGAGTTTTGGCGGGAATTCTGACAGTGCAGTTCATCGCTTATTTTAATTTACTTTATAAACTAGTTTAGAGTTGTGTTTGTTGTATAAAAGTGGTATGGTTTTGTTCAATAAATATTGAAGGTGATGAACAGTGTATGGAAACATTGAAATAAGTGAATTAAGAATCGTACTGAAAGGAGTTAACACCAAAACTCCAGCAAGACCTTTAAATCGACCGCACCCGTTTTCATCGTTCATGTAAAAACAACTTGAGAATAAATTGTACTTGACACTGGCTAAATACATAGTACTGCAAGAGCCATAAATAAAATAAAATAAAAAATAAAAAAACAGTTATGGCGGGAAATATAGCCGAAGAGAATTTCGCCCAAATAAAATACACAAACTATGTTGCTTCGAGAAATTTCCTTTTCCACCTGAAACTGTCTCCCGAGACGAGGGTAGCCTAAAGAATGTATAAAGGATAAAGTGATAATCCGTGTCGTTATTATTGCAACTTATCATACGCCGTAATCAAGTGATGGGAGAAGATAAAACCCTCCTTCGTGACATTTTTTTTTATAATGTAGACCGGCAAATGAGCAAATTGGTCAACTGATGGTAGGTGATCTCCACCGCCTATGTACGCCTACCATACTAAAAGAATCATAGGTGCGTTGCCGACCTTTAAGGGCAGGGTTAATTAAGGGATGGGGAAGGGGATTTGGCACTTCGTATATCCCACTCACCGTACGAAACGCAGCAGCAAGCCGCTACTTTAAGTCGGTTTTCTGCGAGACAGTGGTAACGACCCAGTCGAGCCGAGTATATTTCATACCCAATAATAAACAAACTGAGAAATTTAAATACTATTGAATTCATACAGATCAATAAATTATTAAAAAACATAAATTTTTATAACAATTTCCTCGATAAAATCTCTACTGCCAACCACCTTTTCCTTAAAATAAATATGAAATACACGCTATTAAATAAAGTAAATGAACAATCAATTTAATTGAAAGAAGCCAGACCATTTTGATATTTAATACTGCGAAAAAGATCTTATCGCGTCAGATTTAAGGTATAAAATATGTTTATGACGGAAATTGTTCAACACTTGTTACACTTCTATTAGAAAACAGGCATTATGTAATTTAAACCATTAATTATCTTCGTATTCGCTGTCAAAACAAAAGTAAAACTTTCTAGTGTTGGGACACGATAAACATATTCGAGGCCGAAACGAAACCGAAGTGAATAACATTTGAAAAATCAGAATTTCAAAAATGCATAAGAAATATATTCGTAACATTTAATATGATTCACTAATATTTGGTTCGTGTCTGGGAATTCGGATTGTGGAACTGTAAGTACCTCGTAGTTTCTGATACCACGACACAAGACAAGAATATGCCTATAAAATAACTGGACACAAGTCATAGCACAAAGTGGTTTGAATACGATACTATCTAATTAAGTAATTAAGACTTCTTGTTTCTTGGAGCGATTATAGAATTACGAACGCCATAGAAATACTTCCTAATAACAAATACTCGTAGCAACATAACAACTATATAGGATTCTTTGTGAAAACATTGTAACTGTTTTGATAACGGAACAAATATCATTTGATCCTTAATTATCTGAACGAGGTTATTTGATACCTTGTTATTATGATCTGTTACGTCTTGAAGAGAGTTGTGAAATAAGATACCCCCGTACTCTGATAATTATTTCTATGATTCACTAATATTTGTTTCATGCCTAGTTTATTAAACAGCATAGGCCGGCTAATGTGGTGATCTCCACCGCGTATGAACATAAGATATCTAAAAATTTCAGATATCTGAAGAATCGTGCATGCATTGCCAATCTTCAAGGAAAGGGATAATTAAGGGATTAAATAAAGAAGGGGATTTGGCCCTCCTGATATCTTAGTCATCGTACGAAAAGCAGCCGCAAGCCGATACTTTGTTGCGATTTTCTTTAACATACTAACAACTCGGTCGAGTAGGCCCGTTTATGCTGTCGATAAAACTGTCTGTAACGCGCAAAAATTAATAAAAAATGGTTGTTTCACTATTTATGTATTTATTTATACAAATATCTCAGACAAGAAGTATAAAATATCAATAAGCAATATTCAATGATTTATGAAGCAAATTCGGGCAGCGAAACTTTACCCGAATTTAAAATATACCACAACACTAGCAAACGCTGTAAATATAAAGTCATTTATAATGAAGTCTCCGACTAAAGTAAATAAAGTGTTTTCATAAAAATATCAGAGCAACGTGATTCGGGGCTAAGTTAAATAGAAAATTGGCTTTGCTCTTAACGAATTTGTTTAGAGTGCCTCTCTGTAACTTGACCGGTGGGTATATTTTGATATAGTGTCAAGAGTATTATGGATCCTGGCGAGGTCACAGGTTCAATTACGGTTCAAAAATCATTTAAAATTTTACACAGCGGAAGTTATTTATTTATTGCATTGCTATCGCATGATGAGACGAGAAACCCTTGCGGTACTTTTAGAACATTATTTGAATCTCTACCTCACACTTTGAAGTAATAATAATTATTATAACTAGCTCTTTTTTTATTTGATTGAATCAAGAGACGAGCAAGGCGCTCGCCTGACGGTAAGCGCCACGCCTGGCTATAAACAGAAGCAACACTACACAGAAATTTGAGTTACAAAGCATTGTATATGACACTGAACTGCGCTCGTCACCCCGAGACATACGATGTTATCTCATAATGCCCAGTAATATCACTGGCTTCAATGTCCTTCAAACCGAAATGCAAAATGCTTACACACTATTGCTTGGCGGCAGAAATAGATAAAGCGGTGGTACCAACCAGACGGCCTCTCGCACAAGTGGGGCTCACGCCTCTATCTCTGATAGGATAGGCAGAGGTGCATTAACATAACGGTCCGCCGACCTCATTTCCGTCCTTTTAATTGATAGAGGCAAGCCATGGCGTAGTTGATGAGTAGTCGGCTGTGAAACGAAAGGCCGCGGGTTCGATTAAAACCAATGTTAGTGTGATCCACAAATATTTATTTCGGGTGTGGATAAGTTTTCCCTTTAAAGAGTCTGACTGAAAAAATACACAAATTATTGAAAAAAAATGTTACGTGCAAATAATAATAATGTGTATTACAACTCCAAAAAACAACAGAATAGCCACCATTACGTATATTTACTTATTGTCGCCGGCGTTAAATCGCTGCCATACTTTTTGTTGACCAAGCGACACCATCCAAAATCTATCAACACCGAGTTTGATTGATTGGATAAAGCTTTATAGTCATGAGTAACTTCATATGATTTTGTTGGGATTCATATGATTTTGTTGGGATTCCGTAGCCAAATGATAAAAATCTCCACTCGTCTCCCTTTTCCTTCACCACTTCCGTTCCTTCGCTATAAGACCCCTCCCTTTGCAAATCCTTTGACCTTGGGATGAGATACAGCAGAGGTCGCCAGTATCCCATTAGCAGTGACCTCTGCAGTTGATCCTATGTGTAAATGATGAAAATTTAGCAAAGCGCGGGTTGTACCCGCGCTCCGAGGGAATAGGGTTCCAGTGACAACTTATTTGCTTCTTCCCTCTCCGAAGAGGGCAGAAGCATTTATACAGGTCGGCATGATTCTGGTGACCACCGATAAAGTTATTGTTTGTTGGTGGTTGCAAGTTTTTTAGACTGTACTACGCTTACCTTCAGGTGCAGTGTAGTCACTTTGCCGTGCTCGGATAAAAAAAACCATTCTCTCTACATGCCCAAACCATCTCAGTGTTCCTTTCTCCATTTTCGTCACTACATCTTCTCTCACACACTCCATAATTAAGCAAAAATGACTCATCATTTTAAAAGAGAAACTTAAAAATGGTGTTGAAAAAAAAGTTTTTATTACGATAAAACGAACGTCCCCGATTTGAGATATAGGCCCTGTATCACGAGTGT
Source organism: Amorpha juglandis (assembly GCA_949126905.1). Taxonomy (NCBI): domain Eukaryota; kingdom Metazoa; phylum Arthropoda; class Insecta; order Lepidoptera; family Sphingidae; genus Amorpha; species Amorpha juglandis. Next base: position 16,504,509 of record OX421374.1, on the reverse strand, counting down.
CCCGTATTGATCAAGCCATTTTCAGGCGACGTGTTTTATCTGGCACAACGGAACGCCACCTTCACAGCTGCAGTTTTTATTGACAAGCCTTAAATGAGAAACAGTTGCGAATAAAGTTCGATAAGTTTATGAGTGGTAGAGCCAAGCTGTAGACAGTTTGTCTACAGCATGAATGGGCTGGCTCGACCAGGTCGTTACCACTGTCTCACGGAAACCTGACGTAAAGTAGCGGCTTGCTTGATTGAGATATCAGGAGGCCCAAATCCTCCTCTTCTTCCCAATCCCTAATTATTCCTTTCCTTTAAGGTCGGCGACGTGCCCATAATTCTTCTGGTTTTGTGGGCGTACATGGGCGGTGGAGATCACTTACTATCAGGTAACCCTGTTAATAAGTTTGCCGGCCTATGCTATTAAAAAAGTAAACAATGTTGTTGTAGAACATCTATTCTTAGCTACGGTGGAATATGGGTACCACCCGTTTATTTTTTTATCCAATTACTACAGAAAAGAGATGTAATTTTTTTAGGTGTCTGTAAGTATATGATTTATACCACAGACCCGAAATTGTTATTTTTTTATCATTATGAACTTATATTAAAAAGTTGTTTATCTTTCATCTCTGATTGTACCGTCTTAAAGGTGGTATTTTTCCTCCAAATAATAATAATTCCACCCCGGGACCAACAGTACAGCAAACACAAAAAGAATTATCCAAAACAATCCACATTAGGCAAAGTTATGCGTGAACATGAATTGAAAAATACATTCAGAGGAATTGAGAACATTAATTGTTTTAGTCGGTTGAAAATGCTTTAAATGAAAAAGATGGAAACAATAAAAATGAAACTTAGCAAATTAATGAAACCGATTTGCATTTAAACATAGCAGGTTTTACGAATGCAACAGCACGTAACTTGTTTAAGTGGACTTTTAATCGCTCACAAAAACTATATGCAAAACTAATTAAGTTTATTTTAGTATCCAGCACCAGTTATCTTTATTCAAGTTGACTGTAAAAGTGATTAATTTTAATACGTCTGTTAAATTACTTTTTCAGTCACTACACTTATATTCTAATTGTAAGACAGGTTTTATAGCTAGAATGGGATATTGGATAGATTTTTTTCATTATACAGGTAAAAAAGGAGAATTTTTTTTTTCAATCGAGTTAAAAAAATACGTTCTTAACCCGTCCTAATTTATGTATATTTTGTTATCACAAAATCTGGATTGATTTGATGATATTTTGTATTCGATAGAATTTTTCCCCAGAGACCTTATATAAATAATAAGATCTGGTCAAAGATTAGAAAAATAAGTGGGAAATTGATAACGGAAAACGAACCGCGAATTATGTTTTGCACTTATTTCATTATTAAATATGTATTTAACTTGATAACGAGACAGGACCCTCGTCTTTAATACTTGATACTGTTCTGGACCGTGATCATTTTAGCTTGACGGTGTAAAGACGCCTAAATATCTCCATCTATTTTCATTGTGGCCCACAAACACGAACAATAGATGCATTAGCAGCCAATTTTTTGTTTCTCCCAATAATGGCGGCTTCGATTGGGGCCCGAAGCTCCTTGGTGTAAGAAAAATATTTTTAGTGGCTAAGTTATTTGGGCCGTTGTTTATTTTGCTCGTTTTTGTTTTTCTTTTCTCTCTATTGTGAGTTGAATAGGTGTGAGTGATGCTTTTGATACATTTTTATTCATTAGAATAATACGTAGGATATTTAATCAGGATTAATTGAAGTTTAGAGTGGTATAGACAGTTTTGTCTACAGCATGAATGGGCCGTCTCGACCGGGTCGTTACCAATATCTCACAAAAAACCGATGTAGACTGCGTTGCTACTGCATTTCGTACGGTAAGTGAGATATCCGGAGGCCCAAATCCCCCTCCCCTTTTCCAACTCCTCCCTAACCTTCTATCTGATTCGAACTCCTCCCTAACCTTCTATCTGATTCCAACTCCTCCCTAACCTTCTATCTGATTAATTTCGTTGCGGGACAAAGACATTTAGGTATTCCCAGAGACTCGTCGAGCTTCACTGCTCGGTGTCAACAAAAATGCGTGCCACTGTTGATCCTGGTGACAAAAGTTACAGTGGCGGGTGTGTGGGCGGAATAGTTTTTATAGTCTCTATCCCCCTCCCCTTTTTAATCTCTTCATAACACCTTTCTTTTGGGGTGGCAATGCGCCCATGATTCTTCTGGTGTTGAGAATGTACACCGGCTTATATATATGAATATCCTACCACCTTACTTTAAATGTGAATTAATTGGTTTCGGCCATAAAAGTGGAAAAATTAGCGTTATCTCTAAAATTGTTTGTAACGTCAACCCCTAACATTTCGCGAATCAATACCACCCGCCTCTAAACACTAACGTTTAGCAAGTAAGCTGGGGGATAGCTTTACGTTTCTAAAATATTGATTGTCCTAATTTAAACTGATAATAGCGTTAAAAGATTAGAATCTTCACCTATTTTTCCCATTAATTACATTTGCAGTTTGCACAGACATATCTACGCCAAATTTTAAATCACAGAACGATAAACACTTCAAGAAATACGTGACGGCACCAAGTGTTAACGAAGAGAGAGCACAAGACAATGAAGATAATACATATCTAGGGGAAACTTGCGTCAAACTTGGAGACGAGACCTGGCCGCGCTACGTCTCGAATTCGCATTTGTCACGATTAAGGCTAATAAATCGTAAAAATGATGTTGGTTTCCAAGAAATTTCATAGAACTTTCTATAATTTCATTACGAAATTTTCTGTCAAAGCGGATATGAGTAAATGCGCTCAACTTATTAAAATGTTTTAAATTCGATTCACAAGGTGGTAGGTCCCTCGTAAGCGAGAGGCCGTCTGGGTCACTTTGTCTATTACTGCGGCCAAGCAACAATGTGTAAGGTTGGCAAATATTACTTAAAAGCAAAATCTGTCTGCAATACTGGTATTGTTAATATTTTGGATGAGCTGTCGGACATGTGCCGGGGATCCTACTGGAGAAGTAAACATTTGCCCTTATTAGTAGATATTCACAGATCTTACAGCGCATTTCCGATGCATTGTAGTTCCATATTAGATATTTTTACGTTAAACACTTGGGTAAGTAGTATTGATTTATCTACGGCGATAAAAACTGAAATCGAAGGAATCAATAAGTCAAAAAGATTGATTAGGATAAATGATCTTAAAGCTAAATATTTTAAAATGATAAGTTCTAAGTATAACGGATACTATAAACTATATACCGATGGGTCTAAAGAAGATTCAAACATGGGGTCTGCTTTTTACGATCCACAGTTAAATATTAAAGTAAAATTTCAAATTAATTCAAATATAAGTATTATGAATTGTGAACTAGTAGCTATTGCCGAAGCCCTTTCATACATACTGCATGTGGACCAAGAAAACTTTGTTGTTTTCTCGGATTCAAAAAGCAGCCTACAACACTTGGCTCGGGTACCCTCGAGTCTTCGAGGGATTCCGATAGCCATGGTCATTTTAGACTCCATTTGTAAAATCCGTGCTTTAAATAAAACTGTCACTATCCAGTGGATCCCTGCACATGTCGGAATTATGGGTAGCGAGGAGGCGGATTTGGCAGCTAGACAAGCAGCTTCTGAAGGCACCAACTATTTATGTTTGCCGTTATATTCCGACTGGCTTGGACATTTAAAGGGAGTATGTAAACAGAATTGGAAAGAATATTTTACAGAATGTTCAAAGTTAAAAGGAATCTGGTATCAAACGATCCAAACTGAACCTCCTCGCTACCCATGGTTCGCAGAAATTAAGGCAGACAGAAAATATGTAGTAGCTCAGTTGAGAATGCGTTCCGGGCACATTCCAAGCAACAAATTTAAATGTTTGATGTGTAAAATCCCCTCTCCAAATTGCACAGTTTGCGGGGTTATTGATGACCTATATCATGTGTTGATGGAGTGTGACTGGAATGCATACGAAAGAGAAAAAGTGATGGGGAGTGGGATGAATCTTGGAGTTTGCAACAGCATCTTAGCGTCTCCTTCTTCTGACAAGGCTAGAATGTTATACAAAGTATTTTTTAAGAAACATGCACAAATATAACAGCTAGTGTTACGAATAGTATTAGATACTTGTCTGAATAATTATGTGTACGAGATTGTATTATAATGATATAAGATTGTAGTATTATAATGTATGTTTAGCTTTAATTTTGAAATATTTCTATTCTGTACGGGAGCGACATAATCACTATGGTTAAAACTCCCATATAAAAAAAATAAAGAGAAAAAAAAAAAATACGGGTTGCACTCCGGGAGTGCCGACAGAAGTGAAAACTTACCAAATAAGATGCGAGAATATAAAATTACGGCAACATGTCCACTCGACATGATACAAGTACATTCTACTCTCTTCGCGTTTATGCGAGCCTGGTACTTTTTACGACAACATGTTCCAAATAAGAAAAAACCTAAAAAGTTTCTCTCCTCCTAATCGTCATTTGTTTATTAATTACGGCTACTCGCCATGAAAAATGGACATTCTACTCTCTTCGCGTTTATGCGAACCTGGTACTTTTTTTACGGCACCATGTTCCAAATTATAAGTATTTCTTTATCGATCGTCATTTTTTTATCAATATCAAAAATTACGGTAACATGTCTATCCGCCATAAAAAAAACCGAACACAGTCCGGTTAAAGTCCTGTGAAAGTCCGGTCAAAGTCCGGTCCAATCCAACTGGTCACTGTGTGACGCCACCTGGGACTCCAAAATTATCGAAGTTTCAGGGAAGTCGGCTAGCGCTGGCTGGTCAACTGGCCCGCGTGACGTCTCACGGAAGGTTCTCGAATATTCTGGAACCTTCCGCTCGCCGCCGCTCGCGTTACGGAACGTTTCGGTTCACCCTCCCATAAGAAGTTATCACTTCAAAAAAAAACAATGTGTAAGCACTGTTGTGTTTCGGTTTGAAGAACATTAAAATTACTAGGCATTAGATGAGACTTAATAACTTAAGTCTCAGGATGACGAGCAGAGTTCAGTGCTATGCAGTGCGTTGTAAGTTCTGTGTGGTGTTGCTTCTGTTTATGGGCAGGCGTGGCGCCTAGTAAAGTGGCATTAATTTTGTGACAAAACTAATATCCTGCAGCTAGTTATACTTTACACGATACGAAACAATATGCCGAATTTACTATATTTGCCGATTTTACGAAACATGATCGATGAAATGAAATGTACCTATACCTACATGCGTCGCCATCGACGCACGTCTTTTGTCTTAGTCGCCCATCTCAAAAGTACCTTAAACGATCATCTACTGTTCCGTTTATTTTTATTTTTCAAGTATGGATTTTTAAAAGGATTCTCAATACTGGCACTAAGAAAAAAAATAATTAGGTAGGTATATTTGTGTTTCATGCCTTCTCAATTAAGGTTAAAGAGATCATTTGCCTTGAGGAATAACAAAAATAGAATGTTTCGCATGAATATTTATTTAGGCATTTAGGCGTGGAATATTTCCAACTTCTTGAAATCTGGTAAACAATGCGACCTCCTTACATACTTAGCGTGTATTAAAGTTGAAGTTATCGCAAAAAGTTTTGATGTCTTTGGATTACTTTTTATCACTCTCGGAAGTTCTTACTGTATAAAAACTAGAATAATGTGCGATAAATCTTTCTATATTAGTAGTGAAGCGAAAATTATTTGTTAAATCAACTACTATATATATTTCAACCAAATAAATTTTCTATTTCACGGGAATCATAATCTGTGTTATCATTTCTAAACTAAAAACTGTCCTATAAAAAGTCAAAGTGAGCTCGGAAATAGCTCAACGGGGGTAGTATGGGCTGCCGACTCACAGGTTCAAAATCAGTCCTACCATCAGTAGAAGCGCTTACCATCAGGCGAGCGCCATACTCGTCTCATCATTCAACCAAATAAAATAAAAAAAAACTTACAGAAACATCGTAAAAATGTATTTTGCCATAAAAATATGATATAAATGATTCAATAGGGATTTTAGCAATTTATTATTTTATTGAAACCAATAAATCCTTTTATTTGATCACCAAAATCCCCAAATCTTTTGTGATTTCGCCAAATAGCCAGAGACGATTGGCCAACTTCGGAAGTGCCTTAGTTATCCGGGTATACCTTAGTAGTAAACTTGAATGTGCAGTGCCCGGTGTAGAGACACATGTAAACTGTAAACTAGGTTACGTAGCGTGAAGCATGCGAGCGACGAATGTAATAGACGAGATGGAGGTTGGCGCGACGAGAACATCATGTGGAATAGGCACCTTCCGTCAGCAGTGATGGAGGCGTCCAGGCCACCGGAGGTGATGGAGCTCGCGAGGCACATATCGCGGATCCCCAGCACCACAGAAGAACTCATAGCCGCATTGGAGGAATTGAGTCTCGAAGTTGCCGAGTTACGGCAATCAAGACATCAATTCACAGGTCGCGGCGGGGCAAGAGGACACCTTAACCGCCCAAGATCGCGGACGCGGGACGCTAGGAAGAATCGTAAGCACCCAGATTGGCTTTGCTTTTATCATTACCGGTATGGACTTAAGGCCGAAAAATGCATCCAACCGTGTAACTGGAAGAAAGGCAAGGCCTCACCGCGTCCGGCGGGAAACGGAAGGCGATACAACCGAGGGCGGAGGCTTGTATCGACAACATCAATCACCGCCTATGCGTTACTGATAGGAAAACAGGACTTAATTTTTTAATTGACACGGGCGCCGACGTTTCTGTTCTTCCTGTGTCAAAAGTGTGCGTGTCCGGGAAATTCGCGAGTGATTCCTCATATAAGGTTTACGCGGCAAACGGCACGGAAATTAAGACCTATGGTACGCGTACGTTAGTGTTAGATTTAAATTTAAGGAGGGCATTTAGATGGACATTTATCATAGCCGCTGTTAAACAACCCATAATCGGTGCCGACTTTTTAGGTCATTATGGTTTGTTAGTTGATTTAAGCGCGCGGAGATTGAGAGATCAAATTACTCAACTAAATGTCCTCACTTCAGTTGTTAGAAATATTAGCTGTGAGTCATTAATTAAGACAATAGATTGTAAGAATACATGGCATGAACTTTTAGGTAAGTACCCGGAATTGACTAGGCCTGTATCATACAAAGATACTCCTAAGCATTCCGTGTATCATGTGATCGAGACCACCGGACCCCCGGTGTATGCGAAAGCAAGACCTTTACCGCCCGATAGGTACGCTAAAGTCAAGGAGGAATTCCGGATAATGACCGAGTTAGGTATCTGCCGACCGTCTAAGAGCGCATGGGCAAGCCCTTTGCACGTGGTACCCAAGAAAAACGGGGAACTGCGGCCATGCGGCGATTATAGACGCTTAAACGCGATGACTAAGCCCGATCGTTATCCGATTCCCAGGTTGCACGATTTTAAATATTTATTAGCTGGTAAGAAGACTATATTTACTAGGCTAGACTTAAATCGTGCATATCATTTTATTCCAGTTGCTCCGGACGACGTCGAGAAAACTGCGATCATAACGCCATTTGGGCTGTTCGAATTCCCACGGATGACTTTTGGGTTGCGCAACGCTGCCCAGTCATTCCAAAGATTTATGGACAGCGTGGTACTACGAGGACTAGATTTTTTATTTAACTACATCGATGACGTCATCATTGCCAGTGAGACTCTCGAACAGCACAAAGAGCATTTGAACACAGTTTTTAAACGGTTCAACGAATATGGTATCACGATTAATGTGTCTAAATGTGCTTTTGGTAAATCTAGTCTTGAGTTTTTAGGTTTCGAAGTGTCAACGAACGGGCTCAGACCACTTGACGACAAAGTGCAAGCCATCATTAATTTTCCGAGACCCGATACAGTGGCGCAACTGCGACGATTTCTAGGTATGTTAAATTTTTACAGATCGCATATACCTAGGGCTGTCGAATATCAGTTAGAATTAAATAAATATTTGCATAACACTAAGAAAAATGATAAGACCATTATAGAGTGGACCGATACAGCAATCGAGGCATTTAAGAAATGTAAGGAAAGCTTACAAAGCGCCGCTACATTATCTTATCCATTGCCTGACACCAATTTAGCGCTGATGACAGATGCATCAGATACTTGTATTGGTGCAGTTTTGCAACAATATGTTGACAATGTTTGGCAACCACTCGGATATTTTTCTAAGAAATTAACGCAAACGGAGAATAAGTACTCTACGTATGACAGAGAGTTGTTGGCAATATTTATGGCTATTAAGCATTTTAAAAGCTTAATAGAGGGTCGATCATTGACAATTTTTACTGATCATAAACCCCTTATTTTTGCGTTTTCGAAAATTAATAGTGATAAAGAGAGCCCTAGAAGAATACGACAACTGTCATACATCAGTGAATTTACCACTGATATAAAATATGTGAGTGGCAACCATAACGTTGTGGCTGACGCGCTGTCTCGCGTTGAGACCATTTATTGCGCTACAGTGTTAGATTTCACTGAGGTAGCAAAACAACAGACTCGTGACACATATTTACGGCAGGCTTTAGTCTCATCAAGCAGTAATTTGCAATTTAAGCAAATATGTTTACCAAACACTGGTGTAAATATTTATTGCGAAACTTCCACAAAAAATATAAGGCCATATTTACCGCCATCATTTAGGGAAGTAGCATTTCGTTCGGTCCACAACCTTAGTCATCCAGGCATTAAAACAAGTAAACAATTAGTTAAGCAGAAATTTTTCTGGCCGGACATGGATAGGGATATTGCGAAATGGGCAAGATCGTGTATGCAGTGTCAAAAAACAAAAATTACAAGACACACCATAACCGGTCTAGGAGAATTTGAGCGATCTGACAAATTTTCCCATGTGCACATTGACATAGTAGGCCCACTCAGTACATCAGTTGATGGCTATCGTTATTGTGTAACAATGATAGACCGTTTTACTGGATGGCCTGAATGTTATCCTGTACGAAATATTACAGCGGAGACGGTAGCTAGGGTAGTGTTTGAAGGATGGATTTCTCGTTTTGGATGCCCTGAGAAGCTAACGAGCGACCAAGGCAGACAATTCGAGAGTGATCTATTTCATCATTTAATGAAATACTTAGGCATCCATAAACTACGTACTACACCTTATCACCCGCAAAGCAATGGCATGATCGAACGATGGCATAGAGCACTGAAAGTGGCTCTTATGGCACGTTTAAATTGCAACACGTCATGGGTCGACGAACTGCCAGCCGCGTTACTAGGTTTGCGAGCGGCACCTAGAAGTGATAGTGGCGTGAGCGCAGCTGAGTTGACCTATGGAAAAACACTCAGACTACCAGGCGATTTTTATGATAACGCGAAATTTAGTGGTTCGGACTCTGAATATTTAAGTAAGCTCAGAGACACCATCTCTAAATTGAAACCGAGGCCACCTAGTCATAAGAATTCACGCTCTTTATTCCTTCCCAGCGATCTCGCTACGTGTAAAAGTGTTTTTGTTAGAAGCGAAGTAATGCGGAAGTCTCTACAGCCTCCTTATGATGGCCCGTACAGCGTCATAAGAAGGCAGGGCAAGACTTTCGTCATTAAGGTAGGGGATAAAGAGACGACCATTTCGGTAGATAGAATTAAGCCGGCGTATGTAATTAACGACTCACAGGCTACAAATATGTGTGATAATGATATTATTGTTAGAGATAGTAATTTTTGTTCCGATAACGCAGACACTTCTAGCAAAGTTTTCCATCCGAAAACGACGCGGAGTGGACGCATTATCAAAACGCCCATACGTTTTGCGCTTTAAGCAAAATAATGTATGTTAGTAATGTAATGTATGTTAGTAGGTCACCTACTGGTCACATTTTGTACAATATTGCAATTTGCTTTTATTTTCTTTTATGTGTGTTTTAATTGTTCTATGTGTTTGTGTATTTTGTTTATCTTGTGGTGTGTCTCTGTATTTTGTATAAGTTTTTGTACCCCATATCTGTGCAGTTTGTTTATTTTTTTATAAGAGGGGGAGTACTGTAGAGACACATGTAAACTGTAAACTAGGTTACGTAGCGTGAAGCATGCGAGCGACGAATGTAATATATGCTTAGTTTGTAATATTTCTAATATAATATGGAAGCCGGCTGCGCCCGCCGATTTAGTTCTGTATACGGAGTCGTGAATAAACCATGGTACTCAACACTTGCGTATAATTGTCCATCCTCATCTTAGGTAGTAGACACCACATCTATTATTACCTAAACCCGGGTATTCCGGAAGTTGTACGGAAGCACCTCGTTAAACTATTTTACATAGACTCAGCACTCAGAGTTGCTCGTGTAATTGTTATCAATTATTCTACTTCCTTGATAAAAGTATTTCCACCTAAAATTCTTTTACAGTATACGTCAAATGAGCAAATGGGTCACCTGATCTTAAGTGAACTCTACCGCACATGCACAATACCAGAAGAATCATGGGCGCGTTGCCGACCTTAAAGGATAGCGATTAATTAAGGAATTGGGACGGAAATTATAACATTAATATGAAGTAGCTTATACTGCCTAGATGTTGCAGTTGTATTGCGAATACAGTACGATTGTTGTGGTAAGATCTCGGGTCCGATCACCGGATCGGGTAAAAGTGGTATTGGATTTTGTAATCACAAAATACTCAGTATCAGCCCACAGTCTGGGATAGTGTCTGGTATAGTGATAGGCTTTCCTCCTATCACGTCGTGGTATAAGCTCCGTGAAATGTAGGTTTACTGGTTACATTTTCGCCAGATATCCCCTATTCATCTAACCCTCTTTAGATCTCTTATTACAGCTTAACTGCTTTGTCTCAAAATACCGCATGCATTCATATTTGCAATTTCGAATCTCCACGTTCGAAGTCATGGCACAAACGCAGTTCATTTCATTTCCAATTCGCAGTCAATCAGCGCCCGCCCTCATCGACAAATGGGTTTCCGTGAGCAAGTCAAAGGAAAGCCAGCAAAGCGCGTAGTCTGCCATATCGAATTATGTCTAGCGTTATTCAAATGTTGTTTGGGAGTATGAGTAGTTTCTTATTTGATTGAATGACGAGACGAGCAAACCGCTCGCCTGATGGTAAGCGCCACGCCTGCCCATAAACAGAAGCAACACCACACAGAAATTTCAAATACAAAGCACTATATGGCACTGAATTGCGCTCGTCACCTCGAGACATAAGATGTTAAGTCTCATAATGCCCAGTAATTTCACTAGGTTCAATGTCCTTAAAACCGAAACACAACAGTGTTTACACAATGTTGCTTGATGGCAGAAATGGACAAAACGGTGGTACCAACACAGACGGCCTCACGCATACGAGGCACCTACCACCTAGTGAATTTTTAGAGGTTTGTATTTTTTTCTGAAATATCTATAGGATCAAATACTTCTAAATTTGTACTATTAAACATCATGGTTTGATAAAAGTCCATAAAGGACGCATATTGCAGCGCAAACTATAGGAACAATGTTGAGTGGGCACTTCCTCTCGCAATAAAAGAATAATCGCTTTGTAAAAAGAATAAAACAACACAAAACATTGTTGTTCCACGTCTCACAAACAATGTTGTTTATTGATCTCTACCCGTCTGGTATAGCAGAAGTTGCTTCACGTTTTAGATGCAACACAGACGAGCGATAGTAACTGACACCATTCAATTTATCGTTATGGTGTAAGAGGTAAATTAAATTAGCTATAGCAGTTTCTATTGGTGACTGTGTCGCTGCCGTTCAACTGAAATTGCACCGACTTCAAAGAGATCTATAGAAATTGTTATTTTGGTCTTCTCAGCATAATTTTTTTGAAGCCGGTTTTGAAGTTTCATTAAAACGTATTTTATTTTAGAATTTTCAGTATCAGGTACAGTTATGGTATGTAAATTTCAAGTCAATATGACAATCGCGACGACTAAACTGTTGTCCGTTAAGGAGTTTAATTTTTTACTCCGTACTCCATCATCAGATCTTAACTAAATATATGGACCGAATGTATATGGACCAAAGCGCAGCTAAACTATATGGAATTATTGTTTTCCGGCAAAATCAGTCCTTAATTGCCGGAAAAATCGATGTATATGAAAAAAGCAAAAAAAAAATCGCCGAATTGAAAACCTTCTTAAAAAATTAGAGCATTTAAACAAAAGATAGAACGAGTATGACCAACTGTTGCTTTATTTTGATTTTTATGGGAAAGATAGAATATACAAGTAGACTCGTCCTGTGCAGATGACAGACAGCGTTGAATTGGACACCAATTCTCACAGGCTTAAACTCAGCCGTTGCCAGATCAGAATCGGTAACCAAAAAGCGTAGGTCTGACGTTAGTATAAATATAATGGATTTTGTTTTTACTGTAGATACTTAACACTAGTAACTTTATAAGCGTATCGTTAGTCTAGTAGAAACAGGATTTTTATCTCAATTACTCAAGTAGGACAGTGCTTACGTGTGTAGGATTTTAGTAACATATCACTGTATGTAGGTGCATAAAACACGGCACTGAACCGCGCTCGTTACCCCGAGACAAAATATATTAAGTCTCATAATGCCCAGTAATTTCACTAGCTTCAATATCCTTCAAACCGAAACACAATAGTGCTTACACACTGTTGCAGAAATAAACAAAGAGGTGATATCAACCTAGACGGCCTCTCGCATACGAGGGACCTACCACCTTGTATTTTTTCATAATATTCTCGATGTTTCGGAATGCTATCATCAAAAGTAAAGAAAAGCTGCTTTGTACATACGTTGATTGGCAAATTCACACTTAGTAGAGCACGATTGCTATTTGATTACCTCGGGTCGAAGCACGAGCGCTGTGAATTGTTGCCACGCATAAATATTCCCGTATTTCCATAATAAAAATCTCAAATAAATTCCAGAAACGGCTCGAAGAATTATATTTCTGAGAATCATTTTCTGATTCAGTGAGATTTTCTGGAACTATTATTTGGATGTATGAAGTTTGTTAGAAAAGATATAAGTTATTTCAGGCAATGTCATCAACGATCTATTCGATCTATTAGGATTTATGCGAGAAAATCCATGAGAAACTTAGTTAGTTATACTGTTATTAATTGTAAGCTTTAAATGTATATAATAATAGGATATGTCCGAACATACATAGTTTCACGCCTGTTTCCGATAGGGGTAGGTAGAAATAACGGATTTCCACCTGTTACGATCCTTACACACCTCTTTGGCCTCCTTCACTCTAATTAAATTCTTCATGGATGCGTCGGGTTAGGGTACTTCTGACCTGGCCTTTCTCGAGAATATCTCCGACTTGATCTACTAATAATGTCATAAGTGGTTAGATAATAGTACATGCGTATTCTTTGGTGCAATGGCAGCTAACATAGGCCGTAAGAGGAGATATTGGTTCGATTCCCGGGTTAGCCAGCACATTGTGTTTTCAAACACATTTTCTCTAGTACCATACAACAGTGCTTACACATTGTTGCTTGGCGATAAAAATTAGCCAAAAAGGTCGTACCTGTCAAGACGGACTCTAGCAAATGAGAGACATACAACCTAATAAAATAATAACAGGTAAAACCAAAAAAACAATCCGTTACTTGTAAATAACAAACTAAACGTAATATCATATTTAGTTCTGCAATGTTATAATTATATTCAGTGTTTGTTAATTACTAATACAAGGGTAGCAATTTTGTTAGTCCCGATAATCGACCTATTGCACGCTCATTAGGCCGAAATGTGGCGAATATTTTGATAGGACTCATTTTGTTTATTGGAACGTAGTTCCTTATCGCGCGTTGCGAAAGGGGGCTAGACGGATAAAATTGGTACGAAAAGTTGGCACGAAAAATTTGTCACGACATAATTTTTTTTAACTTAATTTGATATCTAGCACACAAAGTTAAAGTCGAAATTCCGTTAATAAAACAGATGGTTGTGAAACTTATGACATTTGGAAATGTAGACGCGGTTTGAAATTTGAATTTTTGATTATAGAACACGGCCGTCCGTTATTTTTAAGTTGATAAAAAATGCTATACAATAGCTTTACCGCGGCAGTCTCCGAGTGCCACACGTCTTTTTTTTATTTCTATTTTTCTATTCTATTTCTATGTAATTTTATGTTGTCAAACAAAAATAAAGAGACCTATTTTGTTATTTCAGTTGATAATTTGAATTTTTTGCAATTTGTGTCGATTCTACATTAGCCGAAGGAACTTCGTTCCTACCTGGTGTCCCACGACACACACCAATTTTTTTGTGAATTCGTAATGGGTGTGTCATGCCTGATTTCCCTTTGATGTCTATCACAATTGAACATTTCATTTCAAAATTTAAATGGGTTGTTACCACTGTCTCATAGAATATCAACGAAAAGTAGCGGCTTGCTGCTGCGTTTCGTGTGTTAAGTCAGGTATCCGGATGCCCGAATCCCCCTCCCCTTTCCAATCCCTTAATTGCCCCTTTCCTTTAAGGTTGGCAACGCGCCCATGACTCTACTGGTATTTTGGGCGTACTTGGACGGTGAAGATCACTTATCATTGAGTGACCCACTTGTTCGTTTGCCGGCCTATGCTTTAAAAATCTAACTTATCGGCCCAATGTTCACGCCACGATGAAAAGTCTCGTTTTTCGCGCTATCTGTTTATGTCCATCATTCTTTTTATCGTGGAGGCCACGTTACGGTACAAACAAGAAACTAGTCTCTCATGCGCGAGGTTCGTCTATTGATTCGTGCTAAACGGTAGGAATATGCTATTCAAAACCATTAATTTCTATCTCTACTTTTATATCTACGAAATACAATAATATTGCTGCCTACTCTTCCAATCAGGCTACCTACTTCAATTACTTTTCTTAGTATGCGCAGTTCAATGTTTTTTATTCTCATTATTACGTGTTTACTATTTACTTATTTTTTACCTTCTTTATTTTACTTTCTTCTGAGACGGTACGACTTCAAAGAGTGTTTTCTTTGAATACACTTGGTGCTTGATCTCGATTACAAGAAATTGAAGCAATAACATAGCGTTACCATATTATTCAAGTTTATCATTTTAACCCCGAACAAAAACGGGCTGTTACAAGTTTGATTTCTTAAGGTACAAGTTGGAAGCGGACGACATGACGCAGCAGCAGACGACGTGTAGTCGCTTCATGTCGTCACGACACGTCGTTACGACGTGTCGCTGCAGTCATGATTTCGAACCCGACTGCAGACGGCAACAGCAGATGAAATCCAGTTGGTACCGAGTGTTCCGTGAAACAAGATGCATTTTTTTATATATTTTATTAGAAGAGGAAGAAGACTATGATGACTTGTTTTTGTTGTACTTGTACAGAAAAAGACGAGAAGCCATACGGCCTATGTTTAAATGCAGAACAAGTGAGGGAACCTATTCAATATTGATTAAAAACCATTTAGAAAGCGATATTAAAGAATTCAGACAGTATTGTCGTTTGAATCTTGAAATTCATTTTGAAAAGAAACTCGCTGGACGTGTCGTCAGCGGCACTACTGATCCGCGGTCGGACGACACTGGCGTCTGCCGCTCGACGACGCGTCGCTAGCTTCGTGTCGCTGACTACGGATGTAATTTCATAGAAATACATAGAAACCAGTAGTGTCGCTGCGACACGTCGTCTGCTGCTGCGTCATGTCGTCCGCTTCCAACTTGTACCTTAAAGTCTGAAAGAAAGAAATATTGATTTGTACATTAACGTCAACATCAATAGTTAAAAATACATTCTTGACACTATGCATTATTAGGCACAAATATTATTAAAAATACTCGTATCTAACTGTGGGGTCAGGACTATGTAAGTGACTTTTGGGTGTACTTATTTATTATTATTATTATTTATTTATACAGTGTCATTTTGACACCCTATACTTAAATGAAACCATGTGTAGTGTTCGTTAATACAAGTACTTTGAGCTAAGACACTTTCTTATTAAAGGCAAAATAAAAAAATAATATTTCCTAACAAATTAAATGCCGTTAACATTAGATTAATTTTAAACAGTCTGTATACGCGCGCACACACATATAAAACTCAACATACACACCCGTCATCGAATGAATGAGACACACACACATACATTACCATTAAGCTTGGAATACATGTCGGACGAGCTTAGGCCAACACGAGTGTAGGTAAATTAATACAAGGCAAGCGCTAGTGCCTAGACGTTCGGCAAGTTTATCGAAAACCAATCGAGTAGCCGGCTGTGAAGCGAAAGGCCGCGGGTTCGATCCCTGGACCGAGACAAATGTTTATGTGAACCACAAATATTTGTTTCCCGAAACAAACCCAGACCCCGGGCTGGGTGTTGTGAGACCAAAAGTCTCTCGTAGTTGCTGATACCCACGATACTATCCTGATACCCAAAAATACTATCTATACGTTGGTGTTAGTCATCACTCGGCAGCATGTATTGCGAGCTTTATACCGTCAAGGTTAATGTGCCCGTTTTATAAAAACGCCAATCGTACAGAAGGCAAACGGCGCAAAATAGTAATTAGGAATTGAAATAAATATTAGCTTACCCTATGAAATGTAATAAAATCCTAAGTAAAATCGAATCTTGTAACTTTTATAATGATTATTTGTTTTTAGTCAAATTTGTGTTACCTATTTATAGATATGTGCATTTCACAAACACATTTTTTTTTACGTTTTGTCATTATCAATCAACTAAGTAATACTGTCGCAACTTTTTCAGTGAATGTGTCGAGAGCGTCTTTGTGAGTCTGAGACGTATTTTCATATGTATGAAGTTGCCCTTCTTAAGCGTTTGTGTTTTATAATAACATCGTCAGCTGTGACATTTTATTTAATAGAGTTAAGTGCAAAAACCGTACAGCGTGATTTAAAAGGCTCAAAACTTAAATCACGTTTTTTGGCAAAACTACTACAAGCTCAAGCCTCATGTTTGGTACAAGGTAAGCAGAGGCGATGACGAATATGTGGTTTCATTTAGTAACAGGGTGTCAAAATAACACTGTATACTTCTATGTCTGCTTGTGGTACCTGTCATAGCCCCTAGTGATGGACTCATTTGAAACTAATGGCCAATTTGATTAAGAACAAACCAACACTGCTTATGGGTATGGCTGAGGGGAATGTGAACAACAAAAATTCATATAAATATACCAACTATAATAATTAATAAAAGATTTTGCCAGTAGCTGCGCTATCGAGCCTGTTGGTACGGTTGAGATTGTGTGATAGGTTACACAAGAAGTATGTTTGAATGAGGCTTTTTAAAAGGTGATTTAATCGAGATGGCTTTTTGTATTAACACATAAATGGAAACCGATGTGGAATATCGGGTGGCGCAAATCCCTTCTCCCTATTTCCCATCCATGCCTTAATTATCCCTTTTCCCTTATAGTCGGCGACGTGTTCCGTTTGACTAGTATTTATGGGCGGTAGAGATCACTCACCATCAGGTGAACTTGCTCATTTGCCAGTCTCTGCCATATAAAACCCTGGTAAATGTTATGGGATGTACTGTTAACGAAACTCATTCTATTTTAAATTCCAGGAAAATCGTTTTCCCTGGCAACACCGGAAGTAAGACATCTCAAATTCAGATTACAAACTTGTTTGATGTTACGCTATGAATTATGTACTCGAATGCTTTAGCATGTTTATTTGCGAGTGTTCTTACGTTGTTTATGCTTATTACGCGATTTGATGGGTTACATAACGTGTGAAGGGTTTTTTATATGGATTTTTATTGAAACTCATTTTCGTTACGAGACGTATAAAAATACGCAGAATTTGTATACAAAGGGGTTTGTGATGAAAGCATTGTCGTGTATTGTATTTAAATCATTCTTTTTTATAGCACAGGCTAGCAAACGAGCAAGTGGGTTACCTGATTGTAAGTGATCTCCACCGCCCATGTACGGCCACAATTCCAGAAGAATCATGGGCGCGTTGCCGACCTTAAAGGAACGGGGTAATTAGGGATTGGGAAGGGGAGGAGGATTTGGGCCTCCGGATATCTCACTCACCGTACGAAACGCAGCAGCAAGCCGCTACTTTACATCGGTTTTCTGTGAGACAGTGGTAACGACTCGGTCGAGCCGGCCCATTCATGATGTAAACAAAACTGTCTGCAGCGTGGCCCTACAACTTGCATTCGTGGCACTGTGGATGTATAGCAGGTTGAGAAATTAAAAGTCGCAGGATCGATCACTGAGACAAATATATGTGAGTTCTGCGAATATTTGTGTCAAATATCAGTGTCAAGTCTCCTGCAGTTTTTAATATCCATGACATAAAATATCTACAGGTCTGTATGGCGCCGCCATAGGTAAGCGTGTCAAGTAAAGATTATTTTCATGACCGACCTTTTTTTTATTCGAGCACGGCAAATTGACTCCACTACACCTAATGATAAGCGTAGTGCTGTCCAAAAAACTGGCGATAGATCGCACAAATGAGGCAATCAGAATAATTTACTTAGTTTGATCTAATATAAAAAAAAAATGACCATAAGTGTATAAAGGTGCAGTCAATGGCAACATTTCTACGTATAATTTGCGACAGTAGCGACATCTATGGAATTACAGAGACGTTACCAAAAAGAAACACATCCAATGAAGTTCCAATAATTAGTAATAGATGGCGCTTATCACGATTAACAACAATATACCTTTTTAAATCTAAAAATTATGTATATTTTTATTTAACTGCTTGAGTTCCTGCTATCTTGGTAGTTCCAGACTCCAGCTGAATGGGAAATAAGGCAATACGTGGCATAAAAATGACGAAGATTACTTTAATCATCCGTAAATTTTACTAACAACTTTCGGGAGTTTCAGTTCTAATATGTAGAAATGTATAGGATGGGGTTGGTTTTGAATCAACAGGTACTAAACGCGTCGAATTAAGAACCTCCTCCGTTTTCTTACCGGTTATTAATACTAATATTATTTATTAACCGGCTCTGAGTGGTATTAATATTGTTTTGGACAAACGTGACGCTTAAGTACCTACCATCAGGTGACCTGCAGACTGGTCTCGTCATTCAGGATACTTACAAGCATATACACTCACGGCTATAATCCCCGAAGGAGTAGACAGAGGTGTAACCCGTACACTCACATTCCGCAATCCGCAGAGCTTGTTTCTGTCCCGTGATGTGGGAGGAGGCGAGCCTATGGCCATACCAGGCACAAATTCCAGACTCACACTGACCACTAAGAGAAAAATCCAATATCAATTTTACCCGACCCGAGGATCGAACCCGAGACCTCAACACAGCAGTCGTACCGCATAAGCAATACAATTGCGCCACCGAGGCAGAATACTTAATTGAAAAAAAAACAGGCTACCGACATACTTTCCAAAATATATAGATTTATAGCTTTTGCTCGCGGCTCCACACGCATAAAACGGGAAAGAAAGTAGCCTACGTCTTAAGTTATCCAGATCACACAGATAGACTCCAATATATGCGCCACGGAGGCTGTCAAATATACATAATCGAGTTGCAACTAGCACTGCACAGCACCACCATCTCGAAGCGATGATCGATATGACACAGTAAACCAACGTAAAATAGCAGCGTACATTTGTGTTTCGTGCTGCAAGTAAAATTACCGTAGGCCCCTCCCATTCCCGATCCTCATTCCTTTCCTAAAGTGTAATAATGCATGCACGATTCCTCTCGTTTTATAATATTTATTCAAAGTGGTCTTATTCGCGTAGTATTTGAAGGCATAAATACTTATTATTTATTTCTTTTCCGAGTTGCATCGGCCTGGGTCACGGGTTAACAAAGTGATAACTCAGGGACGTCCACCTCCATTAAAAAACCCATAAAACGGCTATTTAATGAAGATACCACTGAGCTCTCCCTTCTCGTCAATGTCTCATTTACCGCGCCACGGAATTAAGCATTCGTGACGTCTGGCGTGTCGTCATTCATGAGGTGTAAAATAACAGAAACTTTTTAAATCAAACACATAAATGCTATAAAAATCACAGTCGTTTATTATTATCAATAATAATAATCATAATAAATACTGGTAATTATGATATACACAGAGATTTACCCAAAATGTAGCGCAATCAAATCGTATCATTAAAAACACTAATAACTAGAAAATATGTTGAAATGGAATACAATTCGTAAATTCTAAGTTTTGTGAACATTAATAAATACAAATGAGAGATATCAATAAGGAACATAAAAACGTCATGGGCCCGATTTCCTATAAAAATTCGAAACCTAACCCTATCCTATGTTATGTAAAAACATCTATACTTAAGTCCTGCGCCCTAATAAGCTAATGTTTATAGAAAACTATCGTGTCTACGTCGAACAATCACCATCCATCATTTACAGCCACAGCAGACAAAACTAAAAGCCATGCTACGTGCTGTCATTATAAAATACACGTGACGCGCTTTCGAGTCAAACTTCTTTTGTTTCTAGTGTTTGAGCATCAATGAAATATCAAATAATATCAATAGTCTTGACTATATGAACAAGATTAGCTTTGGTGAGCAAGGTGGTCGTTAATTGTTCTATTGAGCCAATTTAGGATTACATTGCCCTAATTTATTATGTGAGTCTCTATAGTCTAAAACCAAGACGAACTAATTATAGTTCATTGTTAGTAGCAATCATTATGCTGGTATAGTAAATGAACCTGCTATGACTGAGATCTTGGTAAAATTCTCCTATTTCTAGTAACTCTTGAGATTAGTCTACTTCTTTAGAATAATAAATTGAGTATAATTCCACTTTATACTTTCAGAAACAAAAGAAATTTCACTCCAATATACTCAACACATTCACACAGCTAGCAAATTAAATTCTACCTCGTTCTTAAACTCCCTCTAGCAGGGCCGGTAGGTCATCTGACACTAGGGGCGCCATATCTTAAGCAAAGGGTAATGATACTCCTACTAGACTGTAGTCTACCAGCCCTGTTCTACTCAATCGCACTTTACTCCTAATCTGGCATACTAAAATCCGGCGTTTCGGGATCCTTTCTTTCTAAAAACCTTGAGGTGTTCTATCTCACTTCAAAGCCGGGGTTGGATTCAGCTTGGATACTTCCTTGCTTCTATTCTCACAAGGTTACTCCTTTGGGGCAGTCACAGTCTGTTATTCCTTAGCATCAGGTATTAGGCCATTTACTTTAACTATTTTAGTTGCCTCCTCTTTTGGTAACTTTGTTACCCTTGACCAGATTTTGAATTTCTTTGGTACCAGATTGAATCTTCAACAATTTCTCAACCGAATTCCATCTAAAGCTGCCCCAAACACATGTGATCATAAAATTAACTGGACATTGCATATCGACATTAAAAAGCCACGCAGCCCCACTGGGCGTACTTGATCGACATGAAAAAAACAGCAGTCGCATCTTACTTTTGTGCATGAATCTACTGCATCATCTTCAACTTGAACCTTAGCACTAAATAAGAGACTATTCTTATAAAAATGAACAAAGCGCACAATGCACCAACGTCGATCCAGAAGTTCGCATGGTCCATCGTCATCTCTTTGAGGAACATATTGGGGTTCCTGAAGTGGCAATAGGGTTCGGAGCAGTAGAGTTTTTTTCTACCATTGCCGTACACCGCGAGCATGGCGCCTTCGAAACCGTAGCGTACGTAGCTGAGATATGTAAGCCATTGGAGGTAGCTAGGGATGGCGTTGAAGTTGACAAAGAAACCAGAGAAGAGTACCACTGGAATGGTAGTGACAGGACCAAGATAGACACCGGTCTCTATCTTCATGGCGGCACCGATGAGCAGGCCTAGCGACTGGGCCACCAACGCCGTGAGGATGTTGATGGTAGTGAACATGATTACTCGATCGGTCTCCATCGGCTGGCCCGTCATGAAGTACACTATCATTACGTAAACGCCGCTGAATATTATCTGGAACAAAATAAGTTATTACGTTTATTTCTAATACCAGGTTTCGCTCGCGACTCCGCCCGCGCAAATGGCCTTTCCCGGAATAAAAAGTAGCCTATGTATCCAGATCATGATCTACCTGTGTGCCGTTAAGGCGTGATTGTTTTACAAACATCCAAAGTGAAGTTTGGACAGTTTTTAAGGACAATTATTTTCTTAATAAATCTAGAGAAATATATAATTTCTCTCTGAATCTACAATACACTCTGATATTAATTTTATGAATGACCGCAATCTCTTGACGCAAATGTGTATCAACGCTTTAGCATTATTTTTTTATCCCGCCAGGCAAAGTGAGTATCACAACACACTTCACCTGACGATTATACAATGCAGATCGATTATAATATAAGGTAATGTAATTCAATTGTAAAATTAGCAACCCTAGTATAACTTTACTTAAATTACAACTCTTCAGAATAATTATGATCTATAAAAAAACATATATTTACCTGGAACGGTAGATCTGCTATAGTTTTTGCGAAGTAGAAGGCTTTTAACGAGTACCAATAGTTCAGATGCTCTCTCACAAACACGCTCATCTCTGTTGGGACTGAAATAAAAAAAAAATTACATTATACAAGAGAGATTTGAGAATAATAAAACAAAGAATGGTATAAAAGAGACAATTCAAAATGTATTTTAACAGGCCTGAAAAAATGGTATCATATTGTTGTTAATTTTGGCCCAAGATAAATAGGTCGGCTATTTAGAGATCGCTTACTGGGATAGCATTAATCTGTTGCAGGAAACCAATTCATGGACGGCGGTGACTCACTGGCACATTTGCCCGCTTCTCTCTAAATAAATGATAAGAATATTGTGCAAATACTCACATGTTAAAATGGTGGGCATCATAGCAGTGAACATAGTAAACATGACAGTAAAGAATATACATCCAGCATTGCTCATCACTTTAGCAGCGTCATTTCCTATGTCATAGTACAAGAACCCGATTAAGAGACCCACAATAGTGTGCGAACATAGCCTTAAATGCGTCAACGTTTGATCCCGAAGGATACTTCTGAAGGTCCTCTTTAATAATATCCAAAATTGCTTCCATCCAGAAGTCGGGAATCCAGTCCTGACGGGTTTTTTGTTAAAACTTTCGTTGGAGTCCAAGAGTGAGGTAGTGCAGGTAACAGGAGCAAGGTTAGTCGAGTTGGGAAGGTTCTGTTTTTCAGAATTAAGTACTGGCTCTGACATGTCTATCACAGTGCAGGTGGGTTTATCTGAAAATAAAGGGTTTTCGAAATTTATTATTTGCATGTGAGTTTAGGGAGGTAAGTCTTTTTTATACATTACGCTCTGCACTAAACATATATGTGATTATAAACTTTGTTTTTTACAGAGGGCAATGAAGAAGCAAGTGTGTCACTTGATGGTAAGTGATGAAAATCCTAGAAGCTTTCTCGAATATAAAAGAAAGGAGTACGTAATTAATAGATTAAGAAGTAGACAGGAGATTTGGACTTTCGGATATTTTGCTCAATATACGAAATGCAACAGCAAGCTGTTAGTATACCTATCAAATACTATACCAACGTTAGATGTAAACTCTAAGTTTTAGACTATTTAAAAAAAGAACTAACCATCGTACTCAGTGACGTTGCCAATTGGTCGATTCTTATTATCGATTAAAGCCCTATTTAGACGCAGAGTTTTTCGTATGCAAAAAAAAAATAAAAATAAATAATAATAATATAAATAAAGCAAAAATATAATAGAAAACCATTGTTTACGAGGCCGTGACACAAAATTATATTTTCAAACTGTATGACGAAACCTCGTAAACAAGATTTTTCTATTACATTCTCGTAAGTATCATGCGATAAACTCGCTCTTTCTAAAAGGGACTTAATGCTTCGTTGCTTAGCATTTAAATGATCTCATTTAACGTCTTTGAGGAATTATATAATCCTATGAAATAGCTAATTGACAATTCCAGTTAATTGACGTTGAGTGTAGCGGTTAGACTGGTTCATAAATTATTTGTTATTTATAGACGCAATTAATGTGAGAAGTAAACCTTATGAAAAATAACTTCGATAGTTCAATGTCGACAGTCTCACCTATCACTATGGCGAGAGCTTCAGCTTTCTGAGCATTATTCTTGCTGTTCTGGTTGTTATAGTTGATGTTCTGAGGAACTGATGACGTAGAGGATGACGATGATGATGATGATTGACCGCGGCCGCAGTTCCCTTTGTTCACAGCCATCACCAGTTTATGGACCCAGTCACCGTGCTCTCCGGTTGCTACTTCCATTACTGGAAAGAAGAATTACTATGGTTAATATTTTTATACGTTAACTACATGACAAGCCTATTATGTCACTGACATGATGGCGGCCTCAGAAGCAATGCCATCCAGAACTTCGATTATAGAATCATCTTTAGATATCAGATGTGACGCTTCGTACTGACCATAAAATATACTCGCTCGAACGTCCTTAAAAACCGCGCCTTACAAATCAAGCAGTGTTGGAAAGCATACTAGATATTCCAATAGGAAATTGTGATGACAAAGAGTACATAACTATTATATTTTTCTTTATTATTAATTATAATTTATAATTATGCATTTGATCCATTTTGAACTAATTTTTAAAACCTGTAATAAAACAAAAATACGAGACTATTGGTAAGCGAAATTTCTACTAAACCATCTAAACTATTCTCAAAATAATTTAAATGGAAATATAAATTTGTGAAATCATAAAGAAATACAACCGAATCTTTTTTTTAGGTTATGATGCAACTAAGTGTGATCTGAAGGGCCCTCGGTCAAATTTCATAACTAGTTTTCGTGTCATGTGATGACACTACCAAAGGTTTTATTATTCCAGTTTTATCTCCATGTCTACGTTTTTTAGAAGAGGTAAGTAGTTTTTAGATAGTGTTTTTTTGGGATTTTTTGTTTGTGCTGATGGAAACAAGTTTGAATCTAATTTTAGTAAATGTGGATCGGCCTGTTATATTTTGTAAAATCTGGAAGGCCAAGGAGTGCAAGGAGAATATAAATTCATAGTTAGCGTTTATATCCAAATAATAATTAAGATCAGCTGAAAGGAAAAGGGAAGAAAAACTGAAAGGGCGTCCTGATCAGAAAGTGTTTAGAATAGGTTAAAATTTTGAACATTATGTACAATGGAAAGCCAGAAGAAGATAAAATCATTTAGTTATGAAACTATCGGCCAAATGCTGGAACATCGTTAATTTTGTATTGCCCAATAACCGTGTTGTTTGCTTTAAACATGTGTTACAATAAACACATTTGTTCTGTTTCACGTTCAATAACAGTGAAATTGTTCTACATTGTACGGTCGTAAATATGAACCAGTTGTTTTAAACTTATAGGTTCCTACGTCACAAGTACTGTTTTTTAATGGTAGAGTCAATTTTGTCTAAGGCATTAATAGGCTGGCTCGA
The DNA here is from genome assembly GCA_949126905.1 of Amorpha juglandis. Lineage (NCBI taxonomy): Eukaryota > Metazoa > Arthropoda > Insecta > Lepidoptera > Sphingidae > Amorpha > Amorpha juglandis. Next base: position 16,479,098 of record OX421374.1, on the reverse strand, counting down.
CTGAGGTGGTACCACTACTGGCGAAATTTTAAAATTACTGTTATGTTAGTTAAGTGCATATTTCACGATGTCCAATTTAAAGGTATTAAGATTATTATATTTAGCAAAATATGAAACAGCAAAATACAAACTGATGAAGCATACAGCTTTAATTGGTGGTTAAAATTAAAATGGACACCATGCAACAGCCTCTAATGGATTTGATGAGGGACATAAAACCCTCATAATACCCGTTCCTTTTAGTATACGAATATAAAGTAACAAAAAAACATTTTGTTAAATTCTTTGATGTTGAATTACAACTTTGCAAGTTTTAATAGTCTACAAATTAGTTACGTTACGACGTATCTTTATCAATTACCAAAATGTTAAACGAAATTGATCCACATTTCGTGGAGATATTGTGTAATTTAGGTACGTTTAGAAATGGACACACATTTAGACACATTTGAAACAGAATGGTTGAAAATAGAATGGATAAAGCTATGTATGTCTGCCCTATGGAATAATTAAACATTCTTGTATCGGCTATACCAATCTTTCTTTATGTCTGGCCTTATTCCGGTTTAGTGCCAGAGTCCGCTTTCCTACTACTCCCATGTTAACTGTTACTGAATGTATTAAAATAACATAAGACTACAGTAACGTTCTTCAAAATCCTTAGCCTGAATTGAAACTGACAACTCCAATTATTAGAGTCGTAGTTTTTAATTAAAATTTGTTTTGTTTCATCATCATCATCATCAGCCACAAGACGTCTATTGCTGAACATAGGCCTCCCCCAAAGATTTCCAGACCGACCTGTTGGAAGCGGCCTGCATCCAGCGACATCCTGCGACCTTTATCAGGTCGTCTGTCCACCTTGTAGGTGGACGTCCAACGCTGCGCTTGCTAGTACGTGGCCTCCATTCCAGAACCTTTCTGCCCCATCGGTTATCGGTTCTGCGAGCTATGTGGCCTGCCCACTGCCATTTCAGCTTGCTAATCCGCTGGGCTATGTCGGCGACTTTCGTTCTTCTACGGATCTCCTCATTTCTGATTTGATCACGTAGAGAAACACCGAGCATAGCCCTCTCCATAGCTCGCTGAGTAACTGTGAGCCGTCTTATATGGCCCATATTCAGAGGCCACGTCTCAGTGCCGTATGTCATCACTGGTAACACACATTGGTTGAAGACTTTAGTCTTCAGGCACTGAGGTATTTTGGACGAGAAGACCTTGCCAAGTTTCCCGAACGCTGCCCAATGTTTCCTCAACGCTGCCAAATTTGTTTTGTTTATCAAACCCAAAACCTCAACGTAAACAAAGTAAACTACCACGGGACCAACTGAATAACTATTGTTACATCATATTTAATTTATGAATGAATTAGCATATTCGTTGCGTAATGCAACAAGTTTTTCGAATAAACATAACTTAATTTAAATAAAACCATAAAATCCATCTTACGGAAATTCTCAAAAATATTATAATGTAAACAAAATACCTGATCTTAGATGACGTGTTGACGGACAAATTAAATAGTTTTCAAGGTCTTGTCTTTTAATTTAAATTTCTTCACCTTTATAAACTACTGTCGAGGAATACTTATTAGGTATCTACTGTTAACTACCGGAATATATTAGAAACACTATTTGTGGAAATACCTTAAATAATGTCTTTATTTTTAAGGCTAACGACCAATTAAACCATTTATCAGATATATTCTGATGTCACCATACAACACTTCACTTTGGTGTTTGATATGTCAGTCAAAAATAAAGTGAACTGAACAAAACTAAGTATTTACTCAACCAAAATACACATTACAGTAACATATAGAGAGAATTTAAATAACCTAACATAGCCGTTAAAAACCGACGAATCATAAAAAGATCTAGAATTTTTATACGACACTATAATTTTTTCAATTATAGCAAAGAATTATTTCGACTAAACCAGCTTTCAAATGAAAAAAACACGCTAAATAGTCCATCAGTCTAGGTGCTACGACTCCAAAGATATATACACAATAAACTTATAGTTACGCAGCATCCAAATTTTATCATTGGCATATAATATGTTTTTGCGACCAAGTCAATGTTCTCATTTTTTATGTAATTTACTTTACTCACGAAACGTGCGACATAAACATAAATCTCACAGATGCATTCCCATAAGAAATTGGCTAAGGTGCAATTGCATATAAAGTTTTCTGAATTTAAATGATTGTCCAATTATATTATTAAGAAGTGTCTAGCCATATCGGATATATTATTAAACACGAGCATATACACAATTATATTTTGGAATTGAACTATAACAAATTATATTTGCGCGACTTGAATATCGAACTCCTTGAACTAATTAGATTCACTGCTTAAATACACCACCGCTCGGCCAGTGAAGAAATAGAGAATACAAAATAAATTTTATAACTATGAAATATAAACTTACCATAATCAGCTGGATTGTGGTAGCTCGGACAATGCAAGCTCATGGACGACAGGAACGGTACCAGTCCGGTCACTTTTCCCTGGTATATGCATTGTCCGTCGGTCAGCGTGTATAAGAAGTCGAACATCTCAAACAGACGAGCGGACGGTTGGTGGATGGTGCAAATTATCGTTCTACCACCTCTCGCCAACGACTTCAGCAAAGATATGCATTGAAAACATGACGAGCTGTCCAATCCAGAGGTAGGCTCATCGAAAAACATCACAGGAGGATTGTTAACTAACTCTAGAGCTATGGACAACCGCTTCTTCTGCCCTCCAGATAGATTGATGGTTCTTGTATCTCCAGCTTCTACTAGCGACAGCATTTCCAAAATCTCATCAATCACAATCTTCTTGGCAGTTCCTTTCATATCTTTCCCCAATTTTAAGTTAGCTGAGACGTACATCGCCTCTCTGACTGTCAGATGAGGTAACAAACAATCGTCTTGCATGATGTAGCACGATAATTTCCTAAATCTTCTTAGATTTCTCTCTTTGCCGTTTATGAGTATAGAGCCACTGACGTTGGAGGTTCTGAAAAAAATTGATAATAAACAATTCAGAAGAATTTGGCGGATGTCCAATACAAGTATTTTCGATAGCTAATTAGTCATTATTTCAGTGTTTTATAATTATGAATGAAGTCATGCATCGCCGATGCTAGAGTTTAGATTAATTAGTAACACAATTTATGGACTTCATTTGGAGCATGGCGTCACTAGTAAAGTATTATTTTCTGTACAAATTCTTCAATCACTACTACTGCTAGCACTATCTAAACGAGCTTAAAGAGCAGAATATCTATAATCATAACAGAGGAAAATGAACAAATATTAATTTCTTGTATGGTTGCGATTTAAATAAAATATTTCTGCTCACGCATCATTAAAAACGTTACTAATATGCCAATAAATTATCTGTAATTTTATAACTTTTTTTATGATTTAGAGTTTAAACAAAACTATGCTATTCTCTTAATATAAGAATGTAAGCATAAATAATGATCATAATTTTGCCGGAAGAACGTTCTCGAATATATTCGGATTTCAGATTTATTTACACATAGGTGGTATCTGGCAAATGATGATTCATGACATACTCGCTGAATCAAAGATAAATAATTTATAATTAAAACACGCTGGAGGTATACATTTTTCATCTCTTGAATTCAATATTATTAAAGCCACAGAATAATTTTGTTTAAGAATTTTAATCCTCAATTATTATAAAACATGTAGTTTCTTGGGTCTTGGTCTATTACAACCTGTGATTCACCTCTATGCAGATCTCGACAAAATTGAGCGCAATGACATTTATTACCCGGAACTAACCGTCGTGTCTTGCGACAGTGAAAGTGAAAATCAAATCGAAGGTTATTCGGGTCAATTTGCTTGTAAAATAATATTGTTCAATATGGAAATGGCTGTTTGAATTTTTTACTTCCATTTCCGAATTTGCCAATTGTACACACGAAATGTAATTAGGTGAAAACTCAGTCACAAATTCGATTCCAACCCTGTACCAACTAGTCTCTGACTAATATTACCTCTTCAGGAACATACATATTGTACCAGTAAATAAATTTCAACACATATCACACAAGATACTTACTTATACCCAGCTAAAATGTTCATAAGCGTACTCTTGCCGGCACCAGAAGGTCCCATAATTGCCGTCAGTTCTCCAGACCTGAATGTGCCATTGATACACTTGAGCAAAGCCTTGTACCCCCTTTTCCGACCTTCACTCACGGAGTACGAGAGTTCGGAGAACTCAATGTCGACGGGCGGCCTCTTCGGAAGGTGCGTGAGGGATGCCATCGGCTTCTTCTGGTCTCCGTAGCCATTGGGTATCTTTGGGACTAGATTGGTCATTCCTGCAGTACCGGCGCCACCGTTGCAGAGGTTAATTTGTGATCCGCTGAAACAATGGAGATAATTTTTAAGGAATATATTTTATTGTGAATGTCTTTGTATTTCTGTTTCTGTGCCGGCAAACGAGCAAGTGGGTCACCTGATGGTAAGTGATCTCTACCGCCCATGTACCCCCACCACCAGAAGAATGATGGGTGCGTTGCCGACCTTACAGGAAAGGGATAATTAGGGATTGGGAAGGGGAGGGGATTTGGGCTTCCCGATATCTCACTCACCGTACGAAACGCAGCAGCAAGCCGCTACTTTACGTCGGTTTTCTGTGAGATAGTGGTAATGACCCGGTCGAGCCAGCCCATTCATGCTGTAGACAAAACTGTCTACAGCGTGGCTCTACCACTCAAAAATACAGTATATCGTATCGACTTAACGCACATAAATTAATTCTACTGACTATTCAATACTTCAACTACCTACACCAATATTTCCCCCAAAATTGGTGGTAAATATTACAAAATATTTGCGTAATTCTAAGCATACAATACTTTTACTAACATGTGAAGTTCACGAGTCAAAATCGCAGCTCAAGGATGTGTGTTTAACATAAAATCGATGTGAGGACACTTGGTATATACTTCACAGAATAAACTTAGGAGTTTTACGTCTGGCACTTTGAATATGTAGGTAGGTGCCTAATACAGTTTGGATGTAAAAAGTAGTTAACTATCTAACTATAGTAATCCATATTAATCAGTTGATTCTTATAGAGTAAATCAGCACATTCTATTGACAAGTCTATGATCAAAAGATTCTAGTCAAATGTTTAACCAGGTTCAGAAAGAGGAACTGGTAAAGTACTAGGATCAGTACAGATCCTAGTAATACTCTGCCCTATTAGCTCCATGGGGTGGTATACTAGGCGACTCATAAGCTTACTGGTTGCCCTGCCTACACCTCTAAGAATACAGCTAAACAGATTATTTGCTTATGGTATCATTAAATTACAACAATTATGCTTATTTCCAAACGATTTTCAATTCGCCCAACGTTCCTAAAATCCAATTTTAACTATAAAAAGCAGAATGAATCCGGCAGTTGTTATTCAACGTTACGTGCTGGCTGGCTGCCAACTGGCCTGTACTATTGAATTTATCCACCATCGACCAGACAATCTGAATTCTAACTTAATCCCTTTCAACAAGGTATCTATGCCAACGAAGAGGATAGTAGTAAAGGTTCGCTATGCAAATGAAGGGTTTCGCTTATATACAGTCGGCCGGGTCGTTAACAGTAATGTTTTGGGAGGGTTTAATGGATTTAGAAGAACTGGTGAATATTTTAGACAATTCAGAAACCATTGTAGTTGCCAACGAGGTAAGTAAGATTGTTGTAATTATTTTATCAATAATGGTCGTGGTATAAAATCTTTATCTAAAGTTTTGAAAGAGCTCTAGAAGTTATGGCCAGCAATGAATAGTCCATTAGACTATGGCTCAAACCCTTTTCTAAGTACATAAATTGAATGAATATGAACAACAACTAGTGTGACTTTATAATGCTACCAATTCTATTTCTTCATAAGTATATGATCGTGGTTTATATAACTGGGTACACTGTACCATCATGATAGATATATAGTTTTAACCTACAATCGCTACAACTACTGTTGAATAAATAAACATTCCAAACACCATCTTGACAGCATCCGTGGCGCTAGGATGAGTAGCCGGCTGTGAAGCAAGAGGCCGCGGGTTCGATCCCCGCAGCGAGATTAACATTTGTATGATCCACAAATATTTGTTTCGGGGGTCTGGGTGTTGTGCGTCCGGATGTTTTTCGTAGTTCCTGATACCCACGACACAAGACTCGTATCTTACTGTGGGGTCAGGACTATTTGTGTGCCTGTTGGGTGTATTTCTTCTATGTCTTTCGAAACCCAACCCACACCTCCACCTAAATCTCACAGACCGTAATGACAGTGATATAGCGATCTATCTGGCCGCACTGGCCCCACGTCGTTTAATATTGGCCTGACCGCCTTCCTCCAAAGAGAAAGCCTGTTGCCCTACCGACGACCATAATAGGCCCCTTAAAATCGTTTTTGACCAAACCATGACGTATAGTTTTATTCAGCTAGTTATCTTCAAGCTGTCCTTGATCTAGTTCTAAATTACAATAGAAGCGTCTATCGTTCTGTAAGGATGGCGCTCCGTGGGTCCTTTTTAAAAAACAAACACTTGTACTGCTAAAAAGAATTTATTTGGAACTGACAATTACAAACTGGACAATTATGACTAATCTAATGTACGGCTAATGTGTAAGTGCCCGGCGGCGTTAGAAACACAATTATATATACTCTAGGCTCGAGCACATGGTCAAAAGGGGCATAATGCATACAGTGCATTTTATAATGGAAAAATTGGTTATAACATCTCCCCCTTTTTGACGAAGTTATATCTTTCAAATAAAGATTAACGTAGAAAATATTGAAAATATTGAATTTCACAAAATTATGAAGAAAAAATTGTAAAAAATACAAAATAAATTAAAATATTCAAAACTTCAATATATTATAAAAATTAAAATCAGCAAACAAGGTTTAAAAAATCATACAAACACAAATCAATATAAATTGCCTTAATCAATTACACAAAATAAAATAATTATCGTAAATCGCAAAAATATAAAACAAAGATGGTTAAGTCCCACGATAGAAATTAATAACATTTTAAATATTTAAATTCTCTAGAAATTACTTAGGTTCCTGTTAGATGCATCAATTTGTCTAAACATAACTCTATTTTTACCTTTATTAATTTCTATTTCCGGTAGACTCTTGATTGACTTCTTGTCGCATTCTGTTTCATCAACGAAATCGGACATTTCAATGGAAGTACTGACCTTTGTACTTATTTCGTCTTTTCTTTTATTATGGCATTGGTTAAATATTTGAATGCAACAAGATGTACTCTTACAATTAGGAAAACAACATATTTTATAAAATTTGTATAAAATAAAAATAAAAATGAGCGAAATACATATGTAAGTGAGTGTAGAATAATAATTACCATATTTAACAATATGAGATTGATTCTCACTTCGACGGATTTCATTTTCTAGATGATCTAATTTATGAGAGGCCAATTTCAATGTTTCTAAATCAACATTTGCCAAAGTGATTGGTGACAATGAGTGGTAACTTTCGTTTATAATTTTATATTTGCAACAATCATCTTCAATGATATTATAATTAATTGTTAACTGGCTTGGTAAAACGGTTTTGTAGTTATGAGATGAATAAAACTGTAAAGTTTGGAAATATGCAATACAATCATTTTCTAAAGACAGAATGCCAGTTCCTTGCAATGTGTAATCAGAAACTTCGTTATTACATTTTATTGTCAACTTATTTTGTTTAGATTGTACATAAATATATCTACCATCATTAAGTTTCTGCCATACGTTAATATTACCATAAATCAACTTATAATCACAAATTTCGGGAAGTGACAAGGTAACTTCTGTTAAGAGCTTAGTTTCACAAGTTGGATTGTTGACTGTCGATAAAATGGCAGTTAAAGGACAAATAATATAATCGTTGTTTACATTCTTACAATTATCTATGCTATCAAATAGAGTATAACTTAGTCTATCATCCGTTACGGCAACATATAACTTAGAGGGATGAATTAAAACATATGTTTGAAAATGTTTTTCTTCATGTGGTACAGGCAATGGAAGATTCTTATAAACATTAAACTTAACTGGATTAATTAATGGTATTTTAATCACAAATACTAACTTATTGTTATAAAAATAAGAGGTCAACGTCGATAGATCCATAATAGTGTGAATATTTAGTAGTGACAAAGTAACTGGAAACTCTGAATTTCTTTTAGTCACACTATTGGAGAGTTCCTCATACAATTTAGTTGGAGTGATAATATAAGGATGTAATATATTAGCTTTTGAGAATAATATTGAGTTCAAAATAGTATCTAGAATATTAGAGATTGACAATAGAGATCCTTCAATAACATTAAATATTGAATTAATTCTTTCTACATTAATTAATTTTGTGTGCATCTTAGAATTTTCGGAAAATATGAAATCTAATTTTTCAATCTGTCTATTTAACTTAATCTCATTATTATTTAATTTTTGAATAGATACGTTAAAATTGTTAATAGTCGATTGTACAATATGAATATTATCTTTCATCATAGAATATATTTCACGTTCATTATCCTGACATACTGTAATAGCTTCATCGTATTTTCTGGCGTCGTCAGCGTCCAGAGTTCCGAAGAAAAATTTAAGAATCTCGCCACCGAACTCAAGTGCTCGTTTGCGTAAATTTGGCGGATTTTCAACAATAAGATGCGAAAGAGATTCGTATTTTAAATTATTGGCATTTATTAATATTTCTAAAGGATTAATAGTATCCTTACAGTCAAGATTCACATCAGCAAAATTTTGAGCTTTATCGCAAAATAAGGAAATGCTTTTAATAGATTCCTCAATTTTTTCTAAGTATGGCTTTATAGGTAGAAATTCTAAGTAAGTTACTACATTCCAATAATCGTCATAAAAGTAAGCAATAGAGGTAGGGTCGAAATATATTCCTGGACCATGTGATATAGGTTCAATGGGTTTTGAAAGAAATAGACTCGGGTTGAGCAGAAATCTGAAACAATGACATAAGAGAGTAATGTTACGCTGGCTTAATTTCATTAATATGATATTTTACGTGTTTTCGATTAATGCAGAGAGTTACATTATTTTTTCCGTGTGTTTTGATAATTTTATAAGGGCCTTTCCAGACCGGGGATAAGGCTTTGCGTAACCTGTGGTGATATTTTAAATATACCAAATCACCAGTTTTGTAACTCTTTTCACGAGATGTAGAATCGTAATACCTTTTAGAAGATTCTTTACTTTTATTCATGTATTCAATAGCTTTTTCACGGGAGTATTTCATCCTATACTGCAGAGCACGAATATATTCTTGGTATGTATTATTATCACTAGACCCATAAACACTACTAGGAATAAATGGTTTATAACCGTATAACAACTCAAAGGGTGTGTATTGAGTAGTGCAATGTGGAGTCGTGTTATACGATAAGATAGCGGTTGCCAGATAACAATGCCAATCATCTTGATTATCATTAATAAAAGATCTTAAATATTCCTTAAGGGTTGCGTGTGACCTTTCAAGAGCACCATTAGTTTGGGGATGATATGGTGTAGAAAATAGTTTTTTTACTTTAAGAATATCCGTTAATTGTTTGAATAGCTCGGAAGTAAAACAAGTGCCTTGATCTGTTAGTATAGTTTTACAAAAACCAAATAATGAAAAAAAATGAATAAGGTTACGTGCAACTTCATCTGTTGTCGATGTTATCATCGGATAAGCACATGAAAATTTTGTCAAGTCATCCTGAAGGGTTAAAATGTATTTAAATTTCTGAAGACCTGCTTCGGGTAAAGTACCGACAATATCAAGAGCCAATCTTTCAAACGGCTTGGTACTTGTAGAAGTTATGACCATGGGTGCTTTATTTGAAGCACGTAATGGTTTATTTATTTGACACAGTTTGCAATCTTTTACAAAACGTTCTATGTCTGAGCGCATCGTTTTCCAATAATAAGAAGCCTTAATGCGATTATACATGCGCTTGATACCCGGGTGACCAGCTATTGTAGTCCCGTGGTTTTCTTTGAGAATATTTGGAATCTCCGAAGGGGTAGGATAAAGTATTTGATTTTTATAAATATGAACTTTTATGCCAGAACCGTGAAAAACAAATGAAATCATGTTGTATATTTTGGTATAATTTATCTTACTAAATGGTTCCGAAAAATCAGAAATAGCTAATTCTTTATCATAATTCTCATTTAGAATAATTTGTTTCCTCAATTCAAGTAATAAATTGTAAATAGTTTTATAACTTGTTTCATCGAAATGATGAACCTTAGTGTATAAGAAATAAAGTCGTTTATTTTTTGTACTAACTAATTGTATAGTGTCAGGTTCGCGTTCACCTGCGCGGAATTCAGCGACATCATCTAAAAATGATAGTAATTGTTCACAATGTGGCATAGAGTAGTCTAAATCTAAAGAAACTGGACAAGCGACTGTATTTTGTTTAGCCAAATGCAGACCTACGCTGTGTTCTTCAATTTGGGTATCGCAACTAGGAAGAGTTTTAAGGAATTGCTTTTTAAAATATTCCTCATAAGTAGAAATACTATCTGATTTAGAACGAGTTAGAACATTTACTGGGTAACGAGATAAGGCATCGACATTGCAATTTATTCTACCTGGTTTATAAACAATCTCATAGTCGTATTCTTCTAATTTAAGTCGCCATCTAAGTAAACGTCCACCTGGATCCTTAGCGTTAAATAACCAAGTTAAAGGACGATGATCCGTCACGATTTTAAATTTATAACCATAGATGTAAGGACGGAATGTGTTAATACCGAACAATATAGCAAGGAGTTCCTTTTCGGTTGTCGAATAATTTCCTTCTTGTTTATTTAAAGTGCGAGAAGCAAAAGCTATAGGTTTGTCTTTACCGACTTCACCTTGTGATAAAATGGCGCCTACGGCATAATTAGAAGCGTCAGTTGTAACTATAAAAGGGTTTGTAAAATCAGGGTATTGCAACAAAGGGGCTGACATTAGTTTTTGCTTAAGAGTGTTGAAAGCATGCTCTTGTTCATGAGACCAATGAAAATTAACGTCCTTTTTTAATAAGGTCGTTAATGGTTTTGTAAGGTGAGAAAAATTCTCAATAAAACGACGATAATAACCTGTTAGCCCTAGGAATGATTTTACGTCTTTGGGAGTTTTAGGTGTAGGAAATTCAGAAATTGCTTTGACCTTATCAGGGTTAGGCATAACACCATTTTCTGTAATAATATGCCCTAAATAAGCTACTTCACGGCGTAAAAATTCACATTTATCGGGCTGTAATTTTAAATTTGCCTCTCTGAATCTTGAAAATATAAGTTCAAGTTTTTGCATATGAGATTCAAGGTTATGGGAATAAACTATGCAATCATCTAAATAAACATAACAGTGAAGACCTTGTAATCCTGACAATACTAAATTCATGACCCTTTGAAAGGTAGAGGGCGCATTTTTTAATCCAAATGGCATTCTTGTAAATTCATAATGCCCTGAGATGCCATTTGTAGTAACGCTAAATCCTGTTTTTTCAGTATCTTTGGAGTCTAAACACAGCTGATGAAATCCAGATGCCAAATCAAGCGTACTAAAATATTTTGAATGACCTAGTTGATCTAAAATATCTGTTATAAGAGGTAAAGGATAAACTTCAGAAACTGTGACATCATTTAATCGCCTGTAATCAATAACAATTCGCCATTTTTGTTGTCCTGAAGCATCAAGCTTTTTTGGTACTACCCAGACGGGTGCATTCCAAGGCGAAATTGAGGGACGAATTATGTTTTGGTCAAGCATTTTTATAATTTGCTTTTCAACTTCATCCTTATGTACTTCTGGAAAGCGATACGATTTTACGTGAATGGGAGGTGAATCCCCAGTATTAATTGAATGTTTAATTACATCAGTATGAGTCAGAGACTCGCCCTCGAGGTGGAAGATATCAGTATAATTTGAAATACAGTTCATCAATGCTTTTTTTTCTTGCGAGTTTAAATGAGAACATCGAATTTGTTCAAGAACTTTCTTTGATCGGTCAAAATTTAGGGTATTTAAATTATGGACAAACTCTTGACGACGATCATCAAGACTAGACGACGGCAATTCGAAAGGAGTTAATTGAACTTGAAAATCATCGATTTCGATTTGATTTTCAGTGGTATTCAAGACTGTTACGTTAACTCTCTTGTTAGGCTTTATACTCACTATACAGTTTGCAAAAAAAACGCCTTCACTAATTTTTTGATCGAGAATTAAAGCTTGTTGTGGATCAAATATTTCTAATAAATTGGCGATCGGACATTCAATTACCATTTCTGACCGCGGTGGTATAATATAAGATTTTTTATTAAAACAAATAGGTATTTCATGACCTTGTACATTAAGGGTACTACTAGAATATTGAACATCAATTTTAAAGTGTTGAATAAAATCATTTCCAATAATTCCATCAAAATATAAATTAATTGTATCATCAATAGCATGAAATATGTAATCAAATACTATTTTCTTTGAAGATGAAATCTGATGCTCAAAATAAATGTCAATGGTTCCGAGAGATTCACAATAAGTATCATTGTCACTTAAACCTTTAATTTTTATAGTCTCGGTTCCAAGCACTGGTTGTTTTAAAAGACTCGAAAGTTTGACAATAGAAATCATAGAACCAGTGTCGATTAAAAAGCACAAGGGCTTATCGTTATAATTCGTTTTTAAATAAACATGAGGAAGGGATACATTATTATTAACATTATTAATTGAATAAGTTTTTTCATGCGTAAAATCCCTAGAAAAATTATAACTCGGTGTATCTATCCGAGGTGAGGGATTATGTTCCACTCTATTAAAATTAGAATTGGAAATATTAAATAACTGAGAGTTCTCTGGATGTTTGCTAACCTGCGTTAAACAAGATTTAAGAACACAGGGTGAAGTCTCTAAGTGTTGGTTAACCTGCGCTGAAGAAAATTTAGGAACGCAGGGTGAATGACTTCGAGTCATTGATAAACACTTAGTAGGTTGGGATTTTTTCCCAATAAATTTTGCATTAGTGTTAGTGATCCGAGTGTGAGAAAATTTAGGAACATGTTTCGTGTCATTCAAATTTTCATATTTTGGTTTCGGCAGACACGGGACCGAAACCGAATTTAGTTTAAAGTATTTTCAGCTAACAAAGATGAGTCAACAACGTGTACATTAGCGCGGCTATTGCCTGTCATATGACTCGGCGTCGGTGCTGATGCACTTGATATTGTTGGATTGCGTGAATTGTCGCGTGTTTGATTTGACTTATATTTAAGTTTGCGACATTCACTTATCAAATGACCGCGATTTTTACAATATGCACACGATTTAGTCGGGTCGAAGTTTGAACGATTAAAATAATTATTATGACCAGTATTTGAATTTGAATTAATATGATGAAAATTAGGAGAACTATGTTTGGCTTTATTTCGGTAACACTCAGCAGCTACATGACCACTCTTACTACAAATTGAACACTGTTTATTAGAGCGGCTTGATAATCGAGTCAGTTTGTATAATTTTTCCTCTTCCGTAGCGTGTGTAATCGCTTCGGATAGAGTTTTAGGATTTCTACAGCGCACAATGTGAGAGAAACTAGGGTTTAATCCCAACAAAAATGTGTTTAAAGCCAAATCTTCCATAGCGGCTAGTCTACCTATAAGCTCTGTATCATTGTTGCAACTGTAATGGATGTCAGACTGAAGCCTTGTCAAACATGATTCAACTCTAAGAGAAAATTGTGTCACATCCTCGGAAGGCATTTGCTTGCAATTCTGGAGATCAACTAGTAAATGTGTGGAATGTTTCTTCTCTCCGAAAGTTAATTTTAAAAACTGTTTTATTTCTGGCCAATCGTTAAAACGTTTTAAACAACAGGCTAGTTGAGCCTTGCCCTCGAGTTGAGACACAATATATTTACATAACACTTTTTGCTGTTCTGTACTGGCTAATGATATTGCATTTTCGCAATTTGTTAAAAATGCCGGTAATGTTTCGCGATCCCCTTTATAGGGCTTAATAAATTTGGTTAGCACTCCTAGAGTAATTTTGTCAGACATCTTTGGTTTAACAGGGGAACCACTCTCTGATTGATAATTATCCGAACAATCAGATTTTGAAGAATCGGTTGGTTCTTCCCTTTTAGTTTTAGGAGGCATTAATTATAATTGATTATTATTTACGCAGTACAGATCATCAAAAAGAAAGTACAATACATATATCAAATAAATCAGAGTAAAACGTTGTAAAATTGGTAAATATAAGAAATCAAAGAAAATAAAAATATGTAAAAATAAAATGTAAAATTTGAAATTGTTAAAATTAGATTTTAAGGTCTTTTCTAAGATCACTTTCACTGAATTCACTAATAATCACTTTTTTTAAAATTGAAAATTGGTTGACTTACACAAAAGCAGCGGCACTCACAAACATCGTGGCACGATGACGTGGACGAGCTCGACGGGCACCGGGCGACTCAGCGAGTCGTATTACGGCTACCTCGAAGTCACGTTGCGTTGTCCGTAGGGGTTCACACACGTGGTGTCCACGTTGTCCAAAGTGGGTGGTGAAGGTGGTGCGGGCTCGCACAGGAAGGGGAGGCTTACCGTCGACCACGGGTTCCGATATTAGCAGATGCGTTGCAGTTGTGATGCGGGCTCGCGCTCAGCAGCGGAGACTTATCGTCGATCACGGCGCAGTGCGGGCTTAGGCTATGTGCCCAAGGCTTACCGTCGACAGCTTGTAAAAGGACTCTTCGTCCACGGAGCTAATTGATACGGTGTCAGACGGGAACGAGTTCGCGACGCCTAACACCTAAAATCTCAGTACTCAACGATTTTCCTGAGATCCCACTTCTGACACCAAATTTGTAAGGATGGCGCTCCGTGGGTCCTTTTTAAAAAACAAACACTTGTACTGCTAAAAAGAATTTATTTGGAACTGACAATTACAAACTGGACAATTATGACTAATCTAATGTACGGCTAATGTGTAAGTGCCCGGCGGCGTTAGAAACACAATTACAGTGGATTTCGGTTATAACGACGGCTGAGGGACCACTTTAATTCGTCGCTATATCCGGAAGTCGCTATATCCAAAATAAAACCACACACACATTTTCACATTGTTGATATTGTAGAATGCGAAGCCTCAAATTTTTTACACAGATCAACATTGTTTTCACCATTTTTCAGTCTCGAAATGATGTCCACTTTTTCGTTAACAGTAAATGTACGCCTAGGAGCCATATTCACAAGGTTAAAAAACACTGTTCACTCACTGGAAATTGCTACGTAACTGATTCATAAGTTTAACTTCATACACGTGCTAAGCAGTCCTACAAAACAAACAAAGCATTTGACCATGTGTGAATGTAAACAAAGGATAAGAAAGCTTAATAGTTTTATGAATGAGTCTTTGGCCCTTTGCCTGCCGACTCAGGATTTCTGGGAATCTGTAACAAATGGTTCATAAAAATAAGTCGCTATATCCGAAATTGACGCTATATCCGAAGTCGCTATAGCCGAATGAATTTCCTACGAAAGTATACTTAAATTCAAGGGACGTAAGTTTACCGTCGCTATAACCGAAAAGTCGTTACAACCGAGGTCGTTATAAATGAAATCCACTGTATATATACTCTAGGCTCGAGCACATGGTCAAAAGGGGCATAATGCATACAGTGCATTTTATAATGGAAAAATTGGTTATAACAGTTCGATCACCTATGCTGTGACGTGCGTTTGGCCTCAAAACTATGTATGTTTG
Organism: Amorpha juglandis; assembly: GCA_949126905.1. NCBI lineage: Eukaryota > Metazoa > Arthropoda > Insecta > Lepidoptera > Sphingidae > Amorpha > Amorpha juglandis. The sequence continues at coordinate 16,463,262 of OX421374.1, read as the reverse complement.
CCAAAATAGTATGTATGCTTTCATTTCTCGTAGAAATCATTAATGTAGAAGTATCTGATGAGTTTAAGTAATTATTTGTTGTATTGAGAAAGAGGTGAGATTAAAAAGCATTTTGATGAAATCGGGTTTTGCTAGGTCTATTTACTTAATAAGACGAGCAAATTTTTATCGTGAAGCTATTGATTGGTATCGATAATGACTGTATAGCTATGAAACTCTAGTTGGCATTTTGATTAATTGTGATCTTGATATTGGTCATCAGTCATCACATACTACTCCAGTTTCTATTGCTACGGCAGAAACGAACGTATGAGTGTGCGACAAAATGTACAATATACCATGAATAGTATTTTTGTATACCATGTTAAGACTTACACACCACAAATATAACGGCACTAGACACTAGACACTGACATTACAATGAACTAATTCGTGAACATTTAACTATTACTACTTAACGGTTTGTTTAAAAGAACTTCTGTTTGTAGATTCTTCATAGGTACAAAGCAAAATTTAATAAACTACAACATACATTATAATAAAACCTCCCACGGTAATTAGAAAAACATTTATGGCTTGTAAATGGTCAAAAATATATAGCTAAAGCCCGCTTTTAAACATATGAATGTATTCAATTAGGCTCATTCGTTTAGACGCTACGGACAGATACTCACAAATACACACCCATTTTTGTCGAGTGTTAAGAACAATCATTATTGCTTGGCTAGCTAAAATTAGTAAAATCAATAATTTAACTTTCTGAAAACCTCTTCAAATTAATTCAATATTATCAACAATGACAATACCAAATGTATATTGACAACGCAAACTATGCTGTCGTTCACAAATATAGCATATTATAATAATTAAGGACACACGTTATTACTAGGAGCCAATCCAATTATATTCGTTATCTTTGATCTTATTCGCAAAATCCTCGCACGAACGTGGGTGGGGCCACATTCAATACTCATAAGTCGCATATGTTTACTTACTATTAGCTTTCTAGCAAAAACACCTGTATAAGTATTGTTTTTAATTATATAAGTATTTTTGCTTTCTTGCTTGTTTTTTTAGTAGCAAATTATTTCAAGTAGTGTAATCTAAAATTGAGAAATAGAAAAATTGAGACTGTGTTTGTTACACTGGTCATGTTTGCTTACAAAATAACTGTTTTACAGTAACCAGTAACAAATGAGTAAGTAGGTCACCTGGTCGTAAATAATTACCGCCGCCAACGAATATGTATAATGCTAAAGATTTATTTTAAATTATGGGACCGATAGTGTCGGGGAAGTTCCTTTACATTAACCGGCAATCCTATTATTCGTACGAAAAAGACCAGCAAAGTATCCATGAACTACGACATAAAATAATAGAAAATAGTTTCGATCGCAACCCGATTATAACGAGAATATAATTTACATTAAGTATCTGCAAATAGCTCAGCGGATTAGCAAGCTAAAGTGGCAGTGGGCAGGCCACATAGCTCGCAGAACCGATAACCGCTGGGACAGAAAGGTTCTGGAATGGAGGCCACGTACTGGCAAGCGCAGCGTTGGACGTCCACCTACAAGGTGGACAGACGATCTGATAAAGATCGCAGGAAGTCGCTGGATGGAGGCCGCTTCCAACAGGTCGGTCTGGAAATCTTTGGGAGAGGCCTATGTTCAGCAGTGGACATCTTGTGGCTGAAGATGATGATGATGATCTGCAAATCCTCACTGTCGCAAAACTCTCGAAGCAAATACTCCTAACAACAAGGAAATAATGTTTCCAAATTATTGTTAATTTACCTCATGAATACGTCAGGTCAAAGACTCGTCTTCGCGTCGTCGTGGCGTTGCTAATAACTATGGGCACACGGTAACCACTTACCATCAGGTGAGCCGTCAAGGACGTCAATCGGGTGCCTTGGCAGGCCAATAAATAATTATTAAAGGCAACGTGCCTCAATAATCTCACATTGACGTCACAAGTTCGAAATATAAAATCCCGTTACAATGTATTCATTTTCACAATTTACGTTTAACCCACTTACATAGTAGATGAATAACGGAAGCCTGAATTTCAATCTAAGTTCAAGGTATACTGTTATTACCAAGCATAGTTTATGAATTATAAATCTGGCCTATTTACATTTCGCGGGTTAGGGGACATGAGACGGGTTGATAATTGAAACACGTGTAAACTTTCTGTATAGCACAAGAGCAACAAACGAGCAAGTAGGTCACCGGATAGTAAAAGTATTATACATATCCCACAAACACCCATAGCACCAAAAGTAACTTGTATTTATATGGATTTTGGGGCCTCCGAAAATCTCACGCACCGAAAAAAATTGCAACAAAGCTGGCACTTAATAGGCTTAACTTAATAGAAAACAAGCAGTTTCTACTTAAAGTTTGGTAGCCAACCTATCTGATTATTCAATTGGTTTTTCAGACCAATCTCAAAAAGAATTGCTTGACCTCGTTCAAGGTTCAATGCCAGTCGTTTGAAAATGTCGTTTAGTTTGGACAATTTATAACAAAATATATAAATTTAAATCATTGTGTACTTTAAATTAACTTCAAGAATATCAAGTAGGTAAATTGAATATCAACCAGGAAAATTTTGTTTGTTCGATGTCAATATATATTAATGTATTTAAATAACAACTCATCATTTCTCCGATTAATTCAACATGAAGATATTTAACCCTCGTTTAGGAAGATATGCTTTGTAACCCTCTTTTGTGAACTTCTTTTTCGGCATAGTGTTATCCCTTTTGTCCGGTTCCGCCTTCCTACTTAGACGCTTCCAATTCGCCCGATCTTAAACATCTAGGTAGTATACGTATATACATATTCATTCTTGGGCTCATATCTCCCAGTAATATGTCAAGGTTTGTAACTCTATATTATATTATCGCAAACTATGAGTATTATATATTATGATATCCTTTGTGAAAACTCAGCTCTACTAGTTGGAGTAAAGTAATATAAAGGCCTGAGCTACATGTGTACTACGTGGGCTTTGGGTTTTATAGCTTTTGGGTTCTAAATATGTCTGTCCGTTGTTGCCTAGCTATTACATTATCATTATTTATTACTATTGCTATCTATTTCGTAGACCACCAATTTTAAACTTAAGTCAGCTTACCATTTTGCGATCAAAATTTGACAAAATGATATGATTTAGGTAATTGGAAAGAGAAAAGTGGCGTTTTTTGTCATACATAATCAGAATCTCCCTATGCTTCTTTCAAAAACATGAAAGTGAAAATAACAAGACAAAGAGGAACAACCGACAATGACAGAAATAGTTTGATAACATCAGGGCATGGATCACCAACGATATTTTAAACCAAAAAAACTACTCAAATTTGCAAAAAATCCCACTAAATTGATCTTCAAACCTCAAATAGGAACGCCATGGCAATGCCGATGTTAGTGAGCAATATTATGGAATTCAATGCTTACCCTAGAAGCTGTCCATTGTTGAGCTGCTCGGAGTATGGAGGGGATTTGACTTGAGAGAAAGTAACTTTGTCGTTGAGCTCGCCACGGCTGCCGCGCCCCATCAGCGGCAAGTGGATCTGGGTGCCTTTGGACTCCATCTTCAGGCCTGACGTCATCGCACCATTAGCATCGTGAGGTCTGATGCCCTGGAATGATGGAAACAAATGTTGGTTAAAAAATTTCAATCAATATACTTACAACGCAATCTGTGGAGGTTGTAGGGCAGGGAACATTAGAAACAATATTTTGGTTACGAAAATGTATATAAAACTGTAGGCATTTTTATATGGATTTCAAGGATCACCATTTTCATGATGATTGATTATTATTTAATAATTAAAGTTGATCTATAGCTTTTTACCAATCCGAGTAATGATTTTAACTACCAGCTTCAAATGAAGCTGTTCATATGAAATAAATACGTGATCAAAATGTATCGAATTATAAACACACCCACGCGCAACCTTGATATAAGACTTGTGTCGTGGTTAATATCTAAGTATAATAAAATAAGAAACTGCCTCAACTACCAATAAAATCTAACCTTTAACGACAAGAAATTCTCATACAAGTAGCGTTAATCAAAAAAATATTTCCGAGATCAAATCTTAAGTCTTACTTTCAAATTACATAATGCGGCCTAAACAAGAAAGAAAAGAAAGAAAGAAAATTTCTCGCCTGTGTCGAAGTATAAATTCTTCATGTTTAAATCGGGGATCAAACAAAAATTACTAAAGCCACGAACCACGTCAAGTAAACAACTGAAAACCTGGCAGGAATGGGAATCTAATATATTTTAGTTGAGCGTATTCGAATCTGAAATCATACATATATGACGTAGATAGATGTAACAGATTCTGTGACCGGACTAATAACGTCGGTGGGAGATCTCTGCTTCACTTAAGCATTTACGTAACGTGTTTTCATGTTTACGGTAATTTGATTGTATAATTTAATAAAAACCCACGTCTCCATCTCCGAAGGGATAAGCACAACTATACTATTATTTCAGCCCCATGATGTAGTGGTGATCAAAGTGTTTGTGACCCCAATTCCATGTAATTCATGTGTGTGTTTAAAAAATCGAGAAACTTAGCGCAAGTTTTTTTTTACTTGTTTTAATGACGAGACGAGTAAGGCTGCGGTTAGACGACGCGAAAAATTTCGTGCGGCCGCGCGGCGATCGGCGGCGGCCGCGCGGTGACCGCGTACTAACTGTTCAGTCATAGCAAATGTATGTTTTATTAACAAGGACTTAACGTTGAAATTCTTTGTGAGTAACTAACCGCGCGGCGCGGTCGTGTAAACGCGCACGTACGGAGACCGCGCGGCCGCCGCGCGGTTGGAGCGTTGCGAAGAATTAAACATTACGGCTTAGTCAATAGTTTTCGAGTGATTCGAGCGAGGCGCCCGCACGGCCGCCGCCGATCGCCGCGCGGCCGCAACGCGGTGGGATTCATCTGGATTTCAGTCATATAAACGCGCCCTAAGGCGCTCGCTTGATGGTAAGCGCCACGCCTGCCCATAAATAGAAGCAACACGACACAGAACTTTGAACAAATGTTGCAGAAACATTTGGCTTGTTGTCTTTAACGACGGCCTCTACTGACGTCTACTCCTATGAATAAAAATCACCCAAACTCGATACAAATATTTGTGAATTACACAAAAAAATATCGGTGCGGAAATCATGTACCCGCAACCTCTCGCTTTACATCCGGCTATCCGCCCATTGTGACATGGAGAATATCAATCGATCTACACTGTATGGATTTTTTTACTAGTCCTGTATTATAAACGTCCCACTGCTGGGAACGGGCCTCCTGTACTAAATTAGAGGGATTAAGCCTTAGTCCACCACGCTGGTCTAATGCAGGTAGACGGACTTCACATACCTTCGAAATTGTTAAAACTTCTCAGGTATGCAGGTTTGCCTACGATGTTTCAATATACACGTAACTTAGAAGTCCGAGATGCATGCTCTTGGGGGTGGTTTCAAACCTGCGACTTTCTACTCGACAGTCCGTACCGCTCCCCGCTAAGCTATCGCTGCTCATATAGTAAATATATTTATAGACTAGCTTTTGCTCGCGGCTCCGCCCGCGTGATCAAACAAACAAACAAACAAACAATCAAACTCTACAGCTTTATAATATTAGTATAGATTTGGGTAGCTTAGCAACGGAAGCCTTCAAATAATATTATTTGGGTAGCTTAGCAACGGAAGCCTTCAAATATGAATAATTTTCCCCGTTTTTGCAATATTTTTCACTGATGCTTCGCTTCTAATGGTCGCAGCGTAATGTTATATAGCCTAAAGCCTTCCTCGATAAATGGACTATCCAACACAAAATGATTTTTTCAATTCGAACCAGTAGTTCCTGAGATTAGCGCGTTCAAAGAAACAAACAAACAAACAAACAATCAAACTCTACAACTTTATAATATTAGTATAGATTAGACCTACTTAATAAAATCAATCGTATTAAATGATGGAATGACCGCGTCATTGAGTGACGTGTTATATGGTATTTTAGGCACTCGCGTAGATTTATTTGTGAATGGAGACCTATATAATACAATAAACTGCGTCATAAGGCAACGAATAATTAGGCTAGAGACAATATTTTTGTTCAATTCCAATTCAATAGAAAGTCAAGACTGTGGTCAACATGACTGTCCATAAACAGTACAAACACTATCCGGGACTTCAATTAAATTACGGTATAACACTACACAGCCGACAACTTCTCAAGAAATATCTGTAGAACTATTATCTCAGGTGAATTTCTGAGGAGAATCTTCATAATGCTACTTCATTTTACTAGGTGGTAGGTCAATCGTATGCGGAAGACTGTGTGGGTTGGAGCGCAATGTGCTAGCAAAGTTATATTATCTGTTGAAGGATATTGAAGCCAGTAAATTACTGTACATTATGAGAATTGAATTCCTATGTTTCAGGGTGGCGAGCGCACTTCATTATCTAAAAAGTGATTCTCAATAACTAATTTGGTTTTGATTAGATTCCTAGTATGTCTCAAACTAATGGTATTGTCATCTCGACCCTCCTGCTGAATACAAGTTAAGCTATCACGTAGAATATGTCCCAAGCCACCCAAGTCACGTCCCGAAGCGTACACTTTGAGGAAAATATGCGAAAACATTTAGACAACTGTTTTATATTCACGCGTGTTATTTCCGGCATAACAGAACCTTATGTTTAGAATTTGCATAACTATAGATCCTATATTAGCTGAGATAGCTCCGTAAATCGTGACAAGATTATGATATGAAAGATGAAAAAACTTTTGTTTGTAATGTATGATTCGCGAATTTTATAAAAATATCTAAATTTACAAAATCACAAACATCCAACTTTGAATATTTATAATATAATAGGATAATAGTTAAGTAAAATAACTTCTGCAATATTATAAAAGAAGAAACGAAATACTTTTTACTCTTACTTAATATCCTTGCAAGTTTATCTTATAAATTTAATACGTAGTTTTATAAACATCTGGCACGTGAGAGTAAAAGACGTTCAAAGGACGAAGGTGAGTAACTAGAACGAGGCCATTTCGAGGACACGAAGACCCTGTCCTATCTATTTTATATGAAAACTCTAGTATGCTTTCACTTGCAAATTATCTTGGAAATTAGATGAGAGCAGACAGGCAGTCTAGGTTCTGATTGTGCTAAATTATCATAATGTGAGGTATTTGAACTCAGCTCTGCCGGCTGTAATAATATTGAAAGAAAGAATTTATTTGAACACTAACTTGAGACACGAAAAGTTAAAAAGACATTCTAATGATAGTATTCATAACTAGGTACTAATATTATTAACATATTGGCCAGTTTATATCAAATTTCAAATCGTAGGCTGGCACTTACGAAACTATACATATAATCAGAGGAATTAAAAGCTTTGTTAAAGACAATAATTACCACATAACGTTGTGGATTTTTTTAGAGCCTAGACAAATCTCACTGACTGCAGTAAGTGAAGAAAGCTGTATACTACGTCGGCTTTTTGCAAAAGTACAATCGTGAAGAAACATAATACTACTTTTCGCTTAACATTATATTCTCAAGACCCGTTGCGTCAGCGACAGCAATTCAATATAGGCTTTCCAGAAAAATCGAAATAACAAACCTACAAGTAACAATGTGGGCGTCTACCCACGTTTTTCTATTTCGGAGATAGTGGGATGGAAGTCTTATACTTCACTGCAGAGCTTTGCTGTAAAGTATGGATGAAGTCCTATTATTATATTGTGCCTGGGACTTATTAAGGAGTTTCCGACGAACATTTAAGTCGACCTTCCTCATGATATATCACGTACTATTAATATTAGCAAACGAGCACGTAGATTACCTAATGGAAAATGATCTCCAACCATGAACACCCGCAATACTGAAGAATAGAGATGTTTAAAAATCGATATTTTCTCTGCGATACATTGATATTTTTAAGATATATTTTAATTCGATATATCGTTGTATCAAAATGTTAATTAAGTATTTAAATAATATCTAAATCGATATTTTAAAAATTGGATGCCATACAATGCGGGCCAAAAAAATTAGGATGCCAATAAAGTCACCGAAATATCAAACCAATATATCGATTTTTATCTCGATATACCAAAATCGATAGCGTTACTTTTAAAAAATATCGATACGATATAAATCGGTACTGTTCTTCACTTTCGACATGCCTACTGAAGAATCATGGATGGGTGGGTAGACGATCTTAAAAGACAACAATTATGCCTAGAAATGGGAGGGGAAGTTGGGCCCCGGTTATCTGACTCTGGTAGTTTCATCAAAATTAATACAGCTGTATTAGCACGATTGGTTGATAAACAAACTGCATAAATATAAAATGAATGGTAGCTAATTGGGTGTTAAAATAGCTGAAACCATAAAGTTATTAAAATCAGCACGTGGGCGAAATTAGTGGAAGTTTAAGAACATTATATGCCAGGGTTCGAAAATATCCGATATTTATTATAAATATCAAAATATCGGATGTTTATGATATATATCCGATATATATCAAGTTTGATATATATCCATTTTGTATGAAAGTCGTATTATTATTTTATTGTATTATTTATGAATACTGTTTGCATATTGCAAAATCTACTTTTAGATAAGGCATAATCAACTAAAAAACATAAAATCTTCTTTTACGGCAGAAGTGTTGCCATTAATAGATTAGAACTTACCATTAGGGAGTATGTTTTAACTCTACTCCCACGCCATCTACATTTGGGAAGTAGAAATACAGTAATAAACGCAAAAAAATACTTAATATTAATTTATTGGACCATTTTTGTATTGCAATATATTATAAAACATTTAATTTAACATCACTCAGCGAGCTATGGAGAGAGCTATGCTCGGTGTTTCTCTACGTGATCAAATCAGAAATGAGGAGATCCGTAGAAGAACGAAAGTCACCGACATAGCTCAGCGGATTACCAAGCTCAAGTGGCAGTGGGCAGGCCACATAGCTCGCAAAACCGATAACCGATGGGACAGAAAGGTTCTGGAATGGAGGCCACGTACTGGCAAGCGCAGCGTTGGACGTCCACCTACAAGGTGGACAGACGACCTGATAAAGATCGCAGGAAGTCGCTGGATGCAGGCCGCTTCCAACAGGTCGGTCTGGAAATCTTTGGGAGAGGCCTATGTTCAGCAGTGGACGTCTTGTGGCTGATGATGATGATGATGATAAAACATTTGATAAGTATATCCATTGATATATATCGTCAAAACCAGTTTGATATATATCGGATATATATCGGATATATATCTTGATATATATCCATTGATATAAATCCTCGAACCCTGTTATATATATAGTGGACAAGGAGCCCTCGGGTAGCTGATCCACTTGACTACTATTAAGCTCATTTTCCGTGAGTAGCTTCGTTTCGATGAGACGACCAACTATTCCCTATGCGAAAATTCTCTATTGTGGTAGCTAACAGAGGTAGCAAGGGTAGAATATTTCGATTTGATGATACTCAAAAAATTATTATTTTATTTGTAGGACAATATGACAGTTAAATTATATAAATATTAACTAAGTAAATACAAAAAAATCAGCTGGTTAGTAATCATTCTTATGACCTCGTTATCGATACCTATTGGAAGCCCCTCCTTCCAATAGGTATGATTACTAACCAGCTGATTTTTTTGTTTTTACTTAGTTAGTTAGTTTATTTATATAATTTAACTGTCATATTGTCCAACAAATAAAATAATAATTTTTTGAGTATCATCAAATCGAAAATTTTCTATCCTTGCTACCTTTGTTAGCTACCACAATAGAGAATTTTCGCATAGGGAATAGTTGGTCGTCTCATCGAAACGAAGCTACTCACGGAAAATGAGCTTGATAGTAGTCAAGTGGATCAGCTACCCGAGGGCTCCCTGTCTATAGCATAGATATTTTATTCAAGATTGAAACAATTCCGTGATATTCTGTCTCTAGTATGATATAAAAAGAAATTATTAGTATGCACTAAGTAACTCTAAGGCAATTGATAGATTTTGGAGTAGTTAGTAATAGTAGTAACAATACTTTGGACTTTAACACGTGGACAAGGATCATCAAGGATTTAATTTTAATTACCTCACATAAGTATGTGAATAATATAATTAACTATGTTATTAATAATATATTATATTATTCACATACTTATGTGAGGATTCGCATACTTAATCCATAAAACAACAATAATAAAACAAAATCCATATTAAAATCAACATATTTCTAACAATAGGTAAAACAAATCCCTGGTACTCCGTCTTCGCATCTAACTCAAATTTGTATAAGACCACCATCAGGGTATACACCATCGTATACCAAAAAATTATAAAAACCATATAACAGAGACATCGCGTGAAATATATATAAAAAGGAAGAAGAATCGAGAATCTCCTTTAAGAGAACGCTGAAAATGCAAGTCAATCCGGCTCGAAGGACCAAATTAACAATATTTAAATATCCTGCTACCATTACGCTGTAAACTGAAGTGGTACTATAAATACTCTTTTATCACACAACAATGTAGTTAAAATCTTGTTTTACAGGCGAGATAATCTGTCATACTGATACGTTATCAGCCGCGGGCTTCTTTTGTAGGGTGACTTGATTAAGTGATTTGTCGAAGGGCATGGAGGGAACTAAAAAAATAACTATTCTCTTCTTTTCTTTCTCCATCCCTCTTCCTTTTATATGGGGTCGGGTCTCCTCACTTTTTGCGTCAAGTCAATCTGTATTAGGTAATAAAAAAGCTATTTTAGTAGGTTAATTGCCTGGTAATCTTACGTTCTGCCTGGTGTTATCCCGGATCAATGCCAGGGTCCGTCTTCCCGTGATGACGGTGTAGTAGTATTTAGTATCACGTGGGGCGACCCGGCGTCTTACCAACACAACCCGCAAAGGGAACCAAGTTTCACCATTGCCTCGTCTCTTAACCAGCAGAATGTATCACGTGTAACTGAGGTTGGCTTTGGATATAAAATGCTGGTGGCTCTGGACATGACTAGTATTCTTTAATTACTAAATTATTACCAATGACACATTTATGTCGCAAGCCCGTCGGGAGAACCGGATATAAACTAGCTGATCCTGATACGCGATCCACACACGCCTTGTGTGGATCACTATGAAATGTTTTAACACCATATATATGGTGGTCGCTATCCGGGCGGATATGAATGTCCTACCACCAGCGATTCGTGTCACCTTCTAAACTTAATACTTATAATCGTTTTGCTATTTTTAGGCTTCCGTACATACACAGCATTTATATGAATTCCTACTATTTCACTACGTATGCTGTGACGTAGTTATAGATTATGTAAAGAATGTCATTCATAGCAAAAACATTCTATAAGGTAGAATTCCGAAGTTGTGGAATTGAAAAACTTAAACACAAATTATTAATGCTTAAATAACTATATCTAGGGAAATTCTAAAAAGGTAAAATCATAACAGAACGCGAAGAGAGTGATTGCTCCTATCCTAAAGAGAAATATAGGCCCCACAAGAATATATAATGTCGTAAAACCTTTTTAGAAATCCAACAACGAAAGAACTAAAGTAACAAATTCCCCAGTCTCGCAGGTGTCAATTGTCATTTACCTATATTATACAATAAAATAAAAACCTAAATCCTGTAGCCGAAGCGATGTGACTAAATTCGATATGTTATGATAAACTATAAATAGTTTATTAGAATAAAAAGTATGAATGTTTATCACAATCAATATATTAAATAATTTTAGTGATTTAATTTATTTTGCAGTTATTGTAATTACTCAGATATTTATTTTGATTTTAATAAGTAATATTAATAAACATGCTGTTCTTTTTAATAAATTACTTATCTTTTTACCAAATAAGGTACATATTTAGGTATTAATGTGAACAATGAAACCGGCTTATTCTAAATTTAAAATGGAACAAGTATGAAAGCACTAAGCAGAAATTGTTATTTTGCCTTCATTCCAACAACAGATCCAGAGACAACGAGGCCTGGAATCTTGCATTTCACGAGCAAAATTCCACACAATACAGAGCATTACGGCTTGTTCATAACTCTAGCTATAGAAATTAATTTGCTGCAGACCTCTCTCTATTTTCCCTTAATCTAAAATATACACAAGATAAATATTTTCTTTGTTGCAATATATTGGAGCAGTATTTGCCATATAGAACTGTTTGTGTGGACTGGTCTACTCAGACTGTCATTAATGTGTATTATTAAAATTTTATTAAACTAGACATTTACCTACTTTTTACATCATTCGTAAGAAATTACATGCGAAATTGGTATTTCAAAATATTATAACTAACAAGTAAAAAATGATTTGAGGACAAAAAATACATTGTAATGCAAAAGACCTACGGCTGAGTTTCTTGGTGCTTCTTCTCAGACCAGTGGGCATTTCCGAAGTACCGGTTAGAGACATTTCCATGAAATTTATCTATTATTTATGGACGGGTAAAAGAGCCCTTTGTGGCCTACTTGTAAAATAAACGTTTTGATTTTGATTATTTCATGTAAAATATAATTTAAAATAGTATTGTGGTGCATATTTTTAACTTATTAAGTCGTAATAATATAAATACAGAAGTGTGTTTGGTCTAATCATTTCAGGCATTATGAGAATTAATATCTTCTAATTGGGGTTGACAATGTTGCTTTTTAAACCTATATTATATATACATTCGCATTTCGTGGCTAGCCATGAGAATAAATGCTGAAACTCATGGGTTATGGACTCTTTTAATATTCAGACATTGATTTTACAGAACTATGCGAGTGTAATATACAGAAGTAACTTAATACTTGGATTGTTCTGTTAAGTAAATAGCCATGAGTATACCCATGACATACATGGCACTCGCACTCACATATAAAGTAAAAAAGAATTAATATCATTTTTAAACATCAAAACAATCGTCATGTTCTACATTTATAATTCCATTCTTTATGACGGTCAACAGTTGTTTAAGATTTGATATCACAAGAAGTGCGAAGTAAATAAGTTTTTGGGACAAAGAGCGATAGCAAATGCGTCATCGAGCTAAAAGTTTCCGGGTCGTTTGGCATAAAAATCACTTAATACTTGGGTGTTAATGCAGTTCAAAGTTTGTTGATGAATAAAAAAACTACCGTAATTTAGGGTTGCTTTTTGTGGTTAACTTTGGCCGTATTTTACCGTCAATATGTAATTGAATGATGGTTATATGTTTTACATGAAATGATAAATAGCAGCAACAGATTAAACTAATGCTACCTTACTAGAAAATGTATAACTTTATTTAACAAAGTATTTTGTAAAAAAACGTTAGATTTAATCAGACTCAGTTTACCGTGTCGACATAAAAAGAGACAAAAGAGGCTTTTATTTACAAGCCTATCAGTCATGGCCGTTTATTGGCACGAGACACTCTGCTACACGGATATGGCTGACGAGTGAAGTATCTTATACTTAAAGCGGAAAGCACCATTTAAATGAAGAGATTTTCTGGTACGGTGTAGGCAACATTATCATTTTTATACCATATGCCGGCAAACGAAAATCCTAAAAAGATAAGAATATCTTACGAAAACTTTTTCACCAAACTTTGCACTGGCTTCAATATCCTTTCAACTGAAACACAACAGTGCTTACACACTGTTGCTTGGCAGAAATAGACGAAGCGGTGGTACCCGGACGGCCTCTCGCATACGAGGGACCTACCACCTTGGAAGACTAAAGGTATTCAATTATCTAAATCAAATAAAAATTATACAAAAATGTGTACAATATGAACAATATAGAGACTAAATATGTCCATTAACCACTTATTAAAAAAATACTGTGTAAATCATAAGCGGGATCAAAATATTTACTTCCTCACAATGATAAGAAATCACTGCATACACAAACGCTTCTATTATTCTATTGTGTGCTTCCTCGCTACGTTTCCTTTGTAAGTAAGATACACATGTACTTGTGTAAGTACTTCTGTACTTACATTCATCGCAAATATAATCACCGAAACTAAGCCTAGCTGATATATATAAGTTCGCGATAATAATTAAGCGCAGTGTCGGGGGCTTAATTTGCATATCTATTAATTTAGGTCTAGATGTACTAAGATCAAGCATAATCATTTTTTTATTTAAATTAAAATTGTTATCTTATATTGCTACAATTCCATGAAGGTCTATTACATAGAATTAATTATATTTAGTGAGAGACTACCGAACAATAATCGCAAATAATTATTTTTAATTTATACGCATTCACGCCTGTAATACTTTAAGGGGTAGGCAGAGGTGTAACCAGTACACCCAAATTTCGCCAGCGTATGATGGGGGTGAACCTATCGCCATACCGAGCACAAATCCAGACTCCGGACTAATACTGAGCATTTCGTGATAGAAAACCCCAATATCACTTTACCTGACACGGAGAACGAACCCAAGACCTTTCAATACTACTGCGGCACCGAGGCAGTATATAGCATTAAAATGTTTAATTTTATTACTTCAGTGCCGATATTTACAATATATTTTTCATATGAGCATAAAAATGAAAAACTGTCAATGTATCGAACATAATTACATAATTACACATGTCGCTGTAGATATACATAATTAGATTTTTATCTTGGGTATTAATCTCCTACGTCATTGTAATTCAAAAATATATTTTTCACAATTTTATTTAAATATAATTTATGTTTATAATATAATTCATAATAATCATTTTATTATAATCCGAAAAGAAACACCTCATTGTGACTAAAATCTAATTTTATACAATCTAAAATTAATTTCTCAAAATAAACGATATCAAAAAAAATCGTTAAATAACAGTCGTAAAATATATCATAAAATACATAATAAACAAACAAAAAAACACACCTGCACCCAAGTTGCACCGACGTTCGGAAACATCACTAAAGATGCCATGAGCACTACCAAAAAAACACATGCGTTCACAAAGAACTCCAATACACAACTGATATTAACTGATAACTCGGCTCGCGTTATCAACAACCGGCTGGTAACACTAAATCAATTCAATTGGTCATTACTATCGCTAAATTCGACAGCTTTGAAGTGCCCACTTTATAATCAAGTGTTTTATTCCTATTGAAAATTGTTTTCCCTTTTTTTTTATCCAAGCACGGCAAAGTGACAGCACTACACCTGATGGTAAGCGTAGTGCAGTCCAAAAGCACGCTGCAACTAAACGAATTAAATGATTTGACGTCAACCATAGAATATCTCAATAACTATTCACGAGCTTTCATCATCATCAGCCACAGGACGTCCACTGCTGAACATAGGCCTCCCCCAAAGATTTCCAGACCGACTTGTTGGAAGCGGCCTGCATCCAGCGACTTCGTCTGTCCACCTTGTAGGCGGACGTCCAAGTACAAGGACACCTTGCCAGTACGTGGCCTCCATTCTAGAACCTTTCTGCCCCACCGCTTATCGGTTCTGCGAGCTATGTGGCCTGCCTACTGCTACTTCAGCTTTACACTCGGCTTATATATATTACACTCGGCTTTACACTCGGCTTTTATACTCGGCTTGATTATATTCGTTACTGGTCAACATCGTGGTCACAAAGTAATTATCGAATTTAATCCTTATTATAATCCAATTGTAATAACCAGAATTACTGAGATATGTCATTTTGAAAAAGCGATAGCACTCCTCGTGTCTGAAACCTACATCGATAAGGGGAAAGTGCGTAATACTGATATGGTCTCAATAAATCGGTAAATATATCCATATCTAGAAAGAGGTATTATTTTTTATTTGATTGAATGACGAGACGAGCAAGGCGCTCGCCTGATGGTAAGCGCCACGCCTGCCCATACATAACATATGCAACACCACACAGAACTTTGAATCAAAGCACTGCATGGCACTGAAGTGCGCTCGTCACCCCGAGACATAAGATGTTAAATCTCATAATGCCCAGCAATTTCATTGGCTTCAATGTCCTTCAAACCGAAACACAACAGTGCTTACACTCTGTTGCTTGGCGGCAGAAATAGACAAAGCGGTGGTGCCAACCCAGACGGCCTCTCGCATACGAGGGACCAATCACCTTGTAGGTATAAAAGGTACAACAGAAATAGATAATACCTTTTTCATTAAATAACGTAACAGAAACTAGAATTGATTTGACAGCGCTGTCAAAATCAAAGTTCTGTTAGTTGAATGTTCATTTGATCAGCCTTTGAAAAACCGGTAAGCAAACAATTAATTTTAGGTCAATTGATTACTTGCACAACAATGCTTTAACATATTTAGCCTCTAAACATCTTTAGAAAACGTCAAATCGTTCATCGTAGTTTGATAGTCAAACGTAGTTTGACATTAGTAAGCATGTATACGATTAAGGATCATCATGCAAGTCGGCTTTAGAATCAGTTTTCAGAAGTTGATAAAAAATATGCCGTCGGCAAACACATGGATAACAACAGGAAAATTATTATCTCATATCAACTTATTATGTTAATTACCATAATCCTTGGTCGAGTTAGAAAGCAATGACCACACATAATTCAACCGCGTCATAGAACTAAGCTACGTATCTCACAATTATCATGTTAATAATGATTAATACAATGTAATTATCATATTCATTATCAATTTATCACGTCACAAGTGTTTCATTTAATATTCAATGTAACAAATTTAATGTAAATACAACAGGATTGTTACTGAACACAGTTTGTTATCGAATTTGTGGTTTAAATGTTAGCAATAATTCCTCGGAGGTTACGAATTGTGGTTAGAAATGGATGCGGTTAAGTAAAGTTTTGTTCATTACTCATTGAATAAGCCTGAACAATAGAAGTAACAAAAGGTGCATGAATTAATTAAACCTAAAATACGGGAGAAAGTAATGTAGTCGAAAAAAATGTTGCCTTTGTAATCGCAGTTGGGCTATTAATAGAACGAAGCCAATATATAAAAATAGCTTGCTAAGGGGATTTATATTATAAATGCAAAGTAACATTTCTGACTAAAGGTCGTATGAATCCCACAAGCGTAATCACGTCCCACCTGTCCATCGTAGTGCAAAGGTCGTTTTACCTGCCCATATAGAAACAAGTCGGACAAGCCCACACATTTTTTTTATCCGAGCACGGCATAGTGATTGCATTACATTTTACACCATTTTACACCTAATGGTAAGCGCATTCAGTCAAAACCACAAGCTACTGATAAACTGATTGTTTGGTCACCAGAATCATGCCAGCCTATATAAATGCTTCTTCACACTCGGAAGAGGCAAATTTAAGGACCTGCGACAGGATATACGTATGACCGATGCAAGCACAGGGATAAAAGGATGTACCCTTGTATGTAATTGTGTATAGATAAAACCAGGAACCACCGACAAACAATGTGTGTATCGCTACATTCATACAATTTAAATCAACATAAAAAAACTACAATTGCGCGCCGCAGCTATAACAGGTAGGTGACCACTCAGTGTACTGCTGTGTTATGATACTTACCACACGCAACTCCTTTGTAACGCGTAACTAACATGGTCACGGAATCTTGGTGTTTTGTAATGTCAAATGTAGACGCACTTTAATCTACGAAATCACAGCAATGTTTCTTGCGTGATTAGGGAACATGGAGAAAAATTCTTTGAGCTCAAGGAGCTAAAAATAGTTGTCAATAAAATAATAAGTATTTCAGTAGGTATACATAAATTACTGTCGCTGCTTACCTTCTTAACAACAAATCATATGTCAAACTAGTGCTTGCGAAACTAAGAAAGTTTCGCAAGAACACCTTTTACTTTTAATACAATGGTTTCTCTTTAAAATTCTATCAGCGTACTAAGGTTGAAGAAGCGTGAGGTCCTGGGTTCATTTCCCAGGTTAGGCAATCGCAATATGTATTTGAGTTTTCGATTCGAATCCCACATGAATTGCCCGGGATTTAAATTTGTACAAGGTATTTAAGCTCGGTCCGTATCACATTATTGGACAAATAAGCTCAACAAAACGTAGGTGGCATTAGTTGCACTTCTACCTACCTAAACAGATTTTATCTCGATTTAATATTTTAATTTTGCTGCCGACGTTACAAAAGCTTTTTAGCCTTCGTGGTCGCGGGGTGAAAAGCTTTCGAAACCTCGGGATCAAAATTAAAATAAAATACCGCGATAAAATCGGTTTAAATTAGTTTTATTTCAATCTGTCGCACATCATTAAGTCATGCTTTGTATTCGTAGGTACGTAAATTTTATGTCTCGATCTCACGTAGAAGAGACAATTTAAGATTTGACATTTGTAATAATTCATCATACTTACATAAGTTACACAAATGTCTTGTTACGTTACCGTTTATGTCGGTGCCATTCAACAATGTCTTATTTTTGGCATTCACCCAACCTAATGCCCGGTAACACTGGCTTCAATGTCCATCGAACCCAAACACTGCAGTGCTTACACATTGCTGCTTAGCGGCAGAAATAGACAAATTGGTGCTACCAACCCACACGGGTTCTCGCAGGCGAGGGACCTACTACCATAGCTCCCGGAAATCGTTAAGCCGTCCATATCAGTTAATCAATGAGAAAAACGTTAATTAATTGGTATTAGATTGAAAGTGGCATGCACTAGTATGTGAATTGTCCCCAGATTTATTACAACATCGAGGTATAAATAAATCTGAACATACTTTCTAATCAACTTAAATGTCAACCGCTGTGCAAAGGCACTTAGGTTTTTGTTTGACATAATATTTGCTTAAGACGTATTTGAAACAGCTTTGTACTATACTAGCTGTCCTTCGCGGTTTCACCTACATATTACTGCCCCGCTCACATGAGTCATAGCGTGATATACATATAAACCTTCCTCATGAATCACTCTATCTATTGCTGAACACCACATTATAATCCGTTGAATAGTTTAAAACATCTAAGCGATCAGACAGCGAAAGCGACTTCATTTTATACTATGTAAAGATTATCGTATATTAGTTTATTACATAATAAATACGAGAGTATAACAGAACTTCTTGTTTATGAGTTCTCGTCAAATAATTTGAAAAAGGAATGGTTAACGCGATTTCATAGATGCCAGTTTTCTATTACAGTATCGCGAACAAATTCGTCACCTGTACCATCACCATCTATACCGCCCATGCGGTGTACATACAGAATACAATAACAGAAGAATCATAGGCGCGTTGCCGACTTTAAAGGAAAGTAATAACTAAGGGGGATTTGGGTCTCCGGATATCTCACTCGTCTTTACGTCGGTTTTCTGTGAGATAGTTGTAACGACCCGGTCGAGCCGGCCCATTTATACTGTAGATAAAACTATCTATAGCGTGGCTCTACCACGCAATCCCGTATGTCGTAAAGAATTATGTAAATGAGGCTATAAAACGCCTCATTTATCTGCACTGTACGTGTTGTTTTGTATACGGGTGTCATATACGTCACAACTCAATAAAAAACTGATCAATATTAATAAACACACCTTGATGAGTTCACTAGAATCACCGTATACTTGAGCTGCGAGCGATATTTGACTCGTACTTATTTATTATTTTAATCAATGCATTCACCAAAATCTATTATCGATACAATTATATAAATCAAGTTAAAAATATAAAAGTTAAATCTATTTAAATCAGCTGGAAGGGGTCGTTGTCAAATGACAAACAGGATGCACGTGATGGCATGTTACGTCACAAGGCAGGTTACGCCTGTTACGGTATACGCGTGGGAGGCAGATAGCGAGATTTTCCCACTACCTTTGATTATTCTAATATTTAAAACAAGAACTACAGCCTAATTTTTATCCAATTCTAGTTTTGTTTTCGCAAAATAGTGTCTTTTTCGTATTTTTGTAAAATAATGTTGTAATGTTTTCAAAATAATTATTGCCCGTCCTGGAATTTGAAGCCAAGACCTCACGGTTTCTCAGCTTATGTTTACTGCTTCTAGATCCATGAGGTGATTAAGTTTTACATAAACATATATTTTAAACTGAACTCTTTAAACCACGAAAGTTTAAAGAGATCAAACTTCTTAAACTAACTTCAGAGGAAAAGGAAAAATATATTCAAAATCTAAACATATCTAGTCATTTTGTAAGAGTTGAACACCTACCAATCGTAAGTCAAACGTAACCAACTAAGCCATCACCATATAAAAGTCATCTACAGTAACATCATCTAAAACAGCAAATTTGGTTAGCAACACCGCATACCGAAAGCTAATTTAGCTCACAATAACTCCAACAAGGTTCGGTAGTTGGCGCGTGCCGGGCCCGGCGTGGACCGGGGATCGATACTCCACAAGTCGGCTCACGCAACCGCTTGCATAACTATTATATGAAACAACTGAACTGTCTGGCTGCTTGTTGGTGAATGGAATTGAAATTATTATTTTTTGCGTTTTTTTACAGATGAAAAAAGACGTGATTCTCAATTCGACATGTTTTGTAAGTGGTTTTTTTTATAAGCATAGAAAAGAGAATAGCTTAAAGTTGTTTTTGAAGATGTAATTCTACCCTTGACGGGTCAAATCGTTATTGAAAGAAGCAAATTCATGCACCGATTTCATACTTCAAACGAAAGCAACAAAAACAAACAATATTTATACGCGACAATCTGCGTCGGTTAAATATATCTTTAAAAATATAATATTATATATTCAGTTAACTCACTGTTACTGTCTAGACCTAATACCTTTTTTGTATCAGAGCACGGCAAAGTGACTGTACTACACCTGATGGTAAGCGCAGTGCAGTCCAAAAAAACCAGTGGCTACCAACAAACTATGAATTTATCGGTGGTCACCAGAGTCATGCTGGCCTGTATAAATGCTCTTCCCTCTTCGGAGAGGGTAGAGGCAAATCGAGGGGCCTGCAATACGACAGGCGGATTACCGATGCAGGCACAGTAATACAAGGATGTACCCCTATACCCGCCCCAAACAACCATCAAGTTCAGTCGCAAGCCCCTCGAGAGAAAACCGGAATCACACTGGCTGATCCTAGAACGCGATCCCCACATGGTATGTGAGTCACTATGGCAGGTTTTAATACCATATGTACGGTACCATATGTATGCTACCACCAGCATATTTCGTATACAATGTATCAAAGTTAACAAGTTTATTCAATATCGAGTTAGCGTTAGTTAGCTCACATGATACTGAAAGTGAAAGGATTTATATAACTTTGAAGTTATCTACCGCATTTCTTTACTGTGATTTAACACATTTTAGCGAATAGTAAAAACATTGCTTTTAGTATTCCTAAGAAAGACAGATATCATAATATATTGGGATGCCCAAACCCTTCGCAATATCATAGTTATCTCTTCCCTTTAAGGTCAAGTGCATACGACGCGATGGGAAGTACCAAGTCTTATTTTCTAATATGCCTTTTTACTTATTGATGTAAATTCTATTCCAATAAAATTCAACTAGCTACTAGAAATTCACCTACGAATATGTGGTCTCAAAGCAACAGATCTAATAATAAATATAATTAAAGGCAACATTATTAGGAAAATATGATATATAGAATTATTTCTCAACACTGAACCTTTTCCTCGATGGATATTATGCTCGGGTTTCATAAAGACACCTATAGAGTGATCGTAACAATCTAGATTAAATTCTCCGAGAAACAGTTAATATAAAACAATAATAACTGGCTCTTCGTCAAACAGCAAAAGGGATATTTATAGCCCAAACCTCGGCGGAAATAATTAACTCGACTATTTTGTTTTGATTTCATAGTACTAAAAATTCTTAAAGATATTTCGGTCACAACCGGAATATACTTTGGAACGAATGAATGATTTTATGCTATTATTAAATTCTAAAGTAGTATAGATTTAAGTAATACGACGATCGTCGATCTATGTGACAACATGACGCGAACAGCACAACTAACTACGAAGTGACAGTTTGGTTGCACGTCATAATCCTTTTGTTACCGATTATGGCGCAGTGCCTCGGTAGTTCGCAGTCGTAAATTATCATAAACAGATACATATAAACCTTTCATAGCAACCTTCACAAGTATCAACAGTTTAAAAAATGGGATGCGGCTAAATAAATAGAGTGAAGTGCGTGAGCTAGAATAACAATGAGACGAAAGAAAGACAAAAGATGAGAGAAGCTCAACTGTTTATCATTAAGTGCTGTCCAGACGTGCAAGTCGAATTGACTAGTTACACATTCAATAAAAAAGAAAATGCATTATTTATATCTTAGCAATTCGATCTTCTGGCAATATTGAAGGTGGAATACTTACTATCACACACTACATGTTGCTTAAATTTGACCATATCTTTCTGTAACATATTGTATATACAAATCTGATGACAAAACTTGATGAATTAGCAGCCAGACTGATGTTAAAACTCCTCGTATATGATACCGGAATTATTCTTGCTAAGGATTTACCCAAATCGCTAAACTTCCATAGATCAATAACGGTTAATAAATGGAATAACAATTACTCTGGAATATTATTACAAGGTGTGTTTACGAGGCTGGCTCGGATCCAGAAATGGGTTCGACAATTTCTTAGCAAATATTATTCTTGTTGTCATTCTTAGATACAGGCTTTGTATTTTATGTTTATTTGAAATACATTACTGTATCCTCGGGAATTTTGTATACATTTATAATGCCGCAGCAATGTACACATAATCCGTTCTTTCTGATTCATCTTATGTTTTACATCTTTATTTTTTGTCATGGGTTAATAACGAATGAAAGATTAGTCACTTCTATCGAAACCTATATGTACAAATAATATTTAAATACTTCTTGAATTATTTTTCTGCCGACCTACATACCTCGTCGGTCATTGGTTCATACTATTTTTAGATTGCGCTATACTTATGATCAGGTGTGTAGCCAAGTCCCTTTGCTGAGCTGGGATAAAAAAAAGAAAAACTATTTTTACGTACTTCCTTCGCTTTTAAACCCAATCCATAATACGGTTGCGGGGCAAAGATCGTTGCCAGCGTTAAGACTTCTTATTAATACAGTAACATTTTAAATAATTTTAGTCTTTCGCGGATTGTATACATATATTTATTTTAACGGGTCTTAATCACGTAGTATTTGAAGGTATAAATACCTATTATTTATTTCTTTCCCGACGTTTCGACCGAGTTACATCGGCCGTGGTCACGGGTTGGCTAAGTGAGAGTTCAACACGTCTTCATTAAATTGTTAGTGTTTTTTTTAGAAGAGGTGGTAATGGCCACTACCCTCAAAAGAAGTTTATTTTACCTCTTCTTCTAACTCCTTACTGTCGGTACTTAATAAATATTTATACCTTCAAATACTACGGAATTAAGACCCGTTTAAATAAAGATTATAATAAGTTACATTATAATTAATTTAGTAATTTTTTCTCTTTATTTTTAAAGAGTTTTTATCCACACCGACACAAATGTGTATAAATATTCAACATTAGCGTAAAACTGTAAACAGTCTAATAAAGGCATAAAAAAATCTCCGAATAGACCATCAATTATAAAAACCATACATACGAACGCGTTTATAAAAAAAAGAAGTTGGACCGGTTTTATGCCGATCATCAGTGAAGTGTAGTTCCGTGTATACATACAACGAGTTTTAACTGCCAAGCTCACGCCTGTGGCTCAATTTATTTTACCAATAATCCTTGACATAATTAAAAATGCTTTTGACCGAATTTTATTCTACTCAGTATAACCAAAGTTTATTCCGTAGTTTCATTGCAGAAGCTTTAATAAATTTTTAAAGAGACCGTTACATTCTCTTTGAAATTAGGCAAAGTAATAGCTATATTTGATATATAAAACCTCTATACATATTCCCTAATTGAATAATAAAAAAACTCTAAAACCACAAGATGAAACAAGTAAACAAAATATATTTAAACTGTAATAAAAATGTAAAGGCACTTTGTCTGTGCATTAATACTTTATGCAAATTTCAAATCGGTTCATTCTATCAAAATTTATGAGTATAAACATCGTATTTCTTACAAAAAATAACATATAAATAGTTGTCGATCAATGTTATTGATTGGCTTTGTGCAAATTAGGTTATTTTCGGAATCACGTAAAATTTTATCATAATAATATGCTGATGGTAGGATATTAATATCCGCCCGGATAGCAACCACCGTACACATAGTGATCCATACGCTTTGTGTGGATCGCGTTTCAGGATCAGTTGTGTATTTTAAAAAATACCCGCCGACGTGGTGGAGCAAATTATTTCAATGATTTTCTATATGGAACATCATATTCACATCAATTTCGTTCGCGTTCAGACACTAATTTCTCACAGCACAACACTACGCCGCTCTAGCGCTGCGCGATCTGCCCGCTGACTTCGAATGCTGGTGGGAGGATACTTGTATCCGACCGGATAGCGACCACCGTACACTGGTGCTAAAACCTGCCATAGTGGCCCACCTTGTGTGGGTCGCGTTCCAGAGTCAGCCAGTGTATATCCGGTTCTCCCTAGGGGGATTGCCCTCTGATCCTAACCCTTTTCCCATCCCATTTCCCTTCCCCTCCCCTTTGACCCTTTGTAGGCCGGCATGATCGTGCCGACCAACGATAGACACCACTGTTTATCATTGGTCGACACTATTCTTGGATTGCGCTACACTTTCCATCAGGTGTGGCGTAGTCATTTTGTCGGGCCCGGATAAAAAAAAAAAAAAAAATCCGCAGCCTTATGAAGTATATACACCAAGCTCATCAAACATCAAACTCTTCGCGACTCTACCATTCCCTTCGTTCGTATCTACATCAGTGGAAACTTTCTCAGACCAACTAATCACGTGAACTGTGTTTATAGGATTATAGATCATGTTATGTTGTTCATTTTTGGGTTAAACAAACAATTATTATTTATTACAGGCAATTGAAACTGATTTATTTGTAACGCCTCTCAACACGCAATTCCCATTAAATGAGCTACTATTTTTTAATATACTTCAAATTAGGCTTGAGTAGCTCGAATGTAAGCTCTCGTAAAACAGTATGTTATAACTACTGTAATATAGCATGGTTTGGACATGTAGA
Organism: Amorpha juglandis; assembly: GCA_949126905.1. Classification (NCBI taxonomy): domain Eukaryota; kingdom Metazoa; phylum Arthropoda; class Insecta; order Lepidoptera; family Sphingidae; genus Amorpha; species Amorpha juglandis. The sequence continues at coordinate 16,438,112 of OX421374.1, read as the reverse complement.
TTACATGCATAAACGAAGAATGACGAAACAAGTGGTGATAGGATATTCATATCCGCCTGGAAGTGACCAGCGTATACACGGTGTTAAAACCTGCCATAGTATCCACACGCCTTGTGTGGATCGCGTTCCAGGATCGGCCAGTGTATATTCCGTTCTATCGAGGGGCTTGCGACAGGACTTGATGGTTGGTTGGGGGTGGGTACATCCTTCTATCCCTGTGCCTGCATTAGTCATCCGCCTTTCCTATTCCTCGATTTGCTTCTTCCCTCTTTGGAGTGTAAAAAAGCATTTATATAGGCCGGTAAGATTCTGGTGACCACCGATAAACTCATTGTTTGTTGGTGGTCACTGGACTGTACTGTGCTTACCATCAGGTGTAGTATCAGGTGTACAATAGATAAAATAAATAGATAAAAAAAGAAAAAATATGTAGAGAAAGAAAGAAAGAAAGAAAGAATTTATTTAAACTCTAACCTGAGACATAAGACATTGAAAACTATAAAATATTCACAAATTTAAGATTAAGCAAAGAAATAAATAAATAAGTAAATTATAAGTTTTGTGACAACATAAAGTAGGATGGCCGCATGTATACCCTCTACTCCACAAGGGACCATCTGTGTCTCAAGTTAGGCTAAACAGGACTCAGGCTAGGCTCTTTAGAGCGTATGGATAAAAGAAGTTTGACGAAACAAGTATACTTGGAAAACCTTAGCGAACGTTTTCTGATCATGTAGGAGATATTTTCGAGAAAGATAAGTCACAAGTATTCTAAGGTGACGTGTAAGTATGAAGAATAAAATAAGACGGAAAAAGGTCAAAGAAGTGTGCAAGGATCAGAGGCCAAAGGAGATTGCATGGATCGGAGGACAAAAAGTGTGCCAAGATCGTAGCAAGTGGAAATTATTTATTATTTTTACCGTCAAGCAGTAGTGTGTAAAATATATATATTTTTTACTAGCCCTGTATTATACATGTCTCACTGCTGGGCACGGGCCTCCTCTACTGAATGAGAGGGATTAGGCCTTAGTCTGCTATATAAAGACTGCTATACCACACAGTAAACAAATAAAATCATGTGCTTAGCGCTGGTGCATGAGGTTTAATATCATAGTCAATAAATAACTTTAACGGGTAGGTCCCTCGTATGCGAGAGGCCGTGTGGGTTGGTACCACTGCTTTGTAATATTACTGGTGCCATGCAACAGTGTGTACGCTCTGTTGTGTTTCGATTTCAAGGACATTGAAGACAGAGAAATTTCTGGGCATTATGAGACTTAACATCTTATATCTCGGGATTACGAGTGCTGTTCAGTGCCATGCAGTGCTTTATAACTCAACGTTCTGTATGGTGTTGCTTCTGTTTATGAGCAGGCGTGGCGCTTACCATCAGACGAGCGCCTTCCTCATCTCGTCATTCAATTTAATAAAAAAATTGGTGGTTGTCGTGGGACACCAGGTAGGAACGAAGTTCCTTCGGCTAATGTAGAATCGACACAAATTGCAAAAATTTCAAATTATCAACTAAAATAACAAAATATGTCTCTTTATTTTTGTTTGACAACATAAAATTACATAGAAATAGAATAGAAAAATAGAAATAAAAAAAAGACGTGTGGCACTCGGAGACTGCCGCGGTAAAGCTATTGTATAGCATTTTTTATCAACTTATGTAATAATCTTTTAAAAATCGAAGGAGTATTTTTATATACTTCAAATATAACTGGCTGAATGAATTTCATTTTAAAAAATTAACTAACTGGCTGGCTATGCGACTGTCGCGCCTGCGCACTTCTCATTTAACGCTTTTATTCCACGCATTTTTCTTACGGTTTTACTATCACATTTTTTTCAGTTCGGTCACGCAGCGAAATCCCTATCCCCTCCAAGCCTGCCGTAAGGAACTTCGTTCCAAAAAATAAAACAATTGCGCGCTATATCTACCGTTTGCAAATAACATAGTTAATATCCAGCCTGTAAGCGAATAAGACTAATTTCTAGGCTGGTTCGCATCTAGGTCGCCTGTGAGGATGTTTGCGCAAGTGATGGATTAGGGACACCTCGTGTACGCAACTCAATTACAGATGCCACCTGTTTATTAGTGAATACATACAACTGACACAGATATATTTTAATTACCGAACTGGGGTAACAGTGTTTATTACTGGTGATATATAAGCGGTTAATATAGGTTAACAAAGAACATTGGGTAAGAAAATTTACGTATTGTGATTGAAGTAGAGTGCACCAGTTATACGCGATGGCAACTTTTGGAACTAATTGAAAATGTATTGTCTAATCCAGTGGTTGTCACACTTTTCTAATTAAGGGCCACATAGTACAATGTGAGTTATAACTGCGGCCCACACATTCGTAGTTTAGGTAGCTGACACCACCAATCAATTGACATGTTTGATATGAGTTTTACACATGTTTCCGTCTCGCGTTTTTCTACTTAGTTTACTTTTTAACAGCCTCCGTGGCGCAGCGGGCGAGTAGCCGGCTGTGAAGAGAGAGGCCGCGGGTTCAATCCCCGCACCGAGACAAAACATTCGTGTGATCCACAAATATTTGTCGCGGGGTTTGGGTGCTGTGAGACCGAAAGTCTCTCGTAGTTGCTGATACCCACGACACAAGACTTGTATCTTACTGTGGGGTCAGGACTATGTATGTGACTGTTGGGTGTATTTATTTATTTATTTACTTCATGTGCAATATCAGTTTTTATAATATTATCATTGTCTACTAAAATTGTTTGCTGTTGTGGGCCGCACAAATATTCTCCAAGAGCCGCATGTGGCCGCAGTATAATGACCACTGCTCTAATCTGTCAAAATTTCAAATCGAACCAATAAGCGTTTAACATGAGTGCCACACTCATCTCTCCATGTTATAATTGTCGAACTGGGCGTTTGAGGTCAATCTCAATGATAGCAAAAAGTCGTATTTGTGGAAAATTAGCAAGTCAGTCACCGATGGTAAATGATTTCCACGCCCATGAAGACCCACAATACCAGAAGAATCATCAATACGTTACGTTACCAATCGTAGAAGAAAGGATGGGGAGGGAGATTTGGGTCTCCAGATTTCTCACTCACTGTACGAAACGCAATTTACGTTATATACGTTCAAATTATAATTAAATTATAACCTATAACATTATGCCCATTGTATCTATCACATTCTAATACAATATAATAACTATGTAAGCAAAACATAACATTTATTTAACAAAAGTTTTTTTTTATCCAAAACAAAATAATAATGTCCTTACACAGTAATAAACAACAAAAGTGCATTAAGTAATTTAAGTAAAATTAACACCCATTTCTAGTTAAGTTGAAATTTATTCTATAGTTAACTTTTTACTATTGCAAGTCATAATTTGAATTTTATACACGACCTTCAAAAGGTCTTTATTTACTTCTATATGGTGTAGAAGCACGGACGTTAATACAAGCTATAATTAAAAAGTTATAAGATATCGAGTTAAAAATCTAGATAAAGGTGTACAGACAACTACTAAAATATCATGTATACACCGTATAAGGAACAGTACTGTGCTGCAGAGAATAAGAAGTCGACAGAGAAAGTAACGATAGTAAAAGGGAGGGAATCGGAATTTTGATAACATAATGCGTAACAGCAAATGCTTTGCCTCTTTGGAGAGGGAAGGAGCAAATCGAGGGGCCTGCGACAGGACAGGTGGATGACCGATGCAGGCACAGGGACACAAGGGTGTCCCGAATATACACAGGCTGATCCTGGAACGCGATCCACACAAGGTGTGTGGGTCACTATATCAGGTTTTAACAACATGTGTACGGTGGTCGCTATCCGGGCGGATATAAATATCCTACCACCAGCAAATCGTGTGGAATAAATAATATAAAAAGTCGAATTACAAAATGAACACTGTAAAGACATAAACAACAGCATATTTTGAGTCGGTGCGGACTTTTTTTGTTTAACTGCATTCTTGAAATTGGTTGTTAAGTTTTTGATAAAATTATTTTATTTACTATTTTTAGCGTTGGATACATCTATTATATGCAGAGTAATGTAGCTACAGTGGGGCGGCCCGCCCCGGGTGCCACCAGTTTTGGAGTGACACCCGCCCTTAAATAACCCAAAATAAATACTGAAAAATTTGGAACCTCCTCCTTTTTTGAAAGCGGTTAAAATACATTAAAACTGTCGTTTTAAAAGATTCAATTTCGGGTGACACCCTTATCAAATCCGCCCCGGGTCCTACCCGAGCTAACTACGCCACTGTATATGTACTTAAGGTTATTTATTTTTCTCCGTACTCTGTCATCAGATCTAACCGTATTTATATGAGACCAAATGCCATCTACACTCTATCGAATAAAATCAGCATCAGTTCATATTTGGCGCATAAATCGATTTACATAAAATCAAAATACGCACCTCCTCCTTTGTTGATTACGGTTAAAATATTATTAATTTCTTTCATGAACAGTATAGTAGAGTTCTTTGTAGAGTCAGTACTGGTCTACTGAAATTGCACCGACTCCATACTAAAACTATAGTCCATATAAAAAGCTATAGACTATAGTCGATGTGTAATAAATTGGGACTAAGGCAATAGAATAATATGAACCGTAGTGTGATTTTATGACCATTTAAAAGACTGTATATGTGAGTATTTATTTATCCAGTAAGTGGTCATTAAATGAAAAAGTCTCCACCACTGACCCAATTAGAATCGGTCTCAGAAACTAGAGTGTAGAGTTTTAAAACATGTTCAACATCTTTTACCCCACGTAGTGACGAGTCGATACACACCACCAGGGATACTACTAAGATTACAAAATCTTTTGTCTATAAATTAACAAAGAACTTCCTTGGTAATAAATTTCATAGCGAATCCAATAACGATGAATTGATCTGATCGCATATTTCGTATGATTGAAACTGCAATAACAATTGTCATAAAATACCTAAATGAGACAATCGAGTAAGAAATCACTTCACAAAAATATTGCAAAGGATTTTTTACTTAATCCGGTTCAAAGGACCAAATATCAAAAAAGTTCTTTTATTTATCGTCAAGTCACTATTTTCATTAGTAAATGGCAACAGTGCAGACACTGTAGAGTTTCTATCACTATTGTGTCATAGATAATAAATAATAAATAGGTTAAACATTTTGCAATGTCAAATTTCTATATAGGTCAACAGACGCCTCATAAGATCGTTATAGTATAAATATTTATTGACTATGGAAATAAAAAAATATTTAGATTTTTATGCAACGATAAGCTACCTCTCTAATTTAATTCATATCGTTATTTAATCAAATATGGCACGGTTAAAGTTAGACTGAAATAAAATGTTTTTTGTTTTCATACGCTCGTGGTTCACAAAAAAATGAATAAACATAATCGAAATGTAAGATCAATGAAAAAACAACCGCATCGACCAGCGCCGAACCAAAGGAAAGCTACAACAAATTTCACATCACTCCGTGAATATATAAAACGGCTTCACGACATTAATTTCTTAAAACAATAGCGCAAAAAATGATCAGCGGGACTTCGACCATTTTGTCTTTCTGTATTAAGTACACAATTGTTTTTACCTGATTATCAATTCGGCAAAAATCCAGGTCACGTCTATTGTGTCACTTAACATACGCCTATCACACACTATAGCGTTTAATTGGCAGAACAAAATGTACGCACCACAAAGGATTAATTTATTTTAATGTTTAGTGCAACCGGCCGACGATACGCCGCGCCTTCTCACCAACACCGCTCATGTGTCACTGAGACTGGACTGGACTGAATCATCACGCCAACGAACTCACCGTACCATACGTATTTTGTGTACTTATACAGTGCTCCGAACAAAGGCGATGTTGCCCGATTCTGTACAGCTGTTTGATGTTTGTGAACGTTTCCAATCGATTGTCAATTCAAACTAGTGACGTAACAACCTGTCTGGCTATTCAAAATTTTTCATCTAGTGTAGAACGTGCATAATCGCGATCAACCAGTTTTTTCGTACATTAATCTATGTTTATTATTTTGACGGTCAGATTCAAAAACAATATTTATCATTCCAAATATAAACTGAAGTTATCGCAATTGGCAATCTGTTTGTTTATACTTGATTTTTTATCGAAATGAAACTGTTACATCAGGCCGAGTGCGAAAGTACAATACGCACTTACAGCGAGGGGATGGCGAGTGCATTTCGAGTACACGCGTACTGATGGAGAGCGAGACGGAGTTGAGTATGGGCATGCTGTTCCAACATCGATTTCGGTCAATATCTCCGTCCTTTTCTAATGTAATGTGCTCGCTCTGGCGGGCCGAGCGCGCACTGCGGATACAGCCGTACTGTTCGGGAAATAACTGTCCTATTTTAGGAGAAAAGTTTTCGAGTGCATTTCAGTGATGGAATTTTGTTTTTAAATAGTGTATGCCTATTTAAAAACTCTCGACTTGAATAAACTGGCGACGTAATCGAGAAAGGTGGTGATAGAGTCGATTATTGGATAATTTCGCAGTGACTCTGAATGAATAATTTTAAATAGACGAATTCTATTTTAACGGTTAGCTATTATTGTTGACACAAATAAATTGCAATCGTTTCATGTATAACGTAGACAATGCATGTTTGAAAAAATATCCCAAAGTAAAAAAAAATATATATCGAAATAGCTCTACCAAAAATTATGCTACAAGGAATCGAACTCCAACTCATCGTTTCTAAAAAAACTTGACTAATATCTTTCTAATGCATTGCTAAAAACCATAATACACACTATAGGATATAAATATGTCTAAGAATGCATTGCAGTCTCGGTTTTTCAACATGGTAGAGCCACCCTGTAGGCAGTTTTATCTACAGCATCAACGGGCCGGCTTGACTGGATTTTTAACCGTCTTACAGAAAACCATCGTAAAGAACCAGTTAGCTGCTGTGTTTTGTTCGGTGAATGAGATATCTGGTGGCCGAAATCTTGAGCCATGCTGTAGACAGTTTTATCTACAGCACAAGAACAACAAACGGGACAACTGAATACAGGGTTGAATGCTAGGATAGTATTTTTTTTATAGCATAGGCCGGAAAACGAGCAAGTGGGTCACCCGATGGTAAGTGATCTCCACCGCCCATGTACGACCACAATACAAGAAGTATCATAGGCTCGTTGTTGGATTAAAAGAAAGGCATAATTAGGGATTGAGAAGGGGATCTAGGCATCCGGATATCTCACTCACCGTACGAAACGCAGCAGCAAGCCGCTACTTTAAGTTGGTTCTCTGTGAGACAATGGCAACGATACGGTTGAGCCGGTCCATTTATTCCGTAGATAAAACTGTCTACAACGTGGCTCTAGCACTCATGAAAAGTAGTAGCTAGTAGAGTATTTGCATTGTAAGATATAAATCCTCATATTCTCGAGTGTTTATATCTTAAGGACAAATAATAACTTAATCAACATATGCGTTTGATTTTTTCAAATAGTATACGGCAAACGAGCATGTGGGTCACCTGGTGGTAAGTGATCTTCACCGCGCATGAACATACACAATACCCCAGGAATCATGAACGCGTTACCTGCATAAAGGTAGTTTAGTCTTTCATCCCCAATTTCACTCCTTTAGAGGTGGAATTATTTTTTTTAAATTTGGAACTACCATCACAGTAAACTCTATCGAATACAAAAACATTCAATGCAATCGGTCCATTGGTTGAAGTTATGCGTGAACATACAATTGAGAACTTTAGTTTTTTATTGAGGCAATTAAAGACACTAATGATATATTAATGATTAATGATTGTTGAGTGGTAGAGCCACGCTGTAGACAGTTTTGTCTACAACATGAATGGGCTGGCTCGCCCGGGTCATTACCACTGTCTCACAGAAAACCGACGTAAAGTAGCGGCTTGCTGCTGCGTTTCGTACGGTGAGTGAGATATCCGGAAGCCCAAATCCCCTCCCCTTCCCTATCCCTAATTATCCCTTTCCTTTATGGTCGGCAACGCGCCCATGATTCTTCTGGTGATGGACGTACATGGGCAGTGGAGATCACTTACCATCAGGTGACCCACTTGCTCGTTTGCCGGCCCATGCCATAAAAAAAAATTGAAATAAAACTAATTTAAACAGTGTCCAGTCCACCCCGTGACCATGAAAGCTGAAAAGCTATCGAAACGTCGGGATCAAAAATTAATAAATAATAGCGATAAAATCCGTTTAAATTAGTTTTATTTCAATTTGTAATATTCGCGTAAATATAAGAAATCACTAATGATATAAAATAACTGCGGCAACAAAACAAGATAGCATTCAGTATATTGCGATTTTATATTGAAGATAATAAAAACATAGATTGAACAAACAATTAGTATCGTAAGTTATTATCGCTTGTAAACCAATGTTTTATTGTTTATTATTTTGCCATAGTATACAGTACATGAAAGGAGAAGAAGCAGAAGGTGCAAGAAGCAGAAGTCGATAGAGGACCTCAGTATTTATCCATTTAACGCCCATTATATTGCCTAAAAATTTAAATGAAACAAAGCATCGCCTCTATATATTTATGAAACTTTAAGGCCGCGGCCTCGAAAGCAGCGGCGCGGCGCGGGCGCGAGGAGCGTCGTACGAGCGGCGCGCGCCAATCGAGCGGCGCGGCGCCTGCGCGTCATCGTTGACGTAGTGTTGTGTATTTTAAAAATGTCCGCCGCCGTGGTGGAGCAAATTATTTCAATGATTCTTTATATGGAACATCATATTCACGTTCAATTTCGTTTGCGAACAAACACTAATTTCTCATAGCACAACACTACGCCGCTCTAGCGCAGCGCGATCTGCCCGCTGACTTCGAGACCGGGGTCTCCGCCGCTCCCGCGCCGCCGCGCCGCCACCGCCGCTTGCCACTGCCTTCGAGTCCGCAGCCTAAACGGCGGAAAAAACGGAGCAGGTTCTTCATTTGTCTCCGTATAAATTTTTATGCATACGAATTAAAAATTATTAGAATTAATATATGGATTTTATGTATGCATAACTACGCCAAATGTGAATTGCGAAGTCATTTAGATGATTCTTTTTGTATTAGATTAGGTTTTTTAGCAATAGTCTCATTAAAATAAAAATATCCATTTAACCTTAAGAGGTTGATATTGGGGATGAAAGACAAAAACTTTGACATTTTAGATATTATCAAAATGATAATATTACCTATACTACCTATACCAAATGCATGTTCACTCATCCATTCTTTAGATGATGATTGCTTAATGTTTGATGCTAAGCGTCGCATGGATGTTTACAAAACACGAGCCATTTGAAACTGTTGCAATAACCCTTTGTTTATAAAACCATCACAGTGAACAGAAGCTGTGTATATCCACGCAACAATAATTTAAAAATACCACTTTATAAAATGCAGAATAGTGTACATCCCACTGTAGGGTAAATGTCTTTTTTTTATCCGAACACGGCAACGTGACTGCTCTACACCTGATGGTAAGCGGTGTGCAGTCCAAAAAAACGAGCGACTACAATGAGTTTACGATGGTCACCGGAATCATGCCGATCTGTATAAATGCTTCTTCACACTCCGAAGAGGGAATAAGCAAATCGAGGGGCCTGCGACAGGACAGGGGGATGACCGATGCAGGCACAGGGATACAACGATGTACCCCTATACCTGCCTCAACCACCCATCAAGTCGTGTCGCAAGCCCCTCGGGAGAACTGGATATACACTGTCCGATACTAGAACGGGATGCACACAAGGTGTGTGGGTCATTTGGCAAATTTTAACACCATGTGTATGATGGTCGCTATCCGGGCGATATGAATATCCTACTACCAGCAAAAGCATCATTTTTTTCACTTATCGCAATATCGTATCGTATAAACACATACATACACACATGTATAGAAAAACAGACATAAATAAAGTTGCAATTGATACTATTGCCTTAGAATTAAAGATACTAGATTCAGTAAGTTTTTTATTTTAATTTTGTGGTTTGGAATAATTCCAGGTCTGAAAATTCTACTGCCATATTAAGGTCTTTTGCAGCTCTTATTAAATACATTACTGAATACATTGTCCGTATTTTGAAGCACTGCTAGATACACGGGACGTCAGACATTCTTATTTGGTACTCTTAAATTAATTTTGGAAAGAAGTTATGGAGAATTTAGTAAATATGATGCTTACCTTAAATCTTGAGTCTAAAGTTTAGTAATCTAGTACCATGCAAATTGCAATCTTACAGATATTTTATATGTAAAATTTCGGATGTTTCTGAGTTTTTTATCCTGCAAGAGGCTGCTCACGCGGACAGAATCGCGGGCAACAGATAGTGATGTATAAAACTCATTGCGTAAAACAACTGTTATTCATTGATTAATTCGCCACAACCTTTGACATGTAGATTGTACACATAGGCTAAATGATTGTGTACGTGTGGGCGGTTCCTTCCGCATACATCATCAAAATATTATAAAGCTAATACTAGCAAACAAAACAAAGTTCTGTAATAAATAACTCTGCTTTCTTTATGCTGTCGGTAGTAAATGTTATTTTATGAATAAATAAAGACAAAGTGTAAGTAACAGTAAGTAAAAGTAAAACGTCTGCAACATAAACACCAAAATTATTATAATGATTTCTTATGTTTACGCGAATATTACTTGCAAGTTGGAAACGTACAAGTGTGGGCTCAGTTCTACAGCTCAAGCCCTTCACGTAACTTGAAGGGCACTTGTCGCCTCTACAAGTAACTACACCCTCCGGCGAAAAACTTGAAAAATGGACCAACTGTTCTACACAACTAAATTTTTTATCAGAGCAACTTATAAGTTTCTTTCATTAAAATGAAAATATGTTTACGCGAATATTACACATCGAAATAAAACTTTATCGCTGTGTTTTATTAATTTTGACTTACTGTCCACCCCGTGACCACGAAGGCTGAAAAGCTTTCAAAAATTCGGGATCAAAATTAATTAAAAAACTGCGATAACATCCGTTATTATTAGTTTTATTTAAATTAGTATAACATATTTTTTCTACACTTTTATAAAACCGGTAGCATTATTCAGTAGTAATTTGCCGCTACATAAGATAATATTCTTGTAATCTGTCTTAGCGACACAATTATGTTATCAACGACCGGATATCACGTGTCTTGAATGTAATTATTTCTAGTACAGTCAGGTGCTGGCTTGTACTGACTCACTTCAATGATCATAAATATATACAACGTTAGTAAGACTGTGGCAAACATTTACAATGACAATCACGTCCTAATAACCGACTTCAAAAAAGGAGGGTTATCAATTCTGCGAGTTCTTTTTATGTATGTACATCGATTTATCCGCCAATTATGGGCTGAATTTGCCAGAAAATATTGATGTACATAAATAAAAACAAAAACAAAAAATACTCGCTAAATTGAGAACCTCCTACTTTTTAAAGTTAGTTAAACCCGGTCAAGCGCGAGCCCGACTCTGGCACCGAAGGTTCTCTACCGTCCCCCAGAAACTTTTAAGGCCAAGACATACAGAGGTGGTATCGGAGGCTTGCTGCAGCGGGATTTTTAGTGGATTATTTGTGTCACATTAAAACTGGCGCAGCAAATACATCGCGGCGCCGGAACGGACACGGTCCTGAACCGAACGTTATAAAAGAAAGCCGGCCAACGACGAGTAATTTGCAGGACAAGTTTTAACAACATGTGTCGTTGTTATCCAGCCGGATATGGATGTCCTACCACCAGCAACAAACAAGAGGAAGTCAACAGTCTTTGTGAAGTGGGAGTTATCGTAGTGGTTTCCTAGTGCTCAATAAGTCAGCTCAATAGAAGATTAATACTTACTTTACTAGGTGGTATATCTCTGATATGCGAGAGTTTGTCTGGGTAAGGTTTACCTATTTCTGCCGTCATCAGCAGTGTATACTGTGTGTGTTTGAGTTTGTATGATTTTTTTTCATTCTTTATTTGATTGAGTGACGAGACGAGCAAGGCGCTCGCCTGATGATAAGCGCCACGCCTGTCCATAAACAGGAGCAACACCACACAGAACGTTGAATTACAAAGCACTGCATGGCACTGAACTGCGCTCGTCATCCCGAGACATAAGATGTTAAGTCTCATAATGCCCAGTAATTTCACTGGCTGCAATGTCCTTCAAACCGGAACACAACAGTGCTTACATACTATTGCTTGGCGGTAGAAATAGACAAAGTGGTAGTACCAACCCAGACGGCCTCTCGCATGAAAGGGGCCTACCACCTTGTAAAGTAGACTTAACATCTTATATTTAGGTTTCGTATTGTAGCTTCGTTAGGTGAGCTTCCTCATCTTTTTCAATTGTACCAATCAGTTTTAATTTGTAGCAATCAGTAGTAATAAACTTACACTGTTAATACTATAAGGCTATCAATGAGCATATCTCGATGGTCGTAGTAATATCTGCCTCCGTAATTGCCTCTTCACGCTTCGTTTGAAGGACCCAATTTTGTAGGAATGGAATGCGCTGGTTGGTTTAATGATGCGGTAACGGATATAAAGCTTTGGCGTTCAATTTACACAAGAACAGTCTTAGTTATTCTAGCATAATTAAAACAGTAAATACTGTCATCATTAATATTATCAGTAAATCAATCATTTACTTAACCTGTGCAAATTAATATCCTTTCCTTTCAAAAAGTTAGTTGGTAATTTGGAAGTGTGTGACAGAATAAGACCACGAAGTACGATCGTTTCTCCCGCTCTCCATCGCATACCTCAAAACGTACCTTTACACGGTCTCTCAAAAGTGATCAAATCAACATTCAACTAACAGAACTTTGATTTTGACAGCGCTATCAGATCATTTCGAGTTTCTGAAAGGTTAATCTGAAAGGTTAATTTGTCTGTTAGTGGTAGAGCCACGCTGTAAACAGTTTTGTCTACAGCACGAATGGGCTGGCTCGACCGGGTTGTTACCACTGTCTCACAGAAAACCGACGTAAAGTAGCGGCTTGCTACTGCGTTTCGTACGGAGAGTGAGATATCCGGAAGCCCAAATCCCATCCCCTTCCCAATCCCTAATTATCCTTTTCCTTTAAGGTCGGCAACGCGCCCATGATTCTTCTGGTGGTGGGCGTACATGGGCGGTGGAGATCACTTACCATCAGGTGACCTACTTGCTCGTTTGCCAGCCTATGCCATAAAAAAAAAATAGTGAAAAAATTATTATTCACCGAATTAATTTACAGACGCTAGTTTGTAATTGATACACCATTCGACGACAGAATAGAAAATTTTAGAAATAGAAAATTTTCAAATTAGTTTAAAAGCCTTGTTAACCAACAAGTGTGTCAAATCAAAAGCGTTGTTCACACTTCTAGAAACTTATGATTAAGACTTGACATGAGATTAGTTAAATTCGACATTGATCAGTAATTTGAATTTTTTCCATATTAGCAATAAGAACGCCCATTGTCGTCCATAAGTTTAGCACCAGCTTTTTAGTTTTAATTACTTGCATTGTAAATGGTTGTCAATAAAGAGTTTTGTATTGTATTGTATCAGCCTTTCAGAAACCGCGCGTTAGAGTCGTGCTATTTGCTACCGACGCAGTCATTTTTAAACTTTTTATGTATGATGTACACCTTAATTGATTTTTCTGCTGAGTTTTAACGGTTTTTTTTCTAATCTGACTTCGAAAATGTTAGATGGTTCGGTTCTGTCGCCAAGCAACAGTGTGTAATGACTGTTGTGTTTCGGTTTGACGGACATTGAAGATAGTAAAATTACTGGGCATTGTGAGACTTAACATCTTATGTCTCGGGGTGACGAGCGCAGTTCAGTGCCATGCAGTGCTTTGTAATTCAATTCTGTGTGGTGTTGCTTCTGTTTATCAGCATTCTATTTATGCAGTCGTGGCGCTTACCAATAGGTGAGCCGAAAAACTACCGACCGAAGAATTGCACCAGATTGTACCAATGGCAATAATATAATTACACTATGTCACATTGCACGCAATGGTCAATGACAAAATGTCTTTTTTTTTTATTCTAGACAACAGACAGTCATGTACATCAACAAATTATTTTTTAATATTTTTTTGTCGCTAGACGTTCGACATTTGATGCAGATTTTCTAGTTTGCTATGCCAGTAGAATAAAAAGTATAAACTAGAGTAGAGGTCTTTTTAGAGTCATTGCAATTCTAGGTGACCTACACCGTCACCGACACGGATCAAGTATTATTGTTATTTTTATTTTTTATCATAACATATAATTTTTAAGTGATCATTTTTAAAGTCCTAATTATGCTTTAGTAATACTTGTTTGAATCAAAATTTCACAAGGACCAATCCAGGGTCAGCCAGGCACGCCCAGTGGTGCCTCACAGATTTATTACGCCGCCACTAAACCAATGAAATGTTTTTTGGAACGTAGTTCCTTATCGCGCGTTGCGAAAGGGGGCTAGACGGAAAAAATTGGTACGAAAAGTTGGCACGACATAATTCTCCGGCCAAGAATAAATATAATATTAATTTGATATCTAGCACACAAAGTTAAAGTCGAAATTCCGTTAATAAAAGTAAAACTTATGACATATGGAAATGTAGACGTGGTTTGAAATTTGAATTTTTGATTATCGAACACGGCGCGGCGGTCCACCGTTTAGGCTGCGTTTAGACGACGCGAAAAATTTCGTGCGGCCGTTTACACGATCGCGCAGTCGCCGCGTGGTTGGAGCGTTGCGAAGTATTAAACATTATGGCTTAGTCAATAGAGTTTACATTAGTTTTTCGAGTGATTCGAGCGCGGCGGCCGCGCGGCCGCCGCGCGGCCACAACGCGGTGGGATTCCTTGTCATATAAATGCGCCCTTAGTAGCCAGTCACCAAATTACCTATCATAAAATATTTGAATGTTGGCTGCTTCCAGATTATACAGTGTCTAATATATAGTCTACGGGATGACTGTTTAATATTACGACTCACATCGAATGTTCTGGAACTCTCTAGAACGTTCGGTGTGACGTCACGTAGACTGTAAGACCGGCCGGTGCTCGCCGATTTACGGGCTGGGCGACGTAGCAGCCGGTGTGCTCCCTTCGGACCCTCCGTCCCCCCCGAGATCGAGATCATTTTAGTCAAGCCCGAGAGGTGGTCAAGCGCGAGCAGTCCATCGATCAACGGAAGGTTCGAGAGAAATCGAGAACCTTCCGGGTGACGTCACGCGCGCCGATTGACCAGCCAACGCTAGCCGACCTCCCTGGAGCTTCGAGAATTATGGAAGTACCAGGTGTTCAAACCCGTTCCCCCTACCCCCACCCAATTTGTCCTCACCCCCCCTCGGCCTAAATCGGTAATTTTTGAGGCTAGAGGGTCGTGCGACGGCTTGTCGCAATCGGCTTATTGAGCCCGACACTTTGGCCCCAATAAAAATAAATTTCGACCCCCCAGTAAGAAAGATCTGTAAAAATATCTCTAAAAATTCAAATATCTCAGAAACTACAATAGATAGACAAATAAAATTTTATTAAAATTCCTTCACTAATTAATCGAAAGGAACTTCGTTCCATCCGGGTGTCCCTTGACACCTCTCAAGTTTTTTTTTTTTTTCATATCAGGCCCCTATTATACTGTTCAACTGCTGGGCACGGGTCTCCTCAACGGATGAGAGGGGTAAGGCTCTAGTCTACAAGCATGGCCTAATGAAGGTTGGCAGACTTCACATACCTTTGAGATTCTTGTAGAGAACTCTCAGCTATACAGGTTTCTTCACGATGTTTCCTTCACCGTTGAAGCAAGCTACAATTACCGACAAATTCACACGTAACTTAAAGGAAAGAGGCAACCTGAGGTTGGGCAGGGAAGAGGTATTTGGGCCTCCGAACATCTCACTCACTGCACGAAACGTAGCAGCAAGCCGCCACTTCTCTTCGGTTTTCTGCGAGACAGTGATAACGACCTGCTTGAGCCGGCCCATTCATAGCTGTAGACAAAACTGAATACAACTTGGCTCTATCACTCATATTTATATTATACCTTTATAAACCCATGAGCAAGAAGCTTCAAAATAAACAAATATCAAGACATATCCCATCCCACGTGTAAGGAGTTAGTAGTGTCGTACACTAAATCCTTGTGATCCCAAATCTCTTTAGTCTGCCTTTCTATTTCGTCTAAATCCTCTTCGAGCTAACTTTTGACCTAGATCCAGCCAGGTCGACGTACTTTATTTTACACGACTTTATCGTGACTGACACATTGTACTGAGTGTGTTGACAAATTGCTTATATGGTATTAAGAAAGTGATTCTGTGAAATGATTTTCCTTTTTTATAACGATATCCTTTATGAACTCTTCATAAGAAATAAACATATTTATTAAATCTGCTATTTTCTTTTATGTAGTTTCATTCCTCTTTGATACAATTTTACAGTGAGAGCACTTAAAATAAAATATTGAACTCGTAAAAAAAACAAAGTTCTCTTGGGGAATAGATATGTTAATATGTATCTATCCATACATGCTAACATATTTATATGTATATCTTTTCGATAGATGCAAGTAGAAACATAAATGAAGAATACGAATTATCATTCTGAACCCATACAGATACAAAAAAGTTCAATGACTTGTAATTACGTTATCTTAGCAAATTTCATGTGATATCGCATAATAAATACGATTAATTTGAAGATATTCCCTAGTGCAAACTATGATAGAAAAATAAGTATGAGTTTCTCATTCTCATCCTTTCCGACAACGCCAATAATTTTTAATCGACTTCAAAAAATTAGGAGGTTCTCAATTCGGCGAGATTTTTTTAAAGTATGTATATCGATTTCCCTGCAAATTGAGGAACAATATGGTCGGGAAAAAACATTTGGTAGAGTAAGTATAGCTGCGATGTAGTCTCATAAAAATTTGGTTTAGACCTGATGATGGAGTATGGTGTAAAAAAGTGTAATACATAACATTGAAAATTTAAAAATTGAATAAGTATTAACAAAACTTAAAAACCGACTTCAAACAAATAACACTGATAAAAAGTTAAATATGACAATTTCCGTCGGTCTCTTTGGAGTCAGTGTAGTTTAAGTTAACCGGCAACGACACAGGCACCGACTCCAAAGAGATATAAATTGTTATTTTTTATTTTTTATTAGTGTTATTTTTAAATTTTGTTGAAACTTATGTTATTAAAGACTGTGAATTCCCTAAAACAATTACCACTACACAGATGCTGTCTCACAAATCAACTTGTTTGCACAACTTATCAATTCGAAGAAAATTAGAAAACATGTGTCGAAATGATAAACACAATAACAAAAACACACATCATGACGTTAATATCATGGTTGTTATTATCTATAAGGACGTAGTAATGCAGTAGTCGGCAGTAGTCAGGGTGATTAGATTGGATGACGCTGACGGTCAACTGAAATTGCATTAACGCTAAAAAGACCTCTTTTACTATACCTGTAGGTAGATACCTGGCGTTATTCCGGTTAGTTCAAGGGTACGTTTTCCTACTAAAACTACTACTTGAGTGGTAAATCAACGCTGTGTGGTGTTGCTTCTGTTGCTTCCTGCACTTGCAGGCAAGCGCCTTGCTCGCCTGGTCATTCAATAAAATAAATAAATAAAAAATTAGTGTCGTGGGACACCAGGTAGGAACGAAGTTCCTTCGGCTAATGTAGAATCGACACAAATTGTAAAAAAAGTCGTGCTTAATTTTATGTAGGTTTTCTTGATTTTTCTCTTAAATTTTGCTGATTAGTTTTTATTTAAGTACAAGAAAGTATTTAGGAAATTCAGTATTTTAGGAAATAATAAATTACTTAAAATAAAAAAACATCGTAATTCAAATTATCAACTAAAATAACAAAATATGTCTCTTTATTTTTGTTTGACAACATAAAATTACATAGAAATAGAAAAATAGAAATAAATAAAAAAAAAAATGGTGTGTGTCGTGGGACACCAGGTAGGAACGAAGTTCCTTCGGCTAATGTAGAATCGACACAAATTGCAAAAAATTCAAATTATCAACTAAAATAACAAAATATGTCTCTTTATTTTTGTTTGACAACATAAAATTACATAGAAATAGAATAGAAAATAGAAATAAAAAAAAGACGTGTGGCACTCGGAGACTGCCGCGGTAAAGCTATTGTATAGCATTTTTTATCAACTTATGTAATTATAAATAATAACGAGCTAGCGTAATCTTTTAAAAATCGAAGGAGTATTTTTATATACTTCAACTAACTGGCTGAATGAATTTCATTTTTAAAAAGGAACTAACGCTGGCTGGTTATGCGACTGTCGCGCCTGCGCACTTCTCATTTAACGCTTTTATTCCACGCATTTTTTCCACGCATTTTTCTTACGGTTTTACTATCACATTTTTTTCAGTTCGGTCACGCAGCGAAATCCCTATCCCCTCCAAGCCTGCCGTAAGGAACTTCGTTCCAAAAAAACATTTGACATCGCTTTTTAGTTTTGTTTTAACTTATTTTATTTTTTAGTGATAAATACATCATGTAGATTCAAATACAATAACACTATCGCTACGAGTGTGCTGTTATCCATTGAAGAGGTTTTTATTTACTCCGTACTCCGCCATCAAATTTATATCAACAGGATCAGTACGCAGCTAAAGTCTATTGAATACATATTTTTCAACAAAATCGGTATCCAGTTCTGACAATTCTGTTAGTAAATTTTCGAACGTGCCTAAAATATCAGTTTGACAATCAATACCGCCGTGCGCTACCGTGAAATGATCTACCATAGATTCTACAATAAATACAAAGGCGTAGACACTTAGACGCCTCGACGCTGACCCCTGTGTCGCAACCATGGAAGTCTATCTTAACTAAAAGCTGTTGCTGTGCACGAGTGCATCGCCGTACCATTAAATCACTACATTGACAATTACTAAAATTACATGGCTAATGAGACTGAAGCAACGCTTTTCAATTTTTTTAACAAGATTACGGTAAATCGTCCACGTCGTCATGTCGTGTTCCGTAAATGGAACGAAGGCCGTTGTTTTAGACCGAGAAACTAGGGTGCAATGACCGTTAACCTGCAAATGCTGTAGGTAAAATTGCCTCGGTGGCGTACTCAGTTCATTTCAGTCAGTATTGCGTATGCGATATGACTGCTATAATAAGGTCTCAGGCCTCGAGTCGGATAAAAGTGATATTGGGATTTTCTATAACAAAATGCTCAGTATCAGCTCGGAGTCTGGAATTTATGCCCGATTGTGAATTTCTAGCAATAGGCTCGCTACCTATTACATCATGGGACGGAAATAAGCTCGGCGAAATAAGGGTGTACGGCTTACATCTGTATCTTGTCAAACCATACACATAAACATAAATGTGATTAAAAATGCAGGTGAAAAAAAAATGCCCATGATCGTCAATCGAATATAATCAAGAGCCAAGACCAAAGTACAGTTGTATGATTCGTATTAAACTGTGCCGTATTATCTAAGTCATAGATTCAAGCCTTTTGTTTCTAGGACACAAAGTACAGACTTGTCATTAAGATTCTATGACGTGTAAATTATTCCACTGACTCAATTTATCCGCCATATACGGGTGACAGAAGTGTTGTATATAATAGTGAGTAACAGTACTTCTTAACAATGATATTTATCGACCAACGCTCGGAATATCTTTAAAATACACGATGAAAAAGGGGTAATATCCCCCAATTTTGTAAATATATTTCCCCGAAATAGCCGGAAAACCTGAAGCTACGCTAATCGGATATTCTTCTCAGAACTGGCAATTTTAATAGAACACATTAAGTTGCTATTAGTACTAGAAATAGTAATTTAATTTTCTAGAAAACGATATATAGTACAATGATGTTGTACGCTACGCCAAACTTCGTCTTTTTCATATACGTTATGATTTCATGTAATGTTGACAATCATTAGAATGATTGTCATCAATATTTCTTTATTTTATTTATTTATTTTATTGTTTATTGTCATTTATATTAATAAATCCATTAATCTTATCTTTTCTGGAGTATATAATGTGACGATGTTTAAATAATAAATAAATAATAAGAAAAAAAATCGGTGAAACTTATGATCATCTAATACAGCATAAATAGCAAACATATTTTGCTTGGGCTAATTCGCCCCATCATAACCCGTGAAACTGAGAAAATGCCTATTGTAAATAATGCCAGTCACTAAGTAATATCGTCAGGTGTATACTTAGGCATTACCATAAAAAACCTGCCACCAAGCAGCCATGCGTGCCCTTGCATATCAGTTCCTTTTAAATGTTCAACAACACTGATGACGCACAAAAGATTGTTTGAAACTTCGATCGCGGTTTACTGATATCCGCGAAGAAAGGCTTACTGTATGAATCAAATAAAGTAAGTTATTGTATCAATATATACCTTGTATAAATGTGATGTTCATTCTTTTTTCATAGAATTTCTATTATCGCTTCATTTATATTCTCCTCTCGTCGGTCATTCATGACTGAGTATCATGTCTTCCCTGACGCACTTATTTTAAATGATATTTCCATAGATTTCTGTTGCCTGCGTGTTCCAAGGTTATGATGATTTCCACGTGTTCTTGTTGTAACCATCTCTCAGGACATCGACACTTAGGTCTCCTTCTTTCAATTTTTACAATAATTAACAGTTCTTCTAAATTATTAAGCAATGTGTTCAAAGATTGGCAATACTCGCTGTATGCATATATTCGATAGTTGTGTATTGAAGTCAAGCTCAATCAAGATATATAGATTAATTCTGCGACCTGTTCAGGAGATTCTTAACATGCAACGTCAGTGTCACATCTCAAAAGCATCGATACGCTGCCGTTCTTTTGCTTTTAACGCCTATGTTGAGGATTCATATAAAACAATGGAGAATATAATCATCGTGATGATGCGACATTTTATTATATCGACTCTAGTATTGAGAAAACGTTTGTATGATCCACATATTATTACCATAATAATAATAAATTTGAGTGGTAGAGCCACGCTGTAGACTGTTTTGTCTACAGCATGAATGGGCTGGCTCGACCGGGTCGTTACCACTGTCTCACAGAAAACCGACGTAAAGTAGCGGTTTGCTGCTGAGTTTCGTACGGTGAGTAAGACATCCGGAAGCCCAAATCGCCCTCCCCTTCCCAATCCCTAATTATCCCTATCCTTTAAGTCGGCAACGCGCCCATAATTCTTCTGGTTGTGGGCGTACATGGGCGGTGGAGATTACTTACCATCAAGGTGACCCACTTGCTTGTTTGCCGGCCTATGCCATAAATCGGTAAACAAGCATATTTCTGATGATCGTCACATCTAATTTTGGAGTCATATTTAAATGACACTATCAAGTGCTGTGTTTAGTTACGTTTGTTCTAACATAATAAAAAGAAAACAAAAATAATCACAGTACATAATATTTTATTGTATCCTGACACGGCTAAGCGACTACACTGAACCTGGAAGTACAGTGCAGTCTAAATATAATGTCAACCGTAGAGTCACATCGTGCTCGACGGTCGGCAGAATTATGCCGGCCTGAAGTTACTGAATATACACTGGCTGATTCCGGAACGCGTATCGCCTGAACGAGCTACTAAGGACAGGTACAAAAATACCAGGTACCCTGCCACTAGCATACTCAAGCTGGAAACATGCACAAAACAAAGAATAATAAATATTTTTATGTGTCATGAACGTCTCCCTTTAATTATCTGTGGAATGTGGTTTGCCGACCACAGTAGGTCAAAAATATTATACATATACTTGATCATCCACAGTTAATGTAATGGAAAATATACAATACAATTTAAGGCATTTCAACATTATTACACCATTCGGCTTGGCTCGTTCTAAGTGAAATATCAGAAACATGACATCGTCAGTCGGTGCAGTCACTTTGCCGTGCTCCGATTAAAAAAAACTTTACATCTGATCTCAAGGTGAAGAGCGTAGTTTAATACCATGATGTGCTTTGTAATTTAAAGTTCTAGTTGGTGTTGCAACTGTTTATTGGCAGGCGAGTAATCTGCTCGTATTTTTTTTTATTTGATTGAATGACGAGACGAGCAAGGCGCTCGCCTGATGGTTAGTGCCATGCCTGCCTAAAATCAGAAGCAAACCCACACAAAACTCATAGTTGCCTGTAAGACATTGCCCTGAGCTATAAGGCCGCCAATTGTACTATTATATTTAGTGTTCTGTCCTGTACTCCTTATGTACCATTAAGTTTAAATAAATAAATTAAATTAAATTACAAAGCATTGCATGGCACTGAACTGCGCTCGACACCCTGAGACATAAGTTATTAAGTCTTTTAATGTTCAGTAATTTCACTGGCTTGAATGTCCCTCAAAACAAACACAACAGTGTTTACACACTGATGCTTGACAGCAGAAATAGACAAACCAGTGATACGAGCCCAGATGGCCTCTCGCATGCGAGGGATCTACCACCTTGAAAATCGAAAAAGCATAACCCAAATATGTCACGTTCTTACTATACAGCTCTATCGTGTAACACGTATCAATCACGTCATAATGATTTACGATATTGTTTTTATTGCGTTTTCCTTGTTTACATGCTGTAATTTTATAAGTTTGTGTAGACTTATGCCCATTTTCACCGAGCAATGCTTAACGTTAGTCGATCTTACAGTTAGGCTGACGATTCACATACTTCACGAGATTATGGACGTTAGAGGTCAAAAGGTAAAAGTGTACAAATGAGTGTTAGTAGTTTTTTTACACTGTAGGCTTTCAGATTGGATCAGCTCAACCGGGTTGTTACCACTAGCTCGCATAGAATATATACGCACTCACGCCTGTAATGCCCAGAGGGGTAGGTAGAAGTGTAACCAGTCCACCCACATTTCGCCGAGCTTGATGTGATAGGGGAAGAGTCTAACACCACATTTCCAGACGCTGTGCTGATACTCAGCATTTGAAATTACTGGGCATTATGAGACTTAACATCTTATGTCTCAGGGTGATGAGCGCAGTTCAGTGCCATGCAGTGATTTATAATTCAAAGTCCTGTACAGTGTTGCTTCTGTTTATGGGCAGGCATGACGCTAACCATCAGGCGAGCGCCTTGCTCGTCTCGTCATTGAATAAAATAAAATAAAATGATTTATTCAATGTGTAAATTTCGCGTAAACATAAGGAATCAAATGCTCAGTAATTTCATTGGATTCGATGACAAAGTGCGTGATAATCATCGTTGATCATTTAATTTGAACATTTCATTTATATATATAAAATATTTTATTATATTTTATGTATATTGAATATAAAAACCAAAGACACCTTACTATCATTTAAAGTTATTTATTCTGTAGGTTTACTTTACTATTCAATATTATAACGATTAATATTATTTGTATTGATAACGTGTTTAATTGTTTGATATTGCATTTCTTATTATTTAGATTTCTTATCATGTTTAAAGACAATTTTTGTTTACTAAAGTTTGTAATGAATGAAAACAACATTGTCAAGGAAGACATAACGTAGTTATATTTTCTACTTTCTTTAAAAATATACTTTAACACGGAAATATTTAATGAACCATTCATTAAAACGCATAATTATATTTTCCTTCTTTAATTAATTTGATTAATCATACATTTATAGCATAGACATGTACGCCTACAATACCAGAAGAGTCATAGGTACATTGCGGACCTTAAAGGAAAGGAGACCCAAATCTTAGGGATTGGGAAGGGGAGGGGGTTTGGGCCTTCAGATATCTCAGTCACCGTACAAAGCGCAGCAGCAAACCGCTACTATACGTCGGTGCTCTGTCAGACCGTGGTAACGGCCCGGTCGAGCCGGCTCATTCATGCTGTAGACAAACTGTCTACAGTGTGGCTCTACCAATCAATAAAATGTTCAGTATAAAAATGACGTCGCAGAAATCTTCTGATACAACGTGATGCACTCGGTATTTTTATTTCAAAATTTAATTAGTTATTTAAACATGGTATTTCTTGGGAAAATATTTGTTGTTTATTCATTACTATGATTATAAATGTTATCGCCGATACAATATTTATTAAAAGCTAATATTATATTTACGATCAATCAAAATCGCATCAAAAAACTAAGTACGAATATGTATTACTGGTTTTTCATTTTAAATTTAATGAATAATACTGACATATTTAACTAAAAATTGTATTAAGTAAAGTAATAGGTAGAGGAAAAAGTAATCAAAGAACCCGAAGTGAATTTCCCAAAAAAATCACATATAGGCAGATAAGGACATAAAAACTGTAAACGAAGATTGATAGAGACACGTACTAGGGAAGGTGCTGATTGTTAGTATTTTGATGGAAACTAATTTGTCAAAGATGTAACGAAGATATTCGAGACCAGAATCTGTGTTACTAAAGAGACACAAAACAAAAAAAAAAAATTGGTGTGTGTTGTGGGACACCAGGTAGGAACGAAGTTCCTTCGGCTAATGTAGAATCGACACAAATTGCAAAAAAATTCAAATTATCAACTGAAATAACAAAATAGGTCTCTTTATTTTTGTTTGACAACATAAAATTACATAGAAATAGAATAGAAAAATAGAAATAAAAAAAAGACGTGTGGCACTCGAAGACTGCCGCGGTAAAGCTATTGTATAGCATTTTTTATCAACTTAAAAATAACGGACGGCCGTGTTCTATAATCAAAAATTCAAATTTCAAACCGCGTCTACATTTCCAAATGTCATAAGTTTCACAACCATCTGTTTTATTAACGGAATTTCGACTTTAACTTTGTGTGCTAGATATCAAATTAAGTTAAAAAAAATTATGTCGTGACAAAATTGTTCGTGCCAACTTTTCGTACCAATTTTTTCCGTCTAGCCCCCTTTCGCAACGCGCGATAAGGAACTACGTTCCAAAACACAAATGATCAGCAAGTAAATAACATCTGACGTTTAAAACCAGGAAGCTCCCAAGATAAGACCTCCAAGCTCGTCTACTTACATAATAACGGTTTCCAACAAAATACGATGTGAACAATGATAACCGAATTAATTATCGTAGGCCAATAGTCCATGTTTTATATAATACAGATTTTTAATGAACTACAAGGTTACGTCGCGTTGTCAAGGTAAAACCTGGATTTCTAATCAGTTTTTATATCATGTTTACATAGCAACCTAGAGTATAAATCGTTCTTGGAATTATTGTTATTGACAACAAGTTTGTCGTAAGGCTATAAATTGGGGACAACAAGAACGAATGTTGACGGTCCTAAATATTGTCGTCTGCTGCCTCTCAGATCCCATCAACCCTGATGGGGTTTGAGAGCCCGCTATGCCCAGACCAGTGTCAGGAATGAAGCGGTTATTTCGGTATCTCATCAGCAACTATCGATCGATAGCACTCCAATCAATCCTTTAACATCGTCTTGACAAAGAGCTAGCTACTAGCAACCTCTCTATATAAGGTGTCTATTTTTCAGCGTAAATCTATTACAAAAACTTAACTTACGACATGTTTCATATCAAAACATTCAACTTCCAATTTTAAAAACGGTAAACACTTTTTCGTGCGTGTTATGTGTTGGCTTTCGTTTCTGGAACATCTTTTGCTTCTTTGTAGGCGTAGAACAAACTTGACCTCTTTAGATGTAAGCCCTTTTAACCGTGACGCCTGTGAGAAGCGATCATTTGACTCCAGTTTACAGGTGCATCTACGTTTAATAGATTTTTGCAAGTTGCACTCACTGATCGGTAAACGATTAGCGAGTTAAGCAACCTATGGTGCGGTCAGTCTATGGATGTGTAACCGATTAATGGTATTTCAACAGGGCGCCTCTGTGCTTTGGACTGCACGTAAAAAGTCGACCCCAGCTATTATAAACCGATTTCAGCAATCAAACCAAGTTGGAGAACTTTGGGCGGCTTGAAAACTATGACGCTAGAATGGCCACTAACCATTCGATATAGAATAGCACACCACTGTCTTTTCAGTAGTAGAGCCACGCTGTAGACAGTTTTGTTTACAGCATGAATGGACCAGCTCGACCGGGTCGTTACCACCGTCTCAGACACAAAGATAGTAGACAGACTAGTAGTAGTAGTAGCTCTACCACTCTTGTGTTTCACTCAGTTCACGTTTAGTTCAGTCAGTTCTAAGTGATGAGTCTATAGTGTCAAGTCTCAAAGTGCTTTGATTTTTAAACCTGAACCCAGTCAATAACCATAATGGCCGTCAAATTCAGACAATTTAATAAAAGTGACGATTTATCACCGGCCTGTCGTGAATGGACGATTTAATGCCTCGACGGATATTAAATTCTTTATAGCTCAAATCACGAACCGCAAAATTTTATTACATGAAATATTTCATCGAACTAAAATCAAGTTCTGAAACCAATATAATGTTAGTTTTTCTTTAGCAGAGGGGTCAAACAAAAATGTAGGCTAGCTGTTGATAAGTGATAGCCACTGTCCATAAACTATTTATTGAAGACTAGTATTCGCTCGCGACTTTGACCGAGTCAATCTTTTCTGGAATGAAAAGTTTTCCCATATAAACTTACGCGCCCCTTTCAACTCTTGGGGGATACGATATGAAGAAACGCCAAAATACTACAGTCATTTGTGGAACTTAGAGAACCAAACTCAAGGTTTGCCAACGTGCGATGGAGCTCAGCATTCTTGGCGTTACATTCTTGGTATGGACCGCATTTGTAACACCAAACTGCAGTCCAGAAGAGAATTCCTAGATGTAGCTTCGAAAGCCCCTAAGCCCAAGTGGGATTGGCCTAGTCACGCCTATCTCATGCTGGGCAAGCGGTGAGCCAAGCGGACTACTAAGTAGCACGCGGACGCAACACAATCGACGCGGCAGATCAAAAAGAAGATGGTGCATGAGCTTGCCTTGGATTGACTGGATCAATTTGGCACAGAATAGGGAGAAATAAAATGGAGAACGCCTTTACCATGCAGTGTCACAGTGAGGGCTGATAAATAAATGGCAATTATATAACTATCAGTTGTATTTATTTTGGTATAATAAAAATCACGACCTATATTAATTATGGAGTTTATCTCCAACCTGAATGATTTCTCAAATTACTTTGAGAAATATAAATTACAGATAAATTGAGATAAAAAGTAGCAAAGGTCACATTAGTGACATAATATACCTATTATTGATAAAAAAGGTGAAAACATAAACGCTATTTAAAAGCAAATAAAATATAATTTTAATAACTATCGTGAACTCAAGATAAATGTATCAATATCTTATTTTTGTTTAAAGTTGTCATCCATCAGTGGGTTATTATAATAAATATAATTATTGTTTTATTTTCGTTTACATATCAATTGCTTTAAGATATAGCGCTTGTTTCAGTATTCGTTTAAATGCTACTTAGTTATGTTATGTTGTGTTATGTCATAAACATCATCGGATCGTCCAGTTTTTTACCGCGCCAACCATTTATGTGTTATGGTCGCCGTTTTCCCACGGGCTGAGATGGACATTTTAATGATGATGCATTGTGTATGTTAGTACTTTAAGAGTTATAATGAGTCAGTATGTATTTCACATCCATATTGAACACACTATATTAAAATGAATTCAAGATTGATTAATTTTGTATTTTTTTTAAAACATCGCCAAGGCTCTTCGCAGTTTGATTAGTAACTAAAAAATTGGTGTGTGTCGTGGGACACCAGGTAGGAACGAAGTTCCTTCGGCTAATGTAGAATCGACACAAATTGCAAAAAATTCAAATTATCAACTGAAATAACAAAATAGGTCTCTTTATTTTTGTTTGACAACATAAAATTACATAGAAATAGAATAGAAAAATAGAAATAAAAAAAGACGTGTGGCACTCGGAGACTGCCGCGGTAAAGCTATTGTATAGCATTTTTTATCAACTTAAAAATAGCGGACGGCCGTGTTCTATAATCAAAAAGTCAAATTTCAAACCGCGTCTACATTTCCAAATGTCATAAGTTTCACAACCATCTGTTTTATTAACGGAATTTCGACTTTAACTTTGTGTGCTAGATATCAAATTAAGTTAAAAAAAAGTCTCATTTAACGGTTTTTATTCCACGCATTTTTCTTACGGTTTTACTATCACATTTTTTTCAGTTCGGTCACGCAGCAAAATCCCTATCCCCTCCAAGCCTGCCGTAAGGAACTTCGTTCCAATAAAATATGACATGTTCAAATATAACTCACGCTGATATTTAAACAGGTAGAAAAATGCCTACTATTTCATCATCATCATCATCATCAGCCACAAGACGTCCACTGCTGAACATAGGCCTCCCCCAAAGATTTCCAGACCAACCTGTTGCAAGCGGCCTGCGTCCAGCGACATCCTGCGACCTTTATCAGGTCGTCTGTCCACCTTGTAGGTGGACGTCCAACGCTGCACATATACATTGCCTACTATTTACATACCTACTTTAATTAGAGACGTTTTGCACGACAATCCTTAAATCATATTGCCATTAAACATGTTTAAGAAATGTCAAATGGTATGAAAAATTACATTTATAATCATGTGTGTACCATGCAAGCTGGCCTTAAATTTGAGCCTTTGACCTCATATTTTTTTTTGGCTAAGCAAGCAAGCAAGAGATTTTGGCTTCATGTTGAGTAGCTAATACGACTTAAGGATCATCGTGCAAGCCTTCCTGTGTGTTTTAATTAGTTATTAAACTTTTCTCGGATATTGATGAACATTCTTTATAATCTGCCTTCCTTCTTATATAACAGATTTCTCTTCTGATCCTCCCATTCACATTTATACGAGAAATATCTTTCGTTAGTCGTATTTCATCCTCTTACCCCATAGCCCATATACGTCACCATACCGAAGAGACGATTAACTGATCTAAAATAAATGATCTTGACAACATCAATTACTCTTTTACGACGAAACAATCTAATCCGTATCAGAGATGAGAAGTATTGTTAAAAATATATATCTGCGGATACGGATCATTAGTGTCTAGATCCGTGAATACGAATACGGAAACGACCCTTAACTTTCGTACTCAGTCGGCGCCAGTGCGTGTAACCAGTTACCAGACTGTTAGATGATGCTTTGCGTTATTAATTTATGGTTAATTTACTATAACCAATAGTAACAGGGTGGTAGGTCCCTCGTATGCGAGAGGCCGTTTGGGTTGGTACCACCGCTTTGTCTATTTTTGCCGCCAAGCGTCAGTGTGTAAGAAAGCATTTTGGTTTGAAGGACATTGAAGCCAGTGAAATCACTTAATATTTTACGTCTCGGGGTGACGAGCGCAGTCCAGTGCTTTGTAATTCAAAATTCAGTGTGGTGTTGCTGCTGTTTATGGACAGGCATGGCGCTTACCATCAGGCGAGCGAATTGCTTGTCTCGTCATTCATTAAAAAAAAATCGTTACTGTGATATAGGTACGTGCCAAAATGTGATTGTAAATAATAAAAAGTAATTTGAAATGTATTTAATTTGTTCGTTATGAAATTCACTAATATACAAAATCTGTTAAAGATCCGCATAAAAGATATTCACTTTCTCTTCGGATATCCGCAAATACGGATACCGATCTTCGGCACATCACTAATCCATACGCAACTTCTAGTGCGAGTTGCGACATAAAGAGATACGAATCAATTGTTCGCCGACGCTCGCCAATTGTTACCGAATTGGTATTGTTAACATTGTTTAACATTTGTTAACAGTAATCAGAATGTATAATTGACGCAGCTGGTTGATACGTAGGTACAATGGTTGCGATGTAAAACGAGAGCGCACCGAGTCTAGCACGATATAAATATATACATCCAACAGTCACACACATAGTTCTGACCCCGTAGTAAGATACGAGTCTTGTGTCGTGGGTATCAGGAACAACGAGCGACTTTCGGTCTCACTACACCGCCCGGAAACAGATATTCGTGAAACATTGAAATTAAACTAATTTAAACGGATTTTATGGCGGTTTAAAAAAAAGGAAACTGCGGCAAAATCCGTTTAAATTTATTTTATTCCAATATGTAATATTCGCGTAAACATAAGAAATCATTGAATATTTGTAACTAGTACACCCACTTTTCGCCGAGCGTATTTCCGTCCCATGATATGATAGGGCACGAGCCTATCGCCATACCGGGCACAATTCCAGACTCCGGGCTGATACTGATCATTTCGTGATAGAAAAAGCCAATATCACTTTACCCGACCCAAGCATCGAACCCCAGACCTCAGCACAGCAGTCATAACCTTCCGTTCCGAGAAATCAAACATTCTAATAAGTACATTACTCATTTGTCCAATGAAGAGTGTAAAGTCCATCCTTTGTTCATCATATATCATAATTGTGCGTAAGTTTTTATAATGTTTATACTATTGATAAGCGTTTAGAGGATGCTATGATTCAAATATTATTATTATATTATTATATAGGATTTTACAGAAAACAACTAGATAATTATTGTGTTTATATACGACTAGATTTTTCTCGCGTGATCTGCTTTTTCCGGGATAAAAAGTAGCCTATGTTACTCAATGATAATATAGCTTTCCAACAACAAAATAATTTTTGAAATCGGTCCAATAGTTTTTAAGTTTATTCCTTACATAGAAAATTACAAATCTTTCCTCTTCATAATATTAGTGTAGATTTGTTTTATTTGCATAAGTGTGTTCACTGTCTATGACATATATACATACGCACTCAAGCCTGTAATCCCCGATGGATAGGCAGAGGTGTAACCGACATTTTGCCGAGGTTATTTCCGTTCCATGATGTCCACGACCATGGCGAGCCCATCGCCATACCGGGCACATTTTTTTTTTTTTTTTTTTTTCGAGCACGGCAAAGTGACTGCACTACACCTGATGGTAAGCGTAGTGTAATCCAAAAAACCAGCGACCACCAACAATGCGTTTATCGGTGGTCACCAGAGTCATGCCGGCCTGTATAAATGCTTCTTCCCTCTTTGGAGGAAAGAAGCAAATCGAGGGACCTGCAACAGGACAGGCGGATGACCGATACAGGCGCAGTAATAGAAGGGTGTATCCCTATACCCGCCTCAATCAACCATCAAGTCATGTCGCAAGCTCCTGGGAAGAACCGGATATACACTAGTTGATCCTGGAACGCGATCCACACAAGGCATGTGGATCACTATGGCAGGTTTTAACACCATGTGTACGGTGGTCGCTATCCGTGCGGATATAAATACCCTACCACCAGCAAAATTCCAGACTCCGGACTGACAATTAGCAACTCGTGACAGAAAATCCAAAACCACTGTTACCCGACCCAGTGATCGAACCCGAGACCTTAGCACAACAGTCGTACCGCTGTCATAAGTATAGTGGAATTAAAAAAAGATGTTAGAGTGGAAATTGAGGTTAAATCTTCTCAGCTGGACACACGACGAAAAAGGAAAGTATTATCCTAACAAAAGTAGCACAAAACTCATTGGATGTAAGGATCGGATTCCTCTCACAGCATAAACTTACTTTTAAAAATCTTATTTTGATCAGATTGCCCCGATTAATTGGTGTTGATTGTTTAAAAAGTTATTTTTATACGCATCGCTCTGACTCGAATGAATGAAGCAGCTACTAACTGCAGCCAAATTGATTTTGAGTGGCAAAACCACGCTGTAGACAGTTTTGTCCAAAGCATGAATGTCGCGTGATGTGTGAAATATGAGCGGCTTGACCGGGTCGTCACCACTGTCTCACAGAAAACCGACGTAAAGCAGCATGCTGCTGCGTTTCGTACGGCGAGTGAGATATCGGGAGGCCCAAATCCCCTCTCCCCTTCCTAATCCCTAATTATCCCTTTAAGCCGGCCACGCGCCCATGATTGTTCTAGTATGGTAGGCGTACATGGGTTGTGGAGATCACTTAACATCAGCTGACTCACTAGCTCGTTTGCCGGTCTACGCTACAAAAAAACTTGCTTCAATGAATGCTATTATACAGTTATAAATACGGTATTTTTCGCCATTATACATTTTTTGCAAAACGTTCACGTATGCTAATTAATGTTCATTGCCAAACAAAAGATACATTGAACATTTTTGTTTAAAATTACGGGAACGCCAAAACATCTCCGACCTCGGTTTCAAGGTATTCCTAGATTGACGGTTTATTTGAATTATTTTATGTCAAAACAATACATAAACACTCACGCCTGTATAATCCCTGTAGAGGTAGACAGAGGTGTAACCAGTACACCCACATTTCGCCGAGCTTATTTCCGTCCCATGATGTGATAGGGGGCGAGACTACCGCCATACCGGGCACAATTCCAGACTTCGGGCTGAAACTAAGCATTTCGTGATAGAAAAAATCACTTGACTGGTTCGGGCTGCGTTTAAGAAAATTGAAGAAAATCTATTTTACATTCAGAAATTACAGATAATTTTACGGTATATGTCTGGGTTTTTACGTGGCTTTGTGTTGGCTTAGATTATATGAAATATGTCGTATTAATTCCTTTCTTGTCCTTAAATACATATATTATTTATCTGGTCATTTGTTACAAGAACATTCCTTTACATAAAAGGGTAGGAATTACAGTGAATAACAGATTTTTCCACGCAACATTCCACAAAATGAAGAAATACTATGCACAATAAATGGAGTACCTACATTGTTATCCTTATTTATATTTTATTATTCATAACTACCTACCTTTGTAATTTATTGTTCATACTTAAGTCTGTCACATGAACTACTAGCTTTTGCTCGTGGCTCTTCGTCTTTTTTTGGAAAGAAAAGTTCCACAGACACATAGCCAAATAGAAATTCAGACAAACGCTTTAAACCCACATCACTCCTCCTTTTGCGTCTCTGGTAAAAATAACTGTTCTATAAACTGGACTCATGGCAATAATTATAGACCACTCCATTTTTCATACTTTTTGCCAGACTAATCAGGCGGCACTAAAAGCCAAATTTAGAATGTGCCCATATTTTTTTCGGAATATCATATCTGTTTTTATCACAGACATATCCACGTGATAACACAAATTAATAATCCGAGGTATCTCGTATAAATAGATTAAAAATCGTGTGAATTTTTTAATTCTGTACTGCTTCTTAGAACCTACTACATTAGTGGCTTCGTTGTACGTCAGTCGGTGCACGCGCACCTAAAATCTACTATGATTAATTAAATATTTAAACATCGTTGAATTCATTAACTCGTTGTGTCATTTTGTCTTCTACTAGCATATCCACTTCATCCGTGTGATATATTAAATAATAAAATAAATCTAAATTTAATAATACGTCTAATTAGTTGATTGTACTGTCAACAGACGGCACTGTTAATTTTTCATATTTTTAGCAAAAAGTGTAATTTTAAGACATTTCGTCAATAGCGACATACATAAACCTAACATGGTTTACATAATGATTTCTTACGTTTACGCGAATAACTCATTGAAATGAAACTAATTTAAACAGATTTTGGTCCCGACGTTTCGAAAGCTTTAAAAAACTGCTATAAAATCCGTTTAAATAGTTTTACTTTAATATGGTGTTTGAATCATTACATTTGATGAAGAATTATAAAATGGTGTTCCGACAATACAAAACACTAGAGATGTGCCGATTATGACTTTGGCCGACTAGCCGATTAGTCGGTTGTAAAGAGGCCGACTAGTCGGCCGATTAGTCGGCCGAGCCGATCAGCGTTTTGGGGATATCCGTGACGCTTCGTTTACAGCTGATCCGCGCGCAAGTTGCAACCGCCGCCTGCGAGCGTGTCGGAACCTATTTTGTTTACGTCGCATTGTTTCTTGATTTTTGTTTCTGTATTGTCAGAGCGGTGTTATTGTGAAAAAATAATATTTTTGTGTAAAGACAATACCGTTATTGTTTATTAAAGTGAAAGAGCTCAATTAAAATTTTATCATGTCAAAAAGAAAGTCTCGTGTATAGATTTTTTAAGAAGTGTAAGAAGTTGGATAGTCGGCGCTCTTTGCCGAATAGTCGCCGACTAGTCGCCGACTACAATAGTGACCGGATAGTCGGCTTTACCGAATAGTCGCCGACTAGTCGGCACATCTCTACAAAACACCTTTGAGAAAATATATAGAGATTATAAACTAATTAGTGAAATTTGAAATTTAAATAAATAATGATTCATTCACGAATCTTCCACATTTTTATATAATAATGACTAATTATTGCAATAAAAATCCTCATTATTTTGCTGTGGTTGCATTAAATAGACAACGTCAAAAAAGTAGCACGAAGTTCCGAGTACACGTCCGGTGCACGCGCACTGCAAATGTACCCAGTCGTCGGTATTAAGTTTTAATTACTCCAATTATGTATTACTGTTTTTATATTAATTGCGCAACTATAATACAGAGCATTCTATTATCATCTGATTTGTTATGAAAACATACAACATAATTACAAGTTTAATTAAATTAAATAATAATAATATTAAATATAAAAAATACAATTACAATAGTCCTACACCGACCGGGGGCGGTCCTTGGGTACACTTTTATAGTGCATACAGGGATAGCCGTCGGGCGGTGTCACATCACAATATTAGATTAAATTTGTCTAACGGGCCTCTACGTGTTGGCTTCGGCCCCACGCACGCCTACCAAAGGTCCGGGACTCTATAGTCCCGAGATATGGTAAGACATATTAAATAATATAAGTTTTAAGAAAACTTAAAAACAGACTTCAAAAGAATAACACTGAAAAGTCAAAAAAACAATTTCAGAATCAACAGAAAACCGACGTAAAGTAGTTGCTTGCTACTGCGTTTCATACGGTGAGTGAGATATCCGGAGGCCCAAATCTCCTCACCTTCCCGATCCCTAATTATCCATTTCCTTTTAGGTCGCAACGCGCCCATGATTCTTCTGGTATTGTGGGCTTACATATGCGGTGGAGATCACTTACCAACTGGTGACCGACTTGCTTGTTTGCCGGCCTTTGAAATAAGAAAAATCTTTTTAAGATTGTTTACTACTATAATTGAGAATTGACATGTCGAAATTACTCTACGTGATGAAGCATTAGTTTAGACATATTTAATATAGCAATCACTTGAAAGATATTGTCTCTACGCCATTTTTACATAGACAAGACTACCACTCACGAGTTGCCAACTTACCACACAGCTTGTTCCAAATGAGTACAAAGGTCTGCGCACGCGTCGGTGCACGCGCACTTAAAATGCACTCACAAGCCGGCCATGATTAATTGTTTTCATGTGCAAGATGCCTTTACGGTCGTCCCTACGTCCTTTGTTGTGGTAAATTAAACTTTGATTAGATAGATAGAATATTCTTCATTGCACATCAAACAAAGTAACATAAAAGCAAGTATCATACAGTAAGGGAGATACAATGGGCGGTCTTATCACAACCGGCGATTTTTTCTAGACAACCTTAAATGTGATAGTTTGGATCTTCGTGCGTTTGTGAATTTGGATGTTTGTTAGTCCATCACGCTTTAACGGCTAAACGGTTTTGGATGAAATTTGTATACGAAAGGCCATGACCTAGATGAGGGCATAGGCTACTTTTTATCCCACAAAAAGCCACTTACGCGGACGGAGCTGCGTGTAAATGCTAGTTTACCATAAACTTAAGGGGCTATTGCACAATATTCGAGTAAGATTCTGGATTTAACACATAATAACGTATAATACTGTTATTTTTTAAAGTAATTCGTAGACATCTTTCTTCCGGTATGTCTATATCTCAGAGTTGTGAGTTTTGTATTAGAATGTGTCATGTTTTATTTAGTAAGTAACATTTACCCAGAGGTGGTGAAACAGGCGATAACCCTCGCATTTTTTTTCCGGGCACGGCAAAATGGCTGCACTTCACCTGATGGTAAGCGCAGTGCAGTCTAAAAAAATCAGCGACCACCGATAAACTCAATGTTTGTCCAAAGAGGGAAGAAGCAAAGCGAGGGGCCTGCGACTGGACAGACGGATGACCCGATGCAGGCAAAGTGATACAGAATGTACTCATATAGCCTTTTTTGTCGCGGGGAAAAGCGTTTTATCACGAACCCCGGAGGAGGCGGGACGGTTATGTTTGGCTCTGCCGGCCTTGGGACCGGCCCCAACCAACCATCAAAATATGTTGAAAGCTCCTCGGGGGAACCGGATATGCACTGGGTGATGCTAAAACGCGATCCACACAAGGTGGGTCACTATTGCAGGTTTTAACACCACATGTACGGTGGTCGCTATCCGAACGGATATGAATATCCTACCACCAGCTAATAAAAATGTTTCTCAAATATTATACTTGTATGAAAAATTACAGTATATTTGTTCTAATATTTTAAAACTAGACCATTTTGGTTATAAGGTCACACAAATGCCCAAACGACGTCACATGATTTGCGTTTGACCTATATTAGTTATTTCATTAAAAGCGAAAGTTGTTCTACTCTACCGATAGCTTTGTTTACATCGCGAAACAAGTTTAATGGCGCGATCCCACTTCTTTTATTCATTAGTAAATATTTAATCTATACAGTAGGTTAATAATACAGCGACAACTCAGCTCAGTGGTATGGACAGTCAAGACAAGAAGTGGTAGAGCCACGCTGTACACAGTTTTGTCTACAGCATGAATGAGCTGGCTCGACCTGGTCGTTACCACTGTCTCACAGAAAACCGACGTAAAGTAGCGGCTTGCTGCTGCGTTTCGTACGGTGAGTGAGATATCCGGAAGCCCAAATCCCCTCCTCTTCCTAATCCCTAATTATCCCTTTCCTTTAAGGTCGGCAACGCGCCCATGATTCTTCTGGTGGTGGGCGTACATGGGCGGTGGAGATCACTTACCATCAGGTGACCCACTTGCTCGTTTGCCGGCCTCTGCTATAAAAAAAAATAAAAAAAAAAGAAACAAGCGATAATTAACAATTAATACACACGAAACTTAGAAAAGTCAGAGATACGTGCTCTTGAGGCTAGTTTCGAACCTGCGACCTTCGTCTCGACAGTCCGTACCACTCTCCGCTTTCGTGCTCAATTTATTATAATAGTTATTTAATATCAGTTAACCACAATTTACTTTAGAATCATTATTTCACTAATAATTTATATTTTAATTCCATGAATGTGATTCCGTCAGCTTCCTGTTAATAAGGCACTATTGCGCCATCGCGACCGAAGGCCTGTCGGTTCGTCGACCATCGGTTGCACTCGCCACTGTTGATGTATAATGATGCATGTAAACACGAGTGCGTGAGCACCGAGAACGCACCCGTGATCGTACTAAAGGACTCGTGTGGCGCAATTGATAAGATGAAAACGATTTGTTGTAATTTGACGCAATAATTATATGAATTGCCTCGGTGGCGTAGTATTGTGTACACGGTAGGACTGCTGTGCTGAGATCTCGGGTTCGATCCCTGAGTCGGGTAAAACTGATATTGGGTTTTTCTATCATGAAATGCTAAGTGTCAGATCGGAGTCCGGAATTGTGCCTGGTATGGCGATAGGCTCGCCCCCTATCACACATCATGGCACGAAGAATACGCTCGTTGAAATGTCGGTGTACTGATTATATCTCTGCCTACCCCTTCGGGGATCACAGGCGTAAGTGCGTACATTTACGCCTGTTTAATTACATGTCTGAATTACATTTAATTCAAATAATTTTGTTGATTAAATACTTACTAGCTGTACCGGCATGCTTTGTAAAGAAAAGGGTTTGGCAAAATTTCATCACAATTGGCTGATAAGTTTAGGGACACTAGAGGACAAACATAAAATATTTTTTAGGCTAGAAACCATTGCCGGCGATTACCTCACAAAAATATCATCACAATCGGATGAATGCTTAAAGGCAGGACACAAAGAATTATTCATTTTTCTTTATAATAGATTAATAATAAATGTCATTTGTAATAATGTATGCGAATTCTGTTTGTGGTAATAAAACCTGATAAAAAACAAATAAAATTGCTCAACATCTAAAGACTATCTTAGGTACAATAATATATGAGTCTAAGAAACAAAACAGGTAGTTCATAGTTGATAGTATCCTTTGAAAGGATTACTATCCATATATGAATAATGAATGAAATCTCTTTATTACTATTCATTTTTTATTAGGTACAAATATAAAGCAAAATCGCTATATTCACTGCATTCGAATACTGAGAAAAAACTGTGTCGACCGATTTTCATAACACAAGTGCGCGCGCACCGAGAACGTACCGAACGCACTCGCGAACAGCTGTAAACATTAAACAATACACGCACGTTTGGAGTAATTGAAGAGAGATAGATACTTGAAGTATATGACGTAGTCAGGACCAGGAAGGTCTGTTTTGTACACACATAATTGGATGCTAATACGCAATAACATTTCAACTCACATCGAGTAAAATTGAGATACTGATTTTATTCTGCTAAATGGATTAAATTCCGTATTATATAAAAAAATATAAATGAAACATTTCCCATATACGATTGTACAACGTAGAACTTTTTCGCAGGTCCCAAAGCAGAACCAAGACAATGCATGTCTTTTCTTAGTTATGTGTATATTAATATTTTTTTATTTTATCACTGAAGGAAACATATTAATTGAAAAATAAGACATAAGTGAGAAAAAGTGTCTCCAAGAATTATGTAAACTTATTTATTATATTTAATATGACTATTTGCATACGAAGCATCAAATTCAAACTACCATATTCAGGGAACGAAATAAAATGTAAATAAATCCACTTTCGCATTTCATAATTATGTCTGTTTTAAAAAATATTGTAATTGATAGGTCTGAAAGAAGATTTATTTGAAACTAGCGGTCTCTCGCGGTTTCACATGCATGTTACCTGCCCTGCTCCCATGAGTTATAGCGTGATATACACATAAACCTTCCTCGTGAATCACTCTATCTATAGCTGCATTAAAATCCGTTGAATAGTTTAAAAGATCTAAGCGAAAAGACAGTTGTGTTTGTTGACACTGTTGTGTTTCGGTTTGAAGGTCATTGAAGCCAGTGAAATTACTGTGCATTATGAGACATGACATCTTATGTCTTATGCAGTGTTTTGTAATTCAAAGTTGTGTGTGGTGTTGCTTCTGATTATGGGCAGACGTGGCGCTTACCATTAGCCGAGCGCCTTGCTCGTCTCGTGCAAACAAATGCCCTTAACTTACGACACGCATTGTTGCTGCATGAGCTATATATGAGTCAAACGCGTTTTCATTGTGCTCCACTTGATTGCAGTGTTGTTTGCACCGCGAGCCTATCGTGTCATATATCCAATCGGCATTCATCGTGTTGATTACTTTGTTTTTCTCTCATTGAAGGCTGCGTACTAAGGCTGAGAACCGTGGCGTCCTGAGTTCAATTTCCAGGTCGTGTTATCACAATTTAGTTCGAAAACATAAATTGCCAGGGATTGGAATTTGTGCTTAGTATCGTGATAGCCTCGCGTCGATCACATCATAGGACGGAGTTTATTTCTTGGGTTACCATCTGACCTGATAAATCCGGTATAGGCCGGATTTTAAGAGTTTAAACCGGATTTCTTGTTATGCCAATCACATGCGCAGCACGTACTGTGCGTCAAATTATTTAAATAATTGAAGATGAATCCTGCGTACATAGTGTACAATAAATGTAATTGTAGTAAAGAAAGCCAAATTATAAACTAAGTACTGAGTTTTATTTCAGCCCATAGACCGGACTTATTTTACACGAGTCAAGGTTTTTGCTCGCAATCCGATTTTAACTTCAAGCCTTGGTGTTGCACCTCTGCCTACTCCTACTGGGATAAAGGCGTGAGCTTATGTTATTATTATTATCTCAATCGGTCAAACATATGCTGATTTATAAATACACAGTTCCATTAATGTTGTATTAATTGCTAGCAGTCAGCTGTAACCAATGTTGTAACACAATATTTGCTGTAATATTGATAATGGCCCGTATCTAGAAATAAAAATCGTCAAAGTGATCACAATTATTTTTTTCTCCACCTCTATTCTCCACCACTTAATATAAACCGTCACTCTGCTGTTACCTCCATTGAGGACAGCAGGAGTAGACATCACCCATGAAATGTTTAATGCTAAACAGGTTCCTTTGGTTGACCTTTAGCAGAGAACCACGCCAAGTAGGTACCA
Source organism: Amorpha juglandis (assembly GCA_949126905.1). Classification (NCBI taxonomy): domain Eukaryota; kingdom Metazoa; phylum Arthropoda; class Insecta; order Lepidoptera; family Sphingidae; genus Amorpha; species Amorpha juglandis. Next base: position 16,397,932 of record OX421374.1, on the reverse strand, counting down.
TTCCTATAACCTTATCACAAGGCTATATCCTCAAGTAATGTCTCTAAAGGAAAGTAGTGACTCAGTTCCGTAAAACTGTGGACTGGATTAATCTAGTTGTCGAATAAGTTTTTAGAATTGAAATATCTAAAGTTAATAAAACTTCAATTATTAATGAAATATACCGTAAACTGTTCCTACTTTGCTCCTTAACAGGTAATTATGCTCCTGTTCTGTAAAATGTTTTCGCCTATTCTACGTTAAAAAATTTGCAACAATTCGTTAAATTATGAACACATTCGAAACATTCGACGTTTAAGTGACAACTCTAAATTGACAAACTATTCTACCGCCATTTCTTTTCAATGACAGATGCCTCTTTCGTGAGAGCTCAAATATTTATATTTTTTTTAGTTCCGAAAAAGTCACTTCCATCTCGAAAATAGCACAGCGGATTATGATAAATATGTTTTCATGTTATTATTTATGTATTCAGATATGCGGAAATGTAAATATGTTATTGGATTGTTACTTGCCTATAAACCCAACCATTATTTTTGGGCATGCTCCTATTTTTTGAACACAATGGGGTAACTTTGCGCCTGGAGCTGTTAATAAAAATTATACCGTTCATTAATAAATTGAACACTTTTTTGGAAATGATATTCAATACACTTTGAAATCAATTTTTTTTGCTATTTATTTCCATAAAGATGCCAAGAGATTATAAAAAACCGTTTAAGCTCTAGAAATTATAAAAATTATACCTCCGAATCTTTACGAGAATGTTTGGCTTCTATATAAAACAAAGAGCTCAATCAAAGGAAAGCCAGTGAAAAATATGGCATCCCACGAGGGACTATTATTAATCAGCGGAGACTCCTACGATCTAAAATGCCATATCGACCGCCAGGAGCTCCGACGACATTTTCGGACGAAGAAGCCTTGTTTGTGGATTGTATTTTTTGTTGTATTTGGTGAGATTTTGTTTTAATTTTTATGGTTTTGCAGAAAGATAACCGTATTTGATATATTGAAAATATAAAATGGCAAAGCCAATAAAATAAGGTGATTTAGTAACTAAATTTACGAATACACTTAATTATGTTAACAAAAGACAGTTTTGTTCATTTTTACCCATATCACATCACTTTATATCATCAATAATAGCAGAAAATATTATAACTGGATGGGAGTATGAATTAGGAAAGCATTACTTTACTCAAACAGCATTAACAGTGGAGATTGTTTATAAGTTATTTCTAGGAGCAAAGATACCCAACAACGTGGGTAATTTTGCTCATTATTCTTTGCCAAAAATAAATTAATAATATACTTCATAATTTTAATTTCTCTATAAATACATATCAAATAAGCATTGTTTCTTTATAATAATACATAAAATATATTTAATAGTTGATTGTTTTAAAAATATTCATAATTTTCAACATTTGGAGCAAATATTGGAGCAAAGTAGGACCAGTTTACGGTACCGGTAAAAACAATAGAATGCGCTTCCTTTGATGGACATTATAATTTGAATGACAAAATAAATTATATTTTTTACATATTATGTAGGTATATTATGTAAAAATAGTATATAATGATATTAGTAAAATATCGGAATGTTTTTCATTTAATCTAAATATCGGCTAATGGTAGAGCATTGACTATTATAGTTTAATACGGAGCCAATAGATGTCACTGGTAAGGTATTAGTGAATAATCTAGGAGTTAGGTTATACCTTATGTAGATAAATAATTTTACATGTTTAAAAAAATTACCTACATATTTAAAGTTTGTAATAAAAAAAATAACAAACGACGAAAGGGCGTATCGATTATTATAACAAGCTTCATGAATGCATCTTTATTTCATTCGTTGTGTTGGCGACGTTCGATATTTTTTCCAATGTTGGCAGAACATACTGCATGAGTGTTGTTATTGTAAATATAATCCCGACAGAATATCGATTTTTCGTTAAAAATACATAAAAATTTGCTTAATAACATTGAAGTCTTTAAGTATTTTACTATAAATAAGCTTTAATGAGTATGAACTTCAATGAAATGTCAGGCAGCTTTATTTAATATTAATTACGTACATTAAACGTAAAATATCTGTATATGTAACTACAACAATAATTAATGAAACCGTACTTTCTTGTTTTCTTACTTTAATTTTGTAATTTTATTGACCGAGTAATATTAAATTTCGTCAACATAATTGTTTAGATTGTTTTTACATAATAGTGTTCACCTTTGGAATAAAACCACGAACCCGGATATTGAGCTCGCGATATGGCAACATTTTAAAAAGAAAGTGAAGTGAAAGAAATGAATTTACGAGAATAGGTCGCAAGTCGCATAGATTTTTGGTTGATTTCCTTTTCACTTTGCTTTCGTATTCTCATTCAGATCTAATAAACTAGAGTTAATTTGTGTTTCCGGTTATATTTTGATTCAACATTCGCGGTGCCGCTCCACCGAAAACAGGATAAGTACAAAGCTAAACAGCATCTTATTGATTTTCTTCCCTTGCATTGCATATGCTTTCGTTTAGCCCGATTTGTTGTTAAAGTTGTCGAAGAATCTATGATCTAATTGGAACACATTTTAATTTATAATAACAGTCACGTATCCAGTGACATTTCACCTAATTTGGTGTAAACATATTAAGTGAAAATGATGGCAAATTCACTCGACACCATGAACGCGAACCAACCCACGCAAAATGGAAGCAAGGTGCAACCGGGCAACAACGAGTCGAAGACTAATCTGATAATAAATTATTTACCGCAAACGATGACCCAGGAGGAGATACGTTCGTTGTTCTCGAGCGTCGGCGAGGTGGAAAGTTGCAAGTTGATTAGGGACAAAGTGACCGTGTTTCCGGACCACATTTTGAACGGGCAGAGTCTGGGCTACGCGTTCGTGAACTACCACAAGGCGGAGGACGCGGAGAAGGCGGTGAACACGCTCAACGGGCTGCGGCTGCAGAACAAGATCATCAAGGTGTCGTACGCGCGGCCGAGCTCCGACGCGATCAAAGGCGCCAACTTGTACGTGTCGGGCTTGCCGAAGCACATGACGCAGCACGAGTTGGAGAAGCTCTTCAGTCCGTACGGAACCATCATCAGCTCGCGCATCCTCCACGAGAACGTCAACGTGGGCCACCTGCTGCAGGTCACGCCCGAGGAGACGAACATGCAGGGGCCGTCGCGGGGCGTCGCGTTCATCCGCTACGATCAGCGCAACGAGGCCGAGAATGCAATACGTGAGTTAAACGGCACCATTCCCCCTGGAGGTAACAGTCCTATTACAGTCAAATGCGCAAACAATCCTAGCAACCAGAATAAAGTGCTAGCTCCTTTAGCAGCGTACCTAGCTCCCACTGCCACCCGGCGTATAATTGGACCAGCTGGTAAAGCATTGCTTGCTATCAATAAAGGTCTTCAACGATTCTCTCCTCTAGCTGATCCTCTTATACAAGGTAATGCGTTAGGTGGTTCGGGGTGGTGCATTTTTGTCTATAATATTGGGTCTGATACCGAAGAGAGTGTTCTTTGGCAACTTTTTGGCCCATTTGGAGCCGTCCAGAGTGTCAAAATCATTAGAGATCCCACAACCAACAAATGTAAAGGCTACGGTTTTGTTACAATGACCAACTATGATGAAGCTGTGGTGGCAATACAATCATTGAATGGATACTCACTGAACGGCCAAGTCCTTCAGGTCAGCTTCAAAACAAACAAGAGTAAATCTTAAGCCTATTTGGAAATCTAGTCAATAAATTGTAGCTAATGGAAAAAAATGTTGATCATTACCGAGTCATGGTTTGACATCTCTGAATAGTACTGAGTAGCAATATTGAAACAATAAGATGCAAATCATGACATTATGTCATTCATTATAAGTACAAAAATGCCATGAAACTGTAATGACGTTCCATGACAGAATTTATTTAATGTTACAGACCCAAATTATCCACACATTAATCAATAAATTTATGAAATGAGTTCCCAGTAGACGGTTTAAATCTAACTTATCTGAAATGTTTAATCTATGCAATTTGACATTGTCTCTCCTAATATGTAATACTAGATATGATTAACGTAGAAGATCTGAAACTAAGCAATAAACCTAACTGTATTGCCAACTTATACATTTAAGAGCTAATTGTCCCCAAGACTTGTAGCATATACCCCCATAGGACATAACATGATGTGTTAGAATATTTTTATTTTTACTGTTACTCAATCATACCATACTCTTGTAAAGTTGCATATAATAACTGCAGTACAAATGATAATGGAATCAACAAGAATATACCATTAGGAATAAAACTCATTTTGTAAGGTTGGTACAGGTACAGGCATGAGTCATGATCACATACTTCATCTGATGCATTTAGTCAATTTATAGGTCTGATTGGCAGAATGAAGGAGCGTGGTGCGCCGACGTGAGTTTTACGCGATTGATTCGTCAGTTGATGTCTGTAATTATTAGATGCTCAACTGTCCCCACTACTATCCAGGTGTGATCACAACTCGTGTCGGTAATTATAATATGATTTTATATAAAAAAAATAATATTTCGTAAACTGTATAAGTAATCATTACTGTATACAATGATATGTTCATTAACGATTGACAGTGCAATATTTAATATTTTACTTTAAGTAAAATAATATAAAAGATATATGTATATTGAAACCAGTGCAATTTGTATCCAACAATATTATATTTTGTTTTTGAAATGACATTATAATAATTATAAAACTGACTAATTTGTGTATGACCAAAGATATCAGAAACTAAACTGACTGATAGTTGAATTTTATTTAAGAAAATGACATCTTCCATATGTGTTTTTCGAGTTTTGATGTCCTCTATCACAGATTAATGTAGTATAAAATATTTACTTGAATAATGTGAAACATTTGATGGTTGATTCATGCACAAATCATAACTTAGTCTGATGAAGCAGGGTATCAAATTAAATTCTTGATAAATAAGACAATTTATGTGAAAACAATACATAGTAAAATTAATAAGAGTACACCAATTACGAAGTAAGTGAAAGCGTAACAATTAGCAATATTTGAATTTAATTTGATATCCTGTGTTTTATTTACACATACAAATGAGAAATCATACAATTGGTAGATCATAAAAAAATCTATTACGTTTCGATGCTCACATTTCATTTTGTGACAATGGTAATCTCAAAATTAGTAAGCAAGGACCATGACATTTCTGTCTACAATTATTGATCAACATTTTATTGTAATTGATTTTTATCATCGCGACATGTACGAGTACGAATATGTCTAAGTGTATCATAATGTGGGCACATAAAACCTATATTAGTATATTGAAGTGGAAGTCAAATTGAATATGTATGTAAGTGAATATATTTTGTGTGAGTCCAAGAGTGAGTATTATGGACGCGAGGACGTTTTCATACATTTGTAAACTCGCACAAAATTAATATCATTTGACTTTCACACATTGATATTGTCTCTTTAATTAATTTTCATCATATTATAATCGTACACCTATTTATTATTACCATTTAAGTAATTTATATTTAAAAAAAATCGTCATAACATAATTTATTGTCATAATCGTAATAGCATTATTAGATTTCATTTTGATTATATTTAATATATATTGATAGTGTAAGTTCAAAATTAGTTCTGTATCCACTAAGTAATGAACATCACTCATTATTTGTATTGTACCAGACCTGTGACAGCGTTATTAAATTACAATTAATTTATTCACTGGCTATTTTAAACAATTAAACTTATGTAAATTTGTTAATTGTAATTCAATTGCGCGTGTCTAGTATCGAATATTCGTAATTTCATTAAAATAAATAGTTAAATTAATTCATAGATAAATGCATATCATAAGTAACTGAAACACAAGAGGCGAGATATTCCCAATAGATGGCTTGTATAATGCATTTTAAATTAAGTATTTTGTTTAATTAATTTCTACTTTAAGGATAAATGTTTCATTAAGATTTATTTATTTTTATTGTACTTAAAATATGCGAAACTAGTCACTTGTAATTTTGCGCAACATAAAAATTTTAAGTACCTATGACATAAGTAATTTATTAGAGAAAATGGAAACTGTGTTCTTTAATTTAAAAAAAAAAGTATGTGTAGTTTAGGATTTTTGATTTAAATTATGTTGGTGTGGTGTTTGTTTGTCTTAAGTATAACAATATTACGAAGCACACAATACATAATGTAAATTGTTACGGTGTGTACAAACACTAGTCAAAGGGTAGGACTTACCTCCGTGTTATTATATTCACATGCAGGCCTAACACGCACTGAGAAATCGATACGATCATTTTAAGTTCAAATAGACTTACCCCTTTCGCCTTTAATGTATGAAAGTGTTAAAAAAAATATAAAAGTTGCTCCAACAACGGGATCCCTCATTCTGCTGTATTTTGTAGTACGGCAAAAGCGGTACTTACTACAGCGCTGATTTTCTATGGCGGTTCAGTGATGTACGGAAGCTAAGTCAGTACATATAACATGTTGAATTAAATAAATAAAAAAAGTACATAAAAAAACTTGAATAAAAACAAGAGACAAGACGTAGACGTTACCTCCGATAAGTTGGTATTAGACAACTTTGTAATTTTCTCGGTGCGTGTGTGGCCTGCATTATGGCATTTAAAGATGACACTTTTGTGCTAGTTATTTACACATATAATTGCTATATTAGATCTGCTTGTGGCATCAGGGCAAACGTTTGTGGGGACGAGACTTAAAAGAGAAATAAAACATGCCATACATTCATACATAAAGTAATTCAAACAAACCAATGGGTGAAAAGGTCATTTTATTATTACAGATTTGAGAAAATATTTGTGACACAATTTCTTATTTTTAAATCTCGCTAATATTAGTATTGATGTAATGCTTACTATTCGCAAAAGAAGGATACCTAATTCCGGATCTCTTCGGAATGTACGTACATACGAACTTTCTCTTCTATATACATATTTATGCATCACTCTAGCAGATTAATTGTGAATACGTTTAAAGAATATTTAACCAACATTCCAAAAAATCTTGTACGTTTTAAGCCTGTGTATTAACAGAGCAAATATTAACTAAAGGAGCAAAATCGCTTTTTAAAAAAAAATTGCGATTAATTAATGCTCATTTCGTATCAAGAGCATGGCTACATTGATTGATAGCGATGGCAAAGTATTTTCTAAATGTCTAAAATGCAACGATTTTTAATAGCGCGTGTATATAAGTTTTACTGAGAAATGTAGGTAAGGTACTACTATTCTTTGCGTCCTTGACTTTCACGAATGGTTAACGGAATGCGGGGTTCGCAATTCAAAGTCGTTAAGATAAAATATTCCTGGGCGTGTTATTGCGCATACCGTATTTAAAACCTAATGGAATCATTATTTCCCAGAGGCCACCTTAATGTCTAAAATTTTATCAATTGCCTCGTAAGAGCATGTTGTCAAGTCAAACTATGTCATTGGCCAAATATTCTAACAAGACTGACCACTAGTCATGAATGAATGCCACTGACATACAAAACCACTGGGTTTTCTATAAAAATATAACATGAAATAGAATTGTCGTGTTTTCTCTTTGTCGGTGATAGCAACAATATTCTAATGGGGTTTTTACTCGAATATTCTTTGTAGGATATTCATATACGCCCGGATAGCCACCACCGTACACATGGTATTAAAACCTATCATAGTGACCCACACATCTTGTGTGGATCGCGTTCCAGGATCAGTGTATATCCGATTCTCCCGAGGGTCTTACGACAGGACTTTATGGTTGGTAGGGCGGGTATAGGGGTACATTTTTGTATCGCTGTGCCTGCATCGGTCATCCGCTTGTCCTATCGCTGGCCCCTAGATTAACTTCTTTCCTCTTCGGAGTGTGAAAAAGCATTCATACAGGCCGACCTGATTGACCACCATTAAACTCATTGTTTTTCTATGGTCGCTGATTTCTTGGACTGCACTGTGCTTACATGCAGTCACATTGCAGTAATCGCATAAATAAACATCGTATCGTACTTAACTCATTCGTTACAAACTATCTCTAGCTCTATGCGTCGAATCTCATTTTTTCTATTAATCGTAGGCAGTGGTCGGCAAACTTCGGCTCGCAAGTGGCATGCGTCTCTGGCTCTTTAATTACTGCTTTGCCTTATAGCTTTAGAAATTAATTTTGCAAATATGCTGGTATGACCCAATTCGAAACTATGAAAAATAGCGAAAATAAGTATGTTAAGTTCGGCTCTCAAATGAAATTCCATCCGTATTATTGATATTTCGCTTTATCTAAACTTTGCCGACCAATAGTCTAAACTCAGCCTTAGAGTCTAAGGTATATTTGTAGGTTATTATGGTACTTAGGTAATAAGCTGTTTATTTCCTAGTGAGGCCATCGTGAGGCTATTCTTTTTAACGTGAAAACTTTTTACAAAGGCGTAGGATAAGTTACTTTCTCGAGTTGATAAAAAATCTAGTATAGTGTCTTAGAGGCAAGGCTACACGAGCACAAAAGTGTCAACTTCAAATCCATTTGCAATTATTATAATAGTGAATGTTGTGACGTCCCCAAATTGAGGTTATGAAAAATAATACGCTTGCTTCTCCACCGAAAAACAATACAATTGGTACCACACACACCTGACCCATCGCAGATTTTTTGTTATGCATTTTGTGTTCTCTGTTTGTGTTCTTTTTAGAATAGTTTCTGTTTATTTATAAATAATAGTAAACGAAGTACTAACATTATATATTTTTTTCTCAATTTAATTGTTAATGTGTCCCTGTATATACGTACTACGTTTTAAATTATGCGATTTGGCCATATTCGTTTTTTTGCAAATTAGTGTGATTATGCAATGAATACAAATTAAAAATATAGATTCAAAGGCTAATAAAAAAATGCACAGCCCTCCAGGTCTTGCAGCCATAGCCTCTGTGACGCAGTGGGCGACTACCCAGAGGCAAATCGAGAGGCCGTGGCTTCGATTCTCGCGTCAAGGCAAATGTTTGTGTTCTACAAATATTTATTTCAGGTCTGGGTGTTGTGGGACCGTAAGTCCCTCGTAGTTCCTGATACCCATTATACAGGTTAACCCTGTTAATAATGTGGGGTCAGGCCTATGTGTGTTTTTACATTGTTGGGTGTATCATCATTATTAGTAATAGCTCATCAACATATTCGTATTCCCGAAGAAAACGAACATTGCCGTAGCGCATAATTTGAATCGTGGTACTGTACTTTGTTTTATTTCGGTCTCGCTTCGGGCAGGTTGGGGTATTGCGGTTATGGCCTAGTATATAGCTAATGTTTATAAGACAGAGTACAAATCGCCGATAATGTATCAAATGAAGCGTTTGGCTTACTTACTTATAATTTTTGAAATGTCAACGAATATAATCAGACGTAGGAGATACCGATCTAATAGAAATTAAATATTGACCTTAGCAATAATATGTATAAATAATGTTTTATTTTTTCACACCTTAAAAACTAAGTAGTTCCTTTTTTCATTCCTTTCGCATTATCCTATATGAGTATTTTTTTTAAATAGCGTGATAAGTGATCTCCAATGCCCGCTAACACCTACGATATCAGAAGAACCATGGTCGTGATGGGGATTGGCAAGGCTTTGGAAATTTCAGCGTTCGAAATACAACACTTAAAGCAACGAATTCACGTTGGTTTTCTGCTTGACTACAGTCACTTTAACTTGTAGGGTCTTATAATGTTTTGAAAGCGCTGTATAGTTAAAAACTGTTTTTGTCTCTTTCTAGCCAATTTAAAAATCGCGTTGCTAGAGAAAGACAACAAAGTTTAAGTAATCAATGTATAAGTAAGGCCCGCGGTGTTATTTACCACTAGTTTTATTTATTTATAACCTTTTTTACCAATCATTTTCTATAGAAATACCCAGATAATGTTTGGCTGGCTTAGCTCGATAAAGAGCTTCCGCTATTATGCGTCTCATGTGATCGATAAATGAGCAACTCGTGTGGAATTGGTGTGATGCCATGTTTTTCGATTCGATAAAATTGCTAGGCATTGAAATAATATGTTGAGTATGGCGAGTCTCGAACCTACATATCACATAATGGGAACGAAATTAAGCGCAATACTTACTTCTTATACTTCGTTATACTTCTCGCTACCCCTATAGGGATATAATATGGCAGTACCTACCCAAAGAGTTTTACGTTATCTATACCAGTTATATAATAATGTACTCTGTGATCTATACCTACTATTGAAAGCTATGGATTTTGGTGAATATAAAAAACGACACGTAACTAAATTAAAATGTGTATGTTCATGAGGCAATTTCCGACCTGCAACTTTCGTCTCGTCAGACCGTGCTTTAAGGCTTTTAGTATTATGCGGTCAACTAATTTATTATGCTAGAAAAGAACATAGCCATTTAAATTATAATTATTAGTTTTGTTCTCGTAGGCCAGTGTAGTAACAATTCTATATCAAACTGCCTCGACGTCTTAGTACAATAGATTTGGGGATAGATATTTAAGTCAATGGTAACAGCGTAAAAGAAAATATTTTGTCTTTTTGCGTACTGCTGGAAGTTTTTCACCTAATTTTGTTTATATATCATTAAATTTGAACTGTAGTGAAGTTAGAAGCCAGGTAAATTCAAGCTTTAAAAATTTATTCTTTAAATATTATTATTAATATTCTTTAAATTTATTCTTAGCTTTAATAATTAAAAATTATTTCTTCAGATAATCTACGTATAATTCTACTACGTATGTTTTTTTGCTTGACCCACGGATTGTTATAAATCTAAATTGGCTATGGCAACATTAGACGTACGTCAGTCAACTGTTAAGTCAAATTACGTTTATTTTCGTTCGTGGATTTTGTGATACACTTTCGTGTTTTTGCAACATTGTACGTTATTTCCACGTCGATTTTACATTTTGCAATAAAGTTCAACTCATATTAGTAGTTAAACTAACATGTCCATTGCGTGTACACATTAATAACGTATTTTAATACAGAAATATGTTGTGATAGTGACGAAATACTTAACCATGGAATCATTGTCGAAACAAGAGTTAATATCCACAATAACTAAACAAGCGGATCAAATCAAACGATACGAAGCACGTTTGCGAGGTTTGTACACCTTTAACCTTACTATTATACTATCTTTAAGTGGGAGAACGTAGTATTAACTTCCTAGGTAGTTCTTAGATTGAATACGCAAGATGGTTGCTAAAATTATGAGTTGTAACTTCATCTGGCTCAATATTACCAGATATTATTTAAATTAGATGTCTTTAGGGAGTTTTTAAGACATCTATTGCTGGATGAATTAACAAATCACGTCACAAGTTGCTGTGACACTGTCCTACTGGGTATGGGCCTTCTCTGTGAATGTGAGGGCTTTAGGTCAGTTCACCACACTGACCTAATGTAGGTTGGAAGCCTTTGCATAATGTCAACATTTCTTATGTAAAATCTTCAGGTATGCAGGTTTCCCGACATTGTCATGTATAATTAAAGTGAATAGAAATTAATAAGCTAGAGATGTGTGTTCTGGTGGCTGGATTCGAACCTGCCACTTATGTTTCAGTAGTCAGTTCCACTTCTTGTTAGACTGTACCTGCTTCATAAATTAAAATTGTTGTTTTATTTCCAGATGTTGTTGCTGCATATAAAGGTCTCATCAAAGAGAAAGAAGCCCTGGAGATAAGTTTAAAGGCTCTGAACAAGACTGAAAGTCCAGTGGAAGGTGGTGGGGGAGGTAAGGACTTAATAAAGCATAAATACGTTTTACCAAATAACCTATAACAGTCTTAATGATTTCTTCTCAGTCCCCCCCTGTGACCACGAAGGCTGAAAATTAATAAAAAAACGCAATAAAATCCATTTAAATTAGATTTATTTCAATGTATAACAGTCTTTACAATCATTTTATTGGTCAAGATAAACGGCTCATGGTAGTTAAAGCTGAGTGCATGAGGCACAAAATACTCTGTTACTTGGACATTGCATGTTGCACAAGCCTATGCTTGTGCCACATAGTCAGCCTATGCTGGCTAACAAACAACTTTCATCCACCTACCCTTATCCCAGTCGCAGTGGGGTTGACTCAACATTCTTTTTAAACACATGTTACAGAAACATTTGGCTTGTAGTTTTTACGAACCGCCACCTGCCTGACATCAACCGCATCTTCGGAGAATTATTATAATTATTTTCAAATTATCTATTTGTTTTATTACAGATGATTCAGTGGCGGCACTTACAGTGTCTTTATCCACTTTGACAGCTGAGAAGGCTCGCATGGAGGAAGCTTTTCAGGCAGATAAAAAAGTCACAAGAGATAAGGTAAACTAGCTAAGTAGCAATATAGAGTCCTAATTTCAGTTATTTTCCTGAATAACAGCCAGCAAGTTACTTGCCTGACAGTAGGCCTCACACTATTGTGCATAAATTATTTATCTGCCACACCTCCCCATAAACAGAAGGACCACCACACAGGACATTGAAGTACAAAGCAATGCATGACACTGGACTGCGTTTGTCACCTGAGACATCAAATGTTAAGTGTAATTATTCCCAATAATTTCACTGGCTTCAATGTCCTTCATATCAAAACACAAAAGTGCTTACACACTGCCGCTTGGCACCACTAATAGACAAGGTGGTGGTACCGACCTAGATGGCCTCTTGCATATGAGGAACCCACCTTTTATACTTGCAAATCTTGTTTGTTTACAGTATGAGAATATGATCGTGACGATGCGTGAAGAGACTAAAACGTTAGTTCAACAACATTTTGTCGAAGTGAACAATCTCAAAGCCAAGATATCTTATGAGATCCAGGAACGAGAGAGGGAGAGGGCTGACCATGCAGCTATGCTGAAGTATGTTAATTTATATATAAAAAAAATTAGTGGTGTCGTGGGACACCAGGTAGGAACGAAGGTCCTTCGGCTAATGTAGAATCGACACAAATTGCAAAAAAAGTCGTGCTTAATTTTATGTAGGTTTTCTTGATTTTTCTCTTAAATTTTGCTGATTAGTTTTTATTTAAGTACAAGAAAGTATTTAGGAAATTCAGTATTTTAGGAAATAATAAATTACTTAAAATAAAAACAACATCGTAATTCAAATTATCAACTAAAATAACAAAATATGTCTCTTTATTTTTGTTTGACAACATAAAATTACATAGAAATAGAAAAATAGAAATAAAACAAATTATCTAATCACACACCCGAGTATAGTCTAAATATAACATACGCAATCAAATATAAAAATACATGACCCTATGTATAAATACCAACAATATCATTGGACAAAAATGGAAGCATAAAAAAGGGCAAGAGATAATATATCGCAAGACGAATAACGAGCTAGCGTAATCTTTTAAAAATCGAAGGAGATATAAAAATACTTCAAATATAACTGGCTGAATGAATTTCATTTTAAAAGAGGAACTAACGCTGGCTGGTTATGCGACTGTCGCGCATGCGCACGTCTCATTTAACGCTTTTATTCTTACGGTTTTACATTTTTTTCAGTTCGGTCACGCAGCGAAATCCCTATCCCCTCCAAGCCTGCCGTAAGGAACTTCGTTCCAAAATTTCGTGTCAAGTTGTTTGTCCGCGTTCAACCGCGTTGAATTCCTAAACTACTCAACCGATTTTCCGGAGCCCAAATACCCTCCCCTTCCCAACCCCTTACTTATCCCTTCCCTTTAAGTTCGGCAACGCGGCTATAATTCTTCTAGTATTGTGGGCGTACATGGATGGTAGAGATAACTTACCATCGGTCTATGCTAAAAAAAAACTATACTTATTATCCATACAGTCGAACAGCTGCGAAGCGTGAGGCCGTGGGTTCGATTCCCGCGCCGAGACAAATGTTTGTGTGATCTAAAAATATTCGGGTCTGGGTATTGTAGGACTGCAAGTCCCTCGTAGTTTGTATTTATTTATACACAGGTATATGCGACTGACTCAATCTGTTTTAGTCTCGATGACAAGACGAGCAGGACGCTTGCCTGATGATAAGCGCCACGCTTGCCCATAAATAGACACAACACCATACAGGATTGTGAATTGCAATGCACTGCACATATTTCATAATTAAAAATGAATGTATTTGAGCATAATGTGTATTTTTTTGTCGAAGGGAACTGCATTTGAAACTTAACAGCGAGAGGAAAACAAAAGAGAAATTAGAAGATAAAGTCGTGAATACTTCTGAGGCTCAAGGTAAGGATTTTTTTTATTATTAGCTTGATAATACAAGCAGTTCGCTCTCCTGGTGGTAAAAGCCACGCATAAATAGAAGAAATCCACACAGAACTTTGGATTTCAAAGCACTGCATGGAAGTTCTTATAATGATCAGTAAATTCAATGGTTTCAATGTCCATCAAACCGGAAACAACAGTGTTTACTCATTATTGCTTGGCGGCAGAAATAGGAAAAACGGTTCTACCTACTTAGATCCATCTAAGAGGTAAACGTCTCGTGTCCACACTCGCATACGAGATGTTTACCACTTAGGCTTTTATACGTTTACTAAATTAATGTCACTTACGATTCAAAACCAGTTAGTAGTACAATACCTGACCATTTTCGTACCAAACTGGATAACGCCCACTGTATACGTGTTGAACACCTCGTCATTATGGCTCGTTCAGTGTTTATTCAGTAACTTCAAGCCGGCATAATTCTGAAAACCGTCGAAGGGCGCAATGTCTTTTGATTTTCGACATTAAAAGAAAAAAGGAAAAGTATGCAATATATAATTGATGGCGAAAAAAATAAGCCCGGAGTTTCTTTCTGCCTTTCTTCTTCGGGTCGTCATCAGTAGGCAGCTAGAGAAAGGTTGGTAGGTTAGCTAGGCTAGGGATATTCCTGCCAGTAAGGTCCACGACACATCTCCTTACCTTTTAACCCCTTACAGATTTTTGTTGTAAACTTACCCTACTCCGTCTTGCCCTATCCCGATTTCCATATCCTAGTCCGTGAATCCCTTCACTTAAGGATGCCCTCCCTTTTCCCATGCTTGTTGGTGTGCCTTTTCCTGCCAGCCTTTAGCGCGGCGGTTAGTCCAAAGTTCCCTTAATTTTAATTCTAAGTTAGTCTTTTTAATGACAAATTTTCTGTTCTTGACCTGTCATAAGCGCTTTCTTAGCCTACATGATTAATAAAGATTTTGATTTTTGACATTATAATAATATTTGGACTGCATTGTACTTATACACCAAGTCCACTGTAGTAAATTTTTTGTACGAGGATAAACCAAAAATAAAGAAAAAAAACGTTTCAGCATCACAAACAGAGCTAGAGAAGCGAGTGCGAGACCTGAGCAGTTCTCTCGAAGCATCGCAGAGGAGATTACAACGAGCCGAGGCACGTACAGTGGAGACTCCTGCACTGTTGGTCCGGCTGCAACAGAAACTGGCCCTGTTGGAACAGTCACACTCCGTGGCCATCAGAGAGGTATACAATTACACTATTACACACTTTTTCCTTAATAGAATCACACGTGCTGGCTTGCGGAGCCATAGCTTCGTGGTCTCCTCCATCTCGGTTCGATCTAAAAGGTTCACTAAATCTTACTTCTACCGGACCATTAAACTATGGAATACTTTGCCGGCACACATGTTCCCTCCCTCCTTCCGATACTATGGGGTCCTTTAAACGGAGTCTGAAGAAGTAGTTAGGCATGCAGGCATTATCTTTACTACCTACGATAGACACATCGTCTGTCGTTGGTCGGCAGTACTCTTGGATTGCATTACACTTGATATCAGGTGTGGTGGCGTAATATTATACATTATTTTATATGCAATAAAAAATAATACGAAAAAGACACTCTTTTCCTAAAAAGGTATGAGCAAAGGTGGGGGCGTAGTGGGACATCTCACTTCTTGCTCGCACGCGTGCACCGTAATTGCTATTTTACACAGTGACGTCAAAGTTTGTGTCTGCTGTTATTTGACAAGTTCCCCCTCCATCAGATTTTAATAGCTTTTAATTATGTATGTAACGATCCTTAAATATGACCACATCTTTCTGTAACATGTATCATTTCTATTATTTATTTTATTTCATAACTTTAATAGTGAACATGCTTTGGCCGGCATGATACCGGTGACCATCGATAAGCTCGTTTCTCGGTGTTCGCTGGTTTTTTTGGACTGCATTTCGCTTACCACCAGGTCTAATGTAGTCACTTTGCCGTGTTCGAAAAAAAATATATTTGGACCTCCGGTAATTCACGGTACGAAACCCAACACCGAGCTGCCACTACAAATAGACTTTATATTAATCGTAAATATCCATCCACAGGAACAAATAAAAGCTAAACGCGCTGAAGAATCAGCTCGTAAGCAATGTGCTAGACAGGAAGAGCGTGTCGCCGCGCTAGAGGAGAGGGTGGCAGAGTTGTCACATACAGTTGGATGCTACGATGCGAGAAGGCAGACTGATCTCCGGACCATACAGACTCTTAGGGACCAGCTGAGAGCGAAGCTGCTTACGGATTTGAGCACTGGTAACTACCAATCATGGTTGTATGGTTTCAGTGAAAAAAAAAATTCAATACATTAGTTGTCCTACTAATCCTATAGCTTATACATCAGATTAAGACATAGGCTACTTTTTATCCCGGAAAAAGCAGAGCACGCGGGCGGAGCCGCGAGCAAAAGCTAGTATAAAATAAAAGGCGGTTATCGACCATTTTAAGGTATTTTTTTTATTGGCATAGGCCGGCAAAGGCGTAAGTGGTTTACCTAATGATAAGTGATCTCCACCGCCCATGTACGCCCACAATACCAGTAGAAACATGGGTGCGTTGCCAACCTTAAAGCAAAGGGATGATTAGGGATTGAGAAAGGGAGGGGCCTCCGATATCTCACTCAAAGTACGAAACTACTTCGCTACTTTACATCGGTTTTCTGTGAGACAGTGGTAACGACTCGGTCGAGCCGGCTCATTCATGCTGTAGGCAAAACTGTCTTCAGCTTGGCTCTACCACTCAAAACTTGTAATTTAACTCATTCTCTCGCCGGCTAAATCTTATTTATGAATATGTCTCTTTCGACTGTCGCTTTTTCGTTTCATCGAGTTTTCAGATAAAAACTGTGCTAAAGAACTTTCACTTTTTTATGATTGCAGACGAAAAACCATCACTGGACGTGTCGATAAAAAGCGAAACAGATAATGAGAAACTAGCCGATAGCGAGTACCTACAGAACTTGATAGACAAAATACACATATTGAAAAAAGAATTGATCTCCGAAAATGATAAACTAGGCTCCCCCATAGATATAACAACTGTATTCAAAGTGGATGGGTATGAAAACATCCACTTGAGATGTAAGGAAGAGTACGATAATCTTAAGGCCGAGTTTGAGGCTTATAAAGCTAAAGACGTAAAGAGAGAGAAGGGAGTGGAGAGTGAGAGCGAGATAGAGAGGCTTAAGAGTGAGATCACATTGTTAAGAGACAAGCTTGAGACGTACGGGACGCTTCTAGAGGAAGAGCGGCAGGATAAAATTGACACTTTGAAGATTTATGAAGAGGTTTGTATTGTTTTTGGTCATTTCATAGAGTTGATATGTTATATTGAAATATATTACGTCGGTTTTCTGTGAGACAGTGGTAACGACGCGGTCGGGCCGGCCCACTCATGCTGTAGACAAAACTGTCTACAGCGTGGCTCTACCAGTCAGTTATCTTTTTGGACAGTTTTGTCCACAGCATGAGTAAGTTGGCTCGTCCGAGTTGTTACCACTTTCTCACAGCAAACCGATGTGAAGTAGCAGGTTGCTGCTGCGGTTCGTTATTCGGTTTCGATTGTCCTTGTGTTGTGTGTATTTATGGGTGGTGGAGATCACTTACCATCAGGTGACCCACTTGCGAAGCTAGCAAGTGGCCATAGAAAATGTGTACAATACTTTTTTTTAACTATCTCTAACATTTCAGAAACTAAAACACGAGCAAGAGTACCACAAGGAGGTGACGTCAGAACTGAAGACTCGGGTTCAGAGTTTAGAGAAGCAAGTGCAGACGCAGCGTGATAGGTATGTATCGTTAGAATGGTCTTTGGTCGTGCATGGACCCTTCGGAACTAATGGTGCTGCCACACCGCTGTTATAAAATGTTTACAAAACATTATTAAATATTTGTTAACAAAAATTTGATACATTTTATCACAATGTTAGATAATGTTAGTAAATGTTTAATGTTAGAAAATGTTTGTAAACATTTTATAACACCGGTGTGGCAGCACCATAAGAGATGCAACTAGTGTCCCCACGGTTCCCTGAAATTATTTCCATCCCATGATGTATTAGTTGATCTACCAGTGGTACCATTGAGTATAAAGTTTCAATCCTGGGCAACACATGTGCGAGTTTCGAATCGAAATATTGTTGGTGGTAGGATAATCATATCCGTCCAGTTAGGGACACCGTACACATGGTGTTAAACCTGCCATAGGCCTGCATAACCTGCCAAAAAACTAGCGACCACCGACATGCAATGAGTTACATAAGGTACGAAACGCAGCAACAAGCCGCTACTTTACATCAGTTTTCTGTGAGACAGTGCGGTCGAGCCGGTCTATCCATGCTGTAAACAAAACTGTATACAACGGAAAAAACATAGTAAAAGAAGGGTTTTACATATTTTAGCTATATTTTTATGCTATGTACAATGACCTGTTCCAAGCTTCATACGTACCTGAACGACGTGGACTTTCGTTGTCATCCCGGGTCATCCGGGCTGAGCCGCGAGCTCAAATTAGTATATATTAACAATTACAGGTATGCTGCGTTATTAGATGAAACGGATAACTACATCCGCGGCAGGAACGAGAGGGCGAGACGAGTGAGCCATGAAGAGGGGTGGAGGGATCACGGGATGCTGTCGGTCAGTTTGCCTATACTATTGTTATTGTCTGCTTCACAATGATAGCCTCCGGGCGCAGTGCGCGAGTTGTCGGATGTGAAGTGAGATTTTGATATATCGTGGAAATTATAATATAATTTATATATTAAATCGGCTTGAAATTTCGATGACCTTTTTTCAGCATCATATTTTTTTTACATCATTAAAATTGCTTTGGTTAACATTTCATGGTATCCTATTTTAAAAATATATTTTTAGATCTGATTTAGATACTTGATAAAAAATGTCGATATATTAAATCAAAAAATATCGCCAGTAAAATTGTTGTATCGCAGAAAAACATTGATCACATCGATATTTTTTCGAAAACTCTAATGTAATCACAATTTAAAATTTAAACGCAGTCTTTGAATGCAATTTTCCACTTTATTACGACTATCTGTTTCGTACATATGGCTATACTTTTCTTGACTTTCTATGCTTTTTTTTTCTATTTTATATTCTTTCTCTTTTCTATTCTAATTTTAGATTATGGATCCATTGATTTTCAATGATATCGACTATTAAACAGCAATTACTATAAATTAAAACAAATCATATACACCTTAGCAAAACCTAAACAGTATTGGCTTTCTCCTTCTGTCTGTTATATGACGTGTAGGGTAATAAAAATTGTATTCTAGTTGTTGGACTTTTCCACTCTACTCTTACCGACTCACTAAAGACAAGTAACGATAATTGTTTTGGTATCATTTATTTTTTCTACAATAATATACCGTTATTGTATATTTCAGGATGTATCTGCTCCACCACACATGTTACATTATGCACATGAACTGGCTCGTAAGGATCTCGACATATCGCAACTCAGAAAGGAGAAGCACATCCTTGAGGGACAGTACAGGTAATAATTACACTTATGTATTAAGTAGTAATTAAAAAGTGAAAAAGTCTCTAGGACGAATTTTTCTATATTTTGTCTACGATTTTTTTTTACTTAACCTATGGATTTTAAAAAATGCATTTGACTAGATTTTTTGTCAAACAACCTCGTCTACCAGATTTGAACAGCTTCTGATTTATTTTTAAATGGATTTATAAAATTCTCTCGATAATAGGTTTCGGGTAACCTAACTTATTGATATAAAAATTAAATAAAAAAAAAAAGTGTGCGTTCGGGACGCTCGACAGAAGTGATAACTTAAACTAATGTGGGTTAAAGTGAGAGCGGAAGGAGCTTGCCTACTGCTACCGTATGCGTGAGGGAAAGGGAAGCCAGAAAAAGTGGCGCCTTAACGCGTTACGTTAGTGATAACTTAAACTAATGTGGGTTAAAGTGAGAGCGGAAGGAGCTTGCCTACTGCTACCGTATGCGTGAGGGAAAGGGAAGCCAGAAAAAGTGGCGCCTTAACGCGTTACGTTACGAAGTCCGGTCAAAGTCGTGTCAGAGTCGTGTCAGAGTCGTCTCAAAGTCGTGTCAAAGTCGTCGAAGTCCGGTCGAAGTCCGGTCAATGTCCGGTCAAAGCCATGACAAAGTCGTGTCATAGTCGTGTCATAGTCGTGTCAAAGTCGTGTCAAAGTCGTGACAAAGTCGTGTCATAGTCGTGTCAAAGTCGTGTCGAAGTCGTGTCGAAGTCGTGTCGAAGTCGTGTCAAAGTCGTGTCAAAGTCGTGTCCAAGTCGTGTCAGAGTCGTGTCAGAGTCGTGTCAAAGTCGTCGAAGTCCGGTCGAAGTCCGGTCAATGTCCGGTCAAAGTCATGACAAAGTCGTGTCATAGTCGTGTCAAAGTCGTGTCAAAGTCGTGTCAAAGTCGTGTCAGAGTCGTGTCAGAGTCGTGTCACAGTCGTGTCAAAGACGTGTCAAAGTCGTGTCACAGTCGTGTCAAAGACGTGTCGAAGTCGTGTCGAAGTCGTGTCGAAGTCGTGTCGAAGTCGTGTCAAAGTCGTGTTAAAGTCCGGTCCAAGCCGACTGGTCACTGTGTGATCCACCTGGTACTTAGAAATTATCAATGTTCCAGGGAGGTCGGCTAACGCTGGCTGGTCAATGGACCGCTCGCGTTACGGAACGTTTCGGTTCACCCTCCCATAAGAAGTTATCACTGCAAAAATCGGTTAAACCTAACTAGAACCCCCGACGTCAATTAGAAAACAAATGTAACATTTGAATGGCTGATCAGATCTTCAAACATAGTTAAGAAACATCTTGATTAAACCAGCTTCAAATAAAAAAAACCGCATTTAAATCGGCACATTACTTATGGTCATACGATGCCACAAACAGAACACCATACACACACAAAGGGATCAAACTTACCCCTCCTTTTTTTGGGGGTTAAAAAAAAGCTCTATGTTTAGGTTAAAAGCTAGTTAACATCATTTGTATCAATACGGCACTTACGATTCGACGTGACCTCATATTGTGTTTCGACGCTCCCAACAACCCTACTTTTCTAAACTAATAAAGGAAAGGTTTGATTATTTGTTAGCATCGAATAGGCTCTGAAACTACTGGACCGATTTAAAAAGTTCTTTCACCATTAGAATCCTACATTATCCCTGACGATCATAGGCGCTATCGATAATATAACGGTGCAGAATATCACGCGGGCGGAGTCGCGAGCTAATGCTAGTTTAAAATATTAATACTAATTATCTTTTTTAGGGATTGTCAACGTGAAGCAACTATCGAGAAGGAGCGATTCAAGGAAGTAATACGGACTTTGAAAGAGGAAATTGACAGGTGATGGCATATATTTAACAATATTGTACGTGTAGAATTACTTAGTCAAATTAAAATGTTGCGGGTTTTCGTAGACTATAAATAATAACTTACAAGTCACTAAAATAATAAAAACATACCAAAAAGGCAAATTAATTTATGTTCAAATAAAGTATGAATATAATATATCATAAAAGCAAATTGACTTATGTTTAAATAAAGCATGAATAATATTTTCAATACACTAGATTTTTTTTATCCTGGCAATGCAGTGACTACAGTGGTACTTCATGGTACAGTGCAGTCCAAACATAATGGCGACCGTATTATGCCGGCAATTCAGTTCAACTTTATACATATTGCAATATATTTTTACTAATTACTACACGATCACATTTTACATGGTAGGTCGCTCGTATGCTAGAGGCAGTTTGGATTGGTACCACCGCATTGTCTATTTCTCCCGCCAAGCAACAATGTGTAAGCACTGTTGTGTTTCGGTTTGAAGGACATTGAAGCCAGTGAAATAACTGGGCATTATGAGACTTAACGTGTTATGTCTCGGGGTGACGAGCGCAGTTCAGTGCAGTGCTTTGTAATTCAAAGTTCTCTGAGGTGTTGCTTCTGTTTATGGGCAGGCGTGGCGCTTACCATCAGGCGAGCGCCTTGTTCATCTCGTCATTCAATCAAATAAAAAAAAAACCATTAATCAATTAATTTTCACTATATTACAGACTGCGACGAATCCAATCCCGTGAAGGCGCCAACTTGGAATACCTAAAGAACGTAGTGATGGCGTATCTAATGTCGACAGACTACGCGGGCAGGAAACACATGCTCAACGCTATAGCGGCCGTGTTGCACTTCACTACGAGCGAGAAGAACATGGTTTTATCGACTTTGTGAAGTCTCACCATATAGTTATACATCGTGTTACAAATAGGTGGCTATATTTAAGTAAAGTATAGTGTACGATGCAAGTATTTCACACCCCGTAGGACCAAATCCGATTGCATTGCTAGGACATGAATAAATAATTATCTTTTTTATCGAATGAATAACATGATGTTATTCGATTGCAACATTGGACAACACTAAATGATACACAGCTGAGCTTTTGTCTCAATTCAGCATTGTTATTCTCGCTCACGCATTTCACTTAATTTATAGTATAGGGATGTGATCGATGATATCGATTGTAATAAATGAACTATTAAATTTAGCGTGAAATGCAAAAGTTTACTCAGGTGTATACAACGAACATTTAAATATTACTACACCTTATTGTAACATGTTGTATATGGATAATTGGATGCTAATATGTTATTATTTTAACCCACATCGAGTAAAAATTTATATGTCGATTTTATTTTGCTAAATTCATTGCGTAAATCAACAATTAAAAGTTCTTTTTTTTATTATAGTTGCACCTGGGAAATGTTCAATTTATATATTTTTTTTAAATACGTATTTTAATCTACTTAAATCTAATAAAAATTGCAAAATAAAATCAACATCTAAATTTTTACTCAATGTGGGTTAACATGTTATTGCATATTTGCATCCAATTACGCCTGAAACAGAATAAAAAAATACTTAATTTGCCTTTAGTCTAGTTAAAACAAAATATAAACACAAAAGTTATAACAGTGTGACTTGAAAAATAAATTATCGGCTGAGATATTTAAGTGTAATTTAACATTCCTATTAATGATATTGTATTGTTAAAGTTTTACGAATAAATAAAGTATTTTGCACAGTTTTAGTTTATTTTACTTCTTTTTGGTAATAGAAAACCTTTTTCTGGAATATTCGGTTCTCGCGAGGGGCTTGCGCCATGACCTGATTATTGGTTGGGGTAATGATTTCTTATGTTTACGCAAATATTACACATTGAAATAAAACTAATTTAAACAGATTTTACCGCGGTTTTTTAATAATTTTGACCCCGACGTTTCGAAGAATTTTCAGCCTTCGTGGTCACGGGCTGGACTGAGGTGTAGGTTGTCCAAAAAAGTTATTGTTGGACTTCAAATTTTTGGACAACCCACAAAAATTACAAACTATTTTAAACTGATTTTGTCGCGGTTTTTTTTAATTTATTTTTTTCAATGCTACCATTTATTCTGGAAATATGAGGTCTTCGACACGGAGCAAAAGATAGTGTCAAGCGTATTTATTTTAGGTATTAGCGCCATCTCTGTACGACCAACAGTACTACTCAGTTTAGAGAAAATTAAAGCTTTTGTTTTATCTAGTTCTAATGGAAACTTAAAGAGGACAGTTTTGTAAAGTAGACAAAAACAACACGATGATTGACGGTCTTGAAGAAGGTAAGCAGAAAAATGTGGACCCATAAATCCATATGGTGAGTAGGTATATACCTCAATAATATAGCGAGCCCGTGGTTCAACAAGCACACCTATTTCTTGATTAGTTTGAGTGACAAAATGAGAAATCGCTCATTTGATGGCAATTAACAGTTTAATCCAGGACGCTACACTATTAGTTAATTGACACTTAACACTATGTAATTGGGCATTTTCCCGCCATTTCTCAAACTCAATGTATAGGCAGGTAGATAGATCGGGTACCGTCGACAATAGATAACGCACGACCCGTTTAGAGCCCCCTGTTTACAAGTTTCTTGCGCCTTATCACTTCGAGCAACAGAACGAGTAAACTCGTCTCCTGTGTTTTAGTATGACGAGTTTACTCGTTTCCCGCAAAGAATGCGTTAACTGAGTGTGAGGGTAGTTGATATTTTTGTACCTACCCGACGATAGAGACCATCGTGCTCATGGTGAAAAATCTGCCATAGTCGCTCGTTCAGGCAAGTCGCGTTCCGGAGTCAGTCAGTGTTCCGGACTGTCGAGGGACGTAATGTCTCTTAAAAGTTGAAATCTCAGGAACTATGGAGTGGGTGTTCGACGAGATTGGTGGATTTGTGGTAGGGGGTTCCCGCGGGGTGAAGGTTGGGGGCAGGGAGGTTGCGTTACATTATATTAATGAAAGCTGAGAGTACTCTGTGCTGGAAGCTGCGCAAGATAAGTTGCGCACGAACATAACGCATAACGGAGAAAGTTTGATTTTATTCCCCATAAATTTTCATACCCTGGGCTTATATATGATAATCGATTCACAAGGAGAAAACTCCAAAAAATTAACATACACAACCCGACGAACCGCCAAAATTCCCTCCATAACTCCATAAACTGTGGACACATATGTTTGGCTTTGTTTCTAGGCAAAGGAACAAAGTTGAACATCCAAAAGCCGTGGATAGATATGATGAAGTGCTTACTATTATAGTACAAACGTTATCGGCCGCAAGTTGGGTGCGACATGAATGAAAACCTTTGGAACAATTGTGTAAACGTCACAAGCTATCCATCATGCTTTCATTTCACAATGACATCCGAGTACGGTGACGATGTTGCTACGAGAGAGATTTTACTCGGTAGGTAAATATTAATATTATTTCAAATATATCCTAGATCAAAGATATCCTGGATCAAATATATCGTAATCTATATCGATGTTTTTTTTTTAAAAAAATGGCCAAATGTTTAGGCCAAGTCAGAAACAGTTATGCAGATGTAATCGATTTAATAACCGATGAGTTAACCGCATACCTTTGCCTTTTTGAACAAAAAATATCCGGAGTTTTGGCGGGAATTCTTATAGTGTGGTTCATCACTTATTTTAATTTATTTCAAAAACTAGTTTAAAGCTGTGTTTTGGAGTTTTGGCGGGAATTCTGACAGTGCAATTCATCGCTTATTTTAATTTATTTCATAAACTAGTTTAGAGTTGTGTTTGTTGTATAAAAGTGGTGTGGATTTGTTCAATAAACATTGACGGTGATGAACAGTGTATAGAAACATTGAAATAAGTGAATTAAGAATCGTACTGGAAGGAGTTAACACCAAAACTCCGACAAGACCTTGAAATCGACCGCACCCGTGTTTCATCGTTCTTGTAAATATACTTGAGAATAAATTATACTTGACACTGGCTAAATGCATAATACTGCGAAAGCCATAAATAAAAAAGAAAAAAAAAAGCTGTGTTTGTTGTATAAAAGTCATCAATCAAAATATAAAAGTCAGTTCCTGTTAATTGAAATAAAACTAATTTAAACGGTTTTTTTATTATTAATTTTGATATTTTCAGCCTTCGTAGTCACTGGGTGGACCAAAATCCGCGATAAAATCCGTTTAAATTCGTTTTATTTCAATGTTTAATATTCGCTTAAACATAAGAAATCATTAGTTCCTCTAAAGTTCACATTTTCCACATATACTAAACCAAGCCAATACTACACTTTGTGTACCAAACGCGTACCAAACGATTGTTGAGATCAGTGTTTCCCAACGTGGGGCCCACGCCCCATAGGGTAGTTAATTTGATAGTTAAGGGGGGCAATTTATAATAAAATGGACTCGACACGACCTTAACCCTTTCGCTTTGGGTTATTTAAATGCAATGCTAGATATCGGTGACAAAATTAACAAAAAAATGTTAAGGTGGGGCATGGCCTAAAAAAAAAATCAAAATCAAAATCTTTATTTATCATGTAGGCTAAGAAAGCGCTTATGACAGGTCAAGTACAGAACATTTATCGTTAAAAAGACTAACTTAAAAATAAGGGAACTTTTGAATAACCGCCGCGCTATAAGCTGGCAGGAAAAGGCACACCAACATGGGATGGGAAGAAGGAGGAGGAGAAAAAGGTTGGGAAACACTTGTTTAGATTGTCCCGCAACTCTTTTGTCTTGTACAAGATTATTGATGAGCGCAGCGACTCGCATAATTAACTACGCTACGGACATTCTTGCTGCATTGTTTTACTTGTCTTGTGGCAGACGTCTGACGTAGACTATGTGCTCAGTTCAGCAATGTTTAAAATTTTGTTCGGAGACATTTTAATGAAACTTTTTACTAAGAGAAAATACCTGTTGCGTAATTTTATTTCCAAATGTTTTTTGTAGCATAGGCCAAATGAGCAAGTGGATCACCTGATGGTAAGTGATTTCCACCATCCGCCCACAAAATCAGAAGAATCATGAGCGCCTGTCCAACCTTGGAACCAATGGATAATTAAGGGATTGGGGAGGGATTTGGGCCTCCGGATATCTCACTCACCATACAGAATGCAACAGCAAGATGCTACTTTACGTTGATTTACTGTTTTATTTACTGAGTCAATGGTAAAAACCCCGTTGCTGTAGATAAAATTATCTACAGCGCGGCTCTACCATTACTATAAAAGATTTGTATAGCATAGACCGGCAAAGAGATCTCCACCGCCCATGCACGTTTACAATACTAGAAGAATCATAGGCGCTTTGCCGACCTAAAAGGTAAGGGATAACTAAGGGATTGGGAAATGGAAGGGGATGTGGCCCTCCGGATATCTTACTCACCGTACGAAACGCAGCAGCAAGCCGCTACTTTACGTCCGTTTTCTGTGAGACAGTGTTAACGATCCGATCGAGCTGGCCCATGCTGTAGACTAACTCTCTACAGCGGGGCTTTACCTTCTTCAAAGGATATGTGCCAAATATTTCGGTAACACGTTATATATTGATAGCAGGTAATTTAATATGAAATTAAAACTAATACTAACAATTTACTACTAATCTAATCTAATGTAAAGAATTTTGAATTAATCCAGCCTCTTAAGTTTTTTCATTTAACTTTTCCACAACAAAGTTGTTATATTATTTTTTTTGTATTGAGGCTGCCAAGTGTGTCGACTGCCGGCCGTCGCCGCGGGATGTTTGCGGTTTCGCTGGCCGGCGCACCGATGGCAATTAAATCCGCCCTGCCAAGAAAATGTCGTGCCCAGTACATGTGCCCGTTTACCACGCTGAGTATGCGAGTGATTCTTTTCACAATATTAGTTAAGTTAGTACTCGTAAGTTAAGTTAAATTGAAATATGTCATAATATGTCTATTTCTGCCGCCAAGCAACGGTGTCTAAGCACTGTTGTGTTTCGGTTTGAAGGACATTGAAGCGAGTGAAATTACTGGGCATGGCACACAGTTTGCAAAATTTGATTAAAATCGGTTCAGTAGTTTAGAAGGTCATCGCGGCCAAACAACGTGGCACGAAAATTTTATATATTAAGATAAGTATTCTTAATACATGATGATAGATAGATATACAATGCAAAATTGTCTTAAAAACGATCTCTATTTTGACTCACGAAATCCCAAGAACCGCTTCATAATCCAAAAAACAAGCACAGATTACAAAATCGATAAGGCCGCCCGCAATCAGTCAAGCGGCGTGAAGCACTGAAAGCAGTGCAAGCCACCAGACCATTTGTCACCTTGTACCTATGACATAACATTCATCCAGCCATTGTCCCCGCTCTGGCACCGTCGGTGAATATAAAATCCGAAACATTACGTTCAAAGGTTGACAGGTGAAGAATTTTCAACATTAACTTGGCAGTGTATTCGTGTTTTCGGGGTTCTGTGGCGGTACGGCTAAATGTCTCTAATTTCGTGGGTTTTAGCTAGTCTTATGACGTTTTAACTATTGTAGTGTGAATTTGTACAAGGTGGTAGGTGCTTCGTATGCGAAAGGCCGCCTGGGTTGGTATCACCGCTTTATTTATTTCAGCCGCAAAAAATACTCATACCTCCAAATATCTTACAAGCCGAAACTTTTGTACCATTCTCGCGGAAAAATAAAGCAAAAATAAGCGAAGTCTGATGCGAAGCTTAGCGCTTACCTTAAGCGACCCATTGTTCGGGAGCGAC
Organism: Amorpha juglandis; assembly: GCA_949126905.1. Taxonomy (NCBI): domain Eukaryota; kingdom Metazoa; phylum Arthropoda; class Insecta; order Lepidoptera; family Sphingidae; genus Amorpha; species Amorpha juglandis. The sequence goes on along the minus strand of OX421374.1, from coordinate 16,369,492 downwards.
GTGTGGCGTCTAGCCAAGCGGTTACCCCGAGACATTTTCGCTGAAGAGTTTTTAAGAATTAAAATCGAGTTGAAATAAAACTAATTTAAACGGATTCTATCGCGGTTTTTTATTAATTGTGATACCGACGTTTCGAAAGATTTTCAGCCTTCGTGGTTACGGGGTGGACTGTCCTTTCATCTGTCCATCCAAAATTAATAAAAAAACGCGATAAATTCCGTTTAAATTAGTTTTATTTCAATGTTTAATATTCGCGTCAACGTAAGAAATCATTATAAAATTGAGTTGATAGGGTTTAATCAAGATATTTTTTATGTGCTTCTAAAATCAGGAAATAAATGATTTGATTAACTTAATAGATAATAGTAGACTGCGTTTGTGAAAAAAAGGCATGTGTAATCAAATATAGAATTCTATTATTTTTAAGAGTGGGCGAGCCACGCTGTAGAGTTTTGTCTATAGCGTGAATGGGTCGGCTGCATCGGTTCGTTACCACTGTCTCGCAGAAAACCGACGTGAAGTTGCGGCTTGCTGCTGCGTTTTATACGGTGATTGAGATATCCGGAGGGCCAAATCCCACTACCTTTCCCAATTTCAAAGCCATGCAGTGCTCTGTAATTCAAAGTTCTGTTCTGTTTGTTTCTGTTTATGGGCAGGCGCTTACCATCAGGCGAGCACCTTGCTCGTCTGATCATTCAATCAAATATAAAAAAAACTAGTATGTTCTAACGATATTTTCATACCTATCACAGCACAATCTCATATTCTTAGGAAGTAAGTATAAAATAAAGTGATCGCACATGTAATGCTAATATTACGCTATAAACGCTTATCGTTCTGTAAAACGGCTGACAAAGTTACGCGAGCGCTCCGAGCGTTGTGAGCGTTACGAGCGAAGACCTAGCGCCCGTATTGTCTGCGATCCTAACAGAATGCAGTTTTATGCATATGCCGAGTATAAACCGTCGCGTCTTGCGCCACAGTAACATGGGTACAGATGGTTCATGATTTTTATATATTTTTTTATTCTGAATGACGAATCTCCCTAGTGATTAACGTCAGACCGGTCGTAAAAACTACAAGCCAAACTTTCAGTAACTTTTTTTGTGTGTGTGATTTTATAATGTTAGCCTGACGCGAGTCGGCATTTAAGCGACCTCGCTGAGGATACCCCCTGTGGGGTAGGAACCTCGACTCAGCCAGTAACATGTGTTAAAAAGCATGTTGCACCGCCACTGCGAGTGATGAGGGCTGGTGGAAGAAGATGAATATCCTGAATGACGATACGAGCAGATCGCTTGCCTTATGGTAAGTGCAACAACTCCTGCCTTATGGGCAAAAGCAACACCAATGAGAATTTGGACATAAGATATTAAGTCTCATAATGCCCAGTGATTTCACTCTGTTCAATGTCCTTCAAACCGAAACACTACAGTGCTTACACACTGTTGCTTGGCAGCAGAAATAGACAAAGCGGTGGTACCAACCCAGACGGCCTCTCGCATACGAGGAACCTACCACCTTATAAAAGTAATACATATGTACTTATATTATTATGATATAGGATTCTACGACTCTGTCTAGACTTTCGAAGTAAAATAGCTTCATAGCTTATGACTATTTCAAGATAAGGTAACCGCAAAAGTGTCATGTGGCGGCATGTAGTACGACTTTAAAACAAATCGTGTCACTTGTATTGTTTGTTTAGGGTGAAAGCCACACGGCCACGCGACATCGATCCCAGTGTGACCGCACGACTTGTAGTTTTTGTTCTGTTTCCCACGCTACTCACTTAAGAGCCCTTTAGAGTTTTCTTGAATATGGATTAAAGAAAAACAAATACACGATCTCGAGTGAAACAAGTACCTACGCGACCGACACCAGAGATCGTAACAGGTGATATTTTCATACAAAGCGAATCACTCACTGTCTCGGACGGGCATCTCAAAACAGACCTTTAGTGAGATCATAGCTGTTCGTAGATTTTTATTTTATGAATGACGAAACGAGCAAGGCGCACGTCTGATGGTAAGCGCCACGCCTGCCTATAAACAGAAGCAACACCACACAGAACTTTGAATTACAGAGCATTGCATGACACTGAACTGCGCTCGTCACCCCGAGTCATAAGGTGTTAAGTCTCATAATGCCCAGTAATTTCACTGGTTTCAATGTCCTTCAAACCGAAACACAATAGTGCTTACTCACTATTGCTTGGCGGCAGAAATAGAAAAAGCGGTGGTACCAACCCAGACCACCTCTCGCATACGAGGGACTTACCACCTTGTAAAAGCTACAATAAAAATGACCGAGGAGGGATTCATGAGTTAAATTAATATTTAATCTGTAGCTGTTCTGCGCTTATTTTGCTATGACTTTCGATCGCCGAAGAGGACAAATATTGCCGAGTACGGAATAGCCGGGCTGCATCTCTGGACGCGATGCTTGATTTCTACTTTATGTCGATCCATATTATCATTATGTATCTTACAGTATTTTTTTCTTTAAACAACAGTAAGAGTTATATAAATACGCTGAGTTGGCCAGAGCATGAATAAGCTTGCTGTTGATTGTTGTACAATGAGTGAAATTTCCGAAGCCCCAAATCCCTCGTTATTCCCAATCCCCTTTCCTTTCCTTTAAGATCCGAAACGCCTCTATGATTCTTCGGTAATAATGGGTATTTTAAACAGCAAAGACTTGAAGGCGAAAACAATTACAAAATAATTTCTCAGCTGTATTAAATTTTAGTAAAGATTTTTGTGGTAAATTTGTCATAAAAGCTACTAATTCTCATACATAAAAACATGTAAGTATCCCTAAAAGCGGTAGGCGAGGTACGACTGATACTGGTTTTAAAAATTATTTAATTCACATTTTTTATTTATTTATTTATTTATTAATAATTACATTACATCCCATTATATATCCAACTTACATTGTGTTTTAAAAATATTTTTTTTAGAAATGTCTCACTCTCAATATGGAATAGCCTATATGCTCGATGTTGCTGCGATCTGAATCCAAGGAATAACATCGAGGGCGTAATACCGCCACATCACGCAAGGTCGGAATCCTGAACAAGGTGCGAAGGTTTTTACACCCGGTCAGCTCCATAGTACAAAGCGTAGACACGGCCAGATGTGGAATACTGTTCGCACCGATAGGACGGTTCCGCCAAATACTTGCTCGACGTCTTGGACGGATTAATGCGAGGGGCAGTCCGCATTGTGAATGATGCAAACGTTACAAAGAATGTAGAGCCGCTGCAACTTCGTAGGGAAACGTTTCTAACGCGGCAACGACCTCGCCTAGCGTTTTTTATCGTTTGTGTCACAGTGAATGCTCCGAAGAATTATTTGATTTGATCCCATCCTTACCTTCCCTTAACACGATCACGCGCAAGAGGAACCGAGGTTCATGGTCTCCTCCATGGCTGCTCAAACTAAGACATTCGCAAAATCTTTTTTCTGTCGGACCATAAATCTGTGGAATAGTTTGCCAGCAGTGTTCCGTATGTCGTACAAAATGGAGTCCTTTAAACATAATGGTGCCGAGTAGCGATAGATACATAGTCTGTCGTTGGTCAACCCTATTCTTGGATTGCGCTACATTCATGATCAGGACTACACCTACACCTGCTTTACCGAGTCATGATTAGAAAAAAGTGTTTAACACTCTGTAACGTTTCATTAAATATTCAAGTTATTTGCATAAAGTCTTAGTTTCCACTAGGCCTAATATAGTAGTAATAAAGTTGTTCTTGATGTTACTTCTGTTTGTGGCCGAGCGTGGTGTTTACTATCAGACGAGCGATCTGCTCGTCACGTCATATAATCGAATAAAAAAACTGTATCTCAATAATATTATCAGCATATGTTAAAGTACGTTGTAGGTTGCGTGAATTCTTGTTACATGAGATGTCGCCTGTCTCCAGTTTTATTCGAGACAAAGACTTACTGTCGCGAAGGATATGCTGTTTCAATTTACCAGCCTCTACGAAAATGGATTCTAAAACAAGTATGCAAGGTGCAAATTTTATTGGCAAAGTGGATAAGACTCAATTCGCGTAATAATATGGTTTGCGATGTGTTGAAAAATGGCTTCGCGTTAGCTGTGATGTCAGTGTAAGTTATAATGTATTTCTTAACATGTCTTTGTAGTAAAAAGTTGTTGAATCGGTTCTGCTTCATATGTCCAGCAGCACGAGTATATTGAAAACCGTGTTTTTCACTATCGTCTGTTATGAAATGTTTAAATGAATGAATGGTTCTTTTAGTTAAAATATTCCGTTTCGTCGTTTTCAAACGACTTTAAAAATAAATAATGAAATAAATACACCCAACAGTCACATACATAGTCCTGACCCCAAAGTAAGATAGTCAGTCTTGTGTCGTGGGTATCAGGAACTACGAGACACTTTCGGTCTCACAACACCCAGACTCCTAAAACAAATACTTGTGATGTGATCACACATACCATTTGTCTCGGTGCGGAGATCGAACCCGTGGCCTCTCGCTTCACAGCCGGCTTCTCGCCCGCTGCGCCACGGAGGCTGTCATAGGGAAAAAGGAGGTTCTGAATTCGTTTATATTTTTAGTGCTTTTTTATTTATGTAATATAGAAGATATTACATAAATAAAAAAGCACTAAAAAAATAAACGAAAAAAAAAATGTAGATAAATTTGAGAATTATTTTTTTATATGATAGAATAATTAAATAAAATTAAAAAATATAAGTAAACTGTTAATAAATATAGACAAAATTTATTTTTTTCGAAATGTTTGTTTTCGCAGCTCAAGTTTATAAAAAGAAAAATCTTCGACGCTACCTAACCATCCTGGGACAAAAGCACAACACCTGCATAACGTTTTGCGATCACAGTATGAAGCAATGCCGAAGCGAGTTAAAAACCGTCCCATGGGTAGAAGTTTCCTCTTCAGTATGTAAAGTATACATTTTAGTCGACAGTGTAAAATGCGAAACGGCTGAACACTTGAGGCATGTAGCACTCAGCATGCAAACTACACTACGGTGTGTCTTCTCTACACTGATACACAGCTCAGTCCCGCTGCGTAGGATAAGTCTAGTTTAACAAAATGTTCGCATAAATAACCACATGGGCAGAGGTAAATGCTGTCGCCAGGTGTCGACGTCTCAGCGTAAATACGCTGCCTTTAGATCAATGAAGGATAGACATGGTGGGGTCTTAGTACGAATTTGCTAATTAAAGCGGAACAAAGCAAACAGTCAAAAGCCATCAGTACGTTTTTTTTATCCGAGCACGGCAAAGTGACTGCACTACACCTGATGGTAAGCGTAGTGCTGTCCAAAAAATCAGCAACCACCGATAAACAATGAGTTTATCAGTGGTCACCAGAATCATGCCGGCCTGTATAAATGCTACTTCCCTCTTCGGAGAGGGAAGAAGGACAGGCGGATGACCGATGCAGGGACAATAATACAAGGGTGTACCCCTGTACCCGCCCCAACCAACCATCAAGTCATGTCGCAAGCCCCTCGGGAGAACCGGATATACACCGGCCGACCCTGAAACGCGACCCACACAAGATGGGTCACTATGGCAGGTTTTAATATCAGTGTTCGGTGGTCGCTATCCGGCCGGATTCGAATATCCTACCACCAGCAAAAAACAAAAAAAAACCCTAAATAATAAGCTTCTTTCTTTCGTCACTGAGAACAACCGTACCACCATGATCGTGCCGGTACATTCACACTGTAGACAAAACGGGCTACAGCGTTGCTGTATTTGCTATCCAATGCTCTGTGGCACAGTCCTTAACATATTTAGGGATCGTTTGGTACAGATGCGGGAGGCAAAAACGAATCTTTGAATATTTCGCGGTGTCGCCTTCTTCTATGTGCTTGATGTAACTTAGACTTCGAATTTACAAATAGATTGAAATATTATAGAGTTTACATAGGATAAGCTTCGCAACGTGTTGTGGCGAATTTTATTTACACTTGAAATTTTATATTCGATAGCTTTTGCTCGCGGCTTCGCCCGCGTGAACAGCATTTAAATATTATCATCCCTTATTTTGATCCCTTTGGGGTAGAATTTATCAAAATCCTTTCTTAGCGGATGCCTACGTCATAACATCTACCTGCATGGCAAATTTCAGCCCGATCCCTACAGTGGTTTGGGCTGTGCGTTGATAGATCACTATGTCAGTCAGTTCTTTTGAGTTTTATATATTTAGATTCGATTTCGGTCGCTTCATACTAATGGAAATATGCTACGAAACCGTGAGGTCCTGGATTGAAATCCCAGGTCGGGCCATCACAATTTGTGTTTGAGCTTTTGATTCGAAAAATCATATATATATGTGCCTAAAGGAAGTGGAATTTGTATCCGCTATGGCGACTTGCCTCTTACTATATTTTTTATATGATTAAGTGATGAGATGAGCAAGCGCTCGCCTGATGGTAAGCTCCACCACACCACACAGAACTTTAAATTATAAAACACTACATGGCACTGAAGTGAGCTTTTCACCCCGAGACATAAGATGTTAGGTCTCATAATGCGCAGTTATTTCACTAGCTTCAATGTCCTTCAAACCGAAACACAACAGTGCTTACACACTGTTGGTTGGCGGCAGAAGCAGATAAAGCGGTGATAGCAACCCAGAACCCTCTTGCATTCGAGGGACCTACCACCTTGCTATTATGAGACGGTACTAGTTGCACCTCTGCCTACCCCCTTTTGGATACAGATATATAATCCTTGTTACCTGTGTCATGTGATCCACATTCAGAACTGTGTGAGTATCCTATGTATGTTTATTCTTCTCAAATAAGAAAAAAAATGCAGGAAATAGTCTCAATAGTGGCTATAAGGAAATGCCCAAAATGATATACTTAAGGCTAAAATGACTGGATGACAAAATGGCTAGATATTTATAATTGAAGCGGTAGAACATAAGTAATATAAATACATCGTAGATAGTTTTGTCATTTTGTTTTGAATGGGTCGGCTCGACCGCGTCGTTACCACTGTCTCATAAGAAAACGAGATCAAGTGGGAGCTATCGCTACGTTTCGTACGGAGAGATATCCGGTGGCCCAAATACTCGTCGCCTTCACAATACCTTAATTATCCCATGCCTTGATGGTCGGCAACGCGTCCATGAAAAATCTTAAAAATGGTGGCATTTATCGGCGTTGAAGATCACACACCATATGTGATGTCCACCGCCCATGTACGCCCACAATACTAGAAGAATCATAGGCGCGTAAAGTACACGCAGCCACTACACAAGCCACTACTTACGTCGGTCAATAGACTTACGAAAGTCAAGCCTCCTGGGAGCTTTCATCGAAAACGCTGCCTAATCCCTTTGAGATATAATAAAACAATGCATGGTGGGATATTCCTCTTTTATAGATCTATCTATCTAGATATCTATCTTTTAAGGATAGCCTACTGTAATACCCATTATATATTCTTTTTTTTTTATAGCGTAGGCCGGCAAACGAGCAAGTGGGTCACCTGATGGTAAGTGATCTCCACCGCCCATGTACCCCCAGTACCAGAAGAATCATGGGCGCGTTGCCGACCTAAAGGAAAGGGATAATTAGGGATTGGGAAGGGGAGGGAATTTGGACGTCCGGATATCTCACTCACCGTACGAAACGCAGCAGCAAGCTGCTACTTTACGTCGGTTTTCTGTGAAACAGTGGTAACGACCCGGTCGAGCCAGCCCATTCATGCTGTAGACAAAACTGTCTACAGGGTGGCTCTACCACTACGAAATAAAAAATGGCCACGTACAATGCGGTAATTGGAAAGCTATATAGACGGATACAGTATATAATATTAATTCTTATCGACTTAAATACGTTAGTAACTTTAAGCATTTCATACACATTATTATAACCTTTTACACTATATAATTTATATGAATATCTTAGAAGTTATCAATGAAAACAATTTCAAGCGCGTTTCTCACACCGATGACGGGACGCGCTTGATGCGATCACCCCCACGCCGCGCCCATTGCTCTCGCCCACAGACAAAACATGTAGGCATAATATGCTCTACTACCCGTTCGAATCCGGGGCGGGTCGCTAGTTATCAATATAATAAATTAGTAAAAATAAAAATAAACAATTGTCACGAGAAAAGTCGGCTGAAAACTCTTGTCAGTTTCAATAACAAATTCATGACGACCAAATATAGATGTTGTAAAGTTCAAAACCTATTCTTGCTTCAGTAAATACATATAAAATGATTTTAAAAGCGGTTCGAGGACCAGTTTGCGTTACATTGTTGTTTTAATACGCACGAGGGGCGGGCGCGGTCGTGCTTACCCAGTAATGTATATATTCTGAAAATAAATGTATGAACAACATTGTAAATATATCGTCTGGCTCGTGAGAACGATAAAGGTGTAACGGACATACGGACAACGCCGTGAAATAACATTCTATACGCTACGCTCTAATAGCGAATTTACACGATTCCATTTTGGTTGATCAACTGGCTTGAATCGATTAAATCTCTAAAAGACTCTAAATTCGCCGCTATTTTTTGCTTTTTATGTATGTACATCGATTTCTCCGCCAATCGTGAACAGATTTCGTCGGAAAAATTTCATTCGATTGTGTTTAGCTGACATGTTGTCCCATACAAATTAGGTTAAGATCTGGTGATGGGAGAAGCGGATATACATTGGCTGATCCTGGAACGCTTTACATGCAAGGTGTGTGGGTCAATATGTCAGTTTTTAACACCATGTCTACGGTGATCGCTATCCGGGCGGATATGAATATCCTATTTTCTTTTTTTTTTCTTTTTTTTCTTTTTTTTTTCTCCGCTGGCAACCCTAGGTCCAACAGCTGATTTTCGCAGTCCTTGATTGATAAATGTTTATTTATTATTTTTAACAACTAAATATCGCAGATTGTGATTAAAGTTAAGTGTGTTATTATTGTTAAATCGTAAACATAGTAAGTAATAGTTATTGTACGAAATACAGACCTAAAGTGCTCACCGTAAAGTAGGTAGGTAGATATTTGACACACGTTAGATTTTGGAAATTATTGTTCGTATTTGGAAGTTTTAAAGCAGTAATAATACTATTTGAGTAAGTTATTACTTTATTTTGCCTGTTTCCCCTGTTTTTCCAGTAAAAGCAGAGGTAAGTAGGTCCTCAAAACTTTGTATATCGTGCGGTTACCCAAGTACGAAGCTGTCAATCTTTTCCCTTGCACTTTGAATAACACCACTTCTAGTCTTAGTTTTACATTAAACTCAGACACTAGAAAAACCGCCGCGAAATGATGACACGTAGAGGCTTAGCTCGCCAGGAGGAGTCCAAACTCCAAGTGGCACTGCAAGAATTAAAGATTGCAAGGGAGAGGTGCGATTTGCTGAATCGTGAGAGGGATGATAACGAAAAGGAGCTGTTGGAAATCCTAGATAAAAATGTATTTTTGAAAAACGAGTTAACAGCATTACATACTCAGCTGTTAACTTTAACTGATGAGCGGGACTATTTAAAAGATATTGTAGATGGGTTTGTTAAATGTAGCGAAGAGTATGAGACGGCCTTAAACACCATCACAGGACTGCAATGTGAACTACGAGAAGCTCATCATCACATCTCGCAGCTGGAAGAGGTCTCCCGTGCTCAAAGTGAACAAAAAACCCAGAACCTATTTGATGAACTTGTGCATGAGTCCCCCGCTCTTGTTTCTGTTGCCCCTAGCAATACTTCCCCTTTAATAGTAGACCTTACGAATGAGGATTCAATCAACTCAACCTCTGGAGGGAGAATTGCTGGGGCCAGTAGAAACAAACTTAAGAAATATATTAGGATAAATAGGTACATAAATAAGACAGAAAAATTAATTCATAAACAAAAAGTATTTAATAAATGTGTTAATAATACAAAAGAAAAATTAGATTTAACGGAGCAATTAGATATCTATGCCTTACAACTAGAACAAAATAGGAATAAGTATGAAGCGGACACACAAGTACTGAACTTGGAGATCTCCAATTTACACACCTCCCTGCAATTAATGACCAGCAGGTATGAAAACGCTCAAAAAGAAATTGAGGATCACACAACAGCTATGACAGAATTAATTGAGTTAAGTAAATATAATGCTGATAGGTTTGATTCCTTGCAGAACCATACAACTGTATGTTCTTGTACATGTCTTAGCGACTCACAGCTGGTGGGTGAACCCTCAGTACAAACACCACCCAAGTCAATGCTTTGTGATAGCTTACATATAAGTAACCGTTCCAACAGCTCCCACGTTCATATGGAAACCAAACAAACCTCTCATGATGTTATCATTTACTGCGATAAGATAGGCAAGGACATGGGTCAATTGCTTGCTATGGACCTGGGAAAGTTAGTATTTAATAACTGTATGCCTAATGCCTCATATCAGAATATAGTAAAGAGCATTTGCAACAATCAATTCTCACCTGACACAAAATTAGTGTTATTTTTAGGAAACAGGGGCAATGTAAACAAAAAGCAGCTAATGCAATGTTTTGACAAATTGCATGCGTTATCAGTGAAAGAAATTGTAATGTTTACATTTCCTTATAGTAAAAGTTTGCCAGCGGAAGAAAATAATTTAAGATACAACCTTAATTTGACAATGCACACTATGTCGTGCAATAATAATAAAATTCATGTAATAGACACTAACAATTATGTTAGTAAAAAATATTTTTTGACAAGAGATAAATATTATCTGCCTTTATATTATAAGAGACAGATAGCTAATGCGCTATCTTATTATTTTATTATATCAGCCAAGAATTTGGCTAACAGACCTGCTTTTATTGAGCAGAATAAAAATGACTTAGATTATAGTAATCTGAAAAATTTGACATGTAATAATTTAAATTAAACCATAGGACAATAGAGACAACCTCTTGCTTTGATAATGGTACTGATACACAATTTAATTTAATCAATAAATGTAAGAACATCAAATTAGTACATCAAAATATTCAGGGGATCTCCAGTAAAAACCTTGAAATTGAATTGTTTATGAACTGTAATAACATTGACATTTTATGCATTACAGAACACTGGCTTAAAAGCCATGAGTTATTATTCAATTTCAATAATCATATGTTGGGTAGTTCGTTCTGCAGAGAAAATGCCATTCACGGTGGTTCATTAATATTAATTAACAAACAATTTACATTTAAAGAACGGAAAGATATTGTGAGCCTCTCTGTTGAGCGGATAATTGAGATAGCCTGTTTGGAGTTAGAGCGGCTTGTTGTATTGAGTGTATACAGACCACCATTGGCATTATATGATTCTTTTGAAAATGTCATGAATGAAGTGTTAGCAAAGATTTGTAAACTAAATAAAAATGTTATTGTATGTGGTGACTTTAATGTTAACTTGTTAGAAGAATCTTCCATGTGTCTTAGAATTAAAAATTTGTTTAACTCCTATAATCTTGAAAATATTTTCTTGGAGCCAACTAGGATAACTGCCACATCAGCAACATGTCTAGACAATATATTTACTAACATTGTTCCAAATATTAAACAAATTATTAATCAAATAGACTCGGATCATTGTGGACAGTTAATTACATTTCGGAAAGAAAGTAAAAATATGGCAAAAAATGTTATAACTGTGGTACCTAAAACTACAGGTCGCTTGGAGATCTTCAAAAGTAAACTCTTAAGTAAATTACCCTCTTTATTGTACAGTGACAATCCTAACCAGCTGTACAATTCCTTTTTTGAAATGTATTGTGCAGAGTTTAATTCTATTTTTATCCCCAAGAAGATCTCTGTTAAAGGAACTACAACATTCAGTGAATGGGCTACTATTGGTATATGTAAAAGTAGAAAAAGGCTTTATGACTTGTATGAGGAGAGACACTATAATAAGAGTGATGCCTTTTGTCAGTATGTAAAAAAATACTCTAAATTATTTAAAAAGATTTGTCATGTAGCAAAGTGTAATTATATAAGTTCTAAAATAAAAAATAGTAGTAATAAAATTAAAACGACTTGGGACTTAATCAATAAGGAGACTGGAAAAGTTAAACATCAAACGAGGGACTATAGCCTTGCTATTGAAAATAAGACTATCACATCAGATTCTGAAGTAGCTACTGCTTTTGAAAAATTCTTTACTGACATTCCAATCTCTACCACAAAATCTTTGAATTCGTCCCCTACTATTGCTGAATCACTATTGAAAGAAAATATAGATTGTTGTAATAATATATTTAAATTTCATTATATTAATGACATAACTATTATAAAAACATTTAATACCCTTAATGTTAAAAGAACAGCCGATCTTTGGGGTAACTCGGTTGAGCTTACAAAATCTATAATTACCATAGTAGCACCTGAACTAGCCATAATTTTTAATAAATGTATCGACTGTGGCGTATTTCCTGATTTAATGAAAAGTAGTAAAATTATACCGTTGTTTAAATCGGGTAGCACATCCGACCCCACTAACTTTAGACCAATTTCAGTGCTACCCACGTTTAGTAAAATATTTGAAAAATTACTACTTGATCAAATGCAAACTCACTTTAGCATGAATAATTTGTTAAGCAAGAAACAATTTGGTTTCACAAGGGGTCGTTCAACCACCGATGCCGGGGTTGAACTTTTAGAAAATATTTTTAATGCCTGGGACGATTTTCACGACGCATTAGGCATTTTTTGTGACCTATCAAAAGCGTTCGATTGTGTTTCTCATGATACATTGGTCAGGAAGTTACATCACTATGGAATTAGGAATACTGCTCTGGATCTTGTTATTTCTTATTTGGATAATAGGATTCAGAAAGTTGATATAAATGGCCAGAGATCCTTGGGATCTGTAGTGACTATGGGTGTTCCGCAGGGTTCCATACTTGGCCCATTTCTATTTCTCGTTTATATAAATGATTTACCTCATGTTATTAATGACAATCAACAGATAGTGTTATTTGCAGATGATACTTCACTTTTATTTAAACTCAAACGACAGCAACCTGTTACTGACGATGTAAATAATACTCTCTTAAAAGTAGTGAACTGGTTTAATGTTAATAATTTACTTTTAAACGAGAAAAAAACGAAATGCGTTAGATTTTTGACACCTAACGTTAGAACTATTAAGACCTGCGTTAGTTTAAATGGAGAAGAATTGGATCTTGTGGACACTACCAAGTTCTTGGGTATAACTTTAGACTCTAAGCTTCAATGGGGACCACATATAAACCAGTTGTCGAAAAAGCTCACCTCTGCAGCTTACGCAGTCTACAAAATTCGCCAGCTAACTGATGTAGAAACAGCGCGATTAGTTTATTTTAGTTATTTTCATAGTGTAATGTCGTACGGCATTTTATTATGGGGAAATGCTGCCGACATTCAAACTATTTTTGTGCTGCAGAAAAGAGCTATTCGATCTATTTACAATCTCAAACGTGGGCAATCTCTTAAGGATTTATTCAAAGAAATAAATATTTTGACTGTCGCTTCTCAATACATATATGAAAACCTAATGTATGTAAAAAAATATATTAATGTTTTTACAAAAACCAGCGACATTCATATGTTAAATACTAGAAATAAGAATAAACTGATATTGCCCAAGACCAGACTTCAAAAGATTAGTAATTCATTCAAATGTCAAAGTATACGTTTCTACAACAAAATTCCTAGCCATATTCAACAATTAAGTCTAAATAACTTTAAATTATTTATTAAACAGAACCTTTGCCGAAAAGGTTACTATAATGTTAGAGATTATTTGGAAGACAAAACGGCTTGGAATTGAGCCGCTCACTCCATACAAAATATGGCTGTCCATGGTCCTCTGGTAAATTATTATACTTGACTGCTCTATTGGCGCATTTTTAGTATTTAAGATACATAATATGTAAAGTTGACATTTTTAATATTTTTTAAGAAAAATATTAAATTTATATTTGTTAATTTTCATTTTTTAATTTGTGAGTGCGAGTGCCATGTATGTTGGTTATACTCAGGACTATTTCTAATAGTCAATCCAGGAATTCCTGTACATTGTACTCGCACAGTTCTGGAAAATCAATGTCTGGACATTAAAAGAGGCCATAACCCATGAGTTTGTTTCGGCATTTCTTCTCATGGCTAGCCACGAAATGCCGAAAAAAGATAAATAAATGTAATCTAATTTTAGTATAAAATTATTGACATGTAAAAGTGATATTTATGATCCAATTTACAGAATAAATGATTTGAATTTGAATTTGAAAATACCCCCAGCGAAGCTTACGTCCTTTACTATGAAGGGAGTATTATCAAAAGAGGACCCGAAAGCCCAAATCCACCTCCCCTTTCCAATCCCTTAATTATCCTTTTCCTTTAAGGTCGTCGACGCGCCTATGTTTCTTCTAGTGTTGTGGGCGTACATGGGCGGTGGAGATCACTAACCATTAGGTGACCCATCGTTTGCCGGTCTATGCTTTAAAAAAAGGATCGTTCTAAGTTTGTTAGCCATTCTTAAAATACAGTATACCACGCAAGAAACAAACACAAAATTTGAACGAGGCGGCGAACATCATAAAACTCACATCAAGCACAGACTCGACAACTTGGACAAAGCGTCACATAACCTTTATGCATACGAATAGGTTGGTATGGTGTTTTATATACCATTATATTCAGTTTTGTATTTGCTAGATCTTTATGAGATTTTTTTTTATTTCATTAAATGACGAGACGAGGAAGGCGCTCGCGTGATTGTAAGCGCCACGCCTGCCCATAGAAGCAACACCACACAGAACCTCAGATGTTAAGTCACCCTGAGACATAAGATGTTAAGTCTCATAATGACCAGTAATTTCACTAGCTTCAATATCCTAACTCCTTTACTTCCTAGTCCGTGACGTAGCGTAGCGAGTAGCTGGCTACGAAGCCGAGGTTCGATTCCCACACCGAGGCAAATGTTTGAGTGATTCACAAATATTGGTTTCGGGTCTGAGTGTTGTGATCCCACAACAAGTCCCTCGTTGTTCCTGATACCCACGATACAGGTTTAACCTAGCGTTAGTTTGTTTAGTGTTAGTTGTTTTTTTTCAGGGCTATGTGTGTGACTGTCGGGTGTATTTATTTAATACTTAATCGATTTCAAAAATATTTGAAAAACAAATCAAAAATTAAAAACTTAATTCATCCGAGGATAATCTTGAAGACATAACGTAATGAAGTAAAATTAAAATAAATAATTAACAAACAAGTATAAAATACCGGTTCATACCGAGTCTCATTAGCTATGGCTATCACGTTACGATCTCGCAGCCAACTTTAATTAAATATGGTCATTAAAAATATTTATAACGCCTGCCGGCCCTCCTTTGCATTTTTATGGGATTTAAGAGATAGCTCGCTCGCTGGACGAATGAGAATAACTGTGATAATTTTAAAGGAGTTAATTTTGAAAATTACCTGTTTAATTTACCTAATAAAAACATAGCCTTAGGACAGTTAAATATCACATTTATCAAAATAATTAAAACTGGAAATCTTGTTAAATTATTTTATTCATGTACATTAAAGTTGGGCAGCTATTACCATACTTAAAGTATCTTATTCATCAGAAAAATTGGTCAATTATTTTCGCAAATGGAAATCTTCTGTTTTTATTTAAGAGGTTTTTATTCATTATGGACATTATATTTTTTATAGCATAGGCCGCAAAATGTGGGTCACCTGATGGTAAGTGGTGGGCGATGGAGGCCCATGCCCACAATACCAGAATAATCATGGGCGCGTTGCCGACCTTAAAGGCAAGTGATAATTAGGGACTGGGGAAAGGGAGGGGGATTTGGGCCTCCGGATATCTCACTCACCGTACGAAACGTAGCAGCAAGCCGCTACTTTACGTCGGTTTTCTGCGAGACAGTAGACCCGGTCGAGCCGGCCCATTCATGTTGTAGACAAAACTGTCTACAGCTTGGCTCTGCCACTCATGACACATGCCACCCCCATCATACTTTATTACAATGTAAATATACAACTAACCCGCAAACATAATCTAAATTTTCGTTGCTTTTAATAAGATGAATGATGAGTGATAAATCTTTAATTAACAAAGCTGTGAATAGAAACATATTCTCTACTTCATAATGCAGAAATCAATTAATTTAGTGTGTAAATAAATTTTCTTACTTCGTGAAAGATTTTTCTCTAGAAAAAGGATTACAACTATGTAGTGGCATGCGCCAATAGACATAACATTCGACTGTTACATACTGTGGTCTGGAAGCGAATTAATCGCGAACTAAACCTATTTATCCTTACAAACCAGAGGCGTATCAATCGTGTAACCAAAACCCCGATACGGGGACCATTACAGTACTCGGACAAGCAATTAATCCGCCTAAAACCAGTTACATCCGGCGCGGGTCGATCACGCCCGATGGTTGCCGAGCGCTGCCGAACCGTGTATTTATTGTTGCAACGGGACTGCACGTCGCGAGAGTGTAATGAGACCGCGGGGATCGTGTCGGGGACGGCCTGTCACGTTTAGGGATGCGACTGGTTGTCGATGTACGGGACGATTGGGATGTGGGGATCAGTTTAGGTAAATTTTAATAGTGCAGTATTGGATAGACAGGACAAGACAAATAGGGAAAGATTAAGGAAATAAAAGAAATGAAATAGGGTATTAACCATGTAGGCAATTGAAATAGCGCATATAGCGCGCGACAAGTCAGTAAGAAATAAGAAACTTATGCATAGAAATCGGTATCAACAAATGTATTCATAGCATCATCAAAATTAAAACACTCCGCAATTACACTAAATTCATTTATTTATTGCATTATCAAATAGACACTGGTAACTCAGTCAATACTATACAAAGGATTCTCTACTCTGCTGAATTTTCTCTGTAATATTTAAAGTGAAATGCAGCCAGAGAAGACACGTCACTCTATATGACAGACCTTGTAACTATTAAATCAGAGCTTAACAATAAGTAAAGCTGCATTTAAACAAAAGATCGTTGCGAATCCTCTCAAATAAGGTAGAGACTGCAAAAAACCTTTAATGTTAACACATGATGACAGATTAATTTTTAACTTAAAATATCGACAAAATAAACGTGACATTACAACACTATTTGTATCATGTCCACTGCACTTTATTGACAATCGTAAAACGTCAAATTGGATGACAATTTTATACGCCGGTAAGGAAAGTAAACTACTTCAATTCAATTTCTTAGCCAGTTTTATGAATTCATAGTGGAAAAGTATTTTTTCTATTTGCCTGCGGCTTCCCTTGAGTGACTTGGTTCATTGACTGTCCATTGGGAAATGTACATTTTTTTGAAACAGAATTTTATCCTTCTCTGCTATTGTTAATAATACACAATCGTAACTAGTCTTATTTAATATTAAAGGCTGAGTCACCGTTGCGACTGGGTTAGTACAATAGAATATGAATATACAAGGTGGTAGGTTCGCCGTATGCGAGAGGCCGTCTGTGTTGGTACCACCGTTTTGTCAATTTCTGCCGCAACAGTGTGTAAGCACTGTTGTGTTCCGATTTGAAGGACATTGAAGCCAGTGAAATTACTGGGCATCATGAGACTGAACATCTTATGTCTCGGGGAGACGAATGCAGTTCAGTGCCATACAGTGTTTTAATTTAAAGTTCTGTGTGGTGTTGCTTCTGTTTATGGGCAGGCGTGTCTTAGCATTAGGCGAGCGACACGCTTGTCTGGTCATTCAATGAAATTAAAAAAAAGTATACCATCAGGTGAACCGCTTCCTCGTTTGCTGGCCTCAGAAAAAATAACACAACCTTTCCTGTACTACCACCGTGCCAATGCGTACATTTAGCTCTTTCATAAGCGTCACCTGCTAAGCCGCAGTACTGTACCCAGCAGGATATCGACAGTTTCTTGGCACGACCACTTTTAATTATGGACCACTTTTTACAAACCATTGCTGTGCGTTGCGTTGGCAAAGCTTGTGGGGACATACGGATCTTTACTTCGTTCTGCGTAGAAATATTTTACGCGAATAGTATTTAAGGCAAGATTTTGTATTTATTCTTGTATAATGGGTATTTTGGGTTCTTAAATCACTAACCAAGAAAACTCATAATATACTTATAATTGTTCACAGATAAATAAATAAATTCTTCAAATTGTAATTGCTTCCAACAGGTCGGTCTGGAAATCTTTGGGAGAGGCCTATGTTCAGCAGTGGACGTCTTGTGGCTGATGATGATGATGAAATAAATAAATAAATAACACCCAACAGTCACACACATAACCCTGATCCCACAGTAAGATACGAGTCTTGTGTCGTGGGTATCAGGAACTACGAGAGACTTTATGGTCTCACAAAACCCAGACCCGAAACAAATATTTGTGGATCAGATAAATATATGCTCGGTGCGGGAATGGAACCCATGGCCTCACGTTTCACAGTCTCGTCCACTGCGGCGCCACGGAGGCTGCGTCACTTCGATTCTGTCGATCTCTTAAGGACTTTATTCTGGCGACCGTCTAGGGACGTAACGTCCTTCGATGTTTGAACTGTACTGTACTGCAGTGTACTCATTTTGCCGTGTATAGAAAAAACTGTTTCGAGTACAATGCACATCGGTAACTTCCAAGCAAAGTTCACTTACTGGCACGAACAAGTCGCCCCCGTCAATGTATTCATTCCCCGTAATTTATACAATCTATTGTTTCGTATTTGTACACAGTCGGACTGTTTGCAACTGTTGCTGTCATCAGTTTAATATGCCGTTTTATTGGCAGCCATTTACGTGTGCAGTTTCAATTTCAATTTGGCATTCGTTTGAGTTTTTCAACTGGATGTATTTTTTCAACCACTCCGTTTTGATTAAACGTTTGCCGATTATGGTGTTATAGTTTTGGGATTAGTAGTACTTTGGGGACAGGCTACCCTGTAGTTCAAAATTAGATATGTAGTTAACATTTTTTGTAAGGATTGACAAGAGATGTAACATCTATCGTTGTTCGTCATATATATCTCGACTGCCTGCCTATCATCCTACTAATATTATAAACGCAAAAGTTTGTAGTATGGATGGATGTATGTTTGTTACTCTTTCACGTAAAAACTACGGAATGGATTTTAATGAAATTTTACAATAATATAGCTTATACATCAGAATAAGACATAGGCTACTTTTTATCCCGGGAAAAGCAGATCACGCGGGCGGAGCCGCGAGCAAAAGCTAGTGTGTAATAAAAACATTATGACAGCCTCCGCAGCAGTGGGCGAGTAGCCGGTTCCGAAGCGAGACGCTGTGGGTTTGATTCCCTCACCGAGATAAATGTTATTGTGATCCATAAATATTTGTTTCGGGTCTGGGTGTTGTGCGACCGCAAGTCCTTCGTAGTTCCTGATATCCACGATACAAGTTAACCCAGTGTGGGGTCAGGACTATGTGAGTGACTGTTGGGTATATTTACTTTTACTTACTTTAGTATAAAAAATACGATTTATGAGATGGTGGTACTTATTAAGTGAAATCGTAGTGCTTACCTGAAAAGTGATGAAATATACGGTCCCTGTACCCAAAATAGGATTGGCAGCTAGAAATTCTGAAATATTTTTTTACCTTACAAAATGTAAGTACATACAACTAGCAAGCAGTGATTTTCTTCACTATACATAAGAGACCATAAACCACACATAAAATAGTTAATCTGGCGCACCGGCGTCCTCAAGTGACTGGTGTCTAATTATTCTGACTACTTGAGAAGAGTCGTTAAGTAATTTCGTAGCGTAGCGTCTACGGCGTGTGTAGCGGGCTCGCCCATGCTACATTATTTTCTAAGAAAAGTTTTGTTACTAAAGGAACTCGTAGCAGTATTTGCTACGCTTGTTTTATACAGGCAGAACTGATAGTTCTAAATATCTTTAAATATAATTTTAAGAAATACATAAGTTAATGTACTATTAATATAAGCTCACTAGTGAAATTATATATAATTTTACAATGTAGTAGGTCTCTCGTATGGGAGAGGCCGTGTGGTTGGTACCACCGCTTTGTCTATTTCTGCCACCAAGCAACAGTGTGTAAGCATTAAGTGTCGGTTTGAAAGACATTAAAGCCAGTGAAATTACTGGGCATTATGAGACTTAACATCTTATGTCTCGGGGAGACGAGCGCAGTTCAGTGCCATGTAGTGCTTTGTAATTCAAAGTTCTGCATGGTGTTGCTTCTGTTTATGGGCAGGCGCCTACCATCAGGCGAGCGCCTTGCTCGTTTCGTCATTCAATTAAATAAAAAATATATATATACTTGTTACCACCTGGGACGATCGGAAATTGGTTGCTCGTACTAACTGGAAACAAACGAATGTTGCTGAAAGTTATGCAACTTTAATTGTGGTTAAGCTTCGACTATATCCTCAACAAATGAATAGGTCCGATTTTACAGCTATCAACTCATACAATATTGTCAAAGTTTGTGAGTATTTTATCAGAACTATTAGATTGTCGAAATATTAGTTGGTTGGATAGCACAGGTTTATTATTTTTATGAGTCATATCTGGTATCACTAAACTCATCTATACATTTATTAACGCTGCACGCTGCGTCATGGCTGTGACAGGAGGGTGACCACTCAGCATGATGTTGTGCTGTGGCGGGGGCCAAAACACAACGCTGATTTTCAGTGGTCGTCCTATCTAATCAAATAGTTATATCGAATCAAATCAAAATAATTATCGAATCCATAAAATGTTATATCATTTTGATTCCATCAAATTTTAACTCTACCACCTCTTCGGGATGCTGCAACTTAAATTATTTGTTTTTGGGGTCCGTATCCAAAGTTACTAATGCTGGAGTCTTGTTGCAGAGCCTGCGCCGTTTATCTTTCCTTAAATGCCTCTATATTTTGAACCGAAATATCAAGTTGGTTAAAATTGAGAACAATGTCTAATATGGAGCATATCCTAAAATAAGAAAAAGTAATAATGTGATTCAGAACCCTAAGTGCGCGAGTACGACTCGCACTTGCCCGGTTATTGTGTCGAAAGCGAGTAGATTTCGAACAATAGCAAAACGACTTCCCATAGTAGCGTCCAGACCAGTATATATTTTAACATAGCCGGGGACAGTTAAAGAATTCGTGCCAAGAGATGAAAATTGCGGGTCTTTCAGGTGGGGATTACGTTTGGCCGCCGATCAAACTTCGAGTACGTTTTGCTTTTACCGTTTTTGGTTTTGTAAGTGACTGGAAAGCTTTCACGGATTGGCCATTACGTGAATGTTGCCAGAACTTTGCGGTTTTAATCGATGCGAGTTTCTGAGGTTCGCTCTGAGAATTTTTAGTGCGGATTAATTCTTTTTTCCGGCAAAGTGGTTGATGTTAAATATTGGATATTAAAGTTTTTAACAGCCTTAAATATAGGTTGTCAATTTGTCTATTTTTATAGCAACCGGCAAACAAGCAATGTTGTCACCTGATGGTACGTGAATGTTTTTGACATAACCTATTGTACCACCATGTAAATGTTTGACAATGGGGATCACGGCTTTTTTACTAGCCTGAATGATGGTAGGCGCCACGCCTGCCCATTAACTGACACATTACACCCAACTTTGAATTAAAATGCAGTGCATGACACTGTATTGCGTTCGTCATCCCTAGACATATTGTTAAGTCTTATAATGCCCAGTAATTTGACTGTCTTCAATGACCATCGAACCGAAACACAGCAGTGCTAGCAAACTGCTGCTTGGTGGCAGAAGGTGGTGCTAACCCAGACGGTCTCTCGCTTACAAGGGACCGACCACCTACCACCACCACCTATCACCTTGTAAAAATGACGTTATAAAAAAGGCTGAGGTGATTTGCAAATATACTAAGTAATAAATATTATTTTAAGTAAATACTGGGTGTACAGTCACACATAACAGTGTCATAGGACAGGCAAATGACCGATACCGACACAGGGATACAAAATGTACCCCTATAACCGCCCCAACCAACCATCAAGTCATGTCGCAAGCCCCTCGGGAGAACCGGATATACACTGGCTGATCCTTTAACTGGTAGGTAGGTACACCATGTGTACGGTGGTCGCTATCCGGGCGGATATGAATATCCTACCACCAGCAAGATAACTACTATGGTTAGCCATGAAAAAAAATCGCCTATATTACGCATAATACGAAAAAATCCGCCACATTTTAATAATACAAGATGACGAAAGTAATATCGTTCAATAAACATAAAAACCGTTTTACTGACATTGTTATTATCTATGTTATAGGCGGTAAAAAGTTGCTTGCGAGCCGACAATGTGCGCCCCGCTTTATAACGTTCGCCTTACGTGTTATCAGGTTTTAGACGGTAAATGGAGTTATCGCCATTGAAATGTGATGGCTATATTTTTTTGATGACGTATAAAAGGGAAACCGTAATTTATAGTGTAGAATGAAGAATACTGGGTATCTTTCTTGCAATCGCTTTTAGAATGCATTGGACTTAGTGGATTCGATTACTTTTACTGCCAATCTGTTTATTTTTTTTATTTGATTGAATGACGAGATGAGCAAGGCGCTCGCTTGATGGTTATTTCATTGGATGACGAAACGATCAAGGCACTCGCTTGATGGTAAGCGTCACGCCTGCCCATAAACAGAAGCAACAATACACAGAACTATGAAATACAAAGTACTGCATGGCACTGAACTGCGCTCGTTAACTACAAATCCGTTATCTCTGCCTACCTCTATGGGAAGCAGACGTAAGCCTATGTATATTTTTCTTTCTCTGAACATTCAAATCAAATAAAATTATTTATTCTGTGAATTGGATCATAAATATAACTTTTACACGTCAATATTTTGTTGTATACTAGATTAAAACATCGGCATTTCGTGGCTAGCCATGAGAAGAAATGTCGAAACAAACGGAAGGGCTATTACTTTTTTTGTCCAGACATTGATTTCATAGAAATATGAGAGTGTAATGTACAGAAATTTCTGGATTCCTGATTTTCAGGAAATAACCATGAATATACCCGACATTCATCTACGCACATCTGAGCCTCACCAAATAATGGGATATTGAGGATAATGGGAATAACATAAGCGGTACATATCCAGTTTCCACAAGCAAGCAGATCGCGGGCCTGACATGTTGAAGGATAGTAATAAAAATGCAAATAAATTCATCGTTCATGCGACAGGAGACAGGGCTCGCGGGCAATGCTAGGACTGGTTGTAGGGCCATGCCAACTCACAAGGCTTGGAAGTTTTTTTATATTCTTTTAGAATTCATTAAATTATTTTCACACTATGAAGTGGGAAGAAGCAAATCGAAGAGCCTGCGACAGAACAGGCGGATGACCGATGCAGGCACAGAGAGTACAAGGATGTACCAAGTCATATCAGAAGCCCCTTGGGAGAATCGGATATACACTGGCTGATCCTGGAATGCGATTTACACAAGATGTATGGGTCACTATGGCAGGTTTTAACACCATGTGTACGATGGTAGCTATCCGGGTGGATATGAATATCCTACCACTAGTAAGCTTACAATAACAGTAATAAGCCTACAATTTACAATACAACGACGAAGATCATGTGAACGCTCTTCTACTGGCCCTACACATGTGTTTTACGACGCAAAGCAATAAAAGCGCTTTTAGGCGACTACCTTACAATGTATGCTAATGTTTACAGACTACAAATTTTGTTTTATGACCGTCACCGCGGCAGCTACATTTTAAATATACATTATATTAATTGAAAAATACCATTCAAAATGAACTAATTATATATGACCTAAGGCAATGCAGCATATCAAGAAAAGAAAGAGAGGTGCCCACTCGTGTTGGGCAGTGAGGCATTCAAATAAGCAGAGTAGGGCGTTATTATAGTGTATGCGTTATTATATTATACTATAGTTAATACAGTAAGTGGAAGAATTAAGCTATATTCAAGATTGATCTATTAGCGATCTTATAAAAAACCCACGTGATTATTTCGTTTGTTTCTAAACGAGCAAGTGGGACACCTGAAGGTAAGTGATCTCCATTGCCCATGTACGCTCACACTAATATAAGAATCAAAGGCGCGTTGCCGGTGTTAACAGGAAG
Organism: Amorpha juglandis; assembly: GCA_949126905.1. Classification (NCBI taxonomy): domain Eukaryota; kingdom Metazoa; phylum Arthropoda; class Insecta; order Lepidoptera; family Sphingidae; genus Amorpha; species Amorpha juglandis. The sequence continues at coordinate 16,345,359 of OX421374.1, read as the reverse complement.
GCATAATTAAGAGATTGGGAAGCGTCTTTTAAACTACGTCTTTTAAAACTGTCTACAGCGTGGCTCTACTACTCATATATATATTTTTTTCATTTTTCCATTACGTAAAGTGCCATGTAGGCCCAAACATAATTAAAATTTATGGCACAAACATCCTATACTTTAAAATATCACCGACCTATGTTGCAGTTTAGGTAACCTTTGATGACTAACATAAATTAATGTGATGCGACTACCCAACATAAAAATGGACGGATGCCATATTTCGCATGGAGCCTTAGAGATTATCTAAACTGAACATACATCGGTGAAAGCGGGTAAAAGAAGCTTAATTTGGCAAGTATCGCATTACACCCGACGGTCTGGCGCGGTCCATAATAAGCAGAATATATTTTTACTTTAATTAAGATATATTGCATCTTACTTTACTTGATTATATTAGTAAGTGGAGACAAAATGGGGCTTTAAAACTGAAGTGGTTGTTGGCACTGTTTATTCATAAAAACTGTTTAATCCACTTCAAAATAAGAGGAGTTTCCTCGAAGCTTTTATAAAGAAGAGAGAATTCTTTACTTTTGATATATTTCTATATCGGCTAGATATTAACCACGGTAAGCAAATTTATATGTAAAAACTTAAAGCCGGTATAATTCTAGCGATCAACCAAGGACACAACAAGGTTTTACATGATGTTAGGTCCAACGCATGCGGGAGGCCGTCTGGGTTGGTACCACCGCTTTGTCTATTTCTGCCGCCAAGTAAAAGTAACAGTGTGAAATCACTTTTGTGTTTCGGTTTGAAGAACATTGATGCTAGTGAAATTACTGGGTATTATGACACCTAACGTCTTATGTCTCTGGGTGACGAGTGCATTTCAGTGCCATACCGTGCTTTGTAACTTAAAGTTCTGTGTGGTGTTACTTATGTTTATGGGCAGGCGTAGTTCTTACCATCAGGCGAGCGATTTGCTCATAAAAGTGCCAAAAATATAGTTACTTTACACGTATCGTCTATACATACACACACCTGGATATAAGAGTGCTGTACACATGCGATACATCAATTTAAGCTACGAGTGAGGATACATTGTAATCGCGTCAGAGTGCCGTTAGCAACAATAAGTTATACGCACGTAAATATTCATTTGCAGGCAGCGCCGCGTTAAGGCGCGGAGCTGCACACGGCTGTGACTTCGGTGTGATGCCGTGTGCAAAAACTGAGTGGTAGAGTTGTGCCGTAGACAGTTTTGCCTACAGCATGAATGGGCCGGCTTGACCGGGCCGTTACCACTGTCTCATAGAAGTAAAGTAGAGGTTGGCTGCTGCGTTTCATACGGTGAGTGAGATATCCGACCCGAAATACTAAGATATCCCGAAAACTAGCTGTATTATATATACGTCTCACTACTGGACACAGGCCTCCTCTAGTGTTGTTGATAGGTAAATAAACATATAAACATTCCAATGCTGAAACTACATTGCTTGATAATAATTTGTTTAATTATCTTTAAAGAGTAAAAGAAAATATTAACTGAGCGTGTACCTAAAAGCACTCGTATTTCTAGCCAATTAAACAGTGCCAATTTTTTTTTAAAATTAAATGTCTAAGGGCGTTTCAATTGCCTCATTACTCTAGTCGCAGAGTAGTAAGGCTGAAAAACATGAGGTCCTAGTTTTAATTCCTACGTCGGACTATCACAATTTGTGTTTAAGTTTTCGATTCGAAAAATCACACATCAATTTTTTGGTATTGGAATTTGTGCTCGGTAGGGCTCGGTAGGGTAAGCTCGCCCCCTATCCCATAGTACTAGTAGTAGTACTAGTACAGGAATAAGCTCAGCAAAACGTGAGTGCAGCACCGGTTGCGCTTCTGCTTATCCTTTCGAGAATAAGGGGTTTAATTTATCTCTTTGTTATTTAACCAAAGGACTTCAAGGTAGTTTTCCTATGTTATTATTAAAGTTTCTCCTAAAATTCAATAAAATATTGTCATGTGATAACCTACCTGGTAAAAATGCTTGAAATCAATTGAAAAAAATATACGTTAATTTTAAATGGCAAACCGGTCTATTCAAATTCGCATATAAACTATTTATTCCTACATAGATGTAGCAAACCTTAGGCAGTCAGGCTCTTTGTTTCTCACGGACCCACCGGTCGTTCACTATTTCATAATTCCAACATTGAACTCTAAAATATTTCCGAAGCCCGCGTGGACTACTGAGCGGTTTATAAGTATCGTTGCTGTTAACGGTTATTTATTGAAAAACTTCGTGGGAGAAATATAACCAGCCGATGAAGGTAACGCGGCCTGTATGCGAAAGTGTTTAGGGAAATATTGTGTGATGGGTTTTTCATCTAGATTTTGCTCACGGCTTTGCCTGCGTTAAGGTATTCTGGTATAAAAAGTAATTAAAAAAAAGTAGTATAAAAAGTTCTGTGTGGTGTTGCTTCTGTTTATAGGCAGGCGTGGCGCTTACCATCAGGCGAGCACCTTGCTCGTCTCGTCATTCAAATAAAAAGAAAAGTATTTATATACAATCCTCTAGACTGGCTCTCATCCCGTTAGGGTTGGATTTAAAAAATGCTGGAATACGTGTTTCAAGTTTTGACCAGAAAAAAATCGATAAAATGTTTCCCATTTCATTTAACTTTAAGTATAGCAGTGATGATATTCCAAAAATGATAATACTTCATGACCCACCTACTATAAATAATGCATGGAATTTCTTAAAACTTATTACATTCATAGCATCCGGTGGCCGGTCGAGATGCGATGTCATAGCTGTGACGTATGACCGGAAGTGCAGTTTGGCAACGGGCGGGTTCTGTGTCGGGTTGCCAACAAAAATGTATCATTAGGTACAATCTTTTATATTCAATTTGGGGATTTACGTCATGATCATATGAGTTATTATGGGTTATATCTTGGGGAAGGGGTTGTGGTATAGTGGGTTAAACAAAGGTTATAGAATAAGTTACGTAAGGTTGAATCGCCTCGTTAACGAAAAAGCGTTTGTATATGTTGCTCTCGGTGAGAGTTTTTATTACATACGTGCTCGAGCCTACAATCCCCGAGGGGGTAGAGAGAGGTGTACCCTGTACACCCACATTTCGCCTAGCTGATTTCCATCCCATGATATGATGATGCCTATAGTTATACTAGGCACAATTCCAAACTCCGGGCTGATACTAAGCATTTCAAGACAGAAAAACCCAATATCACATTTATCCGACCCGGGATCGAACCCGAGAGCTCAGCGTAACAGTCGTACCGCGAGGTCGCTGTATTTATATTATTTATACAAATCGCAGTGAAGGTTCTCGGGATCGAATATCAAGAAACTTTCTTTCTTTCACTAAACTTTCAAGGTGGTAGGCCCCATGTATGCGAGAGGCCGTCCGGGTACCACTGGTTTGTCTATTACTGCCACCAAGCAACAGTGTATAAGTATTGTTGTGTTTGGGTTGTATTGAATCCAATGAAATTACTGGGCATCATAAGACTTAACATGTTATGTCTCATGGTGACGAGCGCAGTTCAGTGCCATGCAGTGCTTTGTAATTCAAAGTTCTGTCTAGTATTGCATCGTTTATGGGCAGGCGTGGCGATTACCATCAGGTGAGCAACTTGCTCGTCTCGTCATTCCATAAAAAAAAATCTTTCTTGGTATTAGTAAAGAAATTCGTATAATTAGCTTATCCTACAGAATATTGTATAATAGCTTTTAGCTAATAGCTATTTGAGATGTACGAATAGTTGGCGTTACAGGTTTCGGGGGAAGTATTACGATTATAGAAAATTGGTGACAAAATGTCGATTGATTAGGAAACTCTTTGATGATTTGTTTACTTATTACGTTGTGTTATTGCCTTAGAAGGGCGTTAGTAAAGTTATAATAATAATACACCCAACAGTCACACACATATAGTCCTAAATCTACACTAGCTTAAACCACGCTATCAGGAACTACGAGGGATTTGCGGGCCCACTAACTGGTGGTAAGATATTCATATCCGCCCGGATAGCGACCACCGTACACATGGTGTTGAAACCTGCTATAGTGACCCATACACCTTGTGTGGTTCGCGTTCCAGGATCAGTCATTGTATATCCGGTTCTGCCAACTTGAAGTTTCTGTATACACGCTAGCTGACCCCAAAACGCGACTCGCTTGATCGAGCGTATGTGTACAGTAGTCTTTATCCAGTCGGGTACCAATAAGTAAAATGTTATGATAATTCCAATAGACATTTTATCTGTCGGTCCGTTAATACCCGTCACGCAGTACTCGTCAGTGTCGGCGGGTAAGTTTCGCGCTTTAAGTTTTTGTGACTAGCTAACTGAGTTCCACTAAAATGTTAAACTTAACTGCAATTTCGCAGTTCGCGACGCGAACGCGTCTAGTGACATTTTGTACTTAGTTAAATGTAGTTTGCCGAGTTAAGTTGTGATGTAATGAAATTAAGTAGGCTCGGGATCGACTGTTTGTTTTGTTTTTGTTGGCAACACTCGGGATACATTAGATGGACTGTGAGATTAATCTGTCTTGTTTTTTGTGAAAGTAAATATTCGTATTTAAAAATTTTATGGTATTAGTTAAGGCCCCGTACCCAAAGGGTGCCAATAGAAGCCTATTTAATTAAAAAAATGGTGTGTGTCGTGGGACACCAGGTAGGAACGAAGTTCCTTCGGCTAATGTAGAATCGACACAAATTGTAAAAAATACAAATTATCAACTAAAATAACAAAATATGTCTCTTTATTTTTGTTTGACAACATAAAATTACATAGAAATAGAATAGAAAAATAGAAATAAAAAAAAGACGTGTAGCACTCGGAGACTGCCGCGGTAAAGCTATTGTATAGAATTTTTTATCAACTTATGTAATTATAAATAAAAACTTATTAATTTAGACTTAGACTGGCTACTAAACGGTGGACGGCCGTGTTCTATAATCAAAAATTCAAATTCAAATTACAAACCGCGTCTACATTTCCAAATGTCATAAGTTATCTATCTGTTTTATTAACGGAATTTCGACTTTAACTTTGTGTGCTAGATATCAAATTAAGTTTAAAAAAAGTCTCATTTAACGGTTTTATTCCACGCATTTTTTCCACGCATTTTTTCCACGCATATTTCTTACGGTTTTACTATCACATTTTTTTCAGTTCGGTCACGCAGCGAAATCCCTATCCCCTCCAAGCCTGCCGTAAGGAACTTCGTTCCAAAAAAGGATTAGCTATGTTTTTTATTACCCGGACACGGCAAAGTGACTAAATTACACCTGATGGTAAGCGCAACAAACAATGAGTTTATCGCTGGTCACCAAAATTAAGCTGGCCTGCATAAATGCTTCTTCGCACTGCGAAGTGGGAAGAAGCAAATCGACAGGCCTGCGACAGAAGAGGCGGCTGACTGATGTAGGCACAGGGATACAAGGATGCACCGCAAGCCTCTCGGGAAAACCGGATATACATTAGCTGATCCTGGAACGCGATCCACACAAGGTATGTGGGTCACTATGACAGGTTTTAACACCACGGTTTGTACGGTGGTTGCTATCCGGGCGGATATGAATATCCTACCACCAGCAGCACGTATGTATTATTAAGAAAATTATCCTAGCTTACATTTATTTCTTTCTACCTGGCGTTATTCCAGCTTAATGCCAGGGTAATTTATAGAATCAATAACAAATTATCAATGTCGACCTGGGATTTCAACCCAGGTAAAACCGTTTTTGAACATAAGTATGTTGCCACTAAACCTATGTGGCGATCAATACTAACAGCATTAAAATATACCCCACAGGAAGTCATATATCGTTGGTTAATTTTCTCTCACCGCTCTCTATTTAATGCATCCTCTTTTACATGAAAGGTACACAAAATATCCACAAAATGAACCGAACGCGATTTGAATATCTAAATTGGCGATCCATCGGCGTTTCCCCAAGTTTCCTCATTACCTCGCCTTTCACCTGGTGTTTTTTCGCTCGTAGTGTTGTCTGTTATGGGAAATTTACGGGCTTTCCTGGGAATTTTCCTGGAAAAAATATAATTTAAAATGTCACTTATGCTATTTTTACCTAAGTGTTTGAAATATGCTAATTAAAACTGAGTAAACAATGTTGTATGTGTGATTATACTGTTAAAAACCCTCCATTAAACATTCATCTCCTATTTACCAACAGAAAAACGAGATTTTCTTTAAAGTCAGATTGTAGATGAAACACTTAAATTTAATATCTTACTTACAACTGAATTTTCTGTTCGTTTCTGTCTTAGGTCGATCAACTTGAGAGTGAAAGAGACAAAACATAGTTTAGGCTAATGAATGATTTGAATATTTTTAGGTAATTATAATTGAAATCGTGATACTTAAAACTTAATATACTTCATCTGCAAACTTTAAGTCAAGGTAGATACGTTACACTTATAAAATTACGTAACTATATCACCTAGTTTAATGTATTCAAATATTTTATTATTGAGTATTTATATGGTTCTAAATTAAAGCTTATCAAGAGACTGTTAAATAAAACATCACAATTATTTTATAATTATAATCTTAATTTCGTCTTATATTTTATGAAATAAATAATATTGTTCATAATATGAAATTAGCAGATCATTTATGCCTGTTTATACTTATATTCATAAATCATATTTTTCATTGGTTACCGACATTAATAATCAACGCCTGGCAACACTCAGCGGGCGGAGTTCGCAAGATCTCCCCGTTTCACGGGTAATTCTTATTGTAATTTATCGAAGACGCGTGACTAGGCAATTTAGCCGACGTTCCGCTCCGTGGCTCGATGTGGCACAAATTATAAGATCTTGAACAAAAGTGACCGATACTTCAACTAATAAACGAAACTTTATCGTGCTTGTCTTTGCCAAAAGTTTGAGAGGGTTTTAAAAAGTATCGTGAAAATAGTATTGAGTCTGTGTTTATGTCTATAGGTACCTACCTGGTCACATTTCTTTTTTTTTATTTGATTGAACGATACGAGCAAGGCGCTCGCCTGATGGTAAGCGCCACGCCTGCCCTTAAACACAAGCAACACCACACAGAACTTTGAATTACAAAACACTGCATGGCACTGAACTGCGCTCGTCACCCCGAGACATAAGATGTTAAGTCTCACAATGCCACATTTCACACATCACATTATATTATAAAGTAGGTTTTTATACAAAATTTCTGGTATACGAATAACTGGGTCACCCTATAAATATATAATACCGCTGCTAACGAATACCTACAACGCCATAGAAAATGTGAATACGATATCGACCTTTAAGGAAAGGATTGGCACGGGGAGAGGACTTTTTACGCCTCACTGACCGTACACAACATTATGGCAAATCTATTCACGTCAGTTTTATTTTAATAGTATATATTGAAACATAATATAATTTAACTCAAAATCAATTAATTTGTTGAATAAAAACTAAATATTTTCGTTCAGAACTCAAATAAAAAATTATAAACTTAATTTTCTGTTAATATTATTGGGTTTGTTTATGATAAAATGCTCAGTAGCATGAGTCTGGAATTTGCGTCCGTTATGGCCATATGTTCGCCCACTATCACATCATGGGATGGAAAAAAGCTCGAAGAAATGTGGGTGTACAGGTTACACCCCTGCCTACCCCTTCAGGGATTAGAGGCGTGATTGCGTATTTCGATTTTCTGTTTTCAAAATGATTTTAATGGCTACTTAATTATCCATCAGTACATAAAGTACTTACATAACTTTTGGGAAACATAAATAAGATTGAAGCTCGGTAAAAGCTCGTGCTATAGTCTATGTGTTGTGATTATTTTGAAACTTTGGGTAAGGGAGAATGATAACTTTCATTAAGTGACTTCAGGTTATATGAATCTATTACTTATGAATAACTTAATTTCCGCACACCATAATAAACACATGCTTGTACGAGATGGCACAGTAACAACTAGTGCGCTCATGGTTTGCCAAGCTAATTTCCGTCCCATGATGTGATAGAGAAGTTTATCGCTATATCACTACATTTTAAATCCCAGACAAGTCACGTGTGATTTTTCAAATAGAAAATTTTGTACTCAAGTTATGATTACTTGACATGGGATTTGAACCTTCTTAACTTATTTACGCTGCCACAAGACCTCTCTTTGTGCCAGGTCAAGTGCCAGAGCTCACCTTCTACAACACCGATGAAATAATTTACTTAATTCATATTTAAATATAAAAATGCGTTTAATATAAAACTCAAAATTAAACTAATCCGTGTGAAGATCAAATACCAATCTCTTTATTTTTAATAAAGCCTAATTCGAACGACCTTGACACTCAGACGGCGACATAAAATGGAATATTTTATTAGAGAAAATGCCTAGTTTAGTTCGATAGTGGTGCGGCGCGGGTTGATTCAGGCCGAGTGTCAGTACCGCGCTAGTGGCCAGCGACACGCCACGTCCGTGCCACGCACGCGCCACGTGGCGTCGCGTTGTGTGATGTGATGTGTTTTGTGCGTGTGATATTGGTATGTCATCGGTGAGTTGCGGAAATGCTTATTTTTTAGTTTTAATGTAACTTGAAGGTTTTGTTGGCAACAGGTGGTTTTATGGGGTTGACGAAAGTTTATTCTATTTATAATTAGAATTGTTATTTTATAGATTCTATATTATATAATTAATAACATACAATTCTGAAATAATTAATGTATAATTAAAAATATTTGTAATTGTGAAACTCCCATGGGAGTTTCTGTTGTTTATGACTTTATAACGTTTATAGAATGAATTTCAAAATGTGCTATTTTATATAGGGATGTGAACATTGGTAAAGTTTTAACTAGGTTCGACATTGCTCCATCTGTGATTTGTTATTGTTATGAAAAGTATATTCAGTTATATAACAAGAAAAGTAAAATTTTATAATGCTGTTATCAAAATAATATTTGTAGAAGTCAATAGCGATATAATTTGAGTTAATTTATCAATAACAGTATAACTTTTTTAATATTAACTCTACAAGTAAATTCAACAATGATACACAGTTATGATCTTAATCTAATATCCCTAGTATCACCATATGTGAGTAGGTAGAGACAATGTTTTTTTTTATTTGATTGAATGACGAGCAAGGCGCTCGCCTGATGGTAAGCGCCACGCCTGCTCATAAACATAAGCACCACAACACAAAACTTTGAATTACAAAGCACTGCATGGCACTGAACTGCGCTCGTCACCCGGAGACATAAGATGTTAAGTCTCATAATGCCCAGTAATTTCACTGGATTCAATGTCCTCCAAACCGAAACACAACAGTGCTTACACACTGTTGCTTGGTGACAAAAATAGACAAAGCGGTGGTACCAACCCAGACGGCCTCTCAGATACGAAGGACCTACCACCTTGTATTCCACTTTACGCAATCCTCGCATACAACTGTCGCATCATCTTCTTTAATTAAACTCTTCATGCACACAACTTTGCTGGTGGGAGGATACTTGTCCGACCGGATAGCGACACACACGGATAGTACACTGGTGCTAAAACCTGCCATAGTGGCCCACCTTGTGGGGGTCGCGTTCCAGGGTCAGCCAGCGTATATCCGGTTCTCCCCAGGGGGCTTGCCCCCTGATCCTAACCCTTTTCCTTCCCCTTCCCCTTGGCCCTTTTGCAGGCCGGCATGATCTTGCCGACCTACGATGGACACATTGTTTATCGTTGGTCGACACTATTCTTGGATTGCGCTACACTTACCATCAGGTGTAGCGTAGTCACTTTGCCGAGCCAGGATAAAAAAAAAACTTGGAGTATTCCCAGCTTGTTCTTTATTCCAATGGGAGTAAATGTACTTTCATGAATACAATTGATGGGTCACTGTCACTATATACTTGGTATTTAATTATTTAATCACATCTATATACCAGAAAAGTTAGACAGAAGTGCAATTAGTGCTGCACCTTCGGTTCGCCGTGTCAGTTTCCGTCCTATGATGTGATTGGGAGCGAGCTTATCACCATATAGGGCACGCAAGGCAATCCCGGTAAGTTCTTGTGTGATTTTTCAAATAGTAAACTCAAACTAGAGTGAGTGTCTGAGTGGTAGAGCCCCGCTGTATACAGTTTTGTCTACAACATGAATGGGCTGGCTCAACCGGGTCGTTACCACTGTCTCACAGAAAACCGACGTAAAGTAGCAGCTTGCTGCTGCGTTTCGTACGGTGAGTGAGATATCCGGAAGCCCAAATCCCCTCCCCTTCCCAATCCCTAATTATACCTTTCCTTTAAGGTCGGCAACGCGCCCATGATTCTTCTGGTATTGTAAGAGTACATGGGCGGTGGAGATCACGTACCATCAGGTGACCCAGTTGCTTGTTTGCCGTCCTATGCTATAAAAATCTCCAGATTATGTTTAATAAATTTAGTAATTGATCCCAGGACCTCATGGTTTCGGCTTCTTGCTCTAGACAAAACTGTCTGCACCTTGGCTCTACCACAAAATAAAATCGTTATTTGTTACCTGAATATACACTGATTGTCAAATCCACTTTATTTAGGCGGATTGTTCCATTATAATAAGGATCAGATTGCTAGCTAAAAACTAGACCTACATTGTATATTTTTCCAGTACACATAATTAAAAGGAGAGCTCTCGGAAGCGCATATGTCAGTTTCCCACGTAGCCCATTTTCATCGCGTATTATATTCGAGGGTGTAGAAGCGACGTGATTTGTTGTTATTTACTACTCATGCTTTATCTCCGAAGGGTAGGCAGAGATGAGCTTATAGTTTGAGAGGACTAGGCCAGTTGATATTTTAACATAGGAATAATAATATAAATAGATCTTCTAATTAAAAAAAATTGTCCTCTATGTTTGCCATTAGGGCGTACTAGAAGTAGTGTGTAAGTTGTGTGTAACTGTTATGTTCCTGTTTGAAGGACATTGAAGTAAAAAAATATCATCAGGCGACCTGCACGTTATATTCATACAAGCTAATAAAAAAAGATGATAGGCCGCCCATAGACAAGATAGACATAGCCAGACAGATTTTGTCTCTCTTTACCGACCTTCAAGGAAAGGAATGAGGACTTCATAGTCTTTAGATTTTGTTGAGTATAAATCTATTAGCCTAAAAGAACAACAAAACTAATTTTAATAAAACATTTATCGCCTCAAAAAGTTAATGTAAAGTAAATAAAAACCCAGTTAGAAATGTGTACAATATAAAGATTAACAGGATCTTGCTCTGCTGGGACTTAAAATAGTAAATCTTAAAGTAGTAAATCTAGTAAGTACCAACCATCTTCCAGTGTTACAGATTAAGAAAATAAAAATATACTAAAAGCTAAATACAATTTCATCTGCCTACACGCCTGTTACTTGGTGGGTAATAAAGAATATTTTATTCCATTCTACATGTTAATTAACTAAAATCACAGCGGGGAACGTGTGAGTAAACAACCACGCTGTAGGTACGAGATAAACACCTGAACAAATATAGCCTGAACGCTAGGATTGCATCGTTACAACACGTGCATTTTGCATATAAATACCATCCTCAGATTCCAGTTTCCTTGTGTTTTCATGAAATTCTTGTGTGCCACGTCGTAATCAAGGCTGTGATTTTCCTTGTTTTTTGATTTTGTTTTTAAATTAGCATTAATGACGAAACTAGCAGGTCGGTCGCATGATGGTAAGCGCAACGCCTACTCTTATCAGAAGCAACACCACACAGAACTTATTTCACTTCATTGCTGTATTAAGGGTTAGAGCCACGCTGTAGACAGTTTTGACTACAGCATGAATAGGCCGGCTCGACCGGGTCGTTACCACTGTCTCACAGAAAACCGACGTAAAATAGCGACTAGCTGCTGCGTTTTGTACGGTAACTTAGATATCCGGCGGCCCAAATCCCCATCCCCTAACCAATCCCTAATTATCCCTTTCCCTTAAGGTGGCAACGTGCCCATGATTTTTCTGGTATTGTGGGCGTACATGGGCAGTGGAGATCACTTACCATCAGGTGACTCACTTGCTCGTTTGCCGGTCTATGCTATAAATCCCTGTTCCTACATCAGTCAGCCGCCTATCCTGTCGCAGCCCCTCGATTCGCTTCTTCCCTCTCCGAAGAGGAAAGAAGCATTTATAAAGGCCGGCTTGATTCTGGTGACCACCGATAAACTCATTGGTTTGTCGGTGGTCGATAGTTTTTTAGACTGCACTACGTTTACCATCAGGTGTAGTGCAGTCACTTTGTCGTGCTCGGAAAAAAAAATACTATACCTCGTACATTTTCCATTAAAAAATCAAAACCCTAGCTAGCATAACAAACGGCCTCACGACTTTAGGTTTCTTGTAATTGACTAAGTGAAACACTAAGGAATATTTGAGTTGTCTTGAGAGTACAACCGAATGCTTTTAGCTTAATTCAGTTAAGATCTTGTAAACCAGGTATGGAAGACCTTGTAAACCAGCTATGGGATTTTTTATGAGTAACTGGGTCACTTGGTCATTTGAGTGGTAGAGCCACGCTGTAGACAATTTTGTCTACAGCATGAATGGGCTGGCTCGACCGGATCGTTACCACTGTCTCACAGAAAACCGACGTAAAATAGCGGCTTGCTGCTGCGTTTCGTACGGTGAGTGAGATAACCGAAAGCCCAAATCCCCTCCCCTTCCCCATCCCTAATTATCCCTTTTCTTTAAGATCGGCAACGCGCCCATGACTCTTCTGGTTGTGAGCGTACATGGGCGGTGGAGATCACTTACCATCAGGTGACCCACTTGCTCGTTTGCCGGCCTATGCTATAAAAAAAAAAAAACTTGGTGGTAACAAATATTCACCACCCATAAATGTTCATTATGAGCAAAAAATCAGAAGAATTATGTATTCGTTGCAGATTTTAAAGGCATGGAAATAGTGAAGGCGAGAGGGGCGTTGTTTTTAATAGAATAGGTGGACAAACGAGCAAGTAGGTCATCTGATGGTAAGTGATCTCCACTGCCCAGGTATGGCCACAATATCAGAAAAACATAAGGCGAGCGCCTTGCTCGTCTCGTCATGCAATGAAATAAAAAAAAAATCCTTACATCCCATTATCTTTACAAATAATTGCCACTCGTGACTTGTACTACTTATCGTTATCTAACCATTTTATTATTCGTCTGGTAGATCCGGAGATATACCAGCTGATTCGGATTTATTTTTATTCTTTCCTACTGATCATTATCGGGTTCTTTCATTTGTATTCCGTATAATTATCCCGTAACGTTAATTCAACGAGGATTTGCTGAATATTTATTACTGGGGAATAATTAGTTTCGGATAGGGGATTGCGCAGTCGCATTATTGTATGGAGCCTGACTCAAGAGAAATATTTACAAATCATATATGACAGCCTCCGTGGCGCAGGGGCGAGTAGTCGGCTGTGAAGCGAGAGGTCGCGAGTTCGATCCCCGCACCGAGACAAATGTTTGTGTGATCCACAAGTATTTGTTTCGGCGTCTGGATATTGTGAGGCCTAAAGTCTCTCCTAGTTCCTGATATCCACGACACAAGACTCGTATCTTACTGTGGGGTCAGGACTATGTATGTGACTGTTGGGTGTGTATTTATATAAAAATATATATTTATTTGTCCATATGCTCAACAGGACCAATGGGGCCATCCCGGTCCTAAAGAAATATTTGTAGGTACAAAAACATTTGTCTCGGTGCGGGAATCGAACGCGTGATATCTCGCTACACAGCCGGCTAATCGCCCGCTATGCCACGGTGAACGATTGGGAAGTATTTGGTGAGGTATTTGCTAATATAAATCATATATAAAGTTGATATTCTCCTCATTTATGAATTCGGTTAAAAACTCCACCTCACATCTCATTTGTTAAGGTTTTTATAGCTCAGTATAAGTCAGAAAAGGTTGCTGACATTTGTATAGCAGTTAATATATTATATGGGTCATTGCTCTTACTACTTATGTACCGATACAGAATGTTTAGCGTGACGAGAAATCGTGATCGCGAGAAACGATAAATTTAATATGGTTATGTACTAGTCATATAAAATGTAGTGAGTTCTAATATGTGCGGCTGATTTCGTAGATATTTGGAATGTATAAAATTGCCGTTTTATTTGATGGCTGATAGTTTCTTTGTGTCTTTATCCGAGCATGGTAAAGTGACTGCACTACACCTGATGGTAAGCGCAGTGCAGTCCAAAAAAGACCCCGACGTCAATTTAAAAAACATCTATAAATTAAATGGCTAAAGAGATTTTCTTCAAAAATAGGTAAGAGTCATTTTGATAACAACAGATTTAAAAAGGAAATCGCATTCTAAAGATTATAGAAGTTTAGGAGCAACGGTGACACGTGACACAATCACGCACGCACCCATGCATGCACGAATACATGCACGCACGCACGCTCGCACACAACCATAAATATACAAAGGGATCAAACGGAACTTTTATTTTTCTCGGGGATTAAAAATATGCCAGTAAGACTAAAACCCAATCGAAATGTAATTAGAGGGATCGAATCGATCTAAATTTGTTTAAAATATTGACAAAAACTTTTCTTCGACTTATCACCGACAATCACAATTACTAACAAAGAGAAAAATAAACGAACTTTTCCAATTTCAACATTATCTGTACAACCCAATTTTCAAGAAATTTCATTTCGTTTTCAACAAACTGTCTATCAACATTTTAATTGAAATAGTAAAAATACCTGATTGCCTAAATCCTTATATTTTCCAATCTTAGTAACAAAATAACGATTACTAGCATTTGCTCGCAGCTCCGCCCGTGTGAAAAGTATATTTCCACACTACAGTTTATACCTTATTTTTTAAACTACTGTAACTTTGTGGATGTTTAAAAGATAAAAGGAATCAACTGTCAAAATTTCAAACTTGTGTAACCCCAGCGGTTTTAAGCTTGCGTTGATGAATTAGTCAGTGAGTCAGAACAAGTAATTATATAAGTATAGATTATTAAGATTAACAGGGTTAAGACTGTTATTTTGATTCTTTGATTTATTTATCTATTATTATTATTTTTCCATATTTTTACTATGGAATAGTCCAGAACTGTTAAATATTGGGAGAGGAGGGGGTTGATATGGACCATAGGTATGACCGAAACGTATTTTAAAACTATCACCGGATCCAAAACGACCCATCTTGTTAAGACCCGGTGAAACAAACTCAAGTGGGTTTCCTTTACCGCTGGATTCAACGTGGCGCGACCCTGCCCTGAGAAGATCCAGCTAGACAAACTCAGTGGGCCTGTTTTTGGTCCGGTTTTGTTTATGAATCCTAATATATTCCATTCTATATAGAATGGTTATTGGCCAACCTAGTGTCAAAGGTTTTTAAGCCACCCGAAGGCCATCATTTGGCTTAACGGTTGCTATCAGTTGATAACCAACCTAGCACTTAATTCTCCACTGCAAAGATTGTGTCGATTATACAATGAGTTTAACGCTTCCATAAGTGATCTCGACATTTATAACGATTCACTGAATGTATTTAAAAAGAAAATTGTTAATTACCTAAATCCTAAAAAATAATATGTTAATATCATAATATACCTACTAATGATGTGCTGTTCCAAATTACCATTATTGTAATATTTTAGTTTTCTGGCCTAGTAAATTCTGATGCTATTCTTTGTATAATAAAGTAATGTAATATAATATTTCTGTCTCCACCGCTGGTCATGGCGAATGTTGTAAATACCTGTTATCGGTGTACATATCAGGATTATGCTATGACATCAGTCATGAGGCATAGCTCAAATTTGTAAACCCCTGTGTGTGTATTATAATATGTATACTGTTGGTGTTTCATAATAAATAAATAAATAACAGTCGGGACTTTTACGTGCCCTCTGAAATACGGAGACGCTCAGTTGAAATATCACTAAGCGGTCACCCATCCATATACTCACTCGCTTATTGTTTTATGATCAGCGAGTGCAACTGGCTGCGATATAATGACGTAGTTATATCGAATTTTAATATTTATACAAGATTTTTTTTATACTTAAATAAAAATTAAATTAGTTAATTATAAAATACAAATAAATTTAAATTAATTATAAAATAGAAATTTTTAAGGAGCTTTTGGACTTGATTTGTACATGTCAGCCCTATCGTATTTTCTTTACTTTTGGTATAAACATACAAATTTAAATAAATCTATAGCTGCATTAAATGTGGGATCAGTTAAAATTTTATTTTTTACAAGAGATAAGTATTTCTTTGATAGATTCGTCGCGTCTGAAATATCTTATTTGATACACGCTTAAAAAGCTGCTATTATTATTTGGAATCCATTCAAAATTGACAGATACAGTAATTTGACAATAAAACAATTGTAGTTGTCTCCCAGTCCCCGTCGAAAGTGCCCCGAACGATAATTCGATAAGTTCCATCTCATGAAACTGCCAAGAGCTACGCAGCTACGAATGATGAATCTACGATATCGCTAAATCCGAAGCGGTAATAAACGTTATTCTGACTTTCACAATATTGATATTGAGACACGAATTTGTGCAATATTTTCAATAATATTATGCACCAATTAATGTGCGATAGTGTAAAAATTATTAACCCAAAGTGAATATAATAAACGCTTGCTTAAAATAATTAGTTTTTGAGTGCCAGAGCCACGCTGTAATTGTGCCTCAATGAGCTGGCTCGACTGAGTCGTTATCCACTTGCTCGTTTGGCGGCCTTTTTTTCTTTAACCTATATTGTCCCACTGCTGGACAAAGGTCCTTAACTCCTTCCAACGTTCCCTATTTATGGCTGTTGTCGGCCAGTTTTTATGGAAGGGGTCAAGGTCGTCGCGCCACCTCTATCACGGTCTGCCGTCTAGCATCTATACAATAAAAAACTCATATCCTACCTATATATAAGTATACTAGCTTTTGCTCGCGGCTCCGCCCGCGTGATCAAACAAACAAACAAACAATCAAACTCTACAGCTTTATATCCTGGTGGGAGGATACTTGTATCCGACCGGATAGCGACCACCGTACACTGGTGTTAAAACCTGCCATAGTGGCCCACCTTGTGTGGGTCGCGTTCCAGGGTCAGCCAGTGTATATCCGATTCTCCCCAGGGGGCTGGCCCCCTGATCCTCACCCTTTTCCCATCCCTTTTTCCTTCCCCTCGCCCTTGGCCCTTTGGCAGGCCGGCATGATCTTGCCGACCAATGATGGACACATTGTTTATCATTGGTCGACAATATTCTTGGATTGCGCTACACTTACCATCAGGTGTAGCGTAGTCACTTTGCCGAGCCAGGAAAAAAAAAAAAAAAAAAAAATATTAGTATAGATTTGGGTAGCTTAGCAACGGAAGCCTTCAAATAATATTATTTGGGTAGCTTAGCAACGGAAGCCTTCAAATATGAATAATTTTCCCCGTTTTTGCAACATTTTTCACTGATGCTTCGCTTCTAATGGTCGCAGCGTAATGTTATATAGCCTAAAGCCTTCCTCGATAAATGGACTATCCAACACAAAAATAATTTTTCAATTCGAAGTAGTTAGAAGAAGTAGTTCCTGAGATTAGCGCGTTCAAACAAACAAACAAACAATCAATCAACCAATCAAACTCTACAGCTTTATTATATTAGTATAGATTAACACATAATTATGAAGTCTATAAAATGTATGTGTAAAATGTAATGTACACGATAATTCGTGACTATCTCGACGACCTTTTCTAACCATATTCAAGACAAAAATTTCGATTAAGGTTACGCCAAAGTCGAATGAAATAAGACTGCGTGCCACCAGCTAATACGATGTGATGTCTGTAATAACTTACCAATCATTATATACGTGTCTAGATGGACAGTCGTGAGGAAATAAGCGGACTTAAATATAGCTGGTGATTGGTACCAGCATGTCGAATTTTTTTCAGTATTAAATATGTGGTATTCAAATTAAAATCTTTATATTAACGCTAATAGTTTTATAAAAAATAACCTTATAAAATTCGCTGTCATACACAGCCAATACGCGTGTAAGTATATAATCGATACTACTCAGGCATGGTTCATAATATCTTAAGGTGACGCGGTATCTAGACGTGTATAATGTAAGTTATAACTGAACACAAATAATTTGGTGCATCGACAATATTCGACGACTATCTGAAATACTAATATACATACGGTATGCCGAATATTGAGCAGTAAGAACATACAAAATAGAAATTTCATATAATTTACATTCAATAACGTTAGAAACACTTTGAAAATATATAATGATAAATGTCCCTCTTATGGTTTTATATATAGATTTTTTAACAATAAATACACACGACAGTGGGGTTGCGGGATATATAGTCCTAATCCCACACTAGGTTAACCGTCACAAAAATCAGAGAACATCCGGACCCGAAACAAATATTTGTTTAGGTGCAGTAATTGAACGAGTTACCTCTAGTTTTACAGTCGGCTCGCTCACTGCGCCGCGAAGACTATCGTATGAATTAGAGTAGAAAAATAGAGGGTAACACGATTTTAAACTAAAGTGCCTTTTTTTCGTTGGTTTTTAATAATACTCTGGATTGCGTTACACTCACCATCAGGTGTGGCGTAGTCACTGCCAAGCCAGGATAAAAAAAACATTGCCGAAGCGCCGACTTAGTTGCGTTCGACGATACCCGTGTCGGCCAATCATTGGATCGATGGTATGATCAGATAATACGGCCCAATAAGGTACATCACTTTAGCCCGTGTTATCAATTTTATTGCCAGGTCGGGTAGACGTCTGCTGTCTTTGTTGCGGTTTTTATTTGTCTGTCTGTGCAATAAGTGGATTTTTAGCAGTGTTTGGATTGTTTTGTTGACGAGACTTTGGTTTTGCTTGATTTTTTGGTTTTCATCTAAAAGGTGATAGGTCTCTCATATGCGAGAGGCCGTCAGGGTTGGTACAACCGCTTTGTATATTTCTGCCGCCAAGCACAGTGTATAAGCGCTGGCATGGAGGTCATTGAAGTGAGTAAAATTACCGGGCATTGTGAGACTTAACATCTTATGTCTCGGGGTGACGAGCGCATTTCAGTACCATGCAGTGCTTTGCAATTCAAAGTTCTGTGTGGTGTTGCTTCTGTTGATGGACAGGTGTGGTAGCTCGTCTCTCCATTAAATAAAAAACGTACTTCTTCACAATGTGTTCATGGTCTGTGTTAATTAGTTTTAATCAGGTGATTAATTCGCTTGTTTGCTTGCATCTGCTATAAAAAATAGTAGACATCAAATTAGACACATGTGTAACCTGTAAAATATGATATAAAAGCACGATGCGTCTAGTCCATTAGCTGTTGAGTGTTCTTTATAAATCGCGCGGACGGCTCGCGGCCAAAACAAATCAGGAAATACTGCCAACAAGCTCGCCGGGATACCACGGGAACTATGGTTATTGCTGATCCATTTAATATCACTTTGCTCAGAATAAGGATTTGGTAAATATACTGTTACATAAGATGCTAATCTAAATATATAAAACTCAAAGGTGACTGACTGACTGACTGACATAGTGATCTATCAACGCACAGCCCAAACCACTGGAGGGATCGGGCTGAAATTTGGCATGCAGGTAGATGTTATGACGTAGGCATCCGCTAAGAAAGGATTTTGATAAAATCTACCCCCAAGGGGATAAAATAGGGGATGAAAGTGCTGTTCACGCGGGCGGAGCCGCGAGCAAAAGCTAGTATACCATATACGGTGCCTTCATCTGTCACGGATTTAATTGCGTACGTTTTTTTTATAGCACAGGCCGGCAAACGAGCAAGTGGATCACCTGATGGTAAGTGATCTCCACCGCCCATGTACGCCCACCACCAGAAGAATCATGGGCGCGTTGCCGACCTTAAAGGAAAGGGATAATTAGGGATTGGGAAGGGGAGGGGATTTAGGCTTCCGGATACCTCACTCACCGTACGAAGCGCAACAGCAAGCCGCTACTTTACGTCGGTTTTCTGTGAGACAGTTGTAACGACCTGGTCGAGCCAACCCATTCATGCTGTAGACAAAACTGTCTACAGCGTTGCGCTACCACTCGAACCACCACCACGGCAGTCAACACGTGGTATGACTGCTGTGTTGAGATATCGGGTTCGATTCCCGGGTCGGGTTTTTTTTTATTTTATTGAATGACGAGACGAGCAAGGCGCTCGCCTTATGGTAAGCTCTACGCCCGCCCACAAACAGAAGCAAAACCACACAGAACTTTGAATTACAAAGCAATGCATGGCACTGAACTGCACTCGTCACCGCGAGACATAAGATGTTAAGTCTCATAATGCCCAGTAATTTCACTGGCTTCAATGTCTTTCAAACCGAAACACAGCAGCGCTTACACATTGCTACTAGGTGGCAGAAATAGACAAAACAGTGCTACCTATCCAGACGGCCTCTCGCATACGAGGGACCTACCACCTTGTAAATAATTTTATATGAACTGGGCTATTTCGACGGAACACAGACTTTTCCGGTACAATTACTTCGCCGGACGTCACTGTTATTTGCTATTGTAGCACCGTCTTCAGCCCAGACTAGCGCCTGCTTGAAGTGATGTAACGCAGTAGAATAATTGTAACACCATGTACTCGGATCTTATTTATTTATTTATTTAAACTTTATATACATAACAAGTATAAAGGCGGACTTAATGCCAAAGGCATTATCTACCAGTCTACCCTTGGGTGATGCAGAAACGAGATAATCGGATCTTCTGTTTTTATTTTGGCTGAGTTACAATTTTTATTACGTTTACAAATCGACTGCTGACAATAATTATTCCACCTTATATGTATGTGACTGTTGGGTGTATTTATTTTATTTATTAACTAGATGACCCGGTGAACTTCGTATCACCTACATATTATATTTGTGTAAAATGTGGTCAAAACTTAATACAAATGTTTCATTTACATTAAATGCAATTAAGTGAGGTACTGCACAATTGTACGTGAGGCAGCCCGTCGCACATTTAATTGACTTCGACGACCTAAGTCAGGTCGTCTTCCACCTCCCCCCGGTGGGACAGTCCTGTCCCTGTCCCTGTCCTTGTCCTGTCCCTGTTCTGTCCTGTCCCTGTCCTGTCCCAGCCCTGTACTGTCCCTGTCCTGTCCTGTCCTGTCCTGTCCTGCCCTGTCCCTCTCCTGTCCTGTCCTGTCCTGTCCTGTCCTGCCCTGTCCCTGTCCCTGTCCCTGTCCCTGTCCCTGTCCCTGTCCCTGTCCCTGTCCCTGTCCCTGTCCCTGTCCCTGTCCCTGTCCCTGTCCCTGTCCCTGTCCCTGTCCCTGTCCCTGTCCCTGTCCCTGTCCCTGTCCCTGTCCCTGTCCCTGTCCCTGTCCCTGTCCCTGTCCCTGTCCCTGTCCCTGTCCCTGTCCCTGTCCCTGTCCCTGTCCCTGTCCCTGTCCCTGTCCCTGTCCCTGTCCCTGTCCCTGTCCCTGTCCCTGTCCCTGTCCCTGTCCCTGTCCCTGTCCCTGTCCCTGTCCCTGTCCCTGTCCCTGTCCCTGTCCCTGTCCCTGTCCCTGTCCCTGTCCCTGTCCCTGTCCCTGTCCCTGTCCCTGTCCCTGTCCCTGTCCCTGTCCCTGTCCCTGTCCCTGTCCCTGTCCCTGTCCCTGTCCCTGTCCCTGTCCCTGTCCCTGTCCCTGTCCCTGTCCCTGTCCCTGTCCCTGTCCCTGTCCCTGTCCCTGTCCCTGTCCCTGTCCCTGTCCCTGTCCCTGTCCCTGTCCCTGTCCCTGTCCCTGTCCCTGTCCCTGTCCCTGTCCCTGTCCCTGTCCCTGTCCCTGTCCCTGTCCCTGTCCCTGTCCCTGTCCCTGTCCCTGTCCCTGTCCCTGTCCCTGTCCCTGTCCCTGTCCCTGTCCCTGTCCCTGTCCCTGTCCCTGTCCCTGTCCCTGTCCCTGTCCCTGTCCCTGTCCCTGTCCCTGTCCCTGTCCCTGTCCCTGTCCCTGTCCCTGTCCCTGTCCCTGTCCCTGTCCCTGTCCCTGTCCCTGTCCCTGTCCCTGTCCCTGTCCCTGTCCCTGTCCCTGTCCCTGTCCCTGTCCCTGTCCCTGTCCCTGTCCCTGTCCCTGTCCCTGTCCCTGTCCCTGTCCCTGTCCCTGTCCCTGTCCCTGTCCCTGTCCCTGTCCCTGTCCCTGTCCCTGTCCCTGTCCCTGTCCCTGTCCCTGTCCCTGTCCCTGTCCCTGTCCCTGTCCCTGTCCCTGTCCCTGTCCCTGTCCCTGTCCCTGTCCCTGTCCCTGTCCCTGTCCCTGTCCCTGTCCCTGTCCCTGTCCCTGTCCCTGTCCCTGTCCCTGTCCCTGTCCCTGTCCCTGTCCCTGTCCCTGTCCCTGTCCCTGTCCCTGTCCCTGTCCCTGTCCCTGTCCCTGTCCCTGTCCCTGTCCCTGTCCCTGTCCCTGTCCCTGTCCCTGTCCCTGTCCCTGTCCCTGTCCCTGTCCCTGTCCCTGTCCCTGTCCCTGTCCCTGTCCCTGTCCCTGTCCCTGTCCCTGTCCCTGTCCCTGTCCCTGTCCCTGTCCCTGTCCCTGTCCCTGTCCCTGTCCCTGTCCCTGTCCCTGTCCCTGTCCCTGTCCCTGTCCCTGTCCCTGTCCCTGTCCCTGTCCCTGTCCCTGTCCCTGTCCCTGTCCCTGTCCCTGTCCCTGTCCCTGTCCCTGTCCCTGTCCCTGTCCCTGTCCCTGTCCCTGTCCCTGTCCCTGTCCCTGTCCCTGTCCCTGTCCCTGTCCCTGTCCCTGTCCCTGTCCCTGTCCCTGTCCCTGTCCCTGTCCCTGTCCCTGTCCCTGTCCCTGTCCCTGTCCCTGTCCCTGTCCCTGTCCCTGTCCCTGTCCCTGTCCCTGTCCCTGTCCCTGTCCCTGTCCCTGTCCCTGTCCCTGTCCCTGTCCCTGTCCCTGTCCCTGTCCCCGTCCCTGTCCTGTCACTGTCCTGTCCCTCTCCTGGCCCTGCCCTGTCCCGGCCCTGTCCCTGTCCTGTCACTGTCCTGTCCCTGTCCTGTCCCTGCCCTGTCCCTGTCCTGTCCTGTCCGACCCGTCATCACGGCAAGCTTCGCAACGCCAACAATCCGGTTTATACCTGCGCTTATAGATGTTTCACATCAAAAAGACATCAAGTGTTTCATACCCATGAACAGTTTGTACTGGAAAATTAAGTTGTCGTTTTTAGTGTTTTCCTTTACTTATTATTTATGTTACTCATTTTTTCTCACCGGGTAAACCTTCCCTGAACTTCCACAAATATTTCAAGATCAGAATTAGCCAAATCGGTACAGCCAGTCTCGAGTTTTTGCGAGACACACGCACAGCGATTCATTTTTATATATATAGATTTATACCTTTCTACAAATGTTTCAAATTATTATAAATATTAAACATAATATTCAAGCATTCTTAATAATGTTTATAATAATTATAATTACATAACAAAATAAATCTTACTTATAACTACTAACATACTTCTACATCTTACTTATAACTTATACTACTAACTAATATAATTAAGTTTTATTCATCCACATTGTCTCGTTTCTGCATCACCCGTAGGTTGACATAGAGAATGGCTCTGGAATTAAGTCCGCCTTTATACATGTTTTGTATATTAAGTTTAAATAAATAAATAAATCAGAAACTATATCTATTAACCAGCGATATAAATTATAAAGCTTTATAATTATAGTGTGACGTCATAACTGTGTCGTGTATAATACTGCTGATACTTTATATTCACGCTATATTACTGTTTATATTTAATGTAATCGAATAATAAAATAAATCAGAGATTATGATAAGTTTTAGTCGGCGATATTAAGTTATACAATCATAGTGTGACGTCATAATCATGCCACCTTTAGAACTATTGGGACTTGTAACATTACAGTTTGCATTTAAGATACTTTGATTATGAGAAAGATTAAGATTGTAGATTATATTGAGGACCCATTTCACAAAATCCGAGTAAAGGTTATTTGTTAATTAACACTAAAACAATATAAATCCCAGATGTCCATCAGAAAAAAATCATTAAGAGTGGCAGAGCCACGCTGTAGAGTTTTGTCTATAGCACGAATGGGCCGGCTCGATCGCATGTTTGCCACTGTCTAACAGAAAACCGACGCAACGTACCGGCTTGCTTCTGCACTTCGTACCGTGAGTAAGATATCCGAAAGCCCAAATCCCCCTCCCTTTCCCAACCCCTTAATTATCTCTTCCCTTTAAGGTTGGCCACGCGCCTATGATTCTTTTGGTATTGTGAGCGTACATGGGCGGTGAAGATCACTTACCACACACACGTTCTCTTATATATCTTATTTTGAGGAATTTGGAACGGGTGACGTCAAAAATTGTGTTTTTAATAAAATGCTAATGGTGTGGCGACATCGGCAGGAAAATGTAGAGTTGAATGCATTTTGTTAGCTGAAAGGT
The DNA here is from genome assembly GCA_949126905.1 of Amorpha juglandis. Classification (NCBI taxonomy): domain Eukaryota; kingdom Metazoa; phylum Arthropoda; class Insecta; order Lepidoptera; family Sphingidae; genus Amorpha; species Amorpha juglandis. The sequence continues at coordinate 16,320,903 of OX421374.1, read as the reverse complement.
AAAATACAGAACCAAATTTGTTAAAGTTTTACTGAAAATTCAATGGTATTACTCTATTGAGGGATCAATGTCCATCATCATTGAAGTGACTTCTTTCTATAGCAAAGGATGGCAAACGTTTCAGTAGGTAATTTGATTGTCCCCACAGCATATGAACACACAAATATTATTATTATAATGAAAGGTTCGTTGCCGATCATAAATAAAACGAATAAGGAGGGTTTTTGCGATGTTTAACTTTTAATTAATACATAATTACTTACGAAAATTATGGATATACAAACAAATACTTTTTATTTTCCCAGGTCATATCGTTAGTTAAAATTAATTTAATTTGATTAATAAGATAAACAGTCAGAAGATAAAATCAAATTTCCTCTTTCACACCATTAGACTCCAGTTAGTTAAATTTGCCAGTTCTTAGAACTCTATTGAACATCGACAGATTAAATTCCAAGAAATATTTCCATAAAGACTCTGCCATTTTATTCTCAGGTTCTTTTGTATCGGCAGATTTCAATTTTTCATAAATTCTTAATAGCAGTCACAGCTCCCGATGCTTTTCTGCCGATTAAACGGTATTTTCGAATCGTAGAACGCTTATTTCAGCCGTTTTGTAAGATCGCTCGTATTTAAATATTAAATCGACATTTTACCCTTTCTTGCTTATAACTGTGTTTTATGACTTACGAGTACTCGTAGTTGAAAAAACACGTAAGGTAAACAAGCATGAGTAAAGTATATTGTCGTCATTTTTAACGGTCTTCGCAGAAGAAAGAAGACCCTCTTTCTCCTCTTTGGTGCGTTTTTATGCATGTACATCGATTTCTCCGCCAATTATGAACTGATTCTGATGGTAAAAAAAATTGATAGAGTTTATCTACGACATGGTCCTATATAAATATGGTTAAGGTCTAGTGATGGAGAAGGGAGTAAAAAAAATCTCAACAGACAACAGCTCGCTCTTCGCGATTGTGTTGGAATTGTAGCTGTAACTTACACTGAAAATTGGAAAATAAAATAAGTTTTAACTAAACATATAAACCGACTACATAAAATTAGTTATTATTTTTCTCAGCCTAATTAAGCCTATGTACTAATTGATTAATTCATTAACTTATCATATATTACATTTTAAAATGTGTTTCGGGCAAAGATCGGTAAAAGTCGGCAATATAATAACTGCGAAGCAACTTTTTCACAGAATATTAAAAAAAAACTTTGTGTAACTCAGTGATTGCAACTGTAAATGTAGAAGTTTACTAAATATGACGTTTGTATTTGAGAAAAAATATGGACTATACTAAATTTAGTAGATGTAAACAAGCTGCATTCATTCAAGCTTTTTTTCACTAATATTACAAGAATATGACGTCTATAAAATGAAAATATATTTTATTTTATACTGACACTTATGTTTGCATGCTTTCATGTTCAAAGCGTGTTTAATTAAATCGACTTGATTTATACTTACCATTTTACATGTTTACGGTAATTATGCGATGAAAAAAACTCCTTTATATGCATCTAGGCCTATTATAATTCCTAGATTTATTCCAGGTTATAAGTCGCCTTGATAAAATACTAAGCATACGCGAGTTAATTCATAAGTGGCAATTTTAGTTTAAATGAAAGTAACTTGCTTTATTTTTGTTTTTGAATTCTCGTTTCTGTAATATGGGAGTCAAGTTTAAGTTTTCTCATCCATACTGCTTTTCATTCAGTTTTTCAACATTTTCGATCTGCCTCCTTAAGTTTGAAATATAAAAAAATATCAGAGAATATAGCTGATTAATTAAAGCTTAATATAGTAGTCCAGTGATTTAGAGATAGTTATGGAGTTATTAAGTCCCGGTCTGAGATGTAGAAGGTAGCGGTTTTAGGATTGAGTGTTGTATAACATTTCTTAATAATTATTCTGAAAAACCGTGTGGTCCTGAGTTCAAATCCAGATAAGGCAATCATAAATTGTGTTAGACTTTTGCTACTCGGGATTGGAATTTATGTCTAGTATGGCGATAGATCCCGACCGACCCTATCGCATCATGAGACGGAAATAAGCTTGACGAAAGTGGGCGTAACGTAACATGCATCTCTGCCCACCCTTTGGTCTCCCAAAAGACATAAACTTATAACTCTATGTTTATACTTTGCTTCTGTGATAGTTGTTAAAAAAAACCAAGTATCCATTTTGAACGAAAAATAATTTTCTTTTTTTATTTCAATAAATTATCAATTCTAGGAATATTGCAATTCATCAGTTCATCACTTGCATCGCACGAGGAGAGGTTAATATCCCGAAGATTCCCTGGTCGGTGGAAGTTGAGTAAGCCGATAGTTCGACGAGAACAATCTAGAGATCTCGCTAAGACGCCTCACAGTTTAAATTAATTACCCCACACGCCTCCACTTGGATAATTTGGCCGCATGTTCTTTGAAGTGCAGCCAAAATATCTAGGGATAGGAAGTTTGGACATTTGGGTGTAGATACGATGTCTTGAAACTTGGACAGGTCTTTATTCAAAGATACTAGAGGAGTCTATGTGGTAGAGCCACGCTGTATACAGTTTTGTCTACAGCATGAATGGGCCGACTCGTCCGGGTCGTTACCACTGTCTCACAGAAAACCGACGTTAAGTAGCAGCTTGCTGCGGCTTGCTTGCAGCTCGCTGCTATCACATCATGGGACGGAAATACGCTCGGCGAAATGTGGTTTTACTGGTTTCACCTCTACTTACCCCTCCGGGAATTACAAGCGTGAGTGCGTACGTATGTAATTTAAATTAGTTTTATCTTAATGAGTAATATTTTTTCGGTTTAATTTCCCATGGGAGAAACCTCAAGCAAATGTTTGTAATACCTAGTAGTCTAAGCAAGTGTCTCTGCATCTGCATCAGGCTTAAGTCACGTACATATCATTCAGATGCGGACGGCACGTCGCTGCAATCCGTCTCAGATATCGGCTAGATATACGCGATGCCGGTGAACCGGTTCAAATTATTCCACGCCTGGTCGGACCTGACCCCTAGCAACTGATGCGGGAATTATTTTACTAACATTCAGAATGTAAATACTGGGTAATCTTTAGTGCAGCTAGTGATGTACTCACGTTAAGCGGCTTGTTTCCATTCCATGATGTGATAGAAGCGAGTTTATCGCCGTACCAAGCACAAGTTCCCATTCCAACCATATGTACATTTTCGAAAACTCAAATATAGGTTGTAATTGCCTGACTAGGGATTTCCTCACGGTGTCTCAGCCTAAGTAGTCTGCTTTTTTGTACTATAGGACGAAATTAAGTTGTGAGTGATAGAGCCACGCTGTAGTTTTGTCTACAGCATGAATGGGCTGGCTCGACCGGGTCATTACCACTGTCTCACAGAAAACCGACGTAAAGTAGCGGCTTGCTGCTGCGTTTCGTACGGTGAGTGAGATATCTGGAAGCCCAAATTCCTCCTCCCCTTCCCAATCCTTAATTATCCCTTTCCTTTAAAGTCGGCAACGCGCCCATGATTCTTCTGGTAGTGGGCGTACATGGGCAGTAGAGATCACTTACCATCAGGTGAACCACTTGCTCGTTTGCCGGCCTATGCTATAATAAAAAAGAAAGGTTTATGGTACCAATTTTAAATAAATTTAATTTCTTTCTTTCTTTAAATCTTTTAAACAAATAGTTCCACGTCATCCCAAATTTACATTTGAGCTAACCGTATCCCACTCTGCAGTAAAATAACCTCAAATGATCTCGGGTCTCATATTAAACTTGACCTCTTCTTATGTTGGAAACTTTAGGGGATTCCACGCGAGCACCAAACTCTGTGTCGGCCAACGTTTTGTAATATACAATTTTTTTGCTCCCACAAGTTGAACGCAATTTCGTTGCCGCAGACTGCATCCTTATTCTGAGTTCCATTTTTGATGGATTTTCAGTGGGTGGATAACTTTTTAGATTAGGATTTTTGCTAGACGAGTGGTTATATGGTGGAGTTTATATGAGTGGTAGAGTTAAGCTGTAGACAATTTTATCTACAGCATGAATGGGCTGGTTCGACCGGGTCGTTACTACTGTATCACAGAAAACCGATGTAAAATAGCGGCTTGCTGCTGCGTTTCGTACGGTGAGTGAGATATCCGGAGGCCCAAATGCCCCTCCCCTTCCCAATCTCTAATTATCCATTTCTTTTAAACGTGCCCATCATTCTTCTGGTATTGTAGACATACTTAGGCGGTGGAGATCACTTACCATCAAGTGACCCACTTGCTCGTATGCCAGCCTATGCTGTAAAAAAAGACGGCGTTTTTTGAGCTTGCTCTTCTTACTATCCTTCGAAGGAAGACGAGCTGTTGTGTCAGCTTATGGTAAGTGGTCACCATTGCCTATAGATATCAAGTATGCCAGGAACAACAAACAGGCCGATGTGTAATATGTAACCATATTATGGAAGGAAGTTCATTTCAGAGTTTACTATTGCACAGCAGAAATGATCTCTGAAAGTCCACTTGGCTCTGAAAGTCCACTTGGACTTTCCTAAGTGACCTTGAATTCCGAAGCCCTTAATTATTCCTTTCTAAATTTCCCTATCCCTATCCCTTTTTAAATTTTAAAGCCGTAATACTTTTAAATAAATCTATAAAATAAAGTAAAAAAGAATAGTAGCGAATTGGAATTTTGTTATATTGAACAACATTTGACGTGTAAACTTTTTTACTTTTTCAGAGAATTCTCCAGTATAAAACCTGTTTTCAATAAAAGCACTGGAGCTTTTTCATTGAACAGGCTTACACATTGAGCTTCGTTTTTAGCTACATTCATTCTTTTACTATTCAACTTTAGTAGATCAGCACTTTTACTTTTTTGGGCAATGCAAATTGGCCTCGCCATACCTGATGGCAATTACAGTGCAATGAAAATTTTTTTTTTTTTTTTTTGCGCAGAATATCGATAGGTGATGTACCTCCATACTGTAATCTAATACATTCTTATATCCTTCTACCTGCATGGGTCATCTATCTGTCCTGTCGCAGGCCTCTCGATTTGCCTCTCTCCTCTCTGGAATGTGAAGACGTATTTGTTTAAGCCAGCATGATTCTAGTAACCACCGTTAAACTCATTGTTTGTCGGTGGTCGTTGTGTTTTGGACAGCACTGCGCTTACCATCAGGTGCAGTCACATTGCCATGTTTGGATAAAAAAATAGTATGTTAATATCTTGTCATTTAAAAAAAATACGCCTATTTTGTTTCTGTTAAAACTGTCTGTCGATTATATAGAAAAAGCCACAATGGATAGATCTAAATCGAGGGCCATCCATCCTCTCGACCCAAAATAAAATACATAGATATACAGGGTACTCCATTTAATAAATTTTATCACTAAAGTGGAAGGACCTTTTGTTTGAATATTTATTTAAAGCAGTTCTTGTATAAAATATAAAAATAAGTAGAAAAATTTTCAAGGCTGGCCTTTGTCCACGTACAATACCTTTTATTTTATGAACAACCTGTATAATTATTAGAGATAATTTCTCAATAGTGGCCAGTATTATGCCGATGAGAATATATAGAGATCTTAAGTGACGCAATACTTATCATAATACTCCAGTCATTTTAGTAGTTTCACCTCGGAATTCGAGATACCCGGCTGTAACTCTGTAAATACTTGTGTATTGACACCCTAAAAGTTGTCTCAAAACCTACATATGGTAGGGTGTGCGCAACTATTAAATTTCAAGGTCAAAGGTCACAAAAATCGCTTTTTTTGTAAATATCTCATTTCCTATGGTTTTTTTGCTATTTGTATCCATTATCAATATTGTAGAATACAAAATTCTCTACAAATTTTGTTTAAAACTTTTTTTCATACGGTGAACCGTTTTCGAGATAGAGGGCGGAGAGCGCGCGGTCACAAGTCCGTCATTTTGAAAGTTACATAAACGAAATTTTGTATTTCGGTTATTGACGTAAAATAAATAAATACATGTTTCAGGAATTTTGGAAATTTTATTTATTAAGGGATGAAAAAGGGGGTGAAAGTTTTCACGCTTTCACGCCTAAATCACTAAACCGATTTTGATGAATTTATCTACAGAGACAGATGGAGCCCTGCAGACGGTTACAGGCTACTTTTATCCCGGAAAATGCTGTTCACGCGGGCGGAGCCGCGAGCAAAAGCTAGTATAACATAATAGTTAATAAAAATTGACAAATATTTATAATCATTGATTTATGGATAGTTCATCAACTATATATGGCGCGTTTTCGACCGGAGGCACCGTTTGACCTGAACTGATCCTGTGACCGCGCGCTCTCCGCCCTCTATCTCGAAAACGGTTCACCGTATGAAAAAAAGTTTTAAACAAAATTTGTAGAGAATTTTGTATTCTATAATATTGATGATAGATACAAATAGCAAAAAACCCATAGGAAATGAGATATTTACGAAAAAAGCGATTTTTGTGACCTTTGACCTTGAAATTTAATAGTTGCGCATACCCTACCATATGTAGGTTTTGAGTCAACTTTTAGGGTGTCAATACAGAAGTATTTACAGAGTTACAGCCGGGTATCTCGAATTCCGAGATTCTTACCTAATTTAACCTAAAATGACTGGACTATAAAGGTTAAATGAGAACATAATCATTAGATTCGTATTTTTGACAACATTTAAATGTAGAACGGACTTAAAAAGAATAATATTCTTTTTCTCGATATTCGTCTAACATAAACTTAATCATTATTTGAAAAACGTATTCTAAATTTAAACCAGATAAATTGACCAGTTTGTATGGGTTACCATGGTTACTAGTTGTTGTTAACCTAGTTTAAATTTAGAATTCGTTTTGTAATAAGACCGATTTTGTTTATTACGGTTACACGCCTCATTTATTTATTACGATATATCGGCGTCAGCCTATATACCATGGTAGAGCTTTTTGAGTGCCACAAACTACGATCCTGAAAAACCTCTTTAGCCACTTCATACAACACATTCATACAACTTCTCATACATTTTCGTTGGTTGAGGGTACTCTTGACTCGTCCTTATCAGATATGATTTATCTGATTGTAATAGTTTACTAATATTAAAAAATATATACAAAATATTGAGGTAAGGTAAAATACTTATCTCGGTACCAGTCTGCTGCTCATATTAAAACCACATAGCGAGGCTCAAAGCACTAACTTTACATGAAATCTTTGTTGGAAACTTGTCAGACGATATTTTGATATGATTGTCAAAATATCTAGATAGGTGATAAAGGCGACCTGCGTAATGTGCTGACGAATCTCAAAAGGATTCGTAAAATGACTTTATAACTGACTTATAAATCATAGGTTTAATATTCAAATTGTATTTGATTTGAATATTAAACATGCACATGGCATTTGAAAAATTAATGAATTAATTTTGATTGACGTTGCACAACTTAATTTAACTATTTAGTTATAAGTTTTTCTTATAAAATATATTAAGTCGTCATTCCGTGCACTCTTTATTTATAAAGTTGTCACTTTGTAGTATTTGCTGTTTATTTTTTTCTATAAAATATGTATTATTTTTTATTGAATGTTTATAGGGCAAACATATGAAAAGTGATCCTTCTCTCAACCCGCCCTAATCTCACTCGCAATGGACTCGACTTAACATGCTTTTAAACACATTTTACAGAAGAATTCGGCTTGTAGTTTTTACACTGGCCGCTTATCTGACGTCAATCCAAGGGAGAAAACACCCGAAACAGCTCACAATTTCGAAGAAATCGATTTGAATGTTATTTCAGAGACTGCACAAAACGTAGCAGCGAAGGTGTTGCTTCACTTTTTTTTACCGAACTGTAATCTCGGTCAAGCGTTGATTTCAAAACTGGATATAAAACAGACACCATTTCAAATTGTTAAATTTATATTATGGAGTTTATGTAAATAATAGATAAAGTTAATTAAACTAAAATACTGTAAAATATCTTTGTAAAGTCCCATCCGCATCGAGTAGAGATTACTGGCGAGCAGAATAGTGTCGCCCCACCCGGGCCAGTTATTGGCCGGCCCGCTGCCAAGAAACCGGCCTACACGCTATCTCCGCTCCGCACGCCGAGTCACCTTCGCTTTTGGAAATATTCAAACTAAATCACGTTCAAAATACATATTAAAGTATCTTTTCAAGTAGCTTCTGGATTTATGATACTACGTTTATTGAAGCATGGCAGGACCTTTGGTATGTATAACGTTGATAATTTATGAGATGGTACCTCGCTTTTTAGGATTCTATATCCAAAGAGTACCAGTGAAGTCTTATTACCAAGCCTACGTTGTCACTATGACTCGGTATTTTTCGATCAGCCAGGCTATTCTTTTCTTTCTACGTAGCGTTATCCCGGCTTAGTGCCAGGGTCCGCCTTCCGACTTAAACGCTTCTACTTCGCCCGATCTTGAGCATCCTCTCTAGTAAGACCAGTGGCTCTTATGTCTCCCTCCAATACGTCAAGCCAACGCTTATTGGGCCGTCCGTGGTATCGTACTATATATTAATATAATACCAGGCTAATAAAAATCCTTATTATTTTTTGCACCCTTTTGTCGAAATTTCATTCTCATTTTACCCATTTCGTCGTGCCAGCACGAAACAGATTAAATCCTAGATCTAGTTAGATTTTCATACGTCATAGTTGAGAGAAAGCCGTCATTTACGAGTACCTACGTGTTTGCGTCATACAATTAATGTTTCAAACCCTATGACGCGGCCTCATAAATAAGAGTATTCTATTATAATCTCGTACGTATGCGCCACATAAACTCTCCATCTAAATAAGGCTTCAACTATAACAATAAAAACTAATTTAAAACAAACTAAACCTAACAATAACAAGTAATGGTTCGAAATGAAAGCAATCTGGCGGGTGGACAGCGGGCTCTAGCCTCCGATGATCCTACGGGAATAATTCATGTGTCGCAACAACCGGGATATGCGCTCATCTATATAATACCATCTGAAATGATGGGTTAGATACACAATAATATAGTTAGAAGATTAGATTGTAATAGACTTAGAAATCTAACATTGTTTGGCCTAATTTTTACATTGTCTAATTGCAATCGGCAACTCATTTTTATTTTATCCGAGCACGGTAAAGTGATTGCACTATACTTGATGTTAAATGCAGTGCAGTCCAAAAAACCCGCGACCATCTACGAACAATGAATTTTCGGTGGTCACCAGAATCATACCGACCTGTATAAATGCTTCTTCATACTCCGAAGAGGGAAGATACAAATCGAGTAGCCATCGTAGGACAGACGGATGACCGATGCTAGTACAGAACACACTAGCACACTAACCAACTATCAGGACCAGTCGCAAGCCCTTCGGGAGAGCCGGATATACACTGACTGATCCTGGAACGTGATTCGAACACGATGTGTGTCAGGTTACTACGGCAGGTTTTAACGCCATGTGTACGGTGGTCGCTATCAGGGCGGATATAAATCCTACCACTAACCGTGGGTGCATTAGTTGTTTCTTTGCTTACCCCTTCAGTGCAACAGATGTGTGGTCAGGTGTATAGTTAGAAACATCCTCCTTAGATAGAAACGCACAGTCTTATACGTTGTAATGTGTGATTGCATTTGTTATATTATGTAATTTTATTCAACGATTAGCAACGCACCGAGCTTTTCTTTCGTCATTGTGGATGTTCATGGGGAATGTTGACCATCTACCATTCATTCAATTCTAAATATCATTCATTTATCAATCGCTCGAAAAAATCGATGCTGGAAATACAATAACAAAACGTGGATTAGTTGACTGTTCAAATTAAATTGTTGAAATTTGATGTTAATCATAATGACATTAAAATAAAATGTTAAAAATAATCTAATCGTTAAAGCCCTGACGTCAGTTAAAAACTTTCATTCGCGTTCTCATAATTTTAAACACTAAAAATGATTTGTATCGTTTTCGTAATTAAAAATGCGTAGCCCGTAGCAGCTGCTACGCAAACGCTACGCCGTGCTACGCAACGTGACGACACGTTTTACAATACAACGAACCATGTTTTAATTGTTTCAATCAAATTATGTTTCTATCTTCACACATTTTTGATCATTTTCATGGTAGACAGAAGGCTGTCCTTAATTTTGTTATTAAATTTTAAAAATTAAAATAATATAATAGATTTTTTTAAATCTCAATAGGCTTGTTTGGCCACTACCTCGCCTGATGGTGAGCAATGTGTACATAATGATGTGTTTAAGTGTGCATAAATGTGCATAATAATATTTCAGATATATCCATTTTTTTTAAATAAACACCCAACAGTCCAAACATAGTCCTAACCCCACAATGGGTTAAAATCTGTATCGTGGGTATCAGGATCCACAAGGGACTTGCGGTCCCACAACACCCGTACACGAAACACGTACTTGTGGATCACACAAACATTTGTCTCCGTGCGGGAATCGACCCTGGCTAAATAAAATAATAAAATGGCTACACTATATGACTATAGTTTTATCCCTAACATACACTACATGACATAGCATAAGAGTAATATCAATAATATAATAACCTTAAATATAAGATATAATGTTCTTAAAAAGAATCCATAATCAATTTAAAAATACAAAACTAAAAATTCCTTCACAAAGCCAATGTGTTTAAATCACGAAACTATTTATAATACATAAATATGAGACCGTAACAGTGGTGCCAAGAAGTAGTTTTATATCGGCTCAGCACGGGCGATGGCTAATACGGTCGCAGGTTCGGTTCTCCGTAGGCTTGCCAACAAGTTTCGTTATAAATCGCGGCGAGAGAGTGCGGTGGGCAGATACCACCACTGGTCTCGCAGCTGCAAATGTTTAAATATACAGTATCTTATATGACAATATTGTTGTTTTATTAGCCTTAGACGAGCAGGTAAATCGCCTGATGGTAAGCATCACACCTACCCATAAACAGAAGCAAAACATTCAGAACTTCGAATTGTGAAGTACGGCATGGCACTGGACTGCGCTCATCACCCTGATGCATAATGACCTGACGACTGAAAATGTCCAGTAATTTATTTGGTTTGATGTTCTTAAAACCGGAACACAACTGTCCTTCCACATAGCTGCTTGGCGACAGAAATAGACAAAGTGATGGTACCTACACAGAGGGCTTCTCGAATAACTTGCTTAGTGAAATTATCTAATAAAATGATAGAGATATATTATTTTACTTTAATATTGTAGTTATTTGGTAGCTTCTCAGCTTTCATTGATCATTTCGGGAGGATTCTGATCTTTGAATTTTATTTTTAAATTCAAAATAAATAATATTGAAATAAAACTTATTTAAACGGATTTTATCGCGGTTTTTTATTAATTTTTATCCCGACGTTTCGAAGACTTTTCAGCCTTCGTGGTCACGGGGGGGACTAAGGTGTGGGTTGTCCCCAAATGTTAATGTTACATTATCTACCTTCAGATTACAATTGTTTATAAATTCTGCGTAGATCGGACCAAACTATAAATTTTATTAACAATTCAAACAAAATCCGTTTAAATTAGTTTTATTTCAATGAGTAATATTCGCGTAAACGTAAGAAATCATTATAAATAATATTAATTAATGACCAATTATAATTATATTACTAGGTTCATGTGTTCATTTTTATTTTATAAATCCCTCTTTTAATTTGTGAAATTTTCGATTTACGCTAAAACGTACATCTTTTGCTTACAACCATTAAATTTCCATACTCTGAAACATACATATAGAACATTGGGTTCAAAATTTGAGTCATTATAATCAAAAATCTTGACCAACACATTTACGAGCATTCCATTCTGAACAGAACATGTGAGAAGATAGCTCGAATGCACGAATTAGTGAAGTTAAATTGAAGTTCACTATTGCAAGTGGATTCCAGTGGTAAATACATTGTAAACCAATCTACCATCAAAAGCAGTATACGGCTATATTTCTTGCAAAGTGTAAGATAATTTTCTTGTCGTAAATAACTCTTTTATTACTTAGAGTTTAGTGCGTTGATTAAGACGTGTAGGTTGTTTTTTTTTTAAATAAATACACTTAAAAGTCACGCACATAGTCCTGATTCCATAGTAGGTTAAGCCTGTGTCGTGAGGATCAGGAACTACGAGTGACTTGAGGTCCCATAACACCCACCTAAACGACATATTAGAGTAAAAACACTTGAGTAAATTGTTTTAAAATCTACAACTCAATCATTATTCTTCTGGTATTGTGGGCGGTGTTTGTGTGATTATGGGCAGTGGAGATCACTTACCATCAGGTGACCCATTTGAACGTTTGTTAGCCTCTGCTGTAAAGTGCTATTGTGATAAAAACTTTATCCTATTGCACAGGTTACTATTAGGATCGTTGCAATACAATTCTAGAATAAACCGTATTTAAAAAAAATATATAATTATTAATATCACAAATTGCTGTTTCTTATAAAGCCATTACAATATAATTTATGTATAAAATATACTCCAATTAATATAAGATTTTGCATTACCTGCCGTGTGCGTCTCCGGGGAGTCAGGCGGAGAAATTTTGGCATCGGCTTCCAAATAACAGGTTCTACGCGAAACGAAGTCGCGGTACAAATCGCTCGACAACGCTTTAACAACCGACAACACATAAACTCTGCGTTTAATCTTCACTCCTTCAATTTATGTGAATTGTGAATAAATGGGTTGGAGTATTTTCTTGAAGTAGAAGGCAACACGAGTTTTAAATCTGTATCAACAATAACATTGTACATTACAATACTTGAATCCGGGGAAACAAATCCCTCTGCCCTTCCTAATCCCTTAATTATGTCTCTCTTTTAATGTTCGCAACGCAGCCATGATTCATCTAATCATGTCTAGTCAATGTTCATGGGTGGTGGAGAGCACTTACCATCAGGTGACTCTCTTGCTCGTTTGCCGACCTTTGCTACAAAAATTACTTGGCCAGCCTAAAGTTGGTCGCAAGTGGCGGCTCAACAATTTTTTTTAACTCTCTAAAAAAAGAGGTATTCGATCCGTATGAATGTACGTATGTATGCGCGGCCAAGTTATTTTGCGTGCATTTTATGCAAACTTAATAATAAATTCGAACCTAGAAAGTCATATACTTGGACTACCCTCTAGATAGTAACACGCCGAAAAATATTACATCTGACGAAATCCATCACCTTACCTTATTCCTTACCATAATAAAAACCTCCAAAATAAATTTCAGTTTTATTAATGTAAGGTAGGCTACGTAATAAGGCATAAAAACATATTGCCTCTACAAGGGATGAACTCTGACAATGTCGGAATGTATTACCCGCCCGGGAAGGGTTGCTACCTAGCATTTAATCAAGGTCAGAAATGGCTACGCGACAAAATTCGCTGAGTTATTTATTTTTTCCGATAGAGTTGCCAAGATAGGGTTAGATATTTTCGAAGCGTGGTTTTGTTTGGATGTTTTTTGCTGGCGTATTTTTTTTAATCCTGGCTCGGCAAAGTGACTACGCTACACCTGATGGTAAGTGTAGCGCAATCCAAGAATAGTGTCGACCAACGACAAACAATGTGTCCATCGTAGGTCGGCAAGATCGTGCCGGCCTGCCTAACTTCTTTGTATTGCGTACGCGGTACGACTGCTGTGCTCAGGTCTCGGGTTCGATCCCCGGCTCGGGTAAACGTAATATTGTGTTTTCTATCACAAAACGCTTAGTATCAGTCCGGAGTCTGGAATTTTGCCTAGTATGGTGATAGATAACAAATACATACATGTTACATCATGGGACGCAAATATGTTCGGCGAAATGTGGATATACTAGTTACACCTCTGCCTACCCCTTCGAGGATTTCAGGCGTAAGTGCCTATATTTTAAATACCTTATACGCGAATGATGTTTATGTCAAACTACTAGTTTAACTATTTGAAACTCACACCGCCAGTCAATTCCGCTTGTACAATGTCGCGTAACTTCACATTGACGTGCACTTCACAATTCTAACTGCAGTTAAAATAGGATGCACGGCACTCGATAAACTTGGCTCAACTCGGCCCACAGTCAGGAGTTGGGCAAGGTACGTGTCCTAGGTGTTTCGTACAAGTTGCGACAAAGTTTTGTCGTGCAATGAATTGTTTGTCGGTCTTAGTGTTGGAATTTTATATTGTTGTCGCTGTTCGAGGGATAATGGTGTATGTTGTTGGACGAATATAAAGTGCATTTAAGTGAAGTTGAGAAAACTGAACGAGCGCCACGTTCTTTATTTTTTACTTTTTGTTCTTTTTATCACATATTATTACCATTTTTAATTTTTGAAGTTATACTTCTTTAGGCGCGTTATGAAAAAATGATGAGAGTGAAATTTTAAGATGCGCGCGCACCTGTGACACAAAAAATTAACAGTATGAAGTTAGGCGCGTGAGAGCAGTATGAAGTTAGGCGCGTTATGAAAAAATGATGAGAGTGAAATAAAAAAATAAATAAATAAATATAAATAAATAAATATAAATATATATATAGATGCGGTTTTTATTTTATAATTTGGAACATGGTGCCGTAAAAAAAGTACCAGGTTCGCATAAACGCGAAGAGAGTAGAATGTCCATTTTTCATGGCGAGTAGCCGTAATTAATAAACAAATGACGATTTGGACAAAGAAAAATTCTTTAGGTTTTTTCTTATTCGGAACAAGTACCAGGCTCGCATAAACGCGAAGAGAGTAGAATGTACTTCTATCATGTCGAGTGGATATGTTGATATAAATTAAAATACTTTTATTTAATATAATTAACACTAAATATTATTAAATTATTAATGTTAAATACTTATTATTGGTTATTTAATGATGCCAAAGAAGTATAACTTCTCACGCGCGTACATAAGTACACGCACCCATTTTTTATTACTAGCTGTCCATCGCGGTTTCATCTGCATGTTACTGTGCTGCTCCCATGGGTCATAGCGTGATATACATATTAACCTTCCTCATGAGTCATCTATTGCTGAAAACTGATTTAAAATCCGTTGAATAGTTTAAAGGATCTAAGCGAACAGACAGCAAAAGCGACTTCATTTTATATTATGTTAAGATTATGCACAAAAAGGTATTTTTTTTTAGTATTACATTGACAAAAAAAATACATTTAAAAATATAAAACATAATCACTCTCCAGTGGCGAGGCCTAGGACCCATTAAGCCACCGGTGGCTAGGACCCCAGAGAGAGAATCCGCCTCACAATTAGTTTTTATCAATTAGTGTATTTATTATTATTATTACTGGTACAGACATCTTTATATATATAATTCTTCTGTGAGTGTGTATGTCACTGAACTTCTCTTAAACGACTGGACCGATTTTGATGAAATTTTTTGTGTGTGTTCAAAGGGATCTGAGAATGGTTTAGATTCACAATTTTGTCCGCTGGACAATGTTTTTTTAATTAATTTTTAATTTATTAGTAGTTGTTGATTTTGGAATGTTTTACATTAGATCCGACAGACGGCGCTACCATCGCCAATTTTAATTTTAGTCTGTCCCGACAGTTAGCGCTGCGATCAAATTAAAAAAATCATTGTGAGAGACAGGACAGTGAGACAGGACAGTGAGACAGGACAGTGAGACAGGACAGTGAGTCAGGACAGTGAGACAGGACAGTGAGACAGGACAGTGAGACAGGACAGTGAGACAGGACAGTGAGACAGGACAGTGAGACAGGACATTGAGACAGGACAGTGAGACAGGACAGTGAGACAGGCCAGTGAGACAGGATAGTGAGACAGGACAGTGAGACAGGACAGTGAGACAGGACAGTGAGACAGGACAGTGAGACAGGACAGAGAGACATGACAGTGAGACAGGACAGTGAGACAGGACAGTGAGACGGGACAGGACAGGGACAGGACAAGACGGGGACAGGACGGGGACGGGACGGGGACGGGACGGGACGGGGACAGGACGGGGACGGGACGCGGACAGGACGGGGACAGGACGGGGACAGGACGGGGACAGGACGGGGACAGGACGGGGACAGGACGGGGACAGGACGGGGACGGGACGGGGACAGGACTGTCCAACCGGAGGGAGGTGGGAGACGACCTGACTTAGGTCGTCGAAGTCAATTAAATGTACGACGGGCTACCTCACGTGCAATGGCGCAGTACCTCACTTAATTGCATTTAATGTAAATAAAACATTTGCATTAAGTTTTGACCACATTTTACACAAATATATTATGTAGGTGATACGAAGTTCACCGGGTCATCTAGTATTTGTATAAAAAACGAACATTGCCGAAGCGAATAATTATCGCCATTCTGCACGTATATACAGCTTCAAGCACATACTAAGTTATGCAAAAATAAACCGAGCTATCTATCATTCTATTGTGATTAATATAAAGCGATGCTTACAATTACTGCCAATAAAATATCGGAATGATGTCATAGCACTTAATCAAATGCAATGAACCCCAATACTATTAAATGTAAACAATTAACTGACGTCATTTGTCGCCACGGGGGCGCGTCACGCACCGTGTCATAAAGAAACGTGGCGCCTTCAAGCTGATTCTTACAACCATTTTAGTAGACCTTTCAACTCAACCCAATTTCCCTTGACTAGTACAAAATAAGGGGCCAGAGGAGGTCTACTTACGCTGGCGGTGTAAAAATGTTTACGCCTAGAGTTCCTTTGCCACTTCAGCACAATGATGCTCTAGTTGAGTGTGATGGCCTTAGTCTGGATTGGCTCGTGTCGACCATCGAGTGTTTAATGTATGGGAGTTTAAAAATTGATGTTGATTAAAGTATATGTGATTCTGATGGGGTTGGTATTGCAGCATTTGATTAGCATTTTCATAAGTATATTTACATATTATTATTTATATTTGTTAGGATATTCATATCCGCCCGGATAGCGACTACCGTACACATGGTGTTAAAACCTGTCATAGTGACCCACACTCCTTGTGTGGATAGCGTTCCAGGATCAGCCAGTGTATATCCGGTTTTCCCGAGGGGCTTGCGACGTGACTTGATGGTTGTTTGGAATGGATATAGGGGTACATACTTGTATATCAATGCCTGCATCGGTTATCCGCCTGTCCTGTCGCAGGCCTTTTGATTTGATTATTCCCTCTTCGGAGTGTGAAGAAACATTTATGCAGGCCGGCATGACTCCAGTGGTCGCTGGTTTTTTGAATTGCACTACGCTTACCATCAAGTGTAGTGCAGTCACTTTGCCGTGCTCGGATAAAAAAATTGAGTTTCCTACTTAGAAAAAATCTTTCAATTCCGTGGTTTCTTCTCATTTACTCTCAAGGGATCTGCGGGCCAATTCTCGTATTTAACATTAACTGAGACTGAACTTTAACCAAACTGAGATTAGACTACGAATTGAATAAAATGTGGCATTCTGCTCCGCTTATAGTTCCAATATCATTTCAGTAGCATTATGATATCAATTCGATATCATTTTAATTCCGAACTAATGTCAGCCACCACAGACTAAATTATAAAAAATGTAAAGCGAATGTTATAATAAAGTTGCCAGCGGACAAAATATATTGGCATTGTGAGTAATTTTGGCGATTTGAATTGGATGGAAAAGTTATTACTTTAGCACGAAGTTATTAATTTAAAATTTGATTAATAGATTTTATAATTTATTAATTGATTAGGTAATTTCTCATGTTTCCACTAAATTGAAAACCCGTTTTTTTTTCGGATTTCTGTAAATTGTGAGTGAAAACATATGCGTTAATTTATTGTCGTGGTGGGTCACCCAGTGATTACATCTTTGTATCTTTTATTGCAGGCTCAAAGTACTAAGATCGAGAGCCGTAAAATTTGTATTAAAAAAGAATGTCTATTGTTATTGTTCCGTGATTTAATTTTGTTGTGTATGTATCTTTCAATTTCTATAATAAGTTAATTATGATTATCCATTGCGCGCGATAAATACTAATTGAAAGTTGAAACAATATCGTGAGGTAATTATTAGTGGACTGTTAGTAAAGTGTTAGTGAAACAATGACTTAACAATTAGAACTGTTTCTGGATTTCACTGAAGCAATTCGGATCACCAATTCTAGGCCTTGGGCCGACTCTGAAGGAGGAAGGACAGTGTATTATCCAAAAGGTTATGTTCACACAGTGCAAAAAACATGGATTCAGCTGCAATGTGTAATAGGTGTGTGTATGTAATAGTGTATTGTATTTTTATTGTTAATATATAATGTTTCGTTACGACTTTGTGATTTGATTGTTACGTATTTACATAGAATATTACCCATGCATATATACAAATATCGATATGATTGACTATATTTCAGTTAATTCACAATATCATTGCAGTTACATTTCGATGTCAATTTAGTCAACTTTCAATATACTTTTGATTGCATTACAGTTTTAATGGTTTACGGAATGCCACTTGCAACTTTCTTGGCACTGAAACTAGATCGGAATGATATTTTGAACATTTTTAATTACCAGAATTGGCCCGCTGTACAGCAATCAATGACAATTTAGCCAAAAATGATTCTACCAAATACGTAAGCTTAATCACAATCAATAAGAGTACGAATTCATTTCATTTCGCTTCGAATTTTATGAAGTAATAAAAATAGATTTGGTTCGTAATTAAGCTCCCGGGGGATACCTTTTGTCGTGGGATCCAAATTGGCTCCAGGAACCCGATGTGTAACGTTCATTTTAATTGGTGTTTGTTAATAATTTCGGCCTGGAGAGATTTTAACGAGTAATCGAGTATATTTGGATATAATTACGACTTTGCTCGGTGTACATTTTAATGATGTTGGAAGAAAAATTAAAGATGGATATTGTCTGGAAAGGCAAAAATAAGGTGGAGCATTTTAAAGTTGTTTCTTAACGATAAAAATTCATAAAAATTTACCTACTGGATCATTTTCAATAAAACTTATATTTTATTTATATTTTATTCGGTATGGCGATGGGCCGCTCGGTGAAATGTGGGTGTACTGGTTATACCTCTGCCTACCCCTACGGGGATTATAGGCGTCAGTTATTTTTTGAAGTCGGTCTTTAAATATTGTTAAAACTTATTTTATGTCTTGAAGCAATATCAAACACGCTTTCACGCTATAATTTAGCTTCTACTCTATAATCTTGTTAATATAGACAAACTAAAATGACCATACAATAAATTTCGTAACTGGATGCAGGAGACGTGTGCTAAAAGCAAGCAAATGTTATTATTATAGTGTCACGTGGGTGGTTGGCAAAAAGTAAACAGGTTTCAGACCTTGGAAATGGGAATTATCGAGCCGATCCGTGGCCTGCTATTACAGTTTACACTCGATTCTACACGACATGTTAGAAGCTGTAGGCGGCTAAAGAATATTTAATCGAATAACAATGAAATTAATATTGTTTAATATATAAATACATCCAACAGTCATACACTTAATCCTGACGCCATACTAGATTAACCTGTATCAGAAACTACGAGGGACTTGCGGTCCCACCAATACCCGAAACAAACATTTGTGGACCACACAAACATTTGTCTCGGTGCGGGAATCGAACCCTTCGCAGCCAAGTATTCGCCCACTGCGCCACGAAGGCTGCCAATATAAATCCTGTATTACTGTCGCACCGCTGGGCACGGGCCTCCTCTACGAATGAGTGGGGTTAGACCTTAGTCCACCACGCTGGCCCAAATCGAGTTGACCGATTTCAAACATCTTTGAAACCTTTATGGAGAGTTCTTTGGTATACTATAGGTTTCCTTACGATGTTTCCTTCATCGCTAAAACGATACCTAATTAACAATGAATTGATATAACTTGGAAAAGTAAAATAATTATGTTCTTTAAATCAAAACTTTGATTTCGTCTTGGCAGTTCTTACCACTCCGCACTGATAATTTAATCACCGCTTTTTATTTAGTTATATATTTGAAATAATTAGAAAAAAAGAGAGGAAGAAACATTTATTGGCAACCATTGGGTGGTAAAAAGTTTAACAATATAATTATATTATAAGTATATTTTATTTAATTGAATTTTATTGAAGACGAGCAAGCCGCGCGCCTTATGGTAAGCGCCCTTCCCATAAACAGAAGCAACACCACACAGAACTTTGATTTACAAAACACTGCATTGCACAGAACTGCGCTCATCATCCCGAGATATAAAATGTTAAGTCTCATAATGCCTAGTAATTTCACTGGTTACAATGTCCTTCAAACCGAAACACAACAGTGCTTAAACACTGTTGCTTGGAAGAAATAATTTTATGTCATGAACTTGTATAATTTTTGTAAACGAACAACCATTTCAATCCAAAAATCACCAAAACATACGCTATTGCTCCTCCATTAGTCCATTGAACTGCATCTATCGCGGAGATTGCCAGAGATGTATTCAATTTCGCACCGCTCTCTATCCTCTAGCTGGATTAGCGACTTTGATGCCGGCACAGATTGCAGGCCCGATCCAATGGGGCCTCCCATAGAAATGCATGGGTAATTGGCAGTCACGAGTGTGCTGCACTGTTGTATACGACCGCTTCTATTCAATGTAATTCTTAGATTTATTTACCGAGTATTCTGAGTGCATGCGATTTTTGTTTATTTATGGTTTTTATTTTTTCTGTAAGGCGTATCGCATTAGAGACTTTATATTTGTAAATCTGTGTAAATCACTTCATGTGTGTATATCTGAAAGTTCCCACATTGTGGGACCAGTATATTAAATCGATGGGATGTTGGGGGTTTGGTCCACTCCTGAAACGGGTCGGCTTGGCATTGCAGTGCTGCCGGGATTGGTCCAAATAATACCTTGAATATATTAAATAACGGATCCTAAGTAGATATTTAGATCACGGAATATGTGTACTCATCTAGTACATGATGGCTAGTATTATGGCCAGGTTAAACTACATATTTATGTTTATAGCCTGACAACGAGCAAGTGTGTCACCTGATCTCTACCATCCATGAACGCCCACCATACCAGAAGAATTATGGACGCGTTGCCATCTTTAGAGGAAAGGGATAATTAAAGGATTTGGAAGCGGAGGGGATTCGGGTCTTCGGATATCTCAGTCAACGCATGAATTTTAGCAGCAAGCTATTAATTTACGTCAGTTTTCTGTGAAACAGTGGTTTAGCCTTCGTGGCGCAATAGGCGAGTAGCCGACTGTGAAGTGAGTAGCCGCGGGTTCGATTTCCGCACCGAGGCAAATGTTTGTGTGATCCACAAATTTTTGATTCGGGTCTGGATCGCAAAACCTTCGTACTTAGTTCTCGATATCCGGAATACAGTTTCTCTCGTATGCGAGAGGCCGTCTGGGTTGGTACAACTGCTTTGTCTATTACTGGCGCCAAGCAACAGTGAAGCATTGGTGCGTTTCGGTTTGAAGGACATTAACCGAGTGAAATTACTGGACATTATGAGACTTAACATTTTATGTCTCGGGGTAACGAGCGCAGTTCAGTGCCATACAGTGCTTTGTCATTCAAAGTTCTGTGTGGTGTTGCTTCTGTTTATGGGCAGGCGTGGCGCTTACCATCAGACGCGCGCCTTGTCGTCTCGTCATTTCGAATTCAAATTCAAATCATTTATTCTGTAAATTGGATCATAAATATCACTTTTACATATCAATAATTTTATACTAGAATATATTTATTTATCTTTTATCGGCATTTCGTGGCTAGCCATGAGAAGAAATGCCGAAACAAACTCAAGGGTTATGGCCTCTGTTAATGTCCAGACATTGATTTACTAGAATTGTGCGAGTATAATATACAGGAATTCCTGGATTGACTATTAAGAAATAGTCCTGAGTATACCTAACATACATGGCACTCGCACTCACAAATAAAAAAAATGGAAATTAACAAATTTAAATTTAATATTTTTCTTAAAAAATATTAAAAATTCAATTCATTCAATCAAATAAATAAAATATATTAAGAAAAATTTAAGTTTCATGTATGTAGTATTGTTACTGTTTAAAGAGAAAAGAGGCGCTTAACATTAGGCCAGTGTCAGACTTTTATACTTATAAAATCTATTAAATACGAATAAAATTAATCCGAGTTCAATGTTAAATCTTTAAAATATATCGAACAGTTACAAAGAGACGCTCGCATGTAATTCTGTTATTCACTCTCAAGGATTTCTTTTGAAGAAGTTGCGTTTACTTTCTTCGGCCCGACTCCGTAAACTTCAAACAACTTGGAAACAAAATGATCAATCTTTTCAAATGTCAATGGGGTTAGTTCAGAACTTTGAGTGCTTTATTTGCGAACTAAGTTTGGCGCGCGACGTTGTTTGTTTTATATGTACCTAGCATTTTTGGAAATTTTTCAGTAGTAGAGAAAGTGATTTTTACATACATAAGCTAGGAACGGTGGAGATCCTGAATTCATATTACAGGAAAACACAATTTGTGTTAAGGTTTCATTTAAAAAAATCACGTATTAGTTACTGGAGTTGGAATTGTCTGAAACGTTGATAGGCTCGCCCTTCATCACATCATGGAGTGGATACGAGTTCTGCGATCGCTAGGCACTAGTTGCACCTTAGTCTACTCATTTAAGGGATATTTTTATAGCATAGGCCGTGCAAACGAGCAAGTGGGTCACGTGATGGTAAGTGACCTCCACCGCCCATGTACGCCCACAATACCAAAAGAGTCTGGGCACGTTGCCGACCCTAAAAGGAAAGGGATAATTAGGGATTGGGAAGGGAAGGGGGATTTGGGACACCGTATATCTCACTTACCGTACGAAACGCAGCAGCAAGCCGCTACTTTACGTCGGTTTTCTGTGAGACAGTGGTAACGACCCGGTCGAGCCTACCCATTCATACTATAGACAAAACTGTCCACAGCGTAGGTCTTTATAAAACCGACTGACTACACCGTAGACAAATAGCTAACTAACAAATCAAACACTGTACACCATCGGATACCGCAAAACTATTATTGCAATTGGAAAGATGGAATGACAGTAATTGTGTATCAATAATTGCAATTGTCAATCATAAATAACCATTTCAGCAATTGACAAGCAATCGGTTCTGTGGCTCGTGGCTCGCTATTAGTATATTTTTTTATTTCAATTGTTAGGTCAGCTGAGTCATGGTGGAATAACAAAATTGTTTTTTATTTCACACCATTTTGTTTTTAAAATCATTATGTACAGAAGTCATTTGGTGGAACAATAAATAATAGTACAAGCCGGCAAACGAGCAGTTATGTTACCTGGTGGACAAATTTCTCCATTATCCACAATACTTAAAAAAATCATGGATACGGCGCTGACCGCAGAGAAATAAAGATTGAAAAAAGGAACAGGAATAATGTCTCCGGAAATCTTGTTCATCATAAAAACGCAATAGCTAGTTGCAACTGGATATCGATTTTCTATGAAACATATCAACAATATTCGATGTAGTAACATAAGCACTCACGACTGTAAGGTCACCCCTAAGGGGTAGTCAGAGGTGTAACCAGTACGCCCACATTTCACCGAGCGTATTTCCCATGATGTGATAGGGAGCGAGCCTATTGCCACACCGAGCATGATGCCAGACTCCGTCATAGAAAAACCCATCACTTTTACCCGACCCGGGAATAAACCAGAGGCCTCAGCACGGTAGTCGTACTGCGTACGCAATATAACTGCACTACCAAGGCAGTTTAGCTGGTCTATTATAATTGTATACAAAAGTGTCTACAGTGCAACTCTGTCACGTTTATGAATACAATGCCCAGTAATTCCACTAGCTTCAATGCCCTTCATACTAAAACAAAACTGTATTAACACACTAGACTTACAATTAACAAAGCGACGTTACCTACCCAGAGGTAACCTACCTAAATAATTTCGCCAGATTTCAATTCAGTTAACGCTCCTGTCACCTCGTTAGCAAAACAAACGTATATTACAGCGATTGATATTTTTCCGCACCACCTGCCCGTTGTTTAGGATTCCAATTTAGCTGAGTGCATCCGATGTTCAACGGGTCACATCGATCTATCGACAAAAACATGTATTGAAAAATTCACGTACCACTTCACGTTGTGTTCATTATGCGAAAGAGTTTGAGTGTTGTTCGCGGGAATTCTGGTTTGAATATCTGCATGGAAGATAAGCTTAAAATATCATTTTGCAGACTTAAGTGAACATAAAACTTATTTGTTGTGGGAAGGTACCTGATAATTTTTGTACTCAACTGGATATCGACCTCCTTATACATGGTTTAAAACCTGCTGTAGTGGTTCGTACAAGCGAGTTGTATTCCCGGGCCGTGATAGACGCGTTGCCGACCTTAAAAGGAAGGGATAATTAAGGGGCTGGAAAGGGGAAGGGAATTTGGGCCTCAGCAAGCACCTACTTTATGTCGGTTTTCTGCGATATAACGGTAACGACCCGGTCAAGCAGGCGCAATCATGCTGTAGACAAAACTGTTTACAGCGAGGCGTTACCACTTAATCGGTGTTTCTTATGAATCCAATTAGCATGGAATAATTGCAAAAACACTTCCATATGAGCGGACCCTTAATTAAAGGCCATCGTCATAGTGTCAAAAACCAAATATAAACTATAAATCTTGAGACTTTAAAATTTTCACAATAAAGTACCTCCTGGCAATGAAGCGAAACTTCAAAGCTTAATGATAAAGGCAGGGATAAGCAAGTATCATTTTACGAGCGTTCGTTTCAGTGCAAATCTCCCGCAGTTCCGGCTGAATAATTCATTGTTCTCCACGCCGAGATTATTTTTGAATCAGAACTCTTTGATAATTCAATACATTGGCAATATCTAGACATTCGCCGGGTGTGTTTTGAATATTCATTGGATTGTGTTTTTGGTGGTTGTGACAGAAACGGGGGAACCACAGTAAAAAATAGAATATTTTCAACGATTTTATGTTTTACTTTCTTTCTTTATTTCTGCCTAGCGTTATCTCGGCTTATGTGCCAGGGTCCGCCTTCCGACTTAAACGCTTCCATTTCACCCGATCTTGAGCATCCTCTGTAGTGAGACCATTGGTTCTCAAGTCTACCTCCAATACATCAAGCCAACGCTTTTTTTCAATTCTAGTTAATTTATTATAACCTGTATTAAGATTATTCCAGATCAATAATCATACACCAGTTAAGGATAGTGATAAAATTATTGTACACAGTTAAGTAAAGACTTTTCCAAATTCTACTACTGCGTTATTAACTAATAGTACTTCTGAGACCTACTGACGTATCACTTAATCGATAAGGACCCTAAAACTTTTAGTTTCATCGAAGGTGAAGTCGTGGTGGGAGTTGCAAAATGAGTCATCTAAATTCCACAGTCGGGCGTCAGGTGACAACCTCTGCGCCTCCAATTTGAGAGCTGTTCTAAATTACAAAGGTCTCCTCATAAATTGTTCCAATATTCGAAGACGTGAACGGCATGTTAAGCCGGAACGGCCGGCGGTCACACCGTACTGTGTTAAGTCATTTTAATTACCCGAGGGGAGTGGGTAATGTTTTAGATGTAGAAGTTGGTAGAAATTTTGCTGATATGTAGAATGAATATTTGAGTCAGCAGTTGTTTAATGAAATTAGTATACAGTATTGTTAATAGTAATATGTGATGATAACTATCTAATGTGCGTCTGCGTCTGCTGGTGGTAGGATATCTATATCCCGCTTGGATAGGCTGGTATCGGCGCGGGTAGCGACCACCGTACATATGGTGTTAATTATTTCTTTTTATTTTTGAACACGTCAAACTGACTGCACTGCACCTGATGGTAAGCGCAGTGCAGCTCAAAAAGACCAGCGACAACCGACAAACAATGAATTTATCGATGGTCACCAGGAATCATGCCGGTCTATATTAATGCTTCTTCACAATCCAAAGAGGGTAGTAGCAAATTGAGGGGTATGTGACAGGACAGGTGGATCATCAATGCAGGCACGGGGTTACAAGGATGTGCTCCTATACCCGCCTCAACCATACGTTAAGCCATGTCGCAAGCCCTTCGATAGATCCGGATAGTGTGGATCATTATGGCAGGTTTTGGGGTGATCGCTATCCGGTTGGTTATGAATATCCTCCCACCAGCAAACAATAAAAAACTTACATTTAATAACTTATCTTATAATAACTAACATAACTCAGGATTAAACTACGAAATTAAATTACAATACGGTGTAAACGCGACGACCCGAGTCAACTAAATGTCGAAAATGCGTCGACGTGAATCGATAGAGAATTCCGAGGTGTGCCCACGTACCGCCGATATAATTACGGAAAACATTTACATATTACTCGGAGATAGCAATGTTCATTTGGGAAATACTTGGAACGCGCCCGTTGGGGCTGTAAAATTGTAAGACGATTTGAAGGTAAGAATTCTTGGTTAAGTGGTTATAGAAGTACAATAGATTAGAGCTGGTAGCGTTGGATTATCCATTCAAGGTGATCAAGAATTCTATATAACCAGTACTCAAGTGGTAAAGGTAATTACACTTTTATTCTGGCCCGGCAAAGTGATGACATCGGAGCTGATGTTAAGTACAGTGCAGTCAAAACATAATGCTAACGTCATGTGTCCCTCCGACGATTGGCAAAATTATGTTGACTTGAAGTTACTGGATATACACTGGCTGATCCCAAAACGCGACTCGCCTACACGAGCCACTATGGTCGGTTTTTCACCATGTGGTCGCTATGCAGACGGGCACAAAAATATCAGGTGCCCTCCTATTTTTGTAAAAAAGTATACTATTTTATTCTGTTCTATATCGAATGCTTGGTGGCCAACCTAGCGTCAAAGTTTTCACAAATACTATCAATGGATGTGCATCAAGGATAGCTTTAGACACTAATCGTTAACCGATTTTCATTTAAAATACTTTATCAATCAGTATAATGTTTACAACTGGAGGCCACCTCTACAATCGTAGTTTATGGACCACTCTAATTTTAACAGTTTTGTTATTGTAGTTTAGTTGAGCTAAATAATATATTGAAAATGTATTCTGTGAGATACTAAATACGTATCGATTACTTTTAAATATATTTATTACTATTAACTCGTGAACGCATCAATTTGAACATTTTTAAAAATCAGAAGCAAATAAACGCAAACTAATAAACACAAATAGAATACAATACAAGTATTAGAACTGACATGCATGGCAACAAATACACGGGAATTTTTATAATAAACTGGCACAAAATAATCTTCCGTGGCTTAGACAACAGACAATGGCACAAAGGGGGTTCGTTTAAACATAGGAATAATCAATGAGCTTCCCCGAGGTACGGCGACAGATTTAGATTGAAAATATTTATCATTTACATTACTCGGTTTTTATACGACGCTTTTGTTGCTTCCATTCGCGCAATGACTGTGCTCGGGAAATTTTAATTATTTCGAAATGCTTACACACGCTATGACGAGAGTTTGAATCTTAGAACTGGATAAAGTTTAGAAGCTAAAATTTTGAGTCTTGGAATAAATTCGTTGGTTTCGATTATTGTTAAATTATAATGCTCTTAAGTAACTGGCACTAAACTGGCGATTGTGTTATCTTTCATACATTTACATTATACTACTACCTATGATAAATTTCAAATCAACCCTTTCTGTGTTAAGGGTTCATCCAACAATGGAACCATTGAACATGGTTAGGCCTATGTTCACCACGTTAGTCTAATGTAAGGTACTAGAATTCCCAAGCCTTCGATTTGTTTGGAGAATTCTCAGGTATGCAGATTTCCTCAAGATTATTGTTTCACCGTTACAGTGGAGTATAATAATTCGTTTCGGCAGTCCGTTCCACCCCTCCACCAAATGTTCACTACCAGTTAGTATGATTTATAGAATATGTTGAAAAGTTGAAAAGTTAAGAAACCTAGATAAATCAAATCAAACTAAAGTTCATAGAAACCTCATGGTTCACTAGCAACAAAATACTGCTCATACACTAATAACGAATATCATATCACTACGCCATAATTGTCCAAACCCTTTATTACGTCCCATCTAGTGTTTACCTCACTTAATCTTCAATTTTAATCTTGATGTTCGTGTGACCTTTGCCCAGTAATAAATCTGTACCTATTAAATATGATTTGAACAAAAAGTTGAGCACATTTTCAATGTACTCGCCTTTACAACTGCATTCAGTCATTTCGAGTCCAATTTCGTTTCGGTTCCACTAACAAGCTATAGGAGGCAGCGGGTTAATTAAAAATATGTATTTATTGTGTTGTGTTTTTTTTAGCCCAGCAAAATGATAAGGTACTGTAATACTTAAGCCTAGTCTAAATAATATGTGTTGACCAATTATAGACGTTGCATCTCTCGACGATGGTTAGACGCTAGGCTGTCAAAAAGGATTTCCACCGGCTGATGTCTTAATGGTTTGGGCCACTTATTTATTAGTATTTTTGACTATTTAAACCGTTTGACTTGTGGTTTTATAAATACTTTGTATTTTTACGCATTAGTACATGACTGTACTGTAATAGACCAATGTGGCGGTTCCTCTATAGGCACAAAAGTCTAAGCCTTGCAGACACTCATTACGCGATCTAATTTTACTACGTTCTTGCTAGCAATTTCACGAAGTTATTGGAGCTAATCATAGAAAACTTTGATAGTATCTGCTCTTGATAAGTTTTATAAGTCATAAAAAGTGAAATTCCATTTGAATATAAAAGACATCTTTATTCTTCTCATAATAATGAGGAGAATAAAGATGTCTTTTGTGATGTCTTTGGTGAAATATCACCTGCCCTTATCCCGCACGTAGTGGGGTCGGTGCAACATGTTTTTTAGCATATGTTCCAGGTTGCAGTTTTTACGACGGGCCGTATGCCTGACATCTAGCCCTTCAATTACATTTTCAACCCTTTATATGTACGCCTCGCTCATCGCTCTGCTATTCTCTGCCGCTCATCCTATGGACAGTACCCGTGGAAGCTACCGTTAGTTCTTCATCCCCAGGGACCCCTATCGCCGGAGGCCGGGAGCGGCTTAATCTAACGAATGCTAACCTAACACAACTTACTACAAATGGAATTCGATTTTGGATTTAACTAAGAACCGTTCACGGATAATATTTGAAATATATTTGTAGTAAACTAGTTTTGGAATGTCCTGAGTTTGTGTTCATTTGGGATTTCGTTAGATAACTTAAGATTATATCATTGAGTAATATAAGCAATATCGTATAGAACTTTTGATACTTGTGTTTGTGCTTTACTGGGAAGTCGAGGCAGAGATCATTTTATTATAGGTCGGCGTACGAGCAAGTGGGTCATCTGATGGTAAATGATCTCCACCGACCATGAACGCTGATAATACCAAAAGAATCACAGACGCGTGGCCGACCTTAGGAAGGGGATAATTTATTTGGGATATCTCACTCACCATACGAAACGCAGTTGCAAGTTGATACTTCGGTTTACTGTGAGACAATGGTAATAATCGAGTTGACTCGGTCCATTCATGCTGCAGACAAAACTATCTACAGTATGTATACACAATATCCCCAGCGACGATCAAAGCGCCACAATCAAAATGAAACATTAATTCAACGATCATTTGCCGCAGCAACCCGTCCGTGGGCAAGGGCTGACTTTATCTCTAATGACGAGGGTTGGGTGTCAGCCGAGAATTGTACCACGCATCGTTCTGACACTCTGACGGCCTTCTGACAATATTTCGTCAATAAAGAAAGTAAAATAATGGGTTTTTGTTTAGAGTCGATTTTATGATCTGGCACGGCAAAATATCTGATATGGACCTGTTCAGTACAGTGCAGTCCAAATAAAATGTCGACCGTCGAGAGATAATAAGTCCCGGACGGTCTGCAGTTACTGGATATAACGCTACTAGCCTGACTGGGACACTGTGGCTGATTTTTCATATTAGTCGCTGTCCAGTTGGGTTAAAATGTCATCAAGTACCCTTCCACCAGATTTCGTATACAACTCTGTATTGGTAAATGTTGTAAGTGTTTTTCTGAAAAAAAAGTAACAGAACAGAGGTAGAAACTTTCGGTTTGTGAATTGAGAGACCGTGAAATACAAGAAAATACAAGTATCGACTACCGTGCCCTAGTGAATAAGTATTTGATTTTATAACAAGAGGACACAGATTTATTAATAGCTGCTGCAACTGATTACCAAGAATCAAGAGTAATTCTCCCAAGAATCAAGAGGAAGAAAATATATAAAAATAATACAAGTGAAGTTTCGGCAGTAATCCAACTCCTAGTTTTAGGAGATAAAACAGTAAATATAACTTTTACTTCCTAAGTGTAGTCCTGTAAATAGCCTACTGGGATCATAGCCGGTATAAAAGTTTCAGCCGAAAGTTTGACAGCAAGTTAGCTCCGGAATTTATACCGGTACGCTTTATTGCAACGGTATATTTTTATACCTAAAGTGCGGACGTGTGCGGAAGCGGGGGAAATGGGATCAGTTGCATGTACAGGATTGTGTAGGGAAGATGCAAGGTTGTGTAAGTTCTTATAAAAACCAAAGGTAGCAATGTCTCTAGAGCGTACTTTCTTTCAATTTCCAAAAATCAGGGCAGGAAATATGATTTGTTTAAGAATAAAAGTGGAGACGAGTAAATTTTTCTCTCAATGATTATTTTTATTTTTTTAATTTTTGGCAATTTTATCTCTTGATTGATCTTGATTGTATATATGACCTGAAGTCAGACCAGCAGACCGTTGGCATGATAAATGACATAAGGCAGGCTTAACTGTAATTGTTAGTAAGGAATTAACAGGATTGTTTGATATTGCATACCAGGGGAAATCGCTCGACAAATTATCATGAATGTCATAATAAATTCAGTGGTATTATAAAATAAGATCTATGACCAAAACAGAATATTCAACAAAATGCTGACTTTATTTTTGATTGTTTTACCCTAAACTAAACCGGGACTGAACTGGACTTGACGGTTAGTACAGAATACTCTAAATATAATGTCAACCGTCGCGAAATAGCGAAGCTCACCAGAAATAAGCTGATCACAAAATGAATGCCACATAACACTATCCCATCAGCATATCACAGCTTATTTTTCTCTACTGACGCTAGTAATCATAATCAGCTAAATAGTTGTAAGATATATAGCAGCGCAAATGCTTGAAGGCATAGTTTAAAGTTCCATCGTGAACACAACTCCGCTGGCTGTTTGTGTGTTATCGAAAATAATTTAATACTGTTAAATTCGGACCGTGCTACGTTGCCCAAACCACAGCCTCTACCATTTGAATAGCTGGAATTGAAATGGGCTTCTATTCTATCCAGCACTATTATAAGTATGAATGTTCGTTTATTTTTGAAAGGATTGTGATGAAAGAGTAGACTTTATGATGTGAAATTAATCAAATGCTTTTCGCCACAAGCTATATGTGGACATTACTGCTCTAATATGTATTTGGAAATAAAGATGATCATTTGATTACATATGGAAATTTTCTTAGTGTCTAAGTAAAAATCATTAGGAATATCGATAAATGAATTTTTAAAACTTGAATTGACGAATTCATTTTATCCAAATTAGTACCTTTTTTATAGCCTAGATCAACAAACTAGCAAGTTGGTCACCTGATGGTAAGTGATCTCCACCGCCCATTCCCATCAATGGGAAGGGATAACTAAGGTATTAGGAAGGGGAGAGGGATTTGGGCCTCCGAATATCTCACTCACCGTAGGAAATGCAGCAGTAAGCCGCTATTTTACGTCGGTTTTCTGCGTGACAATGGTAACAGTGGTCTACAGTGTAGCGCTATCACTTAAATATGTACAAAAACAATTACAATACATAAATAGCTACTAACCTATCATTATAACCAATCAACTCGCAAATAAGTCACAATTGTACAATCTCATTCCAATAGTAAGAGCACTGGGCATCGTCAAGTCCAAGTTAGTGAAACAAGCAAGTGCCAAACTTAGAGTACAAGTTGTAAGATGTATCCACGAGCGTGCCAAGTCACAGCTAACTGAGCGTGTGATGCTAATTGCGCCATTGTTTTTGCGTTAAACTGCCTTGATTTGTTGGCCTACAACTTCTGTACCAGCTGTGGAAGTCGGTATTCAAAGAATTGTTCTATGATTAGTTGTTTTTGTAATAACTTATTTTATGTAGACAATATAAATGTGAGATAATTTATATGCCTAAATCCCATTTACTGCTTCCCCATTCCATTTCATAAGGTTGGCAATGAATCCCTGATTCTCTCATATTTTGGGTTTCCATGTGTGATGAAGATCATGCACTCTTAGGATTGACTTGCTCATTTGCCGGCCTCAAAGAGTACATTAGGAGCAGCCTGAAAACGATACATTATTTCCATCAATCCATATTTAGTCATTACCCCTTGTATTTGTATTGTGACCCATGGGGTCTATTGGCACAATTGTCATACAAGCAGTAAGGAGGTAAAGACTATAACGAATAACTAGACGATTTAATGTAATGACGAATGGTAGATCAACATTATAGACCCTTTTGTAGCATGAATGAGCCGGCTTGACCGGCTGAGTACCTGGCTAGTTATTGGCTCACAAAAAAATAAGTAATAGTTTTTGTTGCGTGGTGATCACTTAGTATGTATTAACTGTCATAAGCCATTGAAACAATGGAAAAATTTGAAAACAGGCTTTAAACAGAATGATGATTTTAATTTCAAATCCAATATCAAATTCTTACATCAATTATTCAGCCGGCGGACGAACACAAATACAATCATTGCATATTCATGTCTAGTTTTTTCTTTCACCACAGTCTAATTGCGAAGTCTTGGACGAGTCTCTGCGGCTTTATACCCGCGTTTGATTGGACGGACATGGAAATATGAATCAACGATTTAATTAAGGCATTGGATTTCTGTTTTGGATGCTGTTCTTTTAATTAATGTGGGTATTGTTTCTGATATTTTGCTCGCTGTGATTGTAAAATTATTTCATATATTTTTAAGCAAAGCCGATGTTAATGAGATTATTGGAAGAAAAAAGCTGTGGTGATTAACAATGCAGAGGATGCCCAATATCGAGCAAATTAAAACCACTGAGCACGAAGAACAACCCTGGTATGAAGCTAAGATAACCCCAGGCAAATAAAGTGTCAGGAAAAAATATTGATAAGCACATTTTTGGTGTCAAACTAAATTCTCTCGTAACTGCAAATTTTTGTTGTATTAAAATTCTATTCTAATGTGATTTAAACAAATTTCTAGAAGCCTTCAAAAACCTTTTTCTATAAACAGTTTGGTCTGCAGTATGAACGGGTCGGCTCAGACGAGTGGTTACCACTTTCTAACAGAAACCCGAGGTAAAGTACCGATACACATTCCTTCTTCAATAGGTTAAAGCAAACGTATAATTCTTGAGTTGTGCGCATTCATCGATGGTGATGCGCTTACGAAGTGCACATTTGCTCTCTTTTATAAGAAAAAATATTGAAATACTAATTAACAACATTCCTAAGGCTCATTTAGAAGTATGCGACCGAGACAGGGAGACTGCGATGTGCGACGCGAGTCAAGCGATAGCGGTAAGGTGGCTATGTATGTAATTGTATGGAAACGGTCGCGCGTCATGGTATCATGTCTAGGTCGTATATCTCAAAATACACCTATACAATGGCATACAAAGGGGACGCTTGTGGTAGGATTTTCATATCCGGCCATATAGCGACCACCGTACACATGGTGTTAAAAGACCATAATGCCATAATGACCTACCTTGTGTGGATCGCGCTCCAAGATCAGCCAATGTATAACTGATTCTCCCAAGGGCTTGCGACATATCTTGATGGTTGGTTGCGGTGGGTATAGGGGTACATCCTTGTATCCCTGTATCTGCAACCTAGTGTGAATCGCGCTCCAAGAACAGCCAATGTATAACCGATTCGCCCAGGGGCTTGCGACATGACTTGATGGTTGGTTGTGGTGGGTATAGGGGTAAATTCTTTATCCCTGTATCTGCAACGGTCATCCGCCTGTCCTGTCTCAGATTGTCCTGTCTCCACCCTCGATTTGCATCTTCCTTCTTCGGAATATGAAAAAGCATTTATACAGACCGACATGATTCTGGTGAACAATGATAAACTCATTGTTTATCACTTAGCTTACCATCAGGTGTAACGGTCACTTTGCCTACACAGAATAAAAAAAAAATACGCGTCACTGTGGTCTTGTATCTCCGTCGCGTTCTTGAAATCGCATCTTGTGTCGTGTAGTTTCTCTAGCAATCTTCACATCTGTCTGTCCTCCCCGGAGGTTACAACTAGCGGTGAGCTGCGTTTCTCTACATAACTAAAATTTTACTCGTAATTAAAATTATCTCACAACGGAGTTCTGTTTTGTGTTCTTCCTTTTATTTAATTTAATATATAAGGAGAGCTGTGGAATTGAAATTGTGAATTTGCTTCACTTTGTTTGCTAAATTCTCAAGTGTTTTCTAGACTTTCAATATAGTAATTGTTTATTGCATTGGCGAAAATCTAAGGTAATAATTAATTACTTACAACCTTATTGTTGGAGAGTGTCAACATCTTTCGATATCCAAGCGAAACTCACTGGCCCATGGTAAACAAAGCTGCTACTCACAGAGAGATGGAACCGCGATACAAATTTCTCAGATAAAATAGAATAGATATAGAGGTCATAGGTTAAATATGAGGAAAATATTTGCACAGTCCGATGCTTGATTGATTTTGGATTGGAACGATATATAGATAGAGTGGTTAATTTTAGCAGCCAGCATGCCCGCATGCTATGATTTAGTCATTCAAAAGACGTCGTTTGGACTTTTACAAATATTCATATTCCTGACATATAGTCAGATAGCAAATAACACAACCTACGGAGGGAAGCAACTGGAAGCATAAACACAATTCTGAATGTAGAGTGAAACGAGGAAAAAAACGTAGCTAATCACGCTCTGCGCGTCCAGTGTATAAAATGTGCCGTCACCAGCGCCGGTAGTATTTAATTGTCAAACAACGTTGTAGCCAGCAGTTTTCATTCAATTAGTCCCGTTGCCGCCCTATCACCGCGGCTATAGCAGTTTCGTAGATTTCAAAATGTTAAATTTCAGTGTGGAATTATTGTGTACGACCATTTCTTAACTTACTACTATAAATGTAAAAGTTTGGATAGTTGTGAGTTTGTGTATTCGGATTTTTGTTGCTCAATCACGCCGTAATTGCTTTTTTATAGCAGAGACCGGTAAACGAGTAAGTGGGCGATGGTAAGTGAACTCCACCGCTCATGTACACCTTCAATACTAGAGAAATCATAGGCACGTTACCGAGCTTACAGGGAAAGGATAATTGAGGGATCGGGAAAGGAAGGGGGATTTGGTACTACGGATATCTCACTTACCGTACGAAACGCAGCAGCAAGCCGTTACTTTACGTCGGCTTTCTGTGAGACAGTAGTAATGACCAGATCAAGTCAGCCCATTCATGCTGTAGACAAAACTGTCTACAGCTTGGCTCTACCACTCATATATACCATAGCAATCAACTATAGCAATATATTAATAAAGCCATAACATAAAATCACTAATAGTGTACAAGCATTTAAGATTGATAACCGCTAAGTTGACACTAGTTGGTTTTAAGCCTCAAGTTGGCGAGAGACCGGCAAAATCGCGTCGATCAATCAAAATTATATTACCAATAAATCTACGGAAACTCACGCTGTGTGAGCTGATATTTTTACAAGTCACGACGTATGGTCGTATCGGGCACCTGCTGGCGGAATTTGTGGATTTTTGACATCATATTTTTATTGTTCGAGCAGACAGCCGGAATTTACGTCGTGTCTTTAACACCTGCAACGTTTTTTATCCTGGAAAAGCGAGATGTCTACACTGCACCTGATAAATACAGTGCAGTTCCATGTCGAACATCGAAAGACTGCTCTCTCACCCGTTGCCAGAATTATGTGGGATGAAGTATTTGGATGTACACTAGCTGACTCGGTAACGCGACTCGTCTGTACCAGTCATTACTAATAAACTAAGATATAATAATTAAGGCAGTAACTTTTTGGATTGTATTTTCTGAGTAATGCACCAAATGGAAGATTTTAGTCTTCATGATGTAAAGGAACTGAAATCAGTTAAATGGACGATTAACGGTTTTTTAAATTGATTTTTTTTATACATGTATATTTTTGTTTGCATTTTCACTTGTTTTTTGTTAATTAGTTGTGTATCTTTGTGTTGAATAAATGTTACTTTCTTTTCTTTACATGACATCCTGCTTTTCACTAATATTATAAATTATTTTTATTAATCAATCACATCTTTACGGCTGAATCTATTTGTATTAAATTTAGCACGCCATGAGCGTCACCCTAATGTGGAGATAGAGTATTATCTTCCCGGAAAAATACGTTCACGCGGGCGAACAAAAGCTAGTACTAAATATTTAATATATTACTGACATTAATTATGTTATTATTTGAGTTGATATTGGATTATTATGAGCATAAAATATCTTCTATTTTCATAGTTACTTTGTATAAGATCTTAAGATAATAAAATAAAAATAATATACCAATTCCTAGATCTGCACAATGATTATGGCACCATATAATCACATTCTTTCATTATTCTTATTTTAGATTTTGATTACAATAAATACTAATCGGAAAACAAAATACTACACATTTTGTTACTACTATTCCATTGATAAATATCACATCCAAAAATCGTATCGCAAGGCATAAATAATCCGGAAAACTTTTGCCATACACTGATTGCTTCATAATAATTTATTGAGCGTAATCTGCGAGCCATCGAGCGCTGTGCATTACTCGTGCTAAACTCGATTATGGACTGTACATTTTTTATCTGTGTTTTAATTTGGTCAATCATATTTTTACGTGATGACTTTTAATTTGAGGTTGACGGTTTATTGATGGGAATTGCGGTGTTTTTTTAAATAAATTCATTTGTGTCAGAAAGTGGTTGCAGTATGATCTCCTTTTTAGGTCATACATAATAAAAACCTGCTCATTTTAACAATGAATAAATATTGAAATAAAACTAATTTAAACGGATTTTATCGCGGTTTTTTATTTTAATTATGGTCCCGATGTTTCGAAAGTCGAGTCCACCCCGTGACCACGAAGGCTGAAAAGCTTTCGAAACGTCGGGACCATAATTAAAATAAAAAACCGCGATAAAATCAGTTAATAGTTTTATTTCAATTAGTAACATTCGCGTAAACGTAAGAAATCATGATGAATAAATAAAAAAAAAATCAGCCGGACTGCCTCGGTGACGTAGTTGTATTGCGTACGACTGCTATACTGAGGTGTCGGGTTCGATCCCGGGTCGGGTTAAATAATATTGGGTTTGTTTTTAAAAAAAAAATCAAATCATATCATGAATGGCTCAGGATCGGTCCGGATTCTGGAATTGTTCCCAGTATGGCGATAGGCTCCCCTCCTATCACCTCATGGGACGGAAATACGCTCGGCGAAATGTACTGGTTACACCTCTGCCTACCCTTTCGGGGATTACAGGCGTGAGTGCGTATGTAATAAAATCAGTCCTGCATTATTTATGTTAAAAAAAATCTGCTGATTATAAGCATCTTTTATCGTCTGTATCACGGTGACTGTTCTGAAGTCAATGTCCTTCAAACCGAAACACAGGAGTGATTCTGTTGCTTGGCGGCAGAAATAGACAAAGTGGCCTTTCGCATACGAGGGACCTACCACCTTGC
The DNA here is from genome assembly GCA_949126905.1 of Amorpha juglandis. NCBI lineage: Eukaryota > Metazoa > Arthropoda > Insecta > Lepidoptera > Sphingidae > Amorpha > Amorpha juglandis. The sequence goes on along the minus strand of OX421374.1, from coordinate 16,283,123 downwards.
TAATTCAAAGTTCTGAGTGGTTTTAATTGCTTATCAGCAAGTGTGTCATTTGACATAAGGTAAACGACCTGCACCGCTCATCATTAAGCTATATAAAAAAACACACCTTCTCTATTCAACAGACGAATATTTTTCGCAAATCTTAACTAACATCTTAACCTAAAATCTAAAGGAGAATTATAAAAAAGATCCGACAACCATCTCAGCACGTTTCCGTGGAATATACTTAGCAGTGTTTTTAAAACAAGTAATAAAATGGCCGAGGAAATTCGTCGGTAAGTTTTCTTGGCGCATTTTCAGCCGTCAGTTGAGCCTCGCTTGGTTCCTTGCAAATTCACACTGACTACTTGAAAACTGATTTAATTCAGATAAACCCGCTGAAATATGGAATGCGATGATGTAGTATTTTGTTTGTAACGCCTGAGTTACGTTTGATAATAGAAGAGGCATTTATACAGGCTGGCATGATTCTGGTGACCTCCGATAAACCATTGTTCGCTGGGTTTTTGAACTGCACTGCGCTTACGGTGTAGAGAACCGTCACCGATTCGGTCGGAAAAAAAACTTGTGTGTGTAGTTGCAATTTGGCCCCATATAAATTTGGTCAAGATCTGATGATGGAGGACTGAGTAAAAAAATTAAACACCTCAATACCCAGTAATTTCACTGCCATCAATGTCCTTCAAACCGAAACTCAACAGTGCTTACACATTGTTGCTTGGCGGCAGAAATAGACAAAGCGGTGGCCAACTCAGACAGCCTCTCGCATACGAAGGACCTACCACCTACTTTCTTTAATACACTGCCCAAATAATATACGTTATATCTAATATAAACCGCAGACTCGCTCAAATAAAAATGTTAAATTTGCATAATTTCCAACACACACACAACCTTCGTAATTCCATTTATACTGTTTTATATTCAGTCAAAGTGGTCTTCACAGAGGCGGCCTAACGAGTGGATTAGAATTTTACATTGTAATGACCGTCGGCGTGTAAAAATATAGCTGGGATGTATGCTGTTTTAATTGCCGAGGGTTCCGTAGGGGTTTATTATGTTTACGTGAATATTACACATTGAAATAAAACTAATTTAAACGGATTTTTTCGCGGTTTTATATTCATTTTGATCCTCATGTTTCAAAAGATTTTCAGCCTTCGTGGTCACGGGGTGGACTCAAAATTAGGGGGGGTCAAAATTAATAAAAAGCCGCGATCAAATCCTTTTAATTTAGTTTATTTTTTTATGCTGATTGTAAATACAGATGCACCTCAAAATGTAGTCTGTGCGTTTCAAATGGTATTAAGTTTCAACGGTAAAGTAAAACATCCCCCAGAGGGGTGGACTTCAGACAGGCGGCCGGTCGTAAAAACTATAACCCAAATCTTTCTGTAACATAATATGTTGCGCCGACCCCATTGCGAGTGGGATAAGGCCCCATGGGAGAAAGGTGAAGTAATATATTATCAGGACATCTGCATAGTATAGTTCACCATGACTTTCAAAGGTATATGAAATCCCATCCTCAATAGATCCTCATGATGAACGAGCAGCCGAACTGGGAATCGAACCCGGGATTGCACTCGGTTTACATCCCATATTGAAACCATTAGATTGGTGACGTGGCGATTGTTGGTGTTCATAATAATATATTAATACAATAAAAAATATGTAAATAGCAACAGATTTAAAGCTACCTCCATGTGGAAAAGTAGGGTGAGGCTTTCAAATCTGCGTAAATATTTATGTGATACTAGATGACCCGGTGAACTTCGTATCACCTACATATATTTGTGTAAAATGTGGTCAAAACTTAATACAAATGTTTCATTTACATTAAATGCAATTAAGTAAGGTACTGCACCATTGCACGTGAGGTAGCCCGTCGCATATTTAATACTGTCCTGTCCCTGTCCTGTCCTGTCCTGTCCTGTCCCTGTCCCTATCCTGTCCTGTCCCTGTCCCTGTCCCTGTCCCTGTCCCTGTCCCTGCCGCTGTCGCTGTCGCTGTCGCTGTCGCTGTCGCTGTCGCTGCCGCTGCCGCGTCCCGTCCCCTGTCCCAGTCCCAGTCCCAGTCCCAGTCCCAGTCCCAGTCCCAGTCCCAGTCCCAGTCCCAGTCCCAGTCCCAGTCCCAGTCCCAGTCCCAGTCCCAGTCCCAGTCCCAGTCCCAGTCCCAGTCCCAGTCCCAGTCCCAGTCCCAGTCCCAGTCCCAGTCCCAGTCCCAGTCCCAGTCCCAGTCCCAGTCCCAGTCCCAGTCCCAGTCCCAGTCCCAGTCCCAGTCCCAGTCCCAGTCCCAGTCCCAGTCCCAGTCCCAGTCCCAGTCCCAGTCCCAGTCCCAGTCCCAGTCCCAGTCCCAGTCCCAGTCCCAGTCCCAGTCCCAGTCCCAGTCCCAGTCCCAGTCCCAGTCCCAGTCCCAGTCCCAGTCCCAGTCCCAGTCCCAGTCCCAGTCCCAGTCCCAGTCCCAGTCCCAGTCCCAGTCCCAGTCCCAGTCCCAGTCCCAGTCCCAGTCCCAGTCCCAGTCCCAGTCCCAGTCCCAGTCCCAGTCCCAGTCCCAGTCCCAGTCCCAGTCCCAGTCCCAGTCCCAGTCCCAGTCCCAGTCCCAGTCCCAGTCCCAGTCCCAGTCCCAGTCCCAGTCCCAGTCCCAGTCCCAGTCCCAGTCCCAGTCCCAGTCCCAGTCCCAGTCCCAGTCCCAGTCCCAGTCCCAGTCCCAGTCCCAGTCCCAGTCCCAGTCCCAGTCCCAGTCCCAGTCCCAGACCCAGACCCTGTCCCTGTCCCTGTCCCTGTCCCTGTCCCTGTCCCTGTCCCTGTCCCTGTCCCTGTCCCTGTCCCTGTCCCTGTCCCTGTCCCTGTCCCTGTCCCTGTCCCTGTCCCTGTCCCTGTCCCTGTCCCTGTCCCTGTCCCTGTCCCTGTCCCTGTCCCTGTCCCTGTCCCTGTCCCTGTCCCTGTCCCTGTCCCTGTCCCTGTCCCTGTCCCTGTCCCTGTCCCTGTCCCTGTCCCTGTCCCTGTCCCTGTCCCTGTCCCTGTCCCTGTCCCTGTCCCTGTCCCTGTCCCTGTCCCTGTCCCTGTCCCTGTCCCTGTCCCTGTCCCTGTCCCTGTCCCTGTCCCTGTCCCTGTCCCTGTCCCTGTCCCTGTCCCTGTCCCTGTCCCTGTCCCTGTCCCTGTCCCTGTCCCTGTCCTGCCCCTGTCCTGTCCCTGTCCCGTCCCTGTCCTGTCCCTGTCCTGGCTTGTCCCTGTCCTGTCTAGTATATATACCAACAAACCGGTTTATACCTGCGCTTATAGATGTTTCACATCAAAAAGACACCAAGTGTTTCATACCCAGGAACAGCAAAATCAACAACTACTAATAAATTAAAAATTAATAAAAAAAACATTGTCCAGCGGACAAAATTGTGAATCTAAACCATTCTCTTCAAGGGGATCCCTTGAACACACACAAAAAATTTCATCAAAATCGGTCCAGTCGTTTAAGAGTAGTTCAGGAACATACACACTCACAGAAGAATTATATATATAAAGATTTAGTCAGTATAGAGTAATTATTACGTTCATAAGTTGCTTCTAAAGACCTGTTTTGAAGTACGTGACACGGGCCGAGAGTCCAGTGATTGGGACAAGTCTCCTTTGCATCCATGTCTCATATGCATCAGGCATCAGGACTTAAAAACAAATTAGCTTTTTCATACATTTTCTACTGGGATAAACCACTAATAGCAATAAGCTATTTACCAAATCATAACTAGAGTAAAAAGCCTCACTTTTAAAAATCCATTTTACCTTTAAACATCTGAATGGAATGCTTAAGAAAGCCGGTTCTTTTAATTACGGGACTCTAAAAAAGTATTAATAGAAAACCGTGCCCTAAGTCTCCTTTGCTCTCTCCAGATGACTTTGAGGTAATTACCTTGCTTTTTGTGTTACGTACGTAGCAATACGAACACACACATGTACACATTGAATAACTTCATACGTGCTGTATCCAACGGTTATATGAAACCTTTTTTAAAATCTAGGTTAAAAAAGTTGCAAAATCCAATTTTTTTTTTGTTTATAATATGATAATATCATGAAACATAGCAAACACAATATGTAGTATCCTTTTTTATTACCTATTTCCTAATATATTGTGTTAAATTTATTTAAAATTCCATGTAGTGCAACTTAACCCTTTATAAAAAATACAATAACAGCATAACGAATGAAATGTGTTCAACCGTGGTATTTGAACGCATCCATAAAGACACCATCCAAAACATGTTAACTCAGAACAGGTCAAAATTAAAACAATAATTTCATTACCAAATTCAAATAATCTTACATGAATAATGTTTTATTTCTGATTTTTAAAAAATACGGAATTTAAACTGCATAAATCTAATGAATTTAGCAAAATAAAATCAATATCTCAATTGTGACTTCATGTGGGTTAAAATGTTAATGCGTAGTTGTATTCTAGTAGTATCATACATAAAATATTACAAATGATCAAAGAACTATTCATACTGCGGCTACTTGTAAATCTCTTCATTATCCAATGGTTATGAAACTCCATACATTGTGGCGGTGTGTCGCCATGGACGCGTGTGGCTTGTGTGTGGCCATCGCACTGTCACTCGTGTTAATTAAACGTTCGCTCGAACGATGTACCGGTAAATAGATGTGACATGGTAAATATTGGAGTTTTGTTACAATTTTTTTAATCAGTTGTTCTAGATCTTTCTATGATGTGAGGATCAACATGAATCATGTTTAATACGATGTGCTGATCTACTTGATGATATTACCTGGTGTCATAGGTTCAGGTGTTTTCTTAAGGTAAGTGATCACTGCTGCATATGGACACCCAAAGTTTCCAAAGAATTATCGGTGCATTGTAGGCCTTAAAATTTTTTTTTTTTTTTTTTTTTTTTTTTTTTTTTTTTTTTTTATCCTGGCTCGGCAAAGTGACTACGCTACACCTGATGGTAAGTGTAGCGTAATCCAAGAATATTGTCGACCAACGATAAACAATGTGTCCATCGTTGGTCGGCAAGATCATGCCGGCCTGCCAAAGGGCCAAGGGGGAGGGAAAGGAAAAAGGAATGGGAAAAGGGTGAGGATCAGGGGGCAAGCCCCCTGGGGAGAACCGGATATACACTGGCTGACCCTGGAACGCGACCCACGCAAGGTGGGCCACTATGGCAGGTTTTAGCACCAGTGTACGGTGGTCGCTATCCGGTCGGATACAAGTATCCTCCCACCAGCAGAGTTAGTTGTCTAAGTTTAGTGCAACATGGAATAATGAAAGAGCTTCAGTTGTATTTGTATTTTATTATGGCTGTCACTTTGACTGCGATTGTTTTGTTAGATATCAGCCAACAGAAGATAAATATGACTATGGTGTGAAATAAAATATCGCCTCAATGATCAAAATGACTTATAGTCGTTCCGGGAAATCGCTTTCGTTTTGACTATAGCATAATTATATTTACTGGAGCAAACTCACCAATAACTTGACAGCAACCTTAAAGACCGTTGAATGTAGACTTGGTAATTTCTATAAATATTCATTTCTCAATTGAACCAATTCTCGTGAACGCTGATGAAATAAAGCGACCGTCCGATTTGAATTTGTTACGTTTTGATTTTACTTTTTGTAGATATTTAATTTTGATAGAACGTTTTTCTGTATCCTTATAATCAAAGAATTTTTATTTTTCATGTCTTTAGTATTGCCTTTAAAGATAGAGTTTAGCCCAAAGATATAGCTGATGATATCGGTTTTCTGCAGTGGTAAGTGGCGGAGGGATGCCAAGAAAAAAATATGTTCTGGAAATCCTAGAGAAAATAGGATTGTTGAACTAGGAACTAAGGGAAGGAAAAGATCGCTTTTAGCGATAAGACCGCCGATTGTTACACATAATATTATGTTTGTATTTATGTATTTATTTTCTTTACTATTGTGATTCTTGCTAGTAGTGTGCAATAAAGAGTTATCAATCAATTATCTGATGTGCAACCTAGCAATATGTCTTCTAATCTTTTCTGAAGTTACAAGACACTTCAGAATTTTTATATAGAATTTCTAATGCGGAAATAGCACAACAAATTACAGTATTGCGCCTCACTGTTCTGTGCATTGTCATAGAATAGTTATATATATATATATATATATATATATATATATATATATATATATATATATATATATATATCAGATCTATGCATGCGTAAATTGTATCTAAGCCACATCTAGCATACAACGTCTATGTAATTTTGCAACATCCACCTATGTGTGTATACCAGCGCGTGTCCAATGCGTCCATACACAACAATGCGTGTGCGAGTGTGTTTGTGTGTGCAGTTTTTCCATAATTGGTTTTCGATTTAAAGGCACGGCTCGGTACGTAAATGGAAATGACATCGTTGCTTCTGTTCTGTAAATGATCGTTGTTATTATATTGTCTGTGGCGTTTAATACGCTTGGTGAAGATGCGAAGGGATTTGGAAGTGCAAAGATTTCTGTATTCAATTCAGAAGGTAGATTATATTGGTTGAGATATGGTTTAGGTTTAGTAAAAGGTTTTAGAAAGATTGAAGGATTTTAATGTCAATATTTGGGAATCAACGTCTCTGGATTAACATCTATACTTGAGTTGTAACTTGAGCTATCTTGTACATACATAAATACACGCCTGTATCCTCAAAGTGGTAGTCAGAGGTGTAACTAGTGTGTAGGTGTATCCACGGTCTACTGAACTTATTTTCATCCCATGATGTGATAGGTGATAGCTGGTTCCCACTTGTCGGGTGTCGGATCCGAATATTAATCGGACGTCGGCGCCTTTGTTCACACTTCGGTTAATAATCGGTTGTCGGCCGCGGCCGAAGCTAGTGCCAATTTTAAGCACTATACGCGAGGTAACGGACGATGGACGTCGACGAAGATCTTGTTGTTATGTATTATTATTTAAGGAGAAAACAAAGAAAGAGAGCGAAAGAAAGAAAATATTGGGTGCACCCAATCCTGAGGGAACGATTTAGTTTGGGAACATTCCAGAACTTAATAACAGAATTGAGGAGTGACGAAATTAAGTTTTTCAATTATTTTAGGATGTCAATATCTACATTCAACGATCTACTGGCTCAAATATTAGTGCACATAAACTACAAAACGGCCCCGACACCCGACAAAGTGTGAACAGCGCTATTCTTACTTAAAGGCGAGCGAGATCCGACACGATTTTTTTCCAGGCGTAGAGGGCTGGCAAAACACCCGACATTTACTGTCGGCGCCGACACAAAATCGGTTTCCGATAAGTGTGAATAGCTTCATATAAAATGCTGTGCTACTACAACCTCCGATTAATATTCGGATCCGACACCCGACAAGTGGGAACCAGCTCTTACGAGCCTTTGACCATATCAGGCACAAATTCCAATTATTTCGACGCTGTTATAACAAATTTAAACTAATTGGACAATCAGTTGGCTTTTATATATTACTACTGCTACTACTACTTTACTACTTCTCTACTGACTTCAGTGTCAGAATTTTTGATAGTTTAATATATTGACTTGGCTAAGCTATTGCTATTTGGCAACTACCAGACCCAGCGTACAGTAATAGTATAAAATATGGAATGTAATAAAAACATCAGGTTTAAGTAAAATGGAATATAAAATGTAAGTTGAGCAAAGTGGCTCCATTCAACTTACATCTTGGAGAAAAAATTTCGAATTTCTAAAGGTTTTTAGAAATCCCTATCATTTCATACGGAATTTCTAAAACTAAAAAGTTACACTAAAATTTGTAGCCATTCTTCTACCAATGTGAATAAAATACTATTAAAAGTTTTAATGACTTGGAGCATTCTTTCTGAGCTCTGTTCGAATTGGTATTAATTAAAAAAGAGAACTCGGATCATGCAGGGTTTTAAACTGAGCCTGATGGGCCGATACACACAGGGCTTGGTAATGAGTGATAAATTATGTTGGCATGATAGGTCTTTAATGTGATTAAGTGGTTATTTGAAGATCAAAGAGAATTTTGTAGTTAAAAGTCTATAACCTGAACGCAGTGATTTTTTATCTGATGAGTAGTATAAAATCCCTCATACTCCAGCACCAGATCTTCACCAAATTTATAACTAATCTCGAGGTAGACCCAAATATGGGCGACATTGGCTGGATATATCATGTAATATACATGACAAAACAGACATATTGTGAGCCTCCTTCTTTTAGAAGTCGATTGAAGACACCGTTATGAAATTGGTTGAAAATAAATATTAGCTCCAAATTACATATACAGTATAATATTCTTTTCTTTCCTTTTCTTTGGGGTCTCTTCTACTATTTTAGGATGTTCAACTATGACTATTCGTATGACACGTGTCAGTTTAAAAAATATATATTCAATATATAAACCAAATCTATTTTAGTTTCAATAAAACAGTAATATCATTTCTGTAAATCGAATGCTAAATATTACCTCAATTTGGTCATGTTAGAGAGTTGGACTAATTAAAATCAATCTATCTAAAATAATTTGGCTGCAAAATTCACACATTGTGGACCAATATTCCGCTTCGTAAAGTATTCTAATTGGCTTAACAGTTTTAATAATTATACTTTCATATTCAACAGTCATTTTATGTAATTTTGAATTACAGTTTTATCCGTGTCATAAAGGATTAATGTGTTATAAAATGAGTAGTATTGACTGCCTCGGTAGTGCGTTGCATTGCGTATAAGCGGCTCAACTGCTGTGCTGAGATCTCGGGTTCGATCTCAAGTGACGTTTTCTCTCACGAAAACGTTTTCTCTCACGAAATGCTCAATATCAGCCCGGCGCGGAGTCTGGAATTGTACCCGGTATGGCAATAGTTTGCCCCCATCACATCATAGGATAGAAATAGACTTGGTAAAATGCGGGTGTCCTGATTACACTTATGTCTATTAAGTGAGTCAGGCAACCATCGATGCGGTCAGTCTATGGATGGGTCACCGCTTAGTGGTATTTTAACTGTCTCCGTGCTTCGAAGGGCACGTAAAAGTCAGTCCCGGCTGTTCAATCAACTCAGATCAAATCAATTCGCAGGCCTTCCAAAGATTTAAATACTTTGAAACTATCTTGGCCAGGGACCATTCGATGAAAAACTTGCTCGTTTGCCAGCTATCCTAGAACCGAAGAAAATAAAATTTCGACACATTTTCCTACATAATTCATAGTCGTAGCAAAATATGAACTTCACCTTAACCATAGTTATTTTTTCAGTTACACTTGCCAAAATAATGCTTTGTGAAGCCAGGAAAGTTTATAAAGGAAAATGTTGCGTTTTTTATCGTCTACCTTCTAACTCTTGGCACGTGCGGACAATCAATTTTTTGAAACTGTAGTGAATCATAGCTTTAACTTCTGGACGTGTGATGATAAAGATGAACTCTTAATACTTATTTTGAAAGTTGTTTGTATTTTAAAGATGGGTTTTAAGCGTTTTTTTTTTGCGTAATTTTCGTATGATTGTCGGGCATATAAAATAACCTATAAAATTAGACATAATTAAGAAATACCCCATTGTGAGACTAGTAGGTCGGTCGCCTGATGGTAAGTATTTCCTGTCCATAATTAGTGATAAAGCCAAACAAAACGTTGACTTATAAAATATGTGGCTTTGGTAATTAGTAGGTCCCTTATTTGCGAGAGGCTGACTAGATTTGTACCACTGCTTTGTCTAACCAAAATTAACCAAAATCAAACAATTATTGACGTTGAGTCAATTATATTCAATTATAGTCAAGTATATTGAAGGCACAATGAAAACACAAAACAACTACTTTTTCCAGGTGTTCTTATGCCACTCGCAGTGGAGCCTAATATTTGCCTCGGTGCGGAATAGAACCCGCGGCCTTTTGACTTCACAGCCGGCTATTTGAACACTGCGTCACGGTGGCTGCTTCTATCACATCTGCAACTCGAAACGACTATAAATGGCCATTCACTATATTTTATTTACAGATAGATTTGCTTAAACACTATTGTTATAGTGTTTTGAATCAACTTCCCTAAAGAATATGTCAAAAAATTATTGCCTGTAAACAGAATAGTGTTCTATTCAGAGAATAAATCGTTGATCCCAAATGAAACGTATCAATCTGCTATATAATTAATTATATATAAGATTTTGTATTTCCTCAGATAATTTGGATTGAAAGACCGGACCAAAAACAGGCCCACTGAGTTTGTCTAGCTGGACCTTCAGGGCTGGGTCGCGCCGCGTTGAATCCAGTAGTAAAGGGAGCCCACTTGAGTTTGTTTCGCCGGGTCTTCTCAAGATGGTATCCGGTTCTCCCCAGGGGGCTTGCCCCCTGATCCTAACCCTTTTCCCCATCCCTTTTTCCTTCCCCTCCCCCTTGGCCCTTTGGCAGGCCGGCATGATCTTGGCGACCTACGATGGACACATTGTTTATCGTTGGTCGACACTATTTTTGGATTGCGCTACACTTACCATCAGGTGTAGCGTAGTCACTTTGCCGAGCCAGGATAAAAAAAAAAAAAAAAAAAAGATTGCTCGTTTTGGATCCTGTGGTAGTTTTAAAAAACGTGCCGTTTCGATAATGCAATATGGTCCATAGTAAACACATGGAAAAATAATAATAGATAAATACATAAATTTAGTGTAATTGCCGAGTGTATTTTGATGATGCTGATGATGTATACATATACATCAGTTGATACTGATTCCTATATATAAGTTTTTCTTACTTCTGTACTAAATTGCCATAAGCGCTATTTCAATTGCCTACATGATTAATAAACTATTTCATTTCAAACCCACGACCGCGCAAAATAACCAACATATTCACGACATAACGACACAAAATTATACGGTATCAACAAACCAGTAGCGTATCATCGAGATGCAACGATATCGCAGGCTAGACACGGGCTGGTGTCCGCGACGCACGACCGGTTTTACAATCGGCTCGATGCGCTACGTGACTGTGTGTAGCGCGGTGAACAGCGGATTCAATGTCTATTGTAATAGTTGATGGTACGTGGGTGGGATCTTGGAAAGGGTTTGTGTTGGATCTGTTTTAGTGGTGAACAAATAATAATGATCGTGTTTGTCTTGACTGAGTTGTTTTCTCGGCATATGGCACGTGGTGGACCCACATTATAGATATGGAGAGAGAGCGCGAGAAAGTGAGCCCGGGAAAGTGAGAGAGAGTGCCCTAATCATCCCGCCTCTTTCCAATACATGCTTTTTTATATCATAGACCGGCTAGCGAGCAAATGGGTCATGCTCGACAAATGGGTGGAGCAAATGGGTGCTGATAAGTGATCTCCACCGCTCATGTAAACCCACAATAACAGAGGGACCATAGACGCGTTGCTGACCTTAAAGGAAAAAGATAATTAAGGGTTTGGTAGGGGATTTGGGCCTCCGGATATCTCACTCACCATACGAAACGCAGCAGCAAGCCGCTACGTTACGTCGGTTTTCCGTGAGACAGTGGTAACGACCCGGTCGAGCCGGCCCATACGTGCTGTAGAAAAAACTATCTACAGCGTGGCTCTACAACTCAAAAAAGGTTTTTCTTAAGGTTGAAAATAAATCCATTCCATTATTCTCCTGGAACTGTGGGGGTATAACAGCGGTAGAGTTCACTTATGACCCAGTTGCTCATTGGCTGGCCCATGTAATAAAAAGCAATGTAATTATTTATTTATAACTTTATTGTTTGTGTGATACAAAAGGTATGGAAAATACACAACAGACAATTTAAGATCACAAATAAAAGTACAATTGGCGGCCTTAACGCTAAGGGCAATTTCTTCTAGGCAACCTTTAATATAATATAATGATTTCGCTAGTAATATTTTCATTTTAAAATGTGACTATAATGTGGCAACTTTCGTAGCGTAGTGGGCGAGTAGCCTGCTGTGAGGCGAAAGGTCATACGGGATCGATTCCTGCACTGAGACAAATGTATACGTAAATATTTTTTCAGGTCTGGGCGTGTTTGGTAAATCTTTCTGTAACATATTATGTTAAAAATCATATTGCGCTGACCCCACTGCGAGTGCAAGGGCATAAAAGGAAGAAAGAGTAAGCGAACGAGCATGCGGCTCTCCTGATTGTAGGGCATGCCTTAACCGCTTCCTATCGTAAAGTTTCATACCTTAAGCGAGATTAGAACTCAAAGCCTCGCAGTTTACGACCGACATATAAATCAATAAGACCATCACTTTTCATAGTTCAACGTTAGGGTTTCTTGCCCTTTCTTCTCTAGCGAAACAGCCTCTGGAACTAGCGGTAGAGTTACAAAATCTAAATAATGTATTGTAATATTTTATAGATTCAACAAAAATGTTGTATTTGAATTTGAACATAACTCTTTGATAGTGGTCGACAGTTTTGTGAGTGAGATATCCGGAGGCCCAAATTCTCCTCAATCTAATTCCTTAATTATCCCTTCCCTTTAAGGTCGGCAATGTGCCTATGATTCTTCTAGTACTGTGGGTGTACATGGGCGGTGGAGATCACTTACCATTAGGTGACCCACTTGCTCTTTCGCCATACAAAAAAAATCTCCAACCGCCTTTTCACAATATGTGTCTCAAAGCCAGTTTGGTGCATAAATGAGTGTTCATCCAATAATTGAGTTTGTCTGTCCAATTTCTCGGCCTGCACTAACGGTGTAGCTGCGAGCGGCATCTTACAGGGGATCGTTTTAAACGTAGGCCTTCGAGTTGGCGGCTTGAAGAGGTTATGAAAGGATATATAATACAGGTATACAAAGTACATGATACAAGGTGGTAGGTCTCTCGTATGCGAGAGGCCGTCCACCTTGTATCAAGTACCAAGTAAACCAGTGAAATTACTGGGCATTGTGAGACTTAACATCTTATGTCTCGGAGTGACGAGCGCAGTTCAGTGCCATGCAGTGCTTCGTAATTCAAAGTTCTGTGTGGTGTTGCTTCTATATATGGGCAGGCGTGGCGCTTACCATCAGGCGAGCGCCTTGCTTGTCTCGTCATTCAATCAAATAAAAAAAATACAAATGGTAGAGCTTTGCTGTGGATACTTTTGTAAACTTGCTGTTGCGTTTTATACGGTGAGAGTACCGGAGCTGAGGGATAATTATTGATTTTGTTTTGTTGGTACTCTGAGGAAATTTTTATTTCAATATAATGTTATTACAACAATACAAAAATAATTACATAACAATTCTCCAATATAATTTATAGAGAAAACATTCCCGCTGTTTTTCAAGCTCCACCGTACATTACAAAGAAAAAACTCCCCGGTTCGGGCCGCAAGTTGATTTTGTTTATTCTTTAAAGATGCGAAAAATAAGAACTGAAGATCCACCGCCCCCGGGGTAATCTTCGTAATGAGCTGTACCTTATGCTGATGTAAAGTTTGCTACTCCGTTGATTAACTTAAACAAAACCTTTGTCTACCTAAGAGATCAGTGTTGTGAAAGTGGTTTAATAAATGTGCTGTGTAATATTTTTTTAGGAAGATGAGTACAGTATTTATAATATTAATAGGTATAATTCTAACTCTTTCTTTATCCTGGCTCGGCAAAGTGACTACGCTACACCTGATGGTAAGTGTAGCGCAATCCAAGAATAGTGTCGACCAACGATAAACAATGTGTTCATCGTAGCTCGGCAAGATCATGCCGGCCTGCTAAAGGTCCAAGGGGGAGGGGAAGGAAAAAGGGATGGGAAAAGGGTTAGGATCAGGGGGCAAGCCTCCTGGGGAGAACCGGACATACACTGGCTGACCCTGGAACGCGACCCACACAAGGTGTGCCACTATGGCAGGTTTTAGCACCAGTGTACGGTGGTCGCTATCCGGTCGGATACAAGTATCCTCCCACCAGCAATATATGTGCGAAAGTGAGTTTCTTTTTATATTTGTGGCCTTGTCACGCCTTTATTGCTGAACCGATTTTGATGAATTTTAATACAGAGATAGGTAGAGATGTCACTAAACTGATTTGTCAATTGAAATCAATTAAGTTTTTTTTGTACTCGGTAAATGAGTACAAATCAGTTTTCTATATTCAGTGAATATAAAGCACTAACTGACTGTGAGTGGAAATAATTAAATTCTAAGATTTGACTCAATGAAAATGTTTTTTTATCCTGGCACGGTAAAGTTACTGCACTACACTTGATGGTAAGCGCAGTGCAATCCAATGAAACCAGTGACCACCAACAAAAAACGAGTTTATCAGTTGTTACCAGAATCATGCCGGCCTATATAAATGCTTTTTCACACTCTGAAGAGGGAGGAAGCAAATGGAGGGGCCTGCGACAGGACATGCGGATGACCGATGCAGACACAGGGATACAAGGATGTGCCCAATATTTTTACTGGCTTCAATGTCCTTCAAACTGAAACACAACAGTGCTTACACACTGTGGCTTGGCGGCAGAAATAGACAAAGCGGTGGTACCAATCCAGAAGGCGTCTCGCATACGAGGGATCTACCACCTAAGTATGTGTGGCTTCTTAATATAGAGCTAGCACAAATCTAAATCAGTGATCGCATCTCACACACACAGCTAAATTAAAATGTCTGCCTATATATACACGTGTATAATCTTAACCTACATTCGAGGGAACCCATGTGTAATCGGTAGTATGTAATAAAAAGAGAATAAAAGCCCGTTTCGTAATCAGAGCGGGAACAAACGGGTGCCTTTTTATTTTATACTAGTTACCGGACTTGGGCTCGGTTGGGTTTAGCTTTGTCATAGTTTTTTTATCGTTGAATAAAGAGTACGTATCTCAAATGATGGTAACTACAGATTTCCATATCCGTCCGGATGGCGACCACCGTACACATGGTGTTAAAACCTGCCTTTGTGACCCACACACCTTGTCTGGATCGCGTTCCAGGATCAGCCAGTGTATATCCTGTTCTCTTGAGGGGCTTGCGACATGACTTGATAGTTGGTTGGGGCCAGTATAGGGGTACACCCCTGTATCCCTGTACCTGCATCGGTCATCCGCCTGTCCTATCGCAGGGCTCTCGATTTGCTACTTTCTTCTCTGAAGAGGGGAGAAGCACTTATACAGGCCGGCATGATTCTGGTGACCACCGATAAACTCATTATTTGTCGGTGGTTGCTAGTTTTTGAACTGCACTATGCTCACCATAATGTTGTAATACAGTCACTTTGTCGTGCTAGGATAAAAAAAAACACCACCAATCTATTATATCCTACATCAAATGATTGGTGGCCAACCTAGTATTAAGGTTTTAAAGCCGCCCAAAGGCCTCCGACTTGGCATGAGTTGATAACAGCTGGGACTGGCTTGATGGTTGGTTAGGGTGTGTATATGGTTACATCCTTGTATTATTGTACCTGCATCGGTCATCGGTCATTCGCCTGTCGCATCCCCCTTTGCAGCCCCCAACACATGACTCATTTGCCCGTTTCATAAAAAAGGCCGTAATCATCTGAAAGCCCCTAATCATCTGTTTCACGTTTCTAACTGAACTGAGCTCTGTTATTGTGAAAATGTAGCGGTATCGAGGTAAACAGCGAAGTCGCCTATACAGATGATCGTATGCGCTGACCGTTGACCTAGTATTTCAGTGGCCAATTATGTTGCAGACAATGGGGTTACTGCCATGGACTTCCTGTGTTAACATGTATAGTTAATGGGAATTCTAACTGCTTTATTATAGTTATATACATGTGTTAAAAAGTATGTTGCGTCGACCCCACTGTCAGTGGGACAAGGGCAGGTGGAAAAAGAAGAAAATGGTGTCTTTGAGGTCATTGTATTTTTTGTAAAAAGAAAATATTTTATTATTTTACAGTATAAAAATAATCAAAGTTGGTGCAAAAATAATGATGTTTAAGTCTTTCAGCTACGATTTCAGAATGAACCCTTTAGAAGTGGAATAATAGTGGAATCCAAATTTTGTGGAGTAACAGATATATTTATGCAGAGTACTTGAGAATCTTTTTATTTTTGCGTCACTTAAAAATAAAAGAATACAATTAAGTCAAACCACTGATTGTAAATAGAAACAAAAACACCATTGTATGTTAATTAGAACTTGTGAGATTTAATGTCTCGTATATGGAACGGAGATGACGTTTTTTCAAAGCCCCGTACATTTAATAGAGAGAGATGTATATATAATGTAGAGATGGCGCACAAAGGGGCATGTTGCCCGTCAGCGAGTTTCCGAGCGCGTCGTACACACGGACAGACAGACAGACGGATATAATCCACGATTTATTGTTCTATGTTCTTCTTGTTATCAAGTGGTTCTAGCTTTAGCTACAGCAACAATCTTTAGATTGTCTTTAATGATGGATATAAGCTTTTGGTTGTTTTTTTTTGTTATCCGAGCCGCAAAGTAACTGAATTACACTTGATGGTAAGCGTAGAGCTGTCTAAAAAAACCACCGACAAACAATGAGGTGGTCACCAGAATCATGCCAATGTGTATAAATGCTTCTTCACACTGCTGAGAGGGAAGTAGCAATTCGAGGGGCCTGACACAGGGCAGGGAGATGGCTGATGCAGGCACAGCGATACAAGGATGTACGCCTATACCCGCCCCAATAAACCATCAAGTCATGTCACACGCCCCTCTGGAGAACCGGCCAAACACTG
This sequence comes from Amorpha juglandis, assembly GCA_949126905.1. Lineage (NCBI taxonomy): Eukaryota > Metazoa > Arthropoda > Insecta > Lepidoptera > Sphingidae > Amorpha > Amorpha juglandis. Next base: position 16,266,475 of record OX421374.1, on the reverse strand, counting down.
GCTGATCTCGGAACGCCATCCACACAGGGCGTGTGGATCACTATAGCAGTTTTTAACACTATGTATACTGTGGCCGCGTTCCAGGATCAGCCAGTACATATCCATATCCAGTTCTCCCGAGGGGCTTGCGTCAGAACTTGATGGTTGGCTGAGCCAATTATAGGGTACATCCTTGATAAACTCATTGTTTATCGGTGGTTGTTGGTTTTGTTTGACTGCACTACGCTTACCATCAGGTGTAGTGCAGTCACTTTGCCGTGCTAGCATAAAAAAGCATATTCCAGGGTTGCTGTCCTGTATGTCTGTGTGTATTACGATACAAGACTTGTACCGCCGGCGGCGTCACGCGCTGCACTAAAGCCAGTATAATAATGTGGACATTGGACTCATAAGTCGTTGTCATACATCATCCGGTAGTCGATTCGATTCCACGTTAGATATACCGATTGTTAGTTTAATCCCTGAAGGGAATAAAATGTTTTTAATCTTAGAATTGGAATCCTGGTTTAATTAGCCGCGTATTTAATGCTAATGTTAAAAAAGGATACCAAAAAGCGTCGGCTTGACGTATTAGAGGGAGACATGAGAGCCAATGGTTGAGACCATTGGAGACCATTCAAGAGGATGCTCAAGATCGGGCAAAGTTGAAGCGTTTAAGTAAGAAGGCGGACCTTGGCACTAAGCCGGGATAACGCCAGGCAGGAAGAAAGAAAAAGTTAACAAGCAGCAATATTTGCGCATTTTTTTATAGCATAGGCCGGCAAACGAGCAAGTGGGTCTCCAGATGGTAAGTGATCTCCACCGCCCATGTATGCCCACCACCAGAAGAATCATGGGCGCGTTGCCGACCTTAAAGGAAAGGGATAATTTGGGATTGGGAAGGGGAGGGGATTTGGGCTTCCGGATATCTCACTCACCGTACGAAACGCAGCAGCAAGCCGCTCCTTTACATCGGTTTTCTGTGAGACAGTGGTAACGACCCGTTTGAGCCAGCCCATTCATGGTGCAGACAAAACTGTCTACAGCGTGGCTCTACCACTCAGGAATTTCTCGTTTTTAAGCTAAATATACACAACTATAATTCTAACATAAAAGTTATCGGCACAATCTTCGTTTATTTTGAGAATACGAGCATTAACGTAGTAATTTACTAACAAATTGTTCTGTTTCAGGTACAAAGAAAACATTTCAAATGACAGAATCACTGTTAAGGTGAGTTCAATCTTATCTATATTATATACAACTTATTACAGATTTTTTTTTATCAAATTTAAGCAACGTATAGTATAATGATTTTTTACGTTTACGCGCATATTACTCATTGAAATAACGTAATAATTCGTGACCACGAAGGCTGAAAAGTCTTCGAAACGTTGGGATCAAAAATAATAAAAAACCGCGATACCGGTTACCGGACAGACAGATAGACAGAACGTTCTGGGTTCCTATGGTACCTTTTCGGTACGGAACTCTAAAAGGAATGTTTGTTTGTTTGTCCTGCAGTAAAATGTATCTGTACTGATATATAAAAATAATCATACAAATTTATTTTTTACTAGCTTTTCCTCGCGACTCCGCCCGCGTGATCTGCCGTTCCGGGATAAAAAGTAGCTTATGTTACTCACTGATAATGTAGCTTTCTAACCGCAAAAGAATTTTTGAAATCGGTCCAGTAGTTTTTAGGTTTCTTTGTTACATACAAAAATACAAATCTTTCCTCTTTATAATAATAGATTGAATAATGTAATAATGTTTAGATAATGTTAGTTTAGATGACAACTCCAAACTAAACTTCTATTTATTGTGTATTATATACTTAAAAGAAAGAGATAAATTAAAAGAGATAATAATAATTAGAAAAGCAATATCGTTGACATCATGTCATAAATTACCACGTAAAATTTCCTAATCTACAGTTAATATTTAATCATAAAAGTTTAACATAAATTTAGCCGTCCACAAAGCATCAGTCACAAGACACTGATGATCATTAAAGTTAAAACTGACGTCAGTCCGAGACGATCTTTACTGCGGTGCCGTAAACTCGTTTATGTCCCTGGGATGGATGCTTTACTTCTATTTCACGACTCTCATTGTTTTTTAGGCACGGCAGTGTGATTTCGGTAGCGCCCTTACCTTTTGTTTAAATCAGATTGACGGTGTATAAGATGCCTTATTTTGTTTACCCAATTACTTTGTTACAACCTTTTATTTAACATCACCTGTTAGTTTATGTTGGTCAAATGTATCGTTGCACGGCGAAGTGACTTCACTGGATCTGATGTAAAGTACAGTGCAGTCTAAATATAATTTCGACCGTTAAGAGACATTACGTCTCTCGACGGTTGGCAGAATTATGCCCGCCTGGAGTTTTTTTGTCACCTTTTAACAAGTACCACACAACTGATTGATATTCATATTGATTGCATACAATTGTGAGTGTTTATTTGCTGGTGACAATACCCGAATATTGAGTAGTAACTAGTAATTTATAATAATACTAGCTGTCCCTCGCGGCTCCACCCGCGTGATCTGCTTTTTCCGGGATAAAAGTAGTCTAAATGAAAAATGATTAAATTACTAAAATGGCTATTAAAAAATAGGGGTTGGTGATAAAAGGGTATTTTTTAATGCTGTATCATAAAAAAATAAAATTTAACTAAAAATAAAATATAAAAAAATTAGGGGTGGACTACCCTTAACATTTAGGGGGATGAAAAATAGATGTTGTCCGATTCTCAGACATACCCAATATGCACACAAAATTTCATGAGAATCGGTCAAGCCGTTTCGGAGGAGTTTAACTACAAACACCGCGACACGAGAATTTTATATATTAGATATTACATAATACTCATACGCATTATGCTCAGTAATTTCAGTGGCTTCAATATCCTTCTTACACACTTCTTACACTTTTTGCTTAGTGGTAGAAATAGACAGCCTCTCGCATACGAGGAATCTACCACCTTGGAATTAGTTACTCAGCAGTACTTTTTTAATAGCTGTCTTATGGTATGTACGTTAATTGATGGTTAAATCTTACTGAAACATTGTGAAATAAGCTCTTAATATCGTCGAGCTGTATATTAAAGTAGTATTTTATGTCAGGTTCTAGTGCAATTAGTAGGCGCCATTTCGGGCATTACTCAATGTCATACGAGCTAGGTTTTTACGAGCGGCGCCGGCGATAAGAATTGTTAATTTTATAGTGGTTCGGTCCCGTCGCATCAGATTCAATGTCTTCAAGCAACCAAGTATATTGAACCGGTACTGCAATGAAAAGGTCTTGGATTGTAGGTCTAAACATAGTTTCTGAAATTATCCGTCGTCCTTTAAAGTTTTGATGACTATTTGACTTACGAAGCTTATAACGCTATTAACAATTGTAGATATATGTACCCTATCAAATAAAAATAATGGCTTTTTTTTCTCCGAACACGGCAAAGTGACTCCACTACATCTGATGGTAAGCGTAATGCAGTCCAATAAACCAGCAACCACCGACAAACAATGAGTTTATCGGTGGACACCAGAGTCATGCCGGGCAGTATAAATGCTTCTTCCCTCTTCGGAGACAAAAGAAGCAAATCTAGGGCCTGCGGCAGGACAGGTGGATAACCGATACAGGCACAGGGATACAAGGATGTACCCCTATACCTGCCCCAACCAACCATCAAGTCATGTTGCAAGCCCCTCGGGAGAGCCGGAATACACTGGCTGATCCTGGAACGCTAACCACACAAGGCGTGTGGAGCACTATGGCAGGTTTTAACACCATGTGTACGGTGGTCGCTATCCGGGCGGGTATGAACATCCACCAGCGACATTTTACTATAAATAGATAAATAGGTATTCTACAATTATTACATACAATGTTTCTAGTTTATATTTTTGTATATTATTTATATATGATCATTCAGCCTTAAACAATGCATAGTCATAAACTAGTAAACTGATTCGGCACGTGCTGGAACCCACCTGGTATCGCACACACGTGAAAATTTAACAATTCCCATATACATGGAATCGTACTCGCCGCGGGCGTAGCGCTCCGTCTCCGATACCGCAGCTTTTTGCAAAAAACTCGCTTCGATTTCCCGTTCGGGGACGTTGCAATTAAATTCTATTCTGTTTTTTATTAGTACGTGAGAAAATAATGTTATATTTTAACCGTGATATATTTGAAAAGGTTTTGTGTTGAGGAAATCGTTTCAGTATGAATGGTAGGTATTCATTTTTGGATTTATTATACTTATATTTGGGGATATAAGACCCAAGGTCTAACCCCCTCATCCAGTAGTAGGAAGTGTATAGTGCAGGGCTAGTATTATTACGAGAAAAGGTTACAGAGGTGCATACAATTAAAAATTAGAATTTCTTTTTAAAAACCATTCTTGTATACGTGAGATATGTTGTATACTTTCTTATTGTGTTAATTATTCCGCCGTCTCCTACATATAAGTATTGAATTAAACAGGATAGATCACTAAGGCTGGATTGCACCATAATAGCAGTTATATTTAAGGTTTATGTGAAATTTAAACATAAAACAGATTTTCAAAACAGTAACGCTGATTTTAACATTGATTGCGGAATGTGTTGCACAACCGTACTCCGATATAACTAGATTCCTCGATTCATTCTAGAAGCAGGGACATGATATTATTTTGGAGCACAGACGTTTTAGGAGATTTATCGGTTTGGAGGTTATAATTGAACCATCTGACAGCTATTTATCTTAGTATAACAAGCTATACTAAAAAATAGCTTTAACTAACGAACCTTGGGCAGGTACAACTCATGTTTTGCTTATCCGATACTTTAACACGTTTGTCATTACTAAACTAAGTCGGTGCAACCCAGCTTAAGTATCGCAAAGCGAAATTCAACAATTCCCACATCAAAAGGCCATGCATTAGTTCAACAATAATAAATAAACAAAGGGCACTAAGCGAGCGAATCAACAACTCGCAGCAAGTTTCTCGCCACGCTCGCCCCTGCACCCCCTATTAATATCGTTCGATATCCCGACCTAGGATTGTTAGAACGAATGTTTTGATAAAACTGCTGGTTATTTTATATGTGAATAAGTGTTGACAAAGTGACTACGCTACACCTGATGGTAATTGTAGCGCAATCCAAGAATAGTGTCGACCAACGACAAACAATGTGTCTATCGTAGGTCGGCAAGATCATGCCGGCCTGCCTAACTGCTTCTTCACAATGTTGGTTAAATGTAAAAAATCCGCTTTCAAGAAACGTCTGAATGTTGGTGAAATGGTTTTTAGGTAGGATATTCGTATGCGAGACATAATCTGGATTATAACTACTGCTTTGTATTATTTATCTAAGCAACAATGTATAAGCGCTGTTGTTTTTCGGTATCAAGATTATTGAAGTCCGTGAAATTACGGGCTGTTATGATCTTGTGTCGTGGTAACAAGCACAGTCCATGCAGTGCTTAGGAATCTGTTTTGTGGATTGTTTTTTCTGTGTCTGAACTAGCGCTGTGTTTATCATCAGGTATACGACCTTCTGGTTCAGGTACACGACTAAATATATAAATATTTTGTTAAATATATAGATTTTTGGACTACAATTTAAAAGGAAATCGTAAGTAACTTTATTAACAAAATAATACAGGGTTAATTTTAAAACACCAGCAACCTCGCAGGACCAGATAGCTGACCCCATACGGAACAACTTTTGTTCTACGAGTTTGTATATAACTCAATATATTTAAAAAAAAATGATTTTACAAGTTTTTGTTGTGTCGTATTTTTCTTCCTAGCGTTCGGCGTGCGCGCGCGACTCAAAGAAGCCGCTCAGCTGGCTCGGGCGATGACCTTCAACGCTAGCCCCGTTCCCCACGCTTCGCGTGTTTGCTTACGTAATCTGCGATGCGTGTAGGTAACTTTCAAGACGGAAATTAAATGAATACTTATTTTTGTATGAAAATAAAATCTAACAAATTATCAAAAGTCGTAGAACAAAAGTAGTAGCTTATAACCTTAGGTATCTACCCCTGCGAGGTTGCTGGTGTTTTAAAAATAACCCTGTATAATAATACAAGTATAATATAATAGTAATGTGATCGTGTAGATCAGTCTTTCTCAAAGTCACCCATTTTAAATCTATACCAACGGCCCGTTGTGTGCGCGGAGGCTTTTAGGAGGCGGTAAAGGGTCTTAAGATGCAAGTTAAACTCAGAAAAATAATAGTTTAATAAACTTAAAAAACGCGCGTTTATTGAAAATCCAAAAAAAAAATTGTAACAAATTTGAAGAAAAAATTTATTTTATTGTGAATAAAAGCGTGGGGAGCACCCCCACGCTTTTTTGCTTTAAAATATTATCTAAATGATAATCCTTCTACTCATATCTGTCAATCAAATATTCATAACTATTAACAGCATGTACCCCACGCTTTTTTGTATATTTTTTTAAATTTTGAATTGTCATTGGTCCTTGATAAGTATGCCAAATTTGTATTTAATCCGACGTTTTGAAGGAGGTCAAAATGATGTTCAAAGTTTTCGTTACATACTAACATACGTCTGAAGCTAATAAAAGCGTGTTAAAAAGATGACCCATATGACAAACTTAGTATATTCAAAATAAAGTAATTTCGGGGGGCTCAGATACAACCAATTCAGCTTTACCACCACGTTGTTAAAAAAAAAGGTTAAAAATATTGCATACAACTCGTTCTTACTCCCCGGTTGCGGGCATGATACAAAGCAATTGACACTCGATACAAAACTATCTCCGGCCCGTACCGGCAAAAATTTATGAGTTTTGTTTTCTCCGTGCAGTTTCCGTGTTACTTATTACACTGTACCGTTAAACATTTATATATAACTTATGTGTTTTGAAATTTATTATATTGTTTGATTGTTTACAACTCTAGCAATTTTTATATCGATTCCTTTTATTGCTGGATTATGTCCAATGCGATGAGCTACGTTGCCTGTATGATAGAATCTAGTAGAATATGTTTTTTTAAATGGCCGGCAAACGAGCGAGTAAGTCTCCTGGTGGTAAGTGATCTCCACCGCCCATGTACGTCCATAATACCAGAAGAATCGTGAGCGCGTTGCCGACCTTAATGGAAAGGGAATACGATAGATGTAAACCATCAGGTGACCCACTTGCTCATTGGCGGTCTTTGCTATAAAATAAACTGTTGGGGATGGAGTAAAACTGGCAATATGGCGTAACAGTAGCCGCAACCGAGAGGCGTGTGTAGGCGTGTGTAAGCGCATGCGGCACGGTGCAGACTGGCGATCGTGCGGGCGGACACCCCTTGTCCCTCGTCCCGCGACCCCTCGTTCGCATGGTGCGCCGACACCCGTCTCCCGGTGTACGGTACATTCCGTTTAATATCAAATTTTTATCAAAGTTTAACACAAAATTACAAATCAAATAATTAAATGAATTATATCACTAACACACCCCACCCCAGTGCGTCAGCACTCATTACCCATGGGAATAAGAGCAACGCGCGTCGCTGAACGTCGCAGTAGACCCGATTTCGTTAGAACCTCCACGACTCTGACTCTTCCGTCATTTCCGGGCATCACTCTCTGTATACGGCCTCGTGGCCATATGCCCCGTGGAGAATCAGGGTCCACTATCAGTACAAGGTCACCCACTTGCAAGGGCCTTGATTCCATGTGCCATTTTGTTCTGGGGCGCATGTCTGGCAGTACCTCCCTTACCCAACGCTTCCAAAATAAATCAGCCAATCTTTGAGATAAGCGCCATTGCTTACGCAAGTATATATCCGATTCATCAAAGACACCGATACAAGGTAGATTGGAAGAAGAATTAAGAAGAAAATGATTCGGAGTTAGTGACTCATCGCTGCCTGGTTCAACACTTACGTGCGTCAAAGGTCGACTGTTAATAATTTGTTCTACCTCTGCCATCAAGGTACTCAGGACTTCATCTCGTGGCGCTCGTTCCTTCAGTACGATTTTTAGGGTCTGTTTAACACTTCTAATGAGTCTTTCCCACGCCCCACCCCAGTGGGGGCTCGCTGGAGGGGAAAATGTCCATGTCGTACCGTAGTTTGAAGCTTCCCTTTTCAGTGCGCCTTCATCTAACTCCAAGACAGATTTCTTCAACTCATTGTCAGCACCCCTCAGGTTAGTGCCATTATCTGAGTACAAGTACTGGGGCCAGCCTCGCCGAGCAGCCATGCGACGCAGTGCCATAATAAATGCGTCTGTGGTAAGTTTCGTCACAATTTCTATGTGTATTGCTCTCACTGTCATGCATGTGAACAAAACTCCATACCGCTTTTCCCTACGTCGTCCAACTGTTACCTCCATGGGTCCGAACAAATCTGCTCCACAAAAGGTAAATGGCCGCTGATGGTGTGCCATTCTGGCCACAGGCAAATCACCCATTCTGGGTGGTTGGGGTTTTGCTTTTTTAATTTTGCAAATCATACATGTTGATGTTATGTGTTTTATTACAGGTCTCATTCGAATAATCCAATATTTTTGTTTCAGATTATTTACTACAGTCTCCCGGTTACCATGGGCAGCTTTCACATGGTAGTATCTTACTAATAGCTTGGCTATGTAATTACGTCCGTCCAACACAACAGGATGTTTTGTTTCAGGTGATATTCCAGGTGCAGCATCGATGCGGCCGCCGACACGAAGAACTCCATGCTCGTCGACAAAAGGTGATAAGGTAAGCAACTTACTTGTACGTTCCAATGTTTTTTTATTTTTCAGGTGCTTCAGGTCGTCAGCGAATGATTGACTCTGCGAGTAAACGATCAATAGGCGCTCTGCCCTTCTCATCATGTCGCCATTGACTTCACCGGTAAGTTTCTTACACTTATCTATAAACGATAATACCATACAAGTTGTTTTCAATAAGCGTAACCACGAAGAAAACTTTTCAGGATTCGGTACAGGAGGTGAGACGTCTTCGCACAGGAGAGAGACACGTTCCAATACATCGCCACAGACTTCATTAGGTATGTCCATGGGCCAGAAATCTTTATCTTTATATAAGAACTCAGGGCCAAACAACCATTCATTATGTAGGACACTTAACTCACAGGTGTCCCTGGTGGCAAGGTCAGCGACATTCTTCTTAGTAGGTACGTAATGCCATTCCTTAATTAATGATAGCTCATCAATTTGTCCCAATCTGTGAGCCACGTAGGGTTTGTAGTCGCGCGCGTGGTTTCTTATCCAGTGTAGCACTGTTGCGGAGTCGCACCAGAAATGTTTTTGCGTAGGTGACATTTTATGTTCCTTTATAATAGTGTCCGCCAGTCTCGCTGCTAGAAGAGCGGCTTGAAGTTCAAGACGAGGTACAGACATTTGTTTAACCGGCGCCACTCTGCATTTACTCGAAATGAATGCTATTTGTATTTTTCCATTGTTATTAATCCAACGCCAGTATGCTACCGCGCACATCGCTTGCGTAGACGCATCGCAAAATATGTGTAGCTGTAGCTCGTTATAACTAGTCGTCGTAGCCGATGCGCCCGCGCCGGTCAATCCAGTGGCGGGGATTCGTAGCGTCGTAGGCTCGCCAATATTCGGTGCATCGCGTACATTTGCTAATCCTAATGCTATCTCGCTCGCTCGGACGCTCGCATGGTAACAGCGAGGTAATCTAACGTTATGTAAACATTTTAATAATTTTATCCAGTTAAACCATTTTGCACAAAATATATCTGGGATCTCGTCGTCCCAGTTTATATTTGTCTTCCACATTTGTTGCAGTAAAATTTTGGCTTTTATGGTAAAAGGAGACAGAAACCCATATACATCGAAAATTGACATAATCAATTGTAACATTTCTCTTTTTGTAGGACGTTTCAGACCATTAATAATGTTTTCAGGAATCCGTTTAAATGATATGTCAAATCCCAGCTCGTCTTCATTCGGGTACCATATTAATCCGAGTGTTCGTTCACCTACATCTTGTCCGATTTTGAACTTCACGGCACTTGGGCATAAGGTTTCTTTTGCAAAACTATTTAATACTTCTTCACTGTTGCTCGTCCAGTTAGTTATCTCAAACCCACCCTGTTTATGTATGTACGATATTTCTTTTGTTGTTCGTATAGCGGTAGCGGCGTCTTCGAAGCTGTCAATATAGTCGTCCATGTAGAATTGTTTGTTTATTGTATTTACGGCCTCTGGTTTCGATGACTCATACTGTTTTGCATTTTTATTTTTTATAAATTGCGCAATAAACGGTGAACAGCTTGCTCCGAATATTAAAGATGACATCGCATATGTTTTGGTTTCATTATTTGTGCTCCCAGATGATTTCCATAAAAAACGTAGGGCATTTTGGTCTTCAGGAATAATTTTAATTCTTAGAAACATGTCACGTATGTCACCGGTGACGGCTATTCTATTTTCTCGGAATCTCATCATAATACCATATAACGACATCAGTAGGTCAGGTCCCGTTATCAGGTAATCATTCAGTGAACATCCATTACTTTTGGCGGCCGCGTCAAATACCAATCGTAGCTTTTTCTTATTGGGGTTGTCGACACCAAAGTGTGGAAGGTACCAGGTGTTTGTCGTTACCTTCTTATCTTGAATTTCATGAGCATAATCATTTCTCAGTAGGTAATCAATCCTCTCGCTGTACCTTGCTGCGTAGTTCTGGTTGACTTGACATTTTTTTAACACTCCTTTTAATCTATTGTAAGCATTATTATAGGACTCGGGCATTTTGCAGTTAATGTCCTTCCACGGTAAGCCGACGTGCCATCGTCCATCTTTCAAGAAAGAGGTACGTTCCATGTGATCTATTGCTTTTATATTTTCAGAATTCTGTCGAGGACTCGCCGACGCTGAAGTGCCCATAGCATCAATGGTGAATGAGCGGCGTACATCTTCTTGTAATTGAAGCAAAATACGTCTGGTTTCCAGTTGTTGTTCGTCGACGTTATCATCTGTTATGAACAGGCTTGTGTGAGAACTATTCTCGTACGAAGGAGAAATACGGCCGTGTATACACCAGCCCAAAGGGGTACGAGTCAAATACGGACCAGTAGGTTTGTTATAGGTCATTTCAAGAGGCACTAGTAAATGATAATTATCCTGACCGATCAATATTTCGGGTTTACATTGTCCGTCACACAATAAATGTTTTATATTTATTATAGGTTCACTGCACATCAGTTCATCTAGTGACACAAACTGCGTAGGTAAGTTAAGTCCATCAGTGCTACGCGCTCGCAACGAAAACAACGTGCCGTCTTTGTTTGACACACTTAGATTAACTATTTCACTATTGCATTCCAACTCGCTACCCTGCCAAGCGCCGCGCACGCGCATCGTTTGCTTACAACCGCGTATACCTAACTTATTTACCAGTTTATCACTAATTATCGAAACCGTAGACCCATCGTCCAATAACGCCACGGAACTCACTACACCATTCGGTCCATGAACACATACGGGAACTGTTTTTAACAACACTTTATTGTTCGTTAGAATATGCGTTATTGTTTCACTTTGCGACGAGTCCGGCTGTTTATTAGCGTCGGTATCTGTTGGATTGCATGTATAGGTATATACGTGATGTAAAAGTCTGTGATGCGACTGTCCACAATTGTCGATATCGCACACAGGCGCGGAGCACGATTCTCGCTTGTGACGTGAAACTAAACACTTATAACACAACCCGCTACGTTTCACAAACTGCCATCTGGCTTTGCGTAATACCTTTTTAAATTTCTTACAGTCGGTCAACTTGTGAATAGATGTATGGCAGAAATTACACTTATCGTCCACGGTATTGTTCTGCACTAATACAGTATGCGTTCGGTTCACGTTATAGTCACTTTGTTTACGTTTATAGTCACTAGGATTATAGTTCGCAATGTTCACTGATGTTTTTGATATTTTGATGGCTTCTTCGTTCAAAAACTCAGATAATAATAATAGTTTCGGCTTCTTATCTTCGCTGATGAGTGTATAGCTGTAGTCTGCCCATTTTGAGATTAATACTGTAGGTAATTTGGACAGAATTACCGCCATAATACTGGTTCCCTTCAAGTACTCATCTTGACCGATAGCTTGCACTGCAGCAACATAGTTCCTTATCTTTGTAGAAAACGTAACTATGTCCTTGTGATAGTCTTGTGACATTGCCTGGAGCTTTTTTACGTCATACATAATCCGTGATATAATGATGTCCGGGTTGCCAAACTGGAGCTCCAGAGTGGACATCACAACAGCCGGAGAAGTAGCACTAATCAGTAGTGCTGTCACTGCATCCTTTGCTGCGCCATGAAGGCACTTTCTTAATCTCCATAAATTTTCTTGATCGCTGAAGTTACACACTTTGCTTGATTGTTCGAAGGCCTGTTTAAACTGTAACCATTCCATTGGGTCCCCAGAGAAGGTAGGTAGCTCTCGGGGTGTACATAAGCGGCTCAGTAATTGGGCGTTCGGTCCATTAGTAGTGTTGATGGCGGCAAGATCCTTCAATGCGCAGGCCAACATTTGAACTGTTCCATTATCAGTGCTGCCGGCGACTGGGTCAGGCGGCGGCAGCGGCCGGTCCAGGATTCCCGATATCGTTCCATGCTGTGGGAGATTCTGAGCCTCCAGTTCTTGATGACTGCGCTCTAGCCACTTTTCCACTTCGGCATTTGTGTTTTCCTCTTGTCCTTCCGATTGTGAACTGTATTGATCATTAAGTTCTGCTATGTCTGCCGCTAATCGCTTATCTATCAATTCCATTTCTATTCGTGCCTTAGCTTCGGCTGCCGCCAGTTCCAACTTCTTTCTTCTAGCCAACACTGATGATGACGCTGATTTCGATTTTATTTTCGACAACGATTTCTTTGTGTCGATTGGCATCGTTTTATCCTTGCAATCTTGACTATGTTCATGTGCAACTTTTGTACTTTCAGCGCGGCATCCATCTTTTTCTTGATGTGTCGTGGGTACCTCCGTTTTATAAGTACTCCGTGTGTTGACCATGTTTGCGGTTCGCGGTGGTGTATGGAACATTCGATACGTCCAAATTTACAATAGATCCGGCCGAATGACCAGCGAATGTTGGGGATGGAGTAAAACTGGCAATATGGCGTAACAGTAGCCGCAACCGAGAGGCGTGTGTAGGCGTGTGTAAGCGCATGCGGCACGGTGCAGACTGGCGATCGTGCGGGCGGACACCCCTTGTCCCTCGTCCCGCGACCCCTCGTTCGCATGGCGCGCCGACACCCGTCTCCCGGTGTACGGTACATTCCGTTTAATATCAAATTTTTATCAAAGTTTAACACAAAATTACAAATCAAATAATTAAATGAATTATATCACTAACAAAACCTCTATGTATCTTTGATTTTGATACTTCTCTATGATTTTACTCCGATATTCGCAAACGTTCAGACTTTTACCGTGATGATGAAAGAATTTATCATTTTTGTGATCTAGGTTTATAGTATACGGAAACTTGGAATTTATAAATATTACAGAAGCGGCGTTACCATCAGGCGAGCGCCTTGCTCGTCTCGTCATTCAATCAGATAAAAAAAAACTCGACTATAAAAAACAACTCTTTGCACTAATAATGAAAATGTTAATATCTTTTTACATTAGGAAAAAATCTGAGCTGGATTTAAAACTCGGAATTTAACACTTCACAGCTAATGCACTGAGGTAATGAGGTGATATTCATCAAATAACATTATTTAAATACACTGTCCAATGAAAATACGAGTATGTTTCATAAACGCGAATGCGTTTTATGCCCACTAGTGAGCACATACGCTATTTTGATTATGATAAGTGAACAGAATTTTGTCATGTTAATTTAAATTTATATTATTTTGGCGTGAAAAGCTTTGAAACGCTTGGAGGATTTTCATTATGGAGGCATTAGTATTTTATTAATAATTCTATGAATAATGTCGCTTATGACTTTTGTAAGTATGATTTAGTATGGAATTATAATTCATTCTGATTGGTAGTTAATGATTTTTTAAATTTAATTGAATGACGAAACGAGTAAGGTTCGCCTAATGGAAAGCGTCTAGCCTGCCCATAAACAGAAGCAACACCACACAGAACTTTGAATTACAAAACACTGCATGACACTGAACTGCGCTCGTCACTCCGAGACGTAAAATGTTAAGGGTCATAATGCCCAGTAATTTAACCGGCGTCAAACTAGTTCAAACCGAAACACAACAGTGCTTACACACTGTTGCTTGGCGGTAGAAATAGATAAAGCAGTAGTACAAACTCCGACGGCCTCTCGCATACGTGGGAGACCTACGTTGAAAGTTAAAATCCCATAGTCCTTATGGCAATAATTTTAGAAAACAAGATACGCCCTTGACTAAGGCCCTAACCCCTCTCATTCAGTAGAGGAGGCCAGTGCCCAGCAGTGGGACATGTATAATACAAGGCTAGTAAAAAAAAAAAAAAGTGTGCGTCCCGGGACGCTCGACAGAAGTGATAACTTAAACTAATGTGGGTTAAAGTGGGAGCGGAGGAGCCTGCCTACTGCTACTGTATGCGTGAGAGAAAGGGAAGCCAGACAGAGTGGCGCCGTAAAGCGTTACGTTACGGCGCCACTCTGTCTGGCTTCCCTTAACGCCTTACGTTACGAAGTCCGGTCAAAGCCTTGTTAAAGTCGTGTCAAAGTCGTGTCAAAGTCGTGTCAAAGTTGTGTCAAAGTCGTGTCAAAGTCGTGTCAAAGTCGTGTCAAAGACGTGTCAAAGTCGTGTCAAGGTCGTGTCAAAGTCGTGCCAAAGCAGTGTTAAAGTCGTGTCAAAGTCGTGTTAAAGCCGTGTCAAAGTCATGTCGTGGTCGTGTCAAAGTCGTATCAAAGTCGTGTCAAAGACGTGTCAAAGTCGTGTCAAGGTCGTGTCAAAGTCGTGCCAAAGCAGTGTTAAAGTCGTATCAAAGTCGTGTTAAAGCCGTGTCAAAGTCATGTCGTGGTCGTGTCAAAGTCGTATCAAAGTCGTGTCAAAGTCGTGTCGAAGTCGTGTCAAAGTCGTATCAATGTCGTGTCACAGTCGTGTCAAAGTCGTGTCAAAGACGTGTCAAAGTCGTGTCAAAGAGGTGTCAAAACCGTGTCAAAACCGTGTCAAAGTCATGTCGAAGTCGTGTCAAAGACGTGTCAAAGTCGTGTCAAAGTCGTGTCAAAATCGTATCAAAGTCATGTCAAAGTCGTGTCAAAGTCGCATCAAAGTCGTGTCAAAGTCGTGTCGAAGCCGTGTCAAAGTCGTGTAGAAGTCGTGTCAAAGTCGTGTCAAAGTCGTGTCAAAGTCGTGTCAAAGTCGTGTCGAAGTCGTGTCAACGTCGTGTCGAAGTCGTGTCAAAGTCGTGTCAAAGTCGTGTTGAAGTCGTGTCGAAGTCGTGTCAAAGTCGCATCAAAGTCGTGTCAAAGTCGTATCAAAGTCGTATCAAAGTCGTGTCAAAGTCGTGTCAAAGTCGTATCAAAGTCGTGTCAAAGTCGTGTCAAAGTCGTGTCGAAGTCGTGTCAAAGTCGTATCAAAGTCGTGTCAAAGTCGTGTCGAAATCGCGTCAAAGTCGTGTCAAAGTCGTGTCGAAGTCGTGTCAAAGTCGTATCAAAGTCGTGTCAAAGTCCGGTCCAAGCCGACTGGTCACTGTGTGGCGCCACCTAGGACTTTGAAATTATCGATGTTTCAGGGAGGTCGGCTAACGCTGGCTGGTCGATGGACCGCTCGCGTTACGGAACGTTTCGGTTCACCCTCCCATAAGAAGTTATCACTTCAAAAACAAGATACGCCCTTAAAATAAAGATTAATGATATTTACACAAGCGAGTTTGTTAACTCGCAAACCTGATATTTACGTCTGAAAAATACAAATTGCTTTCATGTCTGGCAAAGTATTTCGCTTTCGTAACTTAATAACTTAATATAGTTGGGGAAAATCCCGTTTGTTCCCTTTATATTATAGAAAGGAATATGCAAGAATCACAAGCCATTGTTGGGTTTTTGTTTTGTTAAAAATATTTTATTAAATCGTTAAGCTGTAAATAGTGTTATGAAACATTGCTAGAAATAATATTTTTGTTTTATAAATTTGAAAATAGTAGACGTTAAAAGTTGGTTATTCGTAAAAAAATGTTTGAACATGATAAATGTAATGATTTTCTTTTTACGCGAATGTTACACATTGAAATAAAAATTATTTAAAGGGATTTTATCGCAGTTTTATATTTTAATTTTGATCCCGACGTTTCGAAAGCTTTTCAGCCTTCGTGGTCACGGGGTGGACTGAGGCGTAAATTGTCCTAAAACGTTAATGTTACAGATCAACAGCCCAACTGCCAAACCTCGAGACACCGTGAGCTCCTTCTGCGTAGATCGGACCATCATCAAACCTTAATAATTTCTAACTGAAGGTAGATAATAGTTTTTAGCATAGACCGGCAAATGACCAAGTGGGTCACTTGATGGTTAAAGATCTCCATCGCCCATAATAGAATCATAGGCGCGTTGCCGACTTCAAAGGAAAGAGATAAAGAAATAATAAAAATGAAATGCTCGAAAATCCTCGACTATTTCATTCCCACACAATGACACCAATACGGTATTCATTTACAGCTACTTGAAAGAAAAAGAGCAATCCAGTGTCCATAAACCGGGACAGAAGTTTGGGACATCTTAATAGTTATTTGGCAAGCGTTACACCCGACGCCAGAATGTGAATCTCCGTAGGCTGCGGTCGTAATCTGCTACGTACTGTCCTCTAATTGCGATCCTAATTGTCTCCCCACCCCGTTTGCCTCCTTCTTTATTCTCTATGCCTTGTTATGTGACATACAGGTTATGCGTTTGGACAGTATATGAGCCAGCTTTGGATTAGTAATTTTAATTTATTATTATAACAGAAACAAATTTACTGATCACTAAAGCATTTTTCTCGATGCGACAAGGAAACACTATGGATCCTCAGGTGACTGCTCACAAGCTAGTTAGGTTATTTTTGGTGTCTGGGTCGTAGTTTATGACTATAGTCTCTGCCTACCCTCATGGGATTTAGTATTATTATACTTATGTATATAAAGAGGCAATATCCCATGAGTTTCTTTCAGTATTTCTTCTCACGGCTAGCCACGAAATGTCAATGAAAATATAATATAGCTTAAAAAAAATATTGACATGTAAAAGTGATATTTATGATCTGATTTAATAAAATTTTAATAAATTTTGGTAAATGATTTGATTTTATTTAATTTGTATATTCATATTATTATTTCTTATCCTGATCTTGTTTCAGCACCAATTCTTGGAGTGAAGCTCGGTATTTTACTCTTCACTCTTGCCATCCGTGTGTCGCCTTGGCCTTCGCCGGACACATACCATCTGTTGGCTACAGGCCTACGCCAGGCACGATACATTCCGTTAATGGCTACATTACAAATCGCCACGTTTATTTACACATCGACCTAAGTTTTCATACAATTCTGTTTCACAAAACAGTTTGTTGGTTGTTTTGATTAATTTCGGTTACCTAGGAACTGAATAGTTTTAAAATAGGAATACAGTTTTAGGATTTGTATATTGTTAGTTCTATTTTAATCTGGTTATATTTAATGAGAATCTTGATACTGTAACTGTAGATATACATATTAAAGTTAAAGTTAAGTTGTAAATTAAAAACCTTTAACAAAGAATTTATAAAATTTGAAAAATTGGTGTGTGTCGTGGGACACCAGGTAGGAACGAAGTTCCTTCGGCTAATGTACAATCGACACAAATTGCAAAAAATTCAAATTATCAACTAAAATAACAAAATATGTCTCTTTATTTTTGTTTGACAACATAAAATTACATAGAAATAGAGTAGAAAAATAGAAATAAAAAAAAGACGTGTGGCGCTCGGAGACTGCCGCGGTAAAGCTATTGTATAGCATTTTTTATCAACTTATGTAATTATAAATAATAACGAGCTAGCGTAATCTTTTAAAAATCGAAGGAGTATTTTTATATACTTCAATTATAACTGGCTGAATGAATTTCATTTTAAATATGTCTCTTTATTTTTGTTTGACAACATAAAATTACATAGAAATGACTGACATTAAAATTGACACATTGACTGTCGCGCCTGCGCACGTCTCATTTAACGCTTTTATTCCACGCATTTTTTCCACGCATTTTTCTTACGGTTTTACTATCACATTTTTTTCAGTTCGGTCACGCAGCGAAATCCCTGTCCCCTCCAAGCCTGCCGTAAGGAACTTCGTTCCAATAATTAAATGAAAGATTGTTTATTATTGCTTGTAATTTTATTATTGCGTTAAATGAGAAGTGCGCAGGCGCGACAGTCGCATAATGGCCGGCGCTCATTGACGGCATGGCACGGCAGGTCATGCTGCGGCATCCCGCGGCGTCCCGTGGCATGCCGTGGCATCCTGCTGAATGCCCAGCCACTCTCTCTCTCTCGCGCACCGCGGCAATCCGTGGAATGAAACGGCATGTCATGGGACGCCGCGGGATGCCGCGGCGCGTCGCGTCATGCCACAGCATCCCGCGGCACGTCGCGGCACTGTGGTATTGAAATAAAGTAACGTGAATTCTAAACTCGTGGCAATAAGATTCAAAATAACTTGATTAGTAATAAAATCCTTTGCCATGCCATGCCGTGCCATGCCGTCTATGAGCGCCGGCCCTAAGCAGCCAGCGTTAGTTCCTTTTTTAAAATGAAATTCATTCAGCCAGTTATAGTTGAAGTATATAAAAATACTCCTTCGATTTTTAAAAGATTACGCTAGCTCGTTATTATTTATAATTACATAAATTGATAAAAAATGCTATACAATAGCTTTACCGCGGCAGTCTCCGAGTGCCACACGTCTTTTTTTTATTTCTATTTTTCTATTCTATTTCTATGTAATTTTATGTTGTCAAACAAAAATAAAGATACATATTTTGTTATTTTAGTTGATAATTTGAAGTTTTTGCAATTTGTGTCGATTCTACATTAGCCGAAGGAACTTCGTTCCTACCTGGTGTCCCACGACACACACCAATTTTTTACAGTTTTTATAGGCCGGCAAACGACCAAGCGGGTTACCTCATGGTAAGTGATCTCCGCACCCATGAACATCCACAATATCAAAGCATCAGCAATTATGGACGCGTTGCCGACCTTAAAAAAAAGCGATTGGGATCTGGGCTTCCGGATATCTCAGTCACTGTATGAAATGCAATAGCAAACTGCTACTTCACGTCGAACTTATATGAGACAGTGGTAAAAATCCGGTCGAGCCGGCCCATTCATGCTGTGAACAAAATTTTTCAGTTGGCTTCACCGCTTTATAAAGAGGGCTTATTTTTGATTACGCAAGTTCCCATTTGGTATAATCTACTTACCATTATCAGCTATTACTCATATTAAAATAAAACTAATTTAAACGGATTTTATCGCGGTTTTTAATTTTGGTCCCGACGTTTCGAATGCTTTTCAGCCTTCGTGGTCACGAGGTGGAGGTTGTGTCCATTTTATTTCACTGTATTTATAATCTGAGTGTTTTATTGCGATAATCTCATAGTTTGGATATGAATATTACAAAACCACATTATAAATGAAACTACGCACGCAGACAGGCATACACGCACGTATGCACGCATGCACACACACAAACGATCCAATTTCAATGAATTTATTAAGTATTAGTTTTTTTCTACGTAAAATTGTATTGTGCGAGATGAAGAGAAAATGTATTATTATTTCGTTTACAATAATAAAGCCAGATTTGAACAAAACACAGATCCGAACCATTAAAATTCGCGATATCAATTACATGACTGTAATTTTGAAAACAGCTGAACAAAATAATATTAGACGAAAAAAACACGATGAACTGATTTCTCCATTTATTTAGCGCTACAAAGCCACAGACAGACAAAAGGGACCAATATAACACCCCTCTTTTTGTCAGGGCGTTAAAACAATGCGGTTCTACACAGACGCGTTTACACAGATATTTACACAGATATAAGCAGAGTACCGCAGTAACAAAAATTGTACCTATAGGAACCAAAGCAGGTGCAAAGTCCGACGTGAATAAGCTGTAGTGACAATTTTCAGAGGAAAACACTGCAGCTTTCTTTTCTAAGAATTCTGTAGATGTGGAAGATCAAGACATTTTAGGGTTCCTTAGTTTTAAAACAGAATATTATTTATTTATAAGGTGGTAGGTCCGTCGTATGCGAGAGGCCGTCTGGGTTGGTACCACCGCTTTGTCTATTTCTGCCGCTCAGCAACAGTGTGTAAGTACTGTTGTGTTTCAGTTTGAAGGATATTGAAGCTAGTGAAATTATGAGACAGAGGCATTAGAGACTTAACATCTTATGTCTCGGGGTAACGAGCGCAGTTCAGTGCCATGCAGTGTTTTGTAATTTAAAGTTCTGTGTGGTGTTGCTTCTGTTTATGGGCAGGCGTGGCGCATACCATCAGACAAGCGCCTTGTTCGTCTCGTCATTTAATCAAATAAAAAAGAAAATATATTTAACTTGCCAACTTTACCTGCCCGTATTGTATAAGTCCATGTTAATACTTTTGACAGCTTTCGTGGCATAGCAGGCGAGCTGGCTGTGAAGCGAGAGGCCGCGGGTTCGATCCGCGTCAAATGTTTGTGTGATCCACTAATAATTGTTTTGGGGTGTGGGTGTTGTGAGACCGTTAGTTTCTCGTAGTTCCTGATACCCACGACACAAGACTCGTATCTTACCATGGGGTCAGGACTATGTGTATGACTAATACAAATA
This sequence comes from Amorpha juglandis, assembly GCA_949126905.1. NCBI lineage: Eukaryota > Metazoa > Arthropoda > Insecta > Lepidoptera > Sphingidae > Amorpha > Amorpha juglandis. The sequence continues at coordinate 16,245,704 of OX421374.1, read as the reverse complement.
GGTACGTATATAAAATAACCAACCAAAAAAGAATTATTTCAATCCAAATAACTATACAGAATTCTTAAAAGAGTTCACCATGCGACTTGGACCGAATTAGTTTAACCTCACGCTAACATTGGATTGTCTCGGGATAAAAAAGGCATTGCCCAGGATCTGTGGCGACTGCGAAATATTCTTATACTCATTTGGCTTATAATTTTATAGCACGAAGGAGCACGAACCATTTAAATAAAATACTATTGACAATTGTATATATGAATGTCTTTATATATTTGTTTGGTTCATGTTTAATATTATATATCAGTAAGAGGAGATATATTTTTTTATCCTGGCTCGGCAAAGTGACTACGCTACACCTGATGGTAAGCGTAGCGCAATCCAAGAATAGTGTCGACCAACGATAAAAAATGTGTCCATCGTAGGTCCGCAAGATCATCCCGGCCTGCCAAAGGGCCAAGGGGGAGGGGAAGGAAAAGGGATGGGAAAAGGTTTAGGATCAGGGGGCAAGCCCCCTGGGGAGAACCGAATATACACTGGCTGACCCTGGAACGCCATCCACACAAGGTGGGCCACTATGGCAGGTTTTAGCACCAGTATACGGTGGTCGCTATCCGGTCGAATACAAGTATCCTCTCACTAGCAAAGGTTTACCTGCATTATAAGTAATTCCATGTGTCCTCCCTTTTTTATAGTAGATTAACTCTACTGGCAGGCTGGCGTCCAAACGTCACTTATGGTGACTACTGAAAATCAGCGTTGTGTTTTGATTCTCGCCACAGCACAGCATTATCCTGTATGTATTTATACAGGCCGCCATGATTCTATTGACCACAGCTAAACTCAGTTTTTGTTGGTGGTCGCTGGTTTACTTGTACCGTACTGCACTTAACCATCAGGTCACTTTGTCGTGCCCAGATAAAAAAAAAAACCTGAATCCCATCGTTTGCTCATACGCCTTCTTAGCTCTGAACTTCTTAGCTCTTTCCTTTTCTTTTAAAACAGTAAAGCCGAGTTTCCACAGCCAAACGCGGTTTCGTGATTAAAAGACCGCACTAATCAATTGAAGCACAGCTAAAAACCCCCCAATATCTAACCTAGTTTAATCAGACTAAAGGTTGCCTATATAAATACCTCAGTTGACGTTAGTGACTCGTAATGCCCTTTATTCGGATCCTTCGTCTGTGTTATTGAATTTCCGAATCGGGCACCGAAAACCCGATATCGAATAATCGGTAAAGGGTTGAATTGTGATTCGGAGAACACTCGCCGCGAGCAGTTTTGTGGTTGCCGCGTTTGTTTATTTTATAGAGGTAAGGGTTGGTTGTTAATAACGGTCTGTTCTTCGAAGCGTCGATTGGTTTCATTCACGTCTTGTTGGGGTTGAGTTTTTGCGGCTATTTTTCCGAAGGATAATGAGATGTTCTTAAGGTCCTGATCGATAAGAGATAAATCCGTGGTTTTAGGGTATCGACGGTAAATATCACTCATGAATCATTGCATCATTGCTGTATTAAGTACCGTCGAGACTGAGCCTTGGTTTAGTTTAAGTTTAAGTTCTAGCATGACTGTTTTGATCGCCTCTTGACATGTCTTAGTAAAAGTTCTTTTGGTGACTGCCACAGCATCTGTGTTGAAGAAAAAATGGATGCAGGTCCATACAGAGCTCACAGTAGTTTGTAATTATGTATAAGGCCTTACTTATAAACGTTATTTAAGCATTGCTTAGTTAAACACTCTCCTGTCTTTCTCTATGAACGCGACTTGTAAAAATACTACAAGGAGACGAAAATAGTGTTTTAATTAGGCAATGCTAAAAGAGTTTTTCAGTAAGACACTGTCACCAAAGTGTGGTTTGTATTATAAACGAATTTACTTCATACATATTTCTGGGAAACAAATGACGTCACAGGTGTCGAAAAATACTAGGATAAGGTACACAACGCCTGTACCGCAGGTAAATTTATCGGTTCATAATCATGGTATTATGGCTCGTATGTAATATTAGGTTTTGCTTGCTGCCTGTGTATTTCATGGCGTTGCTTCTGATTAGATATGTTTACTATCAAACGACGTGCTGGTCTCAATTCAGGCGAACAAAAAAACAGAAAGTATGTGTGTGCAATTCACACACGGCAGAAGTGAAACTTCAGAAAAATAAAACATGTGAGTGATACACCACGTTGTTTATGACACATTTTCTGAAGGCTTCGTTGTACGCAGGCGCAAAGACACGTGATAGCCTTTATCTCATTCTCTCGTAGGCTAAATCCTATTTAAGATTATGTTTGTCTCTTTTTACTGTCGCTTTTTCGTTTCATCGAATTTTCAAATCACAACGGTGCTAAAGAAGTTTCAATTCAAAAAGAGAACACGGTCGTAACGTTTTTCTATCTCAAACAGTCAGACGTCACAGTTTGCTAGATGCAATTTCTGTGTAGGCGGGTCTAGATTCTGAACGCGTTCCCCGAACAAATCCGATAACGTGTCGCGACTAAACTTGCAGACTCAATTTCAAGCGGAACACGATTACTTTGCGCCGTGTACAAGAGTTGAATCCAATAGTGGATGGTACTTTTTGGTTTCTGAATTTTAAGTTTTGATATCTTGTTGATTATGTAAATATAGTAATTATTGAAAAGATATTGTCTCTGTAGCTATCACTAATTGACGAAACAAATATACATGGCGAGTGTGAATGGTACAGTTGAGAGGGGAAGGCCTCGGCGAACTTTCTCAGATCAAGTCGGAGATATTTGCGAAAGACAAAGTCAAGAAGTATCATCATAGATCGGCAAACGTGGAAGTGGGTCACCTGATGGTAAGTGAGTAAGTGATCTCTCCACCGCCCATGTAGGCTTACAATACTAGAAGAGTGTATGGTCGGCCCGTTGCCGACCTGAAAGGGAAGGGATAATTAAGGGATTGGGAAGGAGAGAGCGATTTGGTCATCCGGATATCTCACCCATCGTACGAAACGCAGCAGCAAGCCGCTACTTTAAGTTGGTTTTCTGTGACTCAGTAGTAATGACTTGATCGAGTCCGCCCATTCATGCTGTAGACAAAATTGTCTCATTCACAAATCATAACTAAAATTACAAATCAAATAATGATTTTCGTAATTCACTTATGTGAACGCCTATTTCAACATGTCGGAATAAGTGCAACTAATCAAATTAAATGTACATAAGTAACATGTTCCAAAAAGAGGCAAGCTCTGACATAATGGCTGGAAGATGTCCATTAGGTACTTTCCCAAGTATATCCTATAGATTAATTGGTAGATAAATCTTACCGGAACGTTGCGTCGAGAAACACACCCGACATTTTAATAAATTAAACCAGAACCATTTATAATGTAACATGTTTTAGTCAACAAAAATAAACCATTCGAAAACATATTAAAAACTATTAACTCTATTACGCCTCCTTTATTCGCGCCCACTATTCACATTGGACCGTGTTTGTTCAAAATCATTTTTTTTTATTCGTGTGAATGACGAGACGAGTAAGGCGCACGCCTGATGGTAAGTCACGCCTGCCCATATACAGAAGCAACACCACTCAGAACTTTGAATTACAAAACATGACACTGAACTGCGCTCGTCACCCCGAGACATAAGATGTTAAGTCTCATAATGCCCAGTAATTTAACTGGCTTCAATGTCCTTCAAACCGAAACACAACAGTGCTTAAACACTGTTGTTTTGCGGCAGAATTAGACAAAGCAGTGGTACCAACCCAGATGGCATCTATACGAGGGACCTACCACCTTGTATATGCAATTATATTGACGCACGTAAAGTGTGATGTGCAAATCCACCCTAACTCGATAATTAAAAAGTGGTTTAACGTCAGCCAGCTTCGATGGGTCCAATTAAAATGTAAATTGGAGCCAACGTGGCGCTGCGTCTTACAGATTTTAAAAGCCGAACGTGAAACTGGCGGTGCAACGTTGCGTGTGATGTTATGTGCAACATTTGTTCAGGCTAAATCGTTCATATTATCATAATATCATATTATAATTTTGACCGGCGAGTGGATCACCCGATGATAAGTGATCTCCACCATTAATGTACGCCGAAAATACTACCCTTCTCTTTAAAGTCAGCAACGCGCCTAATTGAAGGATTGGAATAGGGAGCGGAATTTTGGCCTCCGGATATCTCACCACCGTACGAAACACAGCAGCAAGCCGCTACTTTACGTCGGTTTTTTTGTGATACAGTTGTAACGACCCGGCTGAGCCAGCCTATTTATGCTCTAGATAAAACTGCCCGAAAGACATATTTTGGATCACACAGTCATTTTTCTCGGTGTGGGAATCGAACCCGCGGCCTCTCACTTCACAGCCGGCTACTTGCCCACTGCGTCAAAAGGCTGAATAGTCAGGGGTTATGTCTGTACCTGACAGGCATATTTATGTATTTTTTATTAATGAGCATTCTTTTTCAATGGCAGGAGAACATGTTGTGTTACATGTTGCGTTACACGCTACAACTATAATATAACTTTATAACGTCTTTTAAACTTTTATGTCTAACTTTTACTGGAAACCTACTATGAATAAAACATGTCCTGTCATTTGTTATTTTAAACAGCGCCAACGTCTTGGAGTTTTAATATTGGTGTTTTAATAAAGAACATTATATGCTAATATTCTTTGTATTTATTCTTGGTTTGTGGGTAATAAGGGACTGAAAAATCGTTTCGTGTTTTGTAACTCAAACACTGATTATTATAAGATAGTATAAACTGACAGACATTTTTAGTAGTAACTATCTTATGATTTTCAGTTTTCTATATTTTTCTTTCTTTTTCTAGCAAACGCTGGCGAAGATTTCTGCTGGAGGTAGGATATTCATATCCGCCCGGATAGCGACTACCGTACACATGGTGTTAAACCCTGCCATAGTGACCCACACACCTTGTGTGGATGGCGTTCCAGGATCAGCCAGTGTATATCCGGTTCTACCGAGGGGCTTGCGACACGACTTGATGGTTGGTTGGGGTGGATATAGGGGTACATCCTTGTATCTCTGTGCCTGCATCGGTCATCCGCCTGTCCTGTCGCTGACCCCTCGATTTGCTTCTTCCCTCTCCGAAGAGGGAAGAAGAATATATACAGGCCGGCATGATTCTGGTGACCACCGATAAACTTATTGTTAAAGGGGCGGGAGATTTGTGCATTTAAATTTTTCACTCAAAGTAAACCGCAACAGCAGGCTGATACTTTACGCCAGTTTTCTGTGCGACAGAAGTCGCACCCGTCCCATTCTTGCTGTAGACAAAACAGTCATCAGCGTCCTGTTACGTACAAAAAAAATCCCTGCGTAGTCTATCAATATTTTTCTATTGCAGATCGCTCTTCATCCAGCCAGAAATGGAGGCGCTGGCCGCATACGAGGCCGGCCCGGCGTTGCTCATGCTCGGAGAAGGATACTCAAGTAAGTACGTATTATAGATTCGCACACAAAGTAACCACTTGAAATCACCACGTATGCACACGTACTGCATCGTAGCAGTACGCTGAGTGGTCGTCTACCTGTCACATCCCTGACGCGAAAGTTCCAACTTTCTTTCTGCCCGGCTCAATGCCAGGGACCGCCTTCTCATCATTGTGAGGTTAGATTTTAGTATTATATGCGCGGTGGTGATTACCATCAGGTGACCCACTTGCTCAGTTACCCTTAACCATAAAAAAATATGTTGGCTTGAATTTACGAGTTAAACACTTGCTAGACGATAAGACACTAAGACCAAACAAATTAGTTTAGTTATGAGGCACTATTGAATAACTTTGCTATTGTATATTTAAACGGTATCCAATTAAAAGTTCCTTATATATAATTAAATCTATTTAAGTTTGTTTTTATTTATTCCATTTCAAATTATTAATTTAATCTAGAATTGACACTCGACTTCACTTAGAGTAATAGATATACGATGCGAAATTTGTAATTGAGTAAATGGCCTTTTTAAGGCGTTGGCACACACTGCAACTAAGGACTCCGTCATACTACAGAGTATAAAACTATATAACATAGCAGAACAAACATCGCCAGTATTTTTGATATTGGATTACCAGCGATAGGAACTACATTCCGTCGTAGTACAGAGAAGTTTTTATGCTGTCTACATTGACACTGGACACATAACGACGGATTTGAAGCGTTTCAGCCGTTGTCAGTATTCCATTTTCAAGTTTTATTATGGAAAAGTTAATACAAAATTAAAATAGAACATCGCGAGCCGATGGCCGATGCAAGCGAACGTTGAGCTATGCAACTGTGAACAAGAGATTCACGACTGATGGTATGACGAAGTGACAGATGCAAATGCACGGCACGCTTGTGGCATGCCCGTTAGCCCCGGTGCACACTATCGATTGAATATTCACGACCGTCACGCGCCTTACGCGCCACGCGCCCGATTGTTCGACCACCGACTAGTCCGCTACTTGATGTTTCGGAATGGTAAGATTGGTTGAAGGTTACAAAGTTTATAATGGTAATAGCGTAATTGATAATACGTAAGCCAAAGTTTTGATTGGTAGAACCACGTTGTAGACAGTTTTAACTACAGCATGAATGGGCCGATTCAACCGGGTCGTTACCACCGATAAATTCATTGTTTGATGATAGTCGCTGGTTTTTTGGATTGCACTACGCTTACCATCAAGTGTAGTGCAGTCACTTTGCCGTGCTCGGATAAAAAAATAAATTCGAGCACATGAAAAATTCTAATGATTGTACACCCTTCTACTTACCCAAGGGCGTCGACGTTTTAACAATTCATGAAAAAATAATATGAGAATTATTTTTCTATGAAACCATGTTATTTTTTCATTACCATACGCAAACACAGTGAGCAACTCTGCTCACCGAATCTGTATGACGTGTTTTTAATGCTAACCTAACCATAATATTGATAAAATATACATTTTGCGCGTGGACTTTGGCCTAAAATGTGGCGAGGAAAGGAAAAAAAATGAGAGAATGGACAGAGAAAGGATCACAGACACTCACTCATCGCTCGGTTCGCAATTTTAGTTTGGCGGAGCGTGCAGTGGGTCATTACTAGACGGTACTAGATACAGATTTATTTTTGAGAACAGCATTTAAAGCGGGCAGGAAAATGCAAGTATACATTTATTCACAAGCTAGTATGCGTGATTCTTCGTATTCGAGAGGCCATCTGGGTTGGTACCACCGCTTTGTCTATTTCTGCTGCCAAGCAACATTGTGTAAGCACTCTTGTGATTAGATTTGAAGGACATTGAAGCTGGTGAAATTACTGGGTATTATGAGACTTAACATCATATGTCTTGGGGTGACGAGCGCAGTTTAGTGCCATGCAGTGCTTTGTAATTCAAAGTTCTTTATGGTGTTGCTTCTGTTTAAGGGTAGACGTGGCGCTTACCATCAGGCGAGCGACTTGCTCGTCTTGTCATTCAATCAAATAAAGTAATTTAAAAAAACATTATATTTTAAGATTGATACACGTGTCCATTTAGAGTCGGTCACAACATAATATATTTGACAGTAATTTTCAGCAATAAAGATAGAAGGAAATATAGTAAACAATTCTATATTACACTTCAAGGAGTTTAATTGGAAAAATTAAGGAATTTCGGTGTGAAATTCTGCGGTGCGGTCGGCTTATTATAATTGTTTCTTTAACTAGTTAGAGTTCCTCTTGTGGTTGTATATTGTGTTAGTGCAATATCCAAAACTTTAACGAGCGTAAGTAAATTTAGGGGATTTACATGCTTTGATATTTTGAATATAGATGTTTGTTTAACACTCGCTTGGATAACAATTAAGTAACTTCTATAAATGATAGAAGAAATGGACGCTATTAATTTTATTTACTTTTTTTTTATCCTGGCTCGGACACAAATCCAAGAATAGTGTCGACCAACGATAAACAATGTGTCCATCGTAGGTCGGCAAGATCATGCCGGCCTGCCAAAGGGCCAAGGGAGAGGGGAAGGAAAAAGGGATGGGTTGAGGGAAAAGGGTTAGGATCAGGGGGCAAGCCCCCTGGGGAGAACCGGATAATATGAATAAGACAAATTATAAAATCGGACAAGATTTGACAGGAATAATGATAAATAAAAGAAAAGTAATTTTACTTTGTTAAACCTGTATCATAGGAACTGCGGAAATACGAGGGACTTGCAATCCCACAACACCCAGACCTGAAACACGTAATTGTATAATGATTTTTATTACTTTTACGCGAAATCTATACTAATATAATAAAGCTGTAGAGTTTGATTGTTTGATTGTTTGTTTGAACGGGCTAATCTCAGGAACTACTGGTTCGAATTGAAAAATTGTTTTTGTGTTGGATAGTCCATTTATCGAGAAAGGCTTTAGGCTATATAACATTACGCTGCGACCATTAGAAGCGAAGCATCAGTGAAAAATGTTGCAAAAACGGGGAAAATTATTCATATTTGAAGGCTTCCGTTGCTAAGTTACCCAAATAATATTATTTGAAGGCTTTCGTTGCTAAGCTACCTAAATAAACAATAACTTATAAAGAAGAAATATTTGTATTTTTGTATTTAACGAATTAACTTAAAAACTACTGGACCGATTTGAAAAATTCTTCCACCATTAGAATCCTACATTATCCCTGATAAACATAGGCTACTTTTTATGCCGAAAAAAGCAGATCACGCGTGCGGAGCCGCGAGGAAAAGCTAGTAAAGAAATAAAACTAATTTAAACGGGTTTTATCGCAGTTTTTTTATTAATTTTGATCCCGACGTTTTAAAAGCTTTTCAGCCTTCGTGGTCACGGGGTGGACTGAACTGATTATGAACTTTAACTCTGCAAAATTTTTCAGTTTTTCAAGTCAGTGGTGTATGCTCTTGGGGCTGGTTTCGAACCTGCGACTTTGGTCTCGACAGTCCATACCACTCCCTACTGAGCGATCGATGCTTTCTTTCTTTCTTTTGTACTAACTTACTATAATTATTTATATTAGTAGTAGGTACTAAAGTAAAATAATCAAAAACACACTTAACTTTAAGTCACTATTGCGAAAAGTTTCGGAAACCGGGTGCCGTGTACCGAAAAGCCGGCATACACGCTCGAGGGCGCGAGAAATGATTCACGCGCCATCTAAGCAGGCTGGAGGACTCTCGGGCGCAGCTGCTCTTGCCCTCACAGACGTCGTTTTCTCTTTCCGAGGAGCTAAAAAGCGCATAAAGCCGGCACATTCGATTGTGTACACTGCGATTAAGGTACGAGCGTTGGCGGTTGGTACGGCATGGATGGTAATAAATGCTATAAATAGTTTTGTATTTGTCTCCTAACTGATTAAGCCCGTAATTACAAACTATAGTGTAGTGTTATGGTGCGAATTCTACTAAGTCGTTTGTGACTAAGGACGTAAGGTATAACCCCATCATTAGTTGAGAGCTCTGTACTCAGTAGAACAGTATAATAATATAATAAAACAAAGATGATAGTTATTTTTATGTCTTAGTTTGGTTATGTATTTTTTTTTAAATTACATTGACTGGACTTGGTCTTGCCAAAATATTTATTAATTGTGATTGCCTGGGATTTGAACCTTCACAGGTTGGTTAACCTTTACCAAATTTTATTATTCTTAAGCACGTGAAACGCACCATTCCCCGCTTTAGCTTCTATATTGCACCAAAAATCTAACCCGAGGACAACACTAAGTATTCTCCAGACAACTAGTGTATTGCACATGCCCGGTTCGGATTTACGGGCCCTGTTCACTCATTTAATATCATCAGGCTTGACGTTTAATATGATTTTATGTTACTAGTGTTTCCTTTTGTATGTCGGAGGCCAGAAAACAACCAAGTTGGTCACTTGATGGTAAGTGATCACCACTGCCCGTGGACATCGACACTACGTCACGAATCATGGATAAGTTGCTTTCCTTAAAGAAAAAGGATTATTAAGGGATTGAGAAGGGGATTTGCCCCTCCGAATGTCTAAATAACCGTATTAAACGCAACAGCAAGCTGTGCAACTTCACGTCGGTTTTCTGAGACAGTGAACCTCTGAGACAGTAACAACCCGGTGAAGCCGGTCCATTCATGCTGTAGACAAGACTTCATCGTGGCTCTATCACTTAAAACCCTGGACCTTAGAGTGCACTATACATTAACGAAACCAAAGTACAATTGGCGGCCTAATCGCTCAGGGCAATCTCTTCTAGACAACCATGGGATGGAAACAAAAGTGGGAGCCAGAAAGGGTAGGGTACATAAAATAAAAACTACATACATATACATTTAATTTCAATAATATATACTAAACTAGTTGTACCCTGCGCGCGTTGCTACGCTACCAACTAAAATAAATTTGAAGGAAAGAAATTACACAAATATATGAAATTCATGACAATGACAGTGGCGCCATCTGTCGAAAATTGGTCCTACCAACTCAGAAACCTTCGTGGGCTCATGCAAAACAAGTTTGCTAAAGATCATCACACGATCAAATGCATAGTTTACGATTCTATAAAGGACATAGAGACAAACATTCTTTTTTTTTATGGCATAGGCCGGCAAACGAGCAAGTGGGTCACCTGATGGTAAGTGATCTCCACTGCCCATGTACGCCCACCGCCAGAATAATCATGGGCGCGTTGCCGACCATAAAGGAAAGGGTTAATTAGGGATTGGGAAGGGGAGGGGATTTGGGCTTCCGGATATCTCACTCACCGTACGATTCAACGCAGCAGCAAGCCGCTACTTTACGTTGGTTTTCTTTGAGACAGTGGTCATGACCCGGTCGAGCCAGCCCATTCATATATAGATTGATATATACGAAATATATAGCTAATATAATAAACATACCTACATGAAATAACTAAAATAATCTTGTACATCCCGGTTAGATTTACGGCGAGCATTCCCTCAGTTCATTTCACCCGGGCGGGAGTCGTAGCTTCACAGGACACTCTCATTTGACTTTCAATTGTCAATCTCGTTGGTTGTTGGCTTTTACGAGATTAAGGTGGTTAGGTGTTAGTGCTTTGAGTTGCTACTACTCGCATCTTATTTGTTTTATCACGTCTTATAAAAGATGCTTTGTCTGAGTCCAGAATTCTAATTGGGTTTTTGGAATTTTATTGTATAGTAGTTGTCTTACTTTTTTTTTATTTAATTGAGCAAGGCGCTCGGCCGATGGTAAGCGCAACGTCTGCCTATAAACAGAAGCAAAACCATACAAAACTTTGAATTACAAAGCTCATAATGCCTAGTAATATCACTGGCTTCAATGTCCTTCAAACCGAAACACAACAGTGCTTAAACACTGTTGCTTGGCGGCAGAAATAGACAAAGTGGTGGTACCAACCCAGACAGCCACTCGCATACGAGGACCTACCACCTTGAAACTAGCCCAAGCATGATAAAACTTTTGAGTAAAATTTGCACAACAACTTTGTTCTTTTGGGATCTACTCTTATTGCGTTAACGAATGGCTTAAGGATGACTAAGAAAATCCCCATGAATACATATACATTCTCGAGGAACACCGTAGGATACGTCTATACTGAAAACCTTATCTTTAGAGTAAGAAGTACTTCACACATACTCTCGCCTATAGACTCACATTATTCCCATAGGGGTAACCAGAGACCGGATTTATAATTTAAAAGTTCTTGATAATACTAAACTAAAAACTTCACGAGTATAGGCTATAGGCTATAAAAAGCTAATCAATTCGGTTCGATCCCCGTACCGAGACAAATGTTTGTGTGATTCACAAATATTTGTTTCGGGGTCTGGGTGTTGTGAGACCAAAAGTCGTAGTTCCTGATACTCACGACACAAGACTCGTATCTTACTGTGGGGTCACGACTATGTGAGTGACTGTTGGGTGTATTAAACAATAATTATACAAGAAATCAAATGTTTATTCTAAATCAGTAAACTGCACCGTAAATAATCAAATCAGAACCGTATATGAAACTGTACAAATTGAACCTGTGAGTAATTTCTAGTATAATTTACGTAGAAGATGGTATCAGTGTTTGATTATAAGTCGATTGAACACCGGCCGCGGTCGGAGCCTCATCATCAGCGCCTATAACGTGGACACGCACGGAATGGCATTGTGTTGAATCGAACAATATACAGTACCAAATTTTGGTCCCAACCTCGTCGTGTCTTTTCCCGAGATAAATTAAATGATTTAGAATAATTAAATTTCTAGAGTGGTAGAGCCGTATTGAAAAATGGACGTGAAGGAGCAGCTTGCTGTTACATTTCGCATAGTGAGTGAGATATCCGGAGGCCCAAATGCCCTTCCCCTTCCCAATCCCTCAATTATCCCTTCCCTTTAAGATCGGCCACACGCCTATGATTCTTCTATTATTGTGGCCGTACATGGGTGGTGGAGATCACTTACTACCAGATGACCCACTTGCTCGTTTGCCGGTCAATGCTATAAAAAAGGATAGGTGTTATCAATCCAATAACAATAAAGTTTGAATGCCACACCTACAAATGTCAATTTGGTTGAGATCTTTCGAGACTAATCTAAATGTGGGAATAAATAATCTAAAGCTATAGCCATTGGCCGTAAATTGTATGATTCATTTGTTCAACGGTTCGACGTAATAGATAATCGTATGTTCCGAACTAAGCAATAGACCGGGCCCATTACGGTAGGCATGCAACACGCCGCATGCAAGCCGACTGTTACACAACTTATCAAAGATCAAGAAGGCCGCACACCCTGACGATGCGATGATCGACTGAACTACTGAATATTGTAGATTTATACATATAAAATTACATATCTGCTGATATCCCGGCTTTGATCCAGTTCTTCTTTTTTGACTTTTCCTCTGTGCCTGTTCTTGAAAAGAAGGGGTGATTAAGAGGATTACTAGTTACTGTGGTAGAGCCACATTGTAGATGGTATATTGTGGTAGGTCTTTCATATGCAAGAGTCGGTTTGGGTTGATACTGCTGTTTTATCACTGATTTATGTATTTCTTTGGTAAACTCAATTTTTTTTTCTCCTAGTTCGGCAAAGTAACGGTAACCTCAGTAAATTTAACAAAAATAGTGACATTCACAGTATAAATACGAGGAACAAAAACAAACTCGCTGTACCCGCCTTTAGAATAGTCAAGACTAAAAAGTAATTTATGGGTAACAGCGTTAAATTTTATAACAAGTTCCCCAATAACGTAGTTAATATGCCCGATAAATTGTTCAAAGCACACATTAAACGAGTGCTCATGTCTAGGGGCTACTATAATGTTAAGCAATATCTAGAGGATAGACATGTTTGGCGTTCGGTTCCTTGCGTACTGCGACCTCCTAGGGGCCCTGTAGCTTAAACTATGTAGGGATTAAACTCATAAATTTACCCTAAATAATAAATATGTTGATCTTTAAATAACAGCAATATAACACGAGCAAATTAAAATAAATAAATTTTAATAAAAACTACAATAAATTATAAAGACGACCGATCGTGTAACAAATAAAATACCTACATGAATATGGCAATTTTTTAATCGACAAGTCATTATTTTCGAGAATAGCTTAAGCGGATCAAAAACAAGCCCACTGAGTTTGTTCGCCAGGTCTTCTCAGGCAGGGTCGCGTTTGGATCTGGTGGTAGTTTTAAAACAACAATCTGGAGATACATATGATCCGTATTAATCTGCCTTATAACTAACTATATATATTAAAGGCTTTGTATTTCCCCAAATAATTTGGATTGAAAGACCGGACCAAAAACAAGCCCACTGAGTTTGTCTAGCTGGATCATCTCAGGGCTGGGTCGCGCCGCGTTGAATCCAGCGGTAAAGGAAGCCCACTTGAGTTTGTTTCGCCGGGTCTTCTCAAGGTGGGTCGTTTTGGATCCGGTGGTAGTTTTAAAACACGTGCCGTTTTCGATAATGCGTATGGTCCATATCGACGACCCCTCAAAATGTATGATGATTCTGGACTATTCCATAGTAAAAATATGGAAAAATAATAATAATAAATAGATTTAGTGTAATTGCCGAGTGTATTTTGATGATGCTATGTATGTATGTGTACATTAGTTGATACTGATTTCTATATAAGTTTCTTTTACTTTTGTACTGACTTGTCATAAGCGCTATTTCAATTGCCTACATGATTAATAAACGATTTCATTTCATTTCATTTCATTTCATTTCATTTCATTTCATTTCATTTCAAGTAACTGCACTTCAACTGATGATAAGCGGAATGTAGTCCAAAAAAACCAGCAACCACCGACAAACAATGGGTTTATCGATGGTCACTGGAAACATGCAGGCACAGGGATACAAGGATATACCCCTATGCCCGCCCCAGCCAACCATCAAGTCATGTCGCAAGCCCTTCGAGAGGACCGGGTATACACTAGGTGATCCTGGAAGTCACTAAGGTGACTAGGGCAGGTGGTCACTATACGGATGGATATGAATATCCTACCACCAGCACATCCTAGGTCGCTGGTCTCCGTAATTAAAAAATAACTCCATATAGCGATGACATAAATTATCCTCTAATTAGTCAAATCAGCGCTTTTTGTACGTACATTAATGATCAATAAAAAACTTCTAGGAGCCACTGTTAGTAAAAACACGGATTGCCTGCAATGTAGACAGCATAAAAGACAACGATTGTGTACCGTATATGCATTTGCAGTAATAAAACTTCAGTACTCTTTGGTGCATTCTAGAGCGTCCTTGAAGCTTTGCTTTGTTTCTTTCATCTCAGTAGATTATTAAGGTAACAAATATATTTCTTTATCATCATTTCGTAATATACAATCATGTATGTTTTAAATAATTTCGTAATATAATTTCCATCGACATAATGTTTGTACATTCCACGTGCTCCGAAATGAAACTCAGCGCTGCAATTCCGGCTATGCTATACTGGGGCTACGGGCTGACGATTTGATTTCGATACTGAGCATTTTTAGATAGAAAAACACATCACTATTATCCGACCCGGGTATCGAAGCCGAGACCTCATCATACAGCAGTATAAAAAAATCTAAAACTCTTAATTAAACTTGTCCAAGTTCTAAACCGCAACCTCGCGTGTGTAACGTACTCAGAAACTAGAGCTTCATGGCCGTCGTTCCGGAGGCTGCGTCTCGAGATATTACTGCGCCGTATACCGCTAACGTTTCGTCCTAGGGGATGTGGCCTTCAACATTACACCTAAGTGAAAATAGCCTGCTGGGTTTTGAACTAATTTAAACTAGACTTGTGCTTATTCTAATAGTAGATTTGAGTGGCCTTATTATATAAATATTTTTTTTATTGGCCTACAAGGTGGACAGACGACCTGATAAAGGCCTAGAAATCTTTGGTGGAGGCCTATGTTCAGCAGTGGACGTCCTGTGGTTCATGATGATGATTATAATTTTTTTAATATTTGTAAACGATAAAATGACACTGTGGCGCAGTGGGCGAACCGGTTGTGAAGTGAGAGGCCGCGGGTTCGATTCTTTCAAACAAACTGACACCTCTGTCTATCTGATGTACGGAATCTTGTGGCATTCCAACTGGCACTTCACCGTTGTTGGTCAAGTAATTCTCTTTATAATTCTTTGTTTTATAATTCTGGTACCACTCGATTTCTATCAATCATATTTGCAAATTCCAACAGAGAATAAAGAAATAAACAATCCAGATCTAAGTGATGATTCAAACAACGTAGTATTGCGTGGCATCGCCCTCTAAGGTCACATGATGGTCGTAAAAAATAAATAAACAGGATTTTATAGAAGGACCGTAAAGCGCGCCCGCAACGCTATGCGTACTTAGTGCTTCACTCAGTCTGTCTTAGGCTCAGTTCAGACCACGCTGTAATATACTGTTGGGGTGTTACCTTTTTATAATCTTATTTGCGGGGGTCTGGGAAAATAAATTGGGTTAGAGAAATGTAAATCAATAAACATAAAAATATATACACTCTCACGCCTGTTATCCTCGAAGGCAGAGGTGTAACCAGTACACTCAATATTTGCCGAGCGTATTTTCGTCCCATGATGTGATAAGGACCGATCCGATTGCCTTACGGGTACAATTCCAAACTCCGGGCTGATACTGACCATTTCGTGATAGAAAAACATAACTGCGTCACCGAGGCAGTCTCAAATCAAATCAAAATATTCTTTGTTTAAATAGTTTTCGCCAAGATCCTTCAAGTCGTCAATGGTAGATACTACTATAATTTCGAAAAATGTCACAGCTACACAAATATCTAAATATATAAAACTCAAAGGTGACTGACTGACATAGTGATCTATCAACGCACAGCCCAAACCAGTGGAGGGATCGGGCTGAAAAATCGGGCATGCAGGTAGATGTTATGACGTAGACATCCGCTAAGAAAGGATTTTGATAAATTCTACCCCCAAGGGGATAAAATAGGGAATGAAAGTTTGTATGAAAATCACGCGGGCGGAGCCGCGAGCAAAAGCTAGTAAATAATAAATGACACAAAAACCATAATTATACCTTTTTTTTAAGGTCGTACATGGACGGTGGAGGTAACCTACGATTAGGTAACCCACTAGCTCGTTTGCCGGCATTAGCTAAAAAAGGAATCGCACTAGTGTAAAAAACGTCTTATGTACTTATGGAATCAATGTTACTCACTCCCGGATTTTGGGGGAAACTGAGTAAATTACTTTTTTAAGGTTTGCGTTCTACTATTGTAATAAGAAGTAAACATTATTTGTAACTTTTTAAACGCCCAAAAAAATAAGGGTATCTATTGTAATTATTATGTGTATACATTTTTGACTGTATTGTAGTAGCGTTAAAACAAATGAATCGACAACCCTATGCAGGCTTTTTCATTTAAAAGCTAGTTCGATCGAGAGTATTCTAGGCTTCGTGATGATGCTGCAATTCGTTCCTTAATTGATAATTTCGTTTCATTACGTTTGTAGTTTTGAAAAGAGGAATGGTAGAGTTTGTTCTTCGTTCATCGTTCATCTACCGAAACAGTCCTCCGAACTGGCGGTAGAGTTTTGACGGAATCTAAATAATGTATTGTAGCATTTAACAGATTCAATAAATATTTTGAATTTGAATAGAAAGTAATAAAATCAACTGACGGTGGGGGAAAAAAGAACAATAGATTTATATTGTGACTTTTTTTAGTAGTATCAAGTTCGTAATCATCAGCATTGACACATGCCGCAGTATTCCCAAGCGTTTCACTTTACACACAGTATTGGTAATCCAAAATAAATACTAATTATATAACTGTGCCAGCCCTATCTACGAATACAACATTAAACCGCTCCCCAGTAAATATAAATTAAAACCAACCGGTGTAATCCCCAAACGAGGTATCCGCGCGCACCCCGAGTTTTATTGTTGCAAAATCAAAAGTGGCGAGATTAAGGCTTTCCGTTTATAACACGCGTGATAAATACGTCCGTCCGTCCGTAGCTGTATTTTGCTAGCACCACTCAGCTTTTTTGCGGTGTTTTTTTTCCACAATCGCATCCCGTTCCACGCGAAGAGATTCGTTTATTAGATGCCCACGAAACAACCTCTTTGAATGTTGCTCTGTGTCTGAAAGATTGTTGAAGTTATTAAATTTTCCATTCATTCGTGGTGGTTGGTTTTTTTTTTAAACCCCGACATAAAAGGCTGTTGTTATACGTTTGCCCCTCTGTGAATGTGTGTATATATATCTGGCATCACTATGCCTAAAATAATATACTAATTTGCATTTTTATTTTGGTGCTAGGAAAAGACTAAAATATATTCTCTATTTTGTGCCCCGGTTGCTTATAAATTAATTTAGATAATACCATCGTGTGATAGTTGCGTAACTAAATATTATGTTTCGGAATCTATTAGCATAGGATGGAGAATGAATAAAATCTAACAGTGGGGTTACTAGGGTATTAAATGATGATGAATGAAATTATGGAATAAAAAATTAATTCCCTTAGTAAAATATGAATAACAATAAAACTTGAAACATCATTCACAATGACTCAAACTTTAAATAGCTCTCAATAAAATCGCTTTCTCAACTCGAAATACACTGCTGTATTATCAAAGATTTTGAAGTACGAGATAAAAACACTTTCGTCAACTCCCGGAGCGATCGCGTCACGTGATAAACTCTAAATCTATAGCCGTCTCCGATTTTACGACGTCGATAAACCAACGAAATCCAGAAGAAATCTCGGTGTACCCTCAGAAAAAATCACGTACCAACGTGACATAGATTTTGTTTCGTTCATTACGGTGTGTTGTGCGTGTTATATAATATACATGGATACGCAGAGATTTATAAATACGATCACTAAATTGAATTGGAAAATAGCCCTATTGGTACCATCAATAATTTTGTGAAGAGGATTGTTAACATTGTTTATTCGTGTGGTTTTTGCGGTGAGAGAAGACTGAATATAAGAACCGTCTTGTCATTTAAATGAGTAGTATTAGCGTAACCGAGTCTGAAGGAAGTCAAGTATAGTCTAGATTAGGGGTCGTAATGCTGAAATTAGAGTAGACCAGTGATCTCAATAAGCAATTACCTTTTAGTAAATTGACGGGTTACTGTGATCTACGTTGGTTCAAGGGTTTTGTGAATTCTGAGTATTATATAAGAATAGAGGTGGTTTCTATCATCGGCTCTTTTCGATCTGAAACTAAAGACAGTTTAGAGCCAGTGGTAACTTAAAATAATGTTTAAATGATAAAGTTATAATTCTGTGTTGTAATTATCGAAACTATCATATTGCAGTATTCGAACTATATCTGTCGATCGGTGATGGATGTACGAGCTCTCATACGGATGTAAAAAATGGACCTGTTTCCGACATATACTCGTACATACACGCATGATACTTATTTTAAACCAGCTACAGCTAACAGAAAAGTACCAATAGCTCTGCGGGGAGTGGTATGAACTATCGAAACATTCACTGAGTTTTTGTATCGTGCCTATTATTGCTAAGTAGGAGTAATCTAGACAAGTCTAAAAAACCCACGGAAGACCCAAAATATTGTTGCTAAACTTACCCCACAGCAAGAAAAGATAGGTATTCCTTTCCTAATAAGGCATATTAAAAAAGATTTTAGAAATAAAATTAAAACTTGTCTCAAAGAGAAACCGAGTGAAAAAGCGACATACAATATTTGTAAAGGCTGGAAGGCATCGGATAGCACTACAGTGATCGGCATTACCATTTGAATGGAAACCGCCACCGATGCAAAATTTCGAAAGCTTTCCTATTATATTCCCGTAATCGTCGGCGCAATTGTGTTTCCGTACCATCGATTCGAATGTGAGGTATTTGAGTTTGGTTTTATTGTGTCTGTAAAGTCCAGTGCTGAAAATTATAATGGCTCTTTGTTTGTCCTGGGAAAGTGGTAAGATTTATAAGACCATCATTCATCAACGCGATAATCCAGTGATAGAGCCACGCAGCAGATAATTTTACTGCTATCGAGTGAGATTTCCGGACGCCCAAATCCACTGCCGCTTCCCAATCCCAAATTATGGATGTGAGATCACAAGTAAAGGCAGGTTTCTCAAAAGAAAGTCTACATATAGAGTGATGGAAAGTCCCTAAAAGATTATGTGCAAGAACTTTATTCTTATGTAGTTTTTGAACTTGGTATAAAATATTTTACCGCACAGAAACCTTATATGCTTTTCTTTCAAAGAATATTAACGGTCAAGTAGTCTGCAAGTGATAATACTTATACTCATCATCCATTACTCCAGCAAGTAGATTTAGGTAATGGAGTACAGAAATGAAGACATGAACGAACGATAACTGCCCTTATAGATATAGATGATTAAATAGCTGGGTTTGTAAATAAGCCAATATTAGGTAATCAAGTTGTGCAAAGGCTCGATTGTTTTTTGTAGGGGAATAACTTTGGGAACCCTTGGTCTACAACATGAGTAGGTCGGCTCCACCGGCATGTGTCGGACTGAAATGCTCCGTGCAGTAACAGTGTTTTTTATCCTGGCATGGCAAAGTGACTACACTGAACCTTATGTTAAGTACAGTGTAATCCAAATATAATGAACGTCAAGAGACATTGGGTCCTTCGACGGTCGACAGAATTATGGCAGCCTGAAGTTACTGAATGTACACTAGCTGATCTTGAAACGTGACTGGCCTAAACGAGCCACTATGGAGCGTTTTTCACTATAAGTACTTTATTAATTGGTAAATTATTTGTTGAGTTATTGCTTTTATTACGTAATTGAGATCGCTAAAGTACCTGTAAATACACTCTCCCAAGTTCCCTTATATTTAAAATAAATTAATATACCCAACAGTCACACACATAGTCCTGAGTCGACAGTAAGATACGAGTCTTTTTTCACAACACCCAGACCCGAAACAAATATTGTGGACCACACAAACATCAAAATCCTTATTTGGCAAAGTATTTCGTAACATATTGTACTTCTACTATGCCATATATTTACGAAGACGATCTAGAACATTAAATTACAATATAAAGTCTTAATAATTGTAAGTCGGTATAAAACTGAATAAATCCTACACTGTCTAATACGCCAATATTCTCCGCCCACCCCGTTCGCAATTAACATGGTAATAAACCAGAGCGGGGGGAGCGTAGCCTCCGAGACGGTGTTAAAGAATTTATTGCAGACATCGCACCGTTATGATCTGATAGTACACGTGATGGAGCACCTTTGTTCAAGTTTCATTACTATGACGTCAGAACTCATGATCATATCTGGATTGAAATGTTTGCATGTATAATTACGAGACTTGGTCCCGTTTTCACCGACTTATTCTTGAACTAGCTTTTGCTCGCGGCTCCGCCCACGTGATCAAACAAACAAACAAACAATCAAACTCTACAGCTTTATAATATTAATATAGATTAGGGTAGCTTAGCAACGGAAGCCTTCAAATAATATTATTTCGGTAGCTTAGCAACGGAAGCCTTCAAATATGAATAATTTTCCCCGTTTTTGCAACATTTTTCACTGATGCTTCGCTTCTAATGGTCGCAGCGTAATGTTATATAGCCTAAAGCCTTCCTCGATAAATGGACTATCCAACACAAAAAGAATTTTTCAATTCAAACCAGAGTAGTTCCTGAGATTAGCCCGTTCAAACAAACAAACAAACAAACAGTATCGTTGCGGCACTCGTACGAGGTGGTCGTGTTCGTTAAGTACCTACCGTTGTTTACGTTACTACTAACCTACCGCACGACACGGCGCGGCGCGGCGCGGCGCACACTTACACCGCTAGGCTACTGCTTAGCGGTATCGGTTCGTGATGACTACTCGACCTCATTTATAATATAAATATACTACCCTCATTATGGATAACATCGAGGTTGAAACTGTGGATGCATATAGTGAATCAAGCAGACGATGGTGTGAAAATGATGGTGAACAACATCAAGAAGAGGACTATACAAATATGGAAGAGGAAATAGTTGGTTCATTGAGACCAAATAAGAGAGAAAGAGAAGAAGAAGAACAAGAGTTAAAACAAAAGAAAAAAAGTTAAAATCAAATACTAATAAAATTGAACTATATATCTCATCGAATGAAAAAATGCCTAAGTTGTTTGCGATAGCCAGATTATTCAAGTCTATGAACATAGATGATATCGACCGAGTAAAATTCATATCCCCCTTCAAAATTCGGGTTGATTTTAACAACGAAAATAGTGCCTACAAGTTAGAAAATTGTCAGGAGCTGATAAATAAGGGTTGGAGAATAAGCCGAGCTATGGAAACTAACATGTCATTTGGTGTTATAAAAAATGTAGACGTGGACATGGACGATAAGGAGATTTTGAGAAATATTACGTGTCCTAATGATGCTAAATTGCTCTCGGCTTATCGTCTCAATCGCCGAAATAGAGAAGAGGGGGGATGGAAACCAAGTGAAACAGTCCGTTTATGTTTTAAGGGATCATTTCTACCCGGATATGTCACCGTAGATGGATTACGAATTAAAGTTGTTCCTTACATTTTTCCAGTCTCACAGTGCGCAAAGTGTTGGAAATTTGGTCATGCTACTAAAAAGTGCCCTTCATATAAAATAACATGTCCAAAATGTGGCGGCGAACATGCGAATTGTGAGACCACAAACTACAAATGTGTGAATTGCAATGGCAACCATATGGCGTTGGCAAAAGTATCTTGTCCTGTTTATCTCAAAGAAAAAAAATTAAGAGAAATTATGGCGGACTTCAACTGCACATATAGAAGAGCGCTTACAGTATATGTTCCTCCACATTCTTCTAGTACTGAACAGCAAATAGAGATGCCACAACCATCACACAGCATGAAACATTCTTTTACAGAGGGTAGTCAACCTTATATTTCGACGCCTAGTCATAACAAAACATTTTCGGATGCACTTAAAAGTTATCCACGTGACGAAAATAGAAGGCCTCTCGGTCCGTCGTTTAAGAAACCAAAACGTAGACCTCATTCTCCATATGTTTGGGCTGAAGAATTGGACAATGACTTAATATCTGATCCCGTCGTCCAGCAGTCAAATGACGTGCCCCTTCAAGAACCGTCGGAGAGAACCGTCCACTTTCGAGAATTATTGACGAAGATAAAGGATACGTTATTTATGAGAGGTGTAACAATCCAGTCTAAAGTGAAAAGTGTTGTAAAATTCTGTGTAGAATGGTTAGTTCTAGTCGTGGCAGATTATATTCCAGAATGGCCCATATTACAGACTGTCTTAGAATTTTTATGTAACAATGGATAGGACACAAAAAAAAGTAATCAAGTTAAATATAGTCCAATGGAATGCTCAAAGTTTACAACCGAAATTAATAGCATTAGAACAATTCTTATGCCAGGAGAACATTCACATTGCTGGACTCAGTGAAACATGGTTGTCATCAGAAACCCAAATTAAGGTTAAGGGATATAATATTTACCGGAAAGATAGACACGATGCTTATGGAGGGGTTGCAATATTGGTTCATAAGTCTATTAAAACAATTCAGCTCAATTTTAATAATATTAATACAGGAATAGAAATTATAGGTATAAAAATATTTAATTGCGATGAAATTAAAAATTTCGTATCGGTATATTGCGCACCACTAGTTCGCACCAATCAACGAGACTGGGATCATTTGTTTTCCTCGTTTAATAAGAATACAATTATTGTTGGTGATTTAAACGGACATCATTCGAATTGGTCCGGTAAGTCCAATCAAAGGGGTTTACAGATTTTTGATGCACTTATAGATAACTCATTTATAACATTAAATAATGGAGAGCCTACACGAATTAAATTAGTAAATAACGTGTTACAGCAGTCTTCCCCCGATGTAACTTGTGTATCTGCTGATATAGCATTAAAATTTAACTGGAATTTGTCTAATGAGTGTTTGGGAAGTGATCACCTTATTATAAAAATCTCAACATATTTTGATATGGATCCCAACATCACATCGAAAAGAAACTTTCAAAAGGCTGATTGGGCGTCTTACAGAAACCATTCAGAAAAAGTTTTTAGCAATTTAGTAATAACAAAGGATCTGCAATTGGCATATAACAAATTTATTGGCTGTTTGAACGAAGCCGTAGATATCCATATTCCCCGTGTTAAAAATAATTTAAATCCAGATAAATTTGTCTCGAAACCATATTGGAACGTATCTTTGTCTAGGATAGTAGCAGAACGCCGCCTAGCTCTTGCGAAATTTCGACGTAACCCTACTCCAGACAATTTAACAAAACTACAGGACAAAATTAGAATCGCGCAACGTTTAATACGGCAGGAAAAAAATAAAGCATGGCAAGACTATTGCTCATCAGTTGATAGTGCTACTTCTCACAGTGAGTTATGGCATAAGGTAAGATGGTTCAAAGGTATTAAATCAGCCAAATCGCCTATTAGCGAAGAAAACGCCCAACAGCTTCTCCGAAGCTTGACCCCTGATTATGCATGTCCGGAAAACCAAATTTACTTTTCAAACAATAGTGAATTGGAAACTCCAATACTAAGGCAGGAAGTAGATCATTGTATGCGACGTAAAGATACGTCTCCTGGGAGCGATCAAATATCTTATTCAATGATATTAAATCTACCCGATAATGCTAAAAGCGTACTCACGAATCTTTATAACAATTTTTTAAAAAATGGTTTCGTCCCCTTGCAATGGCGTGATATTATCATAGTACCGATTCCTAAGCCTGGACGAGATATCCAATCCCCTTCCGCACTTCGACCAATCGCTATGATCTCCTGTCTATGTAAGATTTTTCACGGCATACTAGTCAATAGATTAGAATGGTTTGTAGAAAAATACAATATTTTGTCTTCTAAAACTGTTGGCTTCAGAAGAGGACGATCAACAATAGACAATATAACAAGTTTAGTTTCATATATTCAGATAGGCTTATCACAAAGAAAACCTACAATAGCTTGCTTTATTGATGTTGACAATGCGTACAATAATGTTGATATTAAGTACCTGTTGGATGTTCTGAACGTGATAGGTGTTGGTTCCCAAATATGCAGATATTTATGGAGTTTTTTAAAAGAACGAAAACTCAATATTAGATTAGATAAGACTACTATTTGTCGAAATACACAACGTGGATTGGCGCAAGGTGATCCATTATCCCCTCTTCTTTTTAATATTGTGACTTCTCATATATGCAAAGAAATTAGAAATGTTAACATCTCACAGTACGCTGATGATTTCGTCTTGTATGTAAGTGAGAGTAGTGTGGAGGAAGGTACCCAAAAACTGCAAGAGGCTATAAATAAATTAAGTTTTATGTTATCTAATATAGGTCTAAGTATTTCCTCAACCAAAAGTAAAATTTTAGTTTTTAGAAACAGATTGTGGAGAAATCCGGTATATATTTCAGTTAATAATTCTATTTTACAAGTAGTTGATAAATATAAATATTTGGGCCTTTGGTTAGATCCATCATTGCGTTGGGGCAATCATGTTGAAGAGATTAAGGCTAAGACAAACAAATTATTAAACCTTTTTCAGGTACTAGCAGGGACGGGGTGGGGAATGCACCCTCGCAATCTTAGGCGATTGTATATAGCTTGTATTAGGAGCAGGTTGGATTACGCATGCTTTATATACGGCAATTGTAGCAAAACATGCCTAGGCAAATTAGATCGAATACAAAATCAGTGCTTGCGTATTATTGGGGGATTCATAAAGAGTACAGCAATTCATGTAATGGAAAATGAATTACATATGCAACCTTTGAAAGTGCGTAGATATTTTCTTGCTGGTAAATATTGGTTAAAGAAAAGAGCATGTTCCAATTGCGCAATATTTAACTTATTGAATGACTTAAGTCTATGTTATCAAAATAGATTATCTCAACGTAGAGTCATGCCAATTCTGGTCACTATTCATGATCAGTTTAAAGATTTCCCGATGTATTCTAGCCCTAAAAATGAAATGTACTCCTTGGGTAAGTGGGTGAGCAGTATCGATATATCAAATATAAAACCTAATATTGATGCTATTAATAAACCCAAAAATAATTACGACTCCCGCTATATGAAAACAATAGGCGATAATTATTTAGCAGTAAAATATCCAAATCACTATAAACTGTACACTGACGGCTCTAAAGAGGACGATATTTCAGGTGTAGCCATGTTCGATCCTCAAAGTAAGGGTGTTATTAAATTAAAGATTGATACTAAAATATCTATCATGTGCACAGAGCTAATTGCTATTGCGGAGGCGGTGTCATACATTGAATCTTTTGATATGGGTGCTTTTGTAATATTAACAGACTCCAAAAGTGCTCTCCAACATCTTATTCGGTCCACGACAAATAAACGTGGAGTTCCCATAGCATATCGTATATTGGATTCTCTTGATAAACTGGCAAAGAAAAATATTAATATTACCCTACAATGGATACCGTCGCATGTTGGCTTGTCCGGTAATGAAAAAGCAGACGTACTTGCTAGAGAAGCCCTTGTTGACGGCTTACCCATGAACTGGCTACCGTATCACAATGACCTTCTAGCGTTGGTAAAACAAAAATGTAGGCAAAATTGGAAAGAGTATTTCGATGAGCGGTCGTTAAGTAAGGGGATCTGGTATAAGACGATACAGCCTCACATAAGTAGATATCCATGGTTTGAGGGATCGAACATGTCTAGATCCAGCATAGTGACATTGATGAGACTTCGATCCGGACACATTCCGTTAAATAAATTTGCATATCTAATGCGTAAAACAAGTTCACCAAACTGTACAGAATGTGACATAATCGAAGATGTATATCATATTTTGATGGAATGTGTCCGGAACGAAGCAGAAAGAACAACATTTGTTACAAACCATTGCACGAATTTATTAATGACTAGCTTTTGCTCGCGGCTCCGCCCACGTGATCAAACAAACAAACAAACAATCAAACTCTACAGCTTTATAATATTAGTATAGATTTGGGTAGCTTAGCAACGGAAGACTTCAAATAATATTATTTCGGTAGCTTAGCAACGGAAGCCTTCAAATATGAATAATTTTCCCCGTTTTTGCAACATTTTTCACTGATGCTTCGCTTCTAATGGTCGCAGCGTAATGTTATATATCCTAAAGCCTTCCTCGATAAATGGACTATCCAACACAAAAAGAATTTTTCAATTCGAACCAGTAGTTCCTGAGATTAGCGCGTTCAAACAAACAAACAAACAAATAATCAAACTCTACAGCTTTATTATTAGTATAGATTGGAAAATGTAATAAAATTTTGGCCTTTCCATTATCAGAGAAAGCAAAAATGTTGTCGAAAATTGTAAATATTGGAATACAGCGTAGAAAGTAAGTAGACATAATTATTTTGTTTCTTCGAGGGTGACGTCATCGTTGTGATTAAACCCTCTATAATAAATAAAGAGAAAAAAAAAAAAAAACAAACAAACAAACAAACAATCAAACTCTACAGCTTTATTATTAGTATAAATTTAGATGTTGGCTAAGACATTACACATCAAAGCAACTTTATTTTGATGGTGCCTCGTCATACCGCTTTATTACGTGTTAGGTTTTTTTTTATTTGATTGAATAACGAGACGAGCAAGGCGCTCAAGATGTTAAGTCTCATAATGCCCAGTAATTTCACTGGCTTCAATGTCCTTCAAACTAAAACACCACAGTGCATACACACTGTTGCTTGGCGACTGAAATAGACAAAGCGGCGGTACCAACCCAGACGGCCTCCCGCATACGGGGGACCTACCACCTTGTAGATAATTTAAGATACATATAAAAAAGACTGCCTCGGTGGCACAGGGTCGAGTACAACGATATTCGGTTTTTCTACCACAAAATGTTCAATATCAGCTCGGAGTCAGGAATGGTGCCCGATATGCCCTTATACGTCGTTCTGATTCATCATTTCTGGTTACATCTCTGCCTACCCCTCGGGGATAATAGACGTGAGTGCAAATGGAGATATAAAAGAGAACCACTACTTCAATCAGATGGAGAAATAATAATAAAAAAGAATTCGTTAGAGGTTACCACCGTCAGACTACGATGTAATTTTAAGTCCTACCATTGATTTACCATGCAATTTTAAAACATCCAAACATTAATCCATTGATCCCCTATTTGTTTCGTAACTTGAAAAATAAAACTCCTCAATTACTGTTGGGAAAAAATGGTCGGGCTTAATTGAATGCGGCTGGTCCACGAGATATTAGTATGGGAATTGCTGGATTCCACTGTTGGTTGTTTTCAATAAAACTGCCTCTGTAATTAATACGTATAAAACAAAGTCACTATCTGCGTCTGTCTGTCGGTTTGTCCACTTATTACACCTTTTTTATCTGAGCACGGCAAAGTGACTGCACTAGACCTGATGGTAAGCGTAATGCAGTCCAAAAAACCAGCGACAAACAATGAGTTTATCGGTGGTCACCAGATTCATGCCGGCCTGTAAAAATGCTTCTCCCTCTTCGGAGAGTGAAGATAGAGCAATAGTGATGTGATCGGTCTATTGATATTAATCAACGAGTGAATAGATTTATCGTGAAATTTTAATATGTCTAGATTTTGATAAGATCCGTTATATAAACACTCGATTTCAGGTGTATGTTACCCCTCTTAAATATGACCGCACCTTTCTTTAACACCTTGTGTAATTTACAGGTAGTAGGCCCCTCGTATGCGAGAGGCCGTCTCGGTTGGTATCACCGCTTTGTCTATCTCTGCCGCCAAGCAACAATGTGTAAGCACTGTTGTATTTCGGTTTAAAAGACATTGAAGCTAGTGAAATTACTGGGCATTATGAGACTTAACATCTTATGTCTCGGGGTGACGAGCGCAGTTCAGTGCAATGTAGTGATTTGTAATTCAAAGTTCTGTGTGGTGTTGCTTCTGTTTATGGGCAGGCGTGCAAGCGCCTTGCTCGTCTCGTCATTCGATCAAGTAATAAATTAAAAAGACCTGTATAAAACAAGAGATAACTTTAGAAACACGATCGTTTCACTAATTAAGTGTTCCTAATAAAAGAGTTAATAACCCGAACCAAAGTTATTAAGCAAAGGCAATATCTGATAATGGGCTAACTGCAACCGTCTGATGTTTATTACTTTAATTAAAAAAATCATGAAATGTTTGCTTATCTCTGACTTTTTTCGTAAAATGAAAATAGTGTTGAGTGAATTTCATAAATTTAAATTTTTATTACAATTTCGTGATTTGCTCGTGTGGTGTTATTTTGTGGTTTATAGAAATTGTATTTTACTAAAATGAAAGTAAGATTTCAGTCGCAACATACATCTCACAGCTGTATCCTCGAAAGGGTAAGTAGAGGTATACATCCGACCTCCATTGCTGGTGCTAGACAAAACGAATTATAATATTCTGTATACTGTATTTTTTTTAAAACTAATATTATTATTTAGGTATTTTGTACTCATTTCATTAGCCGTGGATATAATTCCAGTCATTAATTTCTCGGATTTATACTTTTCGTCCGCTTAGGCGTTACGGGTCTACAAACGAACAGACAGACTGACGATCAGATGAAAGAGTCGAACTGGTACCATCACTTTTTTGTAATAGGTTAATAAAATTTAATTTCTAATGATTGCCGTTAACCTGCAGTTTCAGAGACAGGTGGTTACCGTCGCCGCGATTTATAGCTTCAGCTTAATTAGTTCGGTAAGTATTGCATGATAAATCACTTGACGCGGTCCCGGGTTCAGATCCGAGTGACAGGTGACGCAGGAACATTATTTATTACTATGTCTCGAGTGCCTATTCTTGTATTTCGGTTATGAGCTATTGAAAGACTAGTCACTTTTATAAAAAAGGCTGATGATGCAAGTAGGTCACATGCTGGTATGCGATCTTCACCCATGAGAATACCCATAGCAGCAGAAGAGTTATGGACGCGTTGCCGACCTAAAAGGGAAGGGATAATTAAGGGATTGGGTCGGGGAAGGGGTATTTAGGCCTCCGGATCTAATCCCACCTTACTGGAAATATTTGATTATTACTTTACATGGTATAAAATGAAGTCGCTTTCGCTGTCTGTTCGCTCTGAAAGTACTTGATTACTTTTACATAGTATAAAATGACGTCGCTTCCACTGTCTGTTCGCTTAGATCTTTTAATTCAACGGATTTTAATGCAGTTTTCAGCAATAGACAGAGTGATTCATGTGCCCGGTATGGTGATAGGTTCGCACTCTATCACATAATGGGACGGCAATACGCTCGGGGAAATGTGGTACTGGTTACACCTCTGCCTACCGCTTCGGGGATTAGAAGCGTGACTGCATATATATGTATTATCTATTAAAGACTAGATGACCCGGTGAACTTCGTATCACTTACATATATTTGTGTAAAATGTGGTCAAAACTAATACAAATGTTTCATTTACATTAAATGCAATTAAGTGAGGTACTGCACCATTGCACGTGGTCGTGAGGTAGCCCGTCGCACATTTAATTGACTTCGACGACCTAAGTCAGGTCGTCTTCCATCTCCCCCCGGTGGGACAGTCCTGTCCTGTCCCTTTCCTGTCCTGTCCCTTTCCTGTCCTGTCCTGTCCCTTTCCTGTCCTGTCCCTTTCCTGTCCTGTCCTGTCCCTTTCCTGTCCTGTCCTGTCCTGTCATGTCCTGTCCTGTCCTTTCCTGTCCCTTTCCTGTCCCTTTCCTGTCCCTTTCCTATCCCTGTCCTGTCCCTTTCCTGTCCTGTCCCTTTCCTGTCCTGTCCCTTTCCTGTCTTGTCCTATCCCTTTCCTGTCCTGTCCCTTTCCTGTCCTGTCCCTTTCCTGTCCTGTCCCTTTCCTGTCCTGTCCCTTTCCTGTCCCTGTCCTGTCCCTTTCCTGTCCCTTTCCTGTCCTGTCCCTTTCCTGTCCTGTCCCTTTCCTGTCCAGTCCCTTTCCTGTCCTGACCCTTTCCTGTCATGTCCTTTATTGTCCTGTCCCTTTCTTGTCCCTTTCCTGTCCTGTCCTGTCCCTTTCCTGTCCTGTCCTGTCCTGTCCTGTCCTGTCCTGTCCTGTCCTTTCCTGTCCCTTTCCTGTCCCTTTCCTGTCGCTTTCCTGTCCCTGTCCTGTCCCTTTCCTGTCCTGTCCTGTCCCTTTCCTGTCCTGTCCCTTTCCTGTCCTGTCCTGTCCCTTTCCTGTCCTGTCCCTTTCCTGTCCTGTCCTGTTCCTTTCCTGTCCTGCCCCTTTCCTGTCCTCTCCTGTCCCTTTCCTGTCCTGTCCCTTTCCTGTCCAGTCCCTTTCCTGTCCTGACCCTTTCCTGTCATGTCCTTTTCCTGTCCTGTCCCTTTCTTGTCCCTTTCCTGTCCTGTCCTGTCCTGTCCTGTCCTGTCCTGTCCCTTTCCTGTCCCTTTCCTGTCCCTTTCCTGTCCCTTTCCTGTCCCTTTCCTGTCCCTTTCCTGTCCCTTTCCTGTCCCTTTCCTGTCCCTTTCCTGTCCCTTTCCTGTCCCTTTCCTGTCCCTTTCCTGTCCCTTTCCTGTCCCTTTCCTGTCCCTTTCCTGTCCCTTTCCTGTCCCTTTCCTGTCCCTTTCCTGTCCCTTTCCTGTCCCTTTCCTGTCCCTTTCCTGTCCCTTTCCTGTCCCTTTCCTGTCCCTTTCCTGTCCCTTTCCTGTCCCTTTCCTGTCCCTTTCCTGTCCCTTTCCTGTCCCTTTCCTGTCCCTTTCCTGTCCCTTTCCTGTCCTGTCCTGTCCTGTCCTGTCCTGTCCTGTCCTGTCCTGTCCTGTCCTGTCCTGTCCTGTCCTGTCCTGTCCTGTCCTGTCCTGTCCTGTCCTGTCCTGTCCTGTCCTGTCCTGTCCTGTCCTGTCCTGTCCTGTCCTGTCCTGTCCTGTCCTGTCCTGTCCTGTCCTGTCCTGTCCTGTCCTGTCCTGTCCTGTCCTGTCCTGTCCTGTCCTGTCCTGTCCTGTCCTGTCCTGTCCTGTCCTGTCCTGTCCTGTCCTGTCCTGTCCTGTCCTGTCCTGTCCTGTCCTGTCCTGTCCTGTCCTGTCCTGTCCTGTCCTGTCCTGTCCTGTCCTGTCCTGTCCTGTCCTGTCCTGTCCTGTCCTGTCCTGTCCTGTCCTGTCCTGTCCTGTCCTGTCCTGTCCTGTCCTGTCCTGTCCTGTCCTGTCCTGTCCTGTCCTGTCCTGTCCTGTCCTGTCCTGTCCTGTCCTGTCCTGTCCTGTCCTGTCCTGTCCTGTCCTGTCCTGTCCTGTCCTGTCCTGTCCTGTCCTGTCCTGTCCTGTCCTGTCCTGTCCTGTCCTGTCCTGTCCTGTCCTGTCCTGTCCTGTCCTGTCCTGTCCTGTCCTGTCCTGTCCTGTCCTGTCCTGTCCTGTCCTGTCCTGTCCTGTCCTGTCCTGCCATCAAAAAGACATCAAGTGTTTCATACCCAGGAACAGTTTGTACTGGAAAATTAAGTTGCCCTGTCCTGTCCTGTCCCTTTCCTGTCCTGTCCTGTCCCTTTCCTGTCCCTTTCCTGTCCTGTCCTATCCCTGTCCTGTCCTGTCCCTGTCCTGTCCTGTCCCTTTGCTGTCCTGTCCCTTTCCTGTCCTGTCCCTTTCCTGTCCTGTCCCTTTCCTGTCCTGTCCCTTTCCTGTCCTGTCCTGTCCCTTTCCTGTCCTGTCCTGTCCCGTCCTGTCCTTTCCTGTCCCGTCCTGTCCTGTCCTGTCCCGTCCTGTCCTGTCCTGTCCTGTCCTGTCCTGTCCTGTCCTGTCCTGTCCTGTCCTGTCCTGTCCTGTCCTGTCCTGTCCCGTCCCGTCCCGTCCCGTCCCGTCCCGTCCCGTCCCGTCCCGTCCCGTCCCGTCCCGTCCCGTCCCGTCCCGTCCCGTCCCGTCCCGTCCCGTCCCGTCCCGTCCCGTCCCGTCCCGTCCCGTCCCGTCCCGTCCCGTCCCGTCCCGTCCCGTCCCGTCCCGTCCCGTCCCGTCCCGTCCCGTCCCGTCCCGTCCCGTCCCGTCCCGTCCCGTCCCGTCCCGTCCCGTCCCGTCCCGTCCCGTCCCGTCCCGTCCCGTCCCGTCCCGTCCCGTCCCGTCCCGTCCCGTCCCGTCCCGTCCCGTCCCGTCCCGTCCCGTCCCGTCCCGTCCCGTCCCGTCCCGTCCCGTCCCGTCCCGTCCCGTCCCGTCCCGTCCCGTCCCGTCCCGTCCCGTCCCGTCCCGTCCCGTCCCGTCCCGTCCCGTCCCGTCCCGTCCCGTCCCGTCCCGTCCCGTCCCGTCCCGTCCCGTCCCGTCCCGTCCCGTCCCGTCCCGTCCCGTCCCGACCCGACCCGACCCGACCCGTCCCGTCCCGTCCCGTCCCGTCCCGTCCCGTCCCGTCCCGTCCCGTCCCGTCCCGTCCCGTCCCGTCCCGTCCCGTCCCGTCCCGTCCCGTCCCGTCCCGTCCCGTCCTCTCCTGTCCTTTCCTGTCCTGTCCTGTCCTGTCCTGTCCTGTCCTTTCCTGTCCCTTTCCTGTCCTGTCCTGTCCTGTCCTTTCCTGTCCCTTTCCTGTCGTGTCGTGTCCTGTCCTGTCCTGCCATCAAAAAAACATCAAATGTTTCATACCCAGGAACAGTTTGTACTGGAAAATTAAGTTGCCCTGTCCTGTCCTGTCCCTTTCCTGTCCCTTTCCTGTCCTGTCCTGTCCCTTTCCTGTCCTGTCCTGTCCCTTTCCTGTCCCTTTCCTGTCCTGTCCTGTCCCTTTGCTGTCCTGTCCCTTTCCTGTCCTGTCCCTTTCCTGTCCTGTCCCTTTCCTGTCCTGTCCCTTTCCTGTCCTGTCCCTTTCCTGTCCTGTCCCTTTCCTGTCCTGTCCTGTCCCTTTCCTGTCCTGTCCTGTCATGTCCTGTCCTGTCCTTTCCTGTCCCTTTCCTGTCCCTTTCCTGTCCCTTTCCTGTCCCTTTCCTGTCCCTTTCCTGTCCTGTCCTGTCCTTTCCTGTCCCGTCCCGTCCCGTCCCGTCCCGTCCTGTCCTGTCCTGTCCTCAAAAAAACATCAAGTGTTTCATACCCAGGAACAGTTTGTACTGGAAAATTAAGTTGTCGTTTTTAGTGTTTTCTTTACTTATTATCATACCCAGGAACAGTTTGTACTGGAAAATTAAGTTGTCGTTTTTAGTGTTTTCCTTTACTTATTATTTATGTTACTCATTTTTTCTCACCGGGTAAACCTTCCCTGAACTTCCACAAATATTTCAAGATCAGAATTAGCCAAATCGGTACAGCCAGTCTCGAGTTTTTGCGAGACACACGCACAGCGATTCATTTTTATATATATAGATACTACAACGTAGCCCCCTAAAATGATGCGCCAAAACAATTTGTTTTTACATCCACCTATATTGAAAATAACAAGATTTAACATAAGAACCATAAAACGCAACGCTCCTAAAAAAAGTCGACTTGACGAATTGGCACTCCGCTTCGGATGGCGCTGCGAGATGAGTGTAAAAACTGAAACGATCTGAGGGCGTGTGAAAGAGAAAAACTGGCGGACGCGTTGATATCCCACACCATCCAGCTAAACCGCCTCCGGGGATGTAATAAACTTTTTCTTTTAGTTAACTGTGGAAATTACAGACATGGACTTAAGTAGATGACGAAACGACTAACTATTTTCGGCTGATGGTAGGATATTGATGTCTACCCGGATAGCGACCACCGAACCACGTTGTTAAAATCTGCCATAGTTACCCACACACCGTATGTGGATCGCGTTCCAGGATCAACCAGTGTATATCCGGTTCTCCTGAGGGGTTGTCGACTTTACTTGATGGTAGATTAGGGCGGCTATAGGGGTACAGTCATGTTTTCCTGTGCCTGAATCGGTCATCCACCTATCCCTCAATTTGCTTCCTACCTCTTCGGAGTATGAAGAAGAATTTATACAGGCCTGCATGATTCGGGTGACAACCAATAAACTCATTGTTTGTCAGGTGTCGCTGCTCTTATAAACTGCATTAAATGTAGTGCAGTCTATAAGCGTACCATCAGATGTAATGCAGTCACTTTGCCGTCTCCGATAAGAAAAGCCGAAATTATGATCATACGTACTTTGATTTTTTTCCGCTCTGACCATTATCGTAGTCAGTTTAACACATGAAAATGCTCATTGTATTTAAAAGTATTGTTAAAATCTTCAAAATTTTCTCATAGCTACAGTACACGGTAATAGTTATATGTTTCAGTAATCTTCTTTAATTTTAACTCGTGATGATGATATTTTTTTTTATTTGATTGAATTTCGAGACGAGCAATGCGCTTGCCTGATCTTAAGCGCCATGTCTACCCATAAACAGATACAACACCACACAGAATTATAAGCACTGCATGGCACTGAACTGCCTCGTAATGCCCAGCAATTTCACTGGCTTCAATGTCCTTCAAACCGAAACACAACAGTGCTTACACTCTGCTTGGCGGCTGAAAAACTACTTACTACTTACTTACTTTTCATATAGGTTGCGTCATTTACTTAGATCTATGTCTGTGGAAACACAACCCTTAACATGCACTGTCTCCTTAACGCCCGTCGATAATTCCGCTTTACAACTCATTCTGATGAAAATCTAATTTTCAGAAATGTCTTTTGTTATCTACATTGTGTAATTAAGTTTTCAAGACGTCCTATCTTTGCGATTTTCTTTTTACTTTAACGTAGATTGGGCTGTTAAGTGTTGGTAATTTTATGAACATCAGGATTTAGTTATATTTTATTATTATCATTTATTTTTTATTATGATCTTAAAATATGCGCTTGGGATGTTATATATCCTTCTAACATTAAACGTGCAGTAAGGATTTTTGTGACCTGAGTCAGTATGGAGTCACTTTTGTTTTTCTTTCGGTATTGCTCTTCGTTGTAAGAAATGAAAAACATGAAATGGCATTTTTCAAGCAAAAAGCACCAAAAAATCCCCTTTCTCTCTCTATTCTATTGTATTTCTAAAAGTCCAACAATGCATCGACAATTCCTCTAACATTGTTCAAGAGCGTTAGCGATCCTCTACCATCAGGTGACTCACTGGCAACGTTGCCAAGAGACGGATAAGCTGATGTGTAAAAAATACCGACGGAAATCCCTGAGATCTTCTACGACATATAAATAAGAGCTAATCAGCTCGTATAGAAACCAAGCGAATAACCCTAAAGCAGAGCACGATATATTATGACCCCATAGTCATTCCATAGTGTATAAAACATTAACCCACCCATTCACACAGCGACAAAAGTCAACGCCAGCACTTAAGGGACCGACCAGGCCCCACATTTCTGATAAATAACTTACTCAACTAGGCGTACTTTCCACTCCGACCTTTAATAAATTAAAATTCATCGAGTTATCACAACAATATGCAAATTAGTTTATTTAAAAATGTTAATTACTGTGGCCCTTAAGCCGCTTGCATACGTTATCTTTCATTTGCATGTCTAGATGGACTGTGCTAGCAAAAGCACTGACTTCATCACCACCTTTTTTGGAGGCCCTAAGGGTCGTGAAGGACCCCTATTACTAAGCCTATGCCCAGTATCTGTCTGTCTGTTCTATTTTTATCGCACGTGTATTTACAATTATTGCACGGGTTACAAAAAAAATAAAACTAAATTAACAAAATAACATTAAAACGAAAGTAACAACATAAAATCAAAATTGGTGTGTGTCGTGGGACACCAGGTAGGAACGAAGTTCCTTCGGCTAATGTAGAATCGACACAAATTGCAAAAAATTCAAATTATCAACTAAAATAACTAAATATGTCTCTTTATTTTTGTTTGACAACATAAAATTACATAGAAATAGAATAGAAAAATAGAAATAAAAACTTATTAATTTAGACTTAGACTGGCTACTAAACGGTGGACGGCCGTGTTCTATAATCAAAAAATCAAATTCAAATTTCAAACCGCGTCTACATTTCCAAATGTCATAAGTTTCACACCCATCTGTTTTATTAATGGAATTTCGACTTTAACTTTGTGTGCTAGATATCAAACTGGTTATGCTACTGTCGCGCCTGAGCACGTCTCATTTAACGGTTTTATTCCACGCATTTTTCCACGCATTTTTTCCACGCATTTTTTCCACGCATTTTTCTTACGGTTTTTAAAATGAAATTCATTCAGCCAGTTATATTGAAGTATTTAAAAATACTCCTTCGACTTTTAAAAGATTACGCTAGCTCGTTATTTAATTGAATTACATCAGCTAGCATGCGTACATACATAAGATGCAATCGCGCAAATAAGTCGCTTTTGTGCTTTAGATTGTGGAACCGCAACGACGCGGTATCTAGACATGTATTGTAAAGAAAGCGGTACACAGGCAAATAAACTAATAGACACCATATTAGAGATTAGTTCTGCTCATCAAGTTTAATTCAGTTTCATGCATAAAGTATTTAATGAGAGTGAAGGAGGCCAAAAAGGTGTGTAAGGATCGTAGCAGGTGAAAGTCCGTTGTCTTTGCCTACCCTTATGGGAAACAGGCGTGAGTCTATGTATGTATGTATCAAGTTTAGGTTGTACTTATAACTAAGCTCATCTTTTCGTCTTAAACCTTCATTGTGTCAATGTTTGTTTTTAATACGTCATTTGTTTAGCCTTATTAGTATAGTGGTAGCGTACTAAGGCTGAGAACTGAGTTCTGAGTGAGGCTCCTGAGTTCAAATTCCAAATTAGACGACCACAGTTTGTGTTTTCGTTGCTGGTCTATCAACTGCCAAAATTTCAAGTTTGTAGCTCCAGTGGTTTAGAGGCCCTGCAATGATAAATCAGTCAGCCAGGGTAAATAAAGTTTGGATTTCTAGAGAATTTGTATGTTTGATAAATCAATACGTTTCAATAGCTGATCAGTTTTGGATGAAATTATGCACACAAGTACACGAAGACCTGTATTATACTGTGTATTGGACATGGAATGTTTTACAAACGTATAATTCCCATGAGATTATTCTAACATTCTTTAAAGTTACAGAAAATACTTTAAGGTGAACAGAGCCGCGAAGTTTTCACATAAAATCTAGTCTATATGACGTCTTTAGGCTTATCGTTCTGTGGTTACGTATGAATTATTGCAGTTAGGTAGCGTTTAAATTGCACCACACGCATGACCCTACAACGCACGCACACTGCTTTATTTATCTGGTTTCTGATTGCAATGCAAATTACAGGTAACGTTCTAGAATTGTTCCAGAAAATTACTGTAAGTTTTATTTTTTATTCGATTGAATGAAGAAACGAGCAAGTCGCTCGCCTGATGGTAAGCGCCACGCCTGCCCATAAACAGAACACACAGAACTTTGAATTACAAAGCACTGCATGGCACTGAACTGCGGTCGCCACCTTGAGACATAAGATGTTCAGTCTCATACTGTACCAGTATTTTCACTAACTTCAATGTCCTTGAAACCGAAACACATCAGTGCTTACACACTGTTGCTTGAAATAGACAAAGTTAATGAATTAAACAAAATAATATTAATATCAAAATTTTTCCTTGATGTAGGTTGAAATGATATTTGCATCCAATTAATGGTCATAGAGAATAAGGCTCTGTCTCGTCTCTTTACTCATAAAGAACAGTCCTAAAAATCTCGAGGTATGAAGGGATTTGAAAGAAGGCGCAAAATATGTTTCTCCTCATAGATCGTTAAGGCAAGTCAGCGAGGTTATGAATGACTTGTAAAATCCACGCGAGGGGTAATATAAAAAAAAACATAACCAAACTGCACTAAGTCATTGTAAATTACAACTCAAATTTCTGATGAAAGGAGATCCAAGCTAATGACATTTTTTTTATAGCATAGACCGGCAAACGAGCAAGAAGGTCACCTGATGATAATTGATCTCCATCACCCATGTACGCCTACAATACCTACTAGAAGAATCATAGATGCAATGCCGGCCTTAAAGGGAAAGGATAATTAAGGAGTTGGGAAGGGGAGGGGGATTAGACGAGCAAGGCGCTCGCCTGATCCTGCCCATAAACTGCAGGAACACCACACAGAACTTTAAATTACAAAGCACTACATGGCACTGAACTGCGCTCGTCACACAAGATGTAAAGTCATAATGAACAGTAATATCACTGACTTCAATGTCCTTCAAACTGAAACACAGCAGTACTTACTATTGCTTGGCGGAAGAAATAGACAAAGCGGTGGTACCAACCCAGACGGCCTCTCGCATACGAGGGACCTACCACCTTAACACATTGCTCAACCTGCTATAATTGTATGCTCAAACACACAATTATTTTTGATCCAATGCCACTCAACTCTTTACAAACCACTCAAAACCTTATGAACATACAATTAAGATATTGTTATTCAAAACAAAACTACCGCCGTGTACACAGCCGGCCGAAAACCGGAACTAGCCGACAGAAAATACATTTTCAAAACGGGATCGAATATTTCTATCTATAACATTAGCTATTGTAAATTGGTCTCGCATGTAGCAGGTGTGGTAGGTGGTGAGGTGCCAGCTGCCAATGGACGGGTAGCTTTGACAATGGCCTGGCCAACGTGGGAATGTTTTGTGCAAATATTCAATGCAAATCCAGTGTGGGATTAGGATCGGACCGCTCTCGGTTTATGTGGATTGTGTTCCAACGTTTTATACCCGAAAGCGTTATTGATTCTTGATACAAAACGATAGATTATTACTGTGCCTGGCATTAAATATGGATGTTGGTTTGCATTCGGTCTGATCTGGCTTGATAGGCTTAGTTTTATAGGATTAAGTATATTTCTCGGTTTGAGACTAAAATCTACCATAGCCTTACATGTCATATATTTCAATGCGTATTAGATTCATACATTGTGGTAGGTCCCTCGTATGCGAGAGGCCGTCTGGGTTGGTACCACCGCTTCGTCTATTTCTGCCGCCAAGCAATAGTGTGTAAGCACTGCTGTGTTTCGACTTGAAGGACATTGAAGCCAGTGAAATTACTGGGCATTATGAGACTTAACATCTTACGTAACGAGCGCAGTTCAGTGCCATGTTGTGCTTTGTAATTCAAAGTTCTGTGTGGTGTTGCTTCTGTTTATGGGCAGGCGCGTGGCGCTTACCATCAGGCGAGCACCTAGCTCGTCTGGTCATTAAATGAAATAAAAAAAACCATAAGGTTCGTTTATTTTTGTACTGACTTGTCATAAGCGCTATTTTAGTTGTCTACACAATTTATACACTATTTCATTTCCTTTTACACATAGAAAGAAGAAGAAAGAAGAAAATAGTTTTATTGTGACGGCCATTACAATTGCTATTAACTAAAAAGAATTTAGACTATGGTGTTCTCGTCACAACGGCTACAGCTCAGCATGTACTGGCAAAAAAAACATGCAAAAATCCTATTTCAAAATATTACAATATGACACGTAAAAAATAATTTGAGGATAAAAAAGTTTAATGTAATGCAAAAGACTTACGGCTGAGTTTCTTGATGCTTCTTCTCAGACCAGTGGGCATTTCTGAAGCACCGATAGAGACATTTCAATGAAATTTGTCTATTATTGACCTGTAAAAAAGCCCTTTGTGGCCTACTTGCAAAATATACGTTTTGTTTTTTTATGCCCACATTTTTAAAGAGTCGTATCGCTAATAAACTCTCGCTCGTACCGTATGAACTGAGTTTGCATTCCGTGGGCCACGCGCGGGGAACTCTCAAAAAGTTTTGCCGACACGTCACAAACTCTGTACATGTTCCCGTCTCAGGAAATAAAAAAAAAAAACAAAGTTTAACTTCCAAATTATATTTGTTTTAATCAACGATAACAATTTGTGAAGTGAATTTTGTTGTTGAGACGAGGTTTTTTTTTGTTTTGTTTCTCAATCGTAGACCGATTTTATCGAAAAAAATCATTCGATAGTCCGAAGAATCGTCCCATATAAATTTACTTAACACTGAAAATTGAAAAATAAAATAAGTTTTAACGAAACAATAAAGCTATTTCAGTTGACCAGCAGCGACACAGGCACCAACTCCAAAGAGACCTTTAAAATTATAATTTTTCTCTTTTCAGTGTAATTCTTTAGTTTTGTTATTTAGTTAAAGAATTATTTAAACCAGTACGTAAATATCGAAGTATAATGTAATAATTATGTATTTTAGTCTTTCATCAAATGTAAATGAGGCCACCATGGGAATAAAGCCTATCGAACACAAAAAAAACAACATCTAAATCGTTTCATTTTTCTTACATATGACCCAAATTGGGTATGCGAGATTCTGCACCTTTGAGATCTGTCCACTCCTCCACGTTATGTCGTGAAGATAAACTATACAAAGGCACATGACACAAACAAAGGGCCTAATGAAATGAGAAAGGCCGTAGCTTTATGCGCGCGAAGGGACAGCAATAAAGCCATCATAAGAAAGATTACTTTTTTACATCAGATAAAATGAACGGCCGTAAACTGAAATAGTTCTTTTTTATCTTCAAGTAATTTTCTACTAAAATAAGACGTCCCAAAACACGGTCCGCTGTAGCCCATTTAAAGTTAGAAAACTCCGCTGGATTGATGTGATTCTGCCTTTTTACCGGTCTTAAGTTGTGTAGGGATGAGAAGCGCAGTGCAGTGCTATGTTGTAATTGAAACTTCTGAATGGTGTATGTTTTTGGGTGGAAGAGGCACTTACCATCAGGCAGGTGACTGCTTCACGGCTCGTCATTCCGAAAAATAAACGGTCAAGTGCGAGTCAGCCCTGCGCACCGTAGGTACTCATAATCTCTCTCTCTCACCATCAAACGTTAGTCTAAGTGTACTGGGCATGGATATTTTCTTTTAATGACTCGTCAAAACTATATGTTAGACCTGATGGTAAGTGAGGCACTAGCTACTTTGCTGATCGCTGCTAAAAAAACGAAATAAACTGAGCAATCCCGATTGTTTTAACTGTACAATTAATTCATATCCTCGTACCTTTGGAGCATTAAACCCTGTCTTTCTAAGGAAGCATTATGACTTAATGCACACAGGCCACATATGTACCCTTATCACGTAGCTGTCGGAGCCTCTTTCTCGCTCTAACGTAAGGCGTTAGATAGAGATGGCGCGCCATGCAAGGGAAGTTTTGTTACATACAGTAGTTGAACGAGTTGTCCAGGGAACGCACACGGCTGGTCCTACGTGATGTAATTACGGGCACTTTAAAGTACATTTTATGTATTATTAAATAGTTGTTGGTTTTTTCAGAAATTGGTTTACTATATTCCGCTAGGTGGTGTGTTATGGTTGATTTACCTAACAATTTTAGAATGCTGCCTACATCCAATTGGATTTTGCACAAAACCAAACAGCACGTTGCATAATAATTAATTATGTGCTAGTAAGCTGGATACATTGAAAGATGAATCGTCGATAAAAAAGAAAATATCCATTGGCTTTAACTACGTAATATTTAACATTTATCCTAAAAGATTTCTGAATTTCTGGAGATGTAAAGTATTAGCAGTAATTCTTTAGGTCCCGAGATATCTTTGAGTTAAATCCCACTTAATTCAGATTAACGGATTATTTATGAAGATACGTTAACATTTTTTCTCCACCAATATTTTTTATAGCAGAGGGTGGCAAACGAATAAGTGGGTCACCTGATATTAGGAGTTCTCTACCACCCAAGAATACCCATAATACCAGAAGAATAAGCAAAGAATATTAATTGGAAGGTGGGATGGGATCCCCTTATATCTATCTCACTCACGGTATAAAATGGAACAGGAATCTGGTATTTCACATCTATTTACTTTAAAACTGTTACTATCACGTTCGAACTGGCCCATTCATGCTGTAGACTAAACAGTCTATGGTGTGACTCTGTAATTTACAAATAAATAAATAACACCCAACAGTCACACACATAGCCCTGACCCCACGGTAAGATACGAGTCTTGTGTCGTGGGTATCAGGAACTACGAGAGACTTTTTGGTTTCACAACACCCAAACCCGAAACAAATATTTG
This sequence comes from Amorpha juglandis, assembly GCA_949126905.1. Classification (NCBI taxonomy): domain Eukaryota; kingdom Metazoa; phylum Arthropoda; class Insecta; order Lepidoptera; family Sphingidae; genus Amorpha; species Amorpha juglandis. The sequence continues at coordinate 16,203,284 of OX421374.1, read as the reverse complement.
TGGATCAGACGAATAATTGACTCGGTACGGAGGGTGTTAAAGTTTACTATTATAACTATTATTGGCCTTTATTAAGTTTCACCCACCAGAACAAAATAAATATTAGTAAGTAGTCTCCACCAACGTTGTAGCATGCCTATCTCCCAGCCTTCGCGTAGTGTAACGTGTTTACTTTGTTCTCGGGAACTAGTGGATTAATGGAAAACAAATATGCGGGGCTTATACCTTATTTTGCATGATGGAAGTCTAATGTATGGTATACCTTCGGTGGTCGTGTCGCTGTTGTTTTCAATAATGTTTCTGATAATCGAATAAATAAATTTGAATATCAGAATGGCGAGTGTACCATAACGATTCCAATTATGTTATTTACTGATAAATTTACCATAATGTATCTCCGTTATTACTAAGTTATAACATATTAAGGTATACGGTAATGACGTCAAAACGACAGGAGTATCTTGATAGCTTAATATCTACCATTGGCGATTAAATATTATTATAATATTATTATTCCAAAATGTACCCCAAATAAAAATCATATACCCGATAATGTTGATTTGTCCCTGAGAAATAAATTATTAATGTTCAGTTTAGATCACACAAAATTGAAAAAAAATTGTTTGTTTTATATGCTTGACTGACGAGATGAGCAAAGCGATCGCCTGATGGTAAGCGCCACGCCTGCCCATAAACAGAAGCAACACAACACAGAACTTTGTATTACAAAGCACTGCATGGCACTGAACTGCGCTCGTCACCCCGATACATAAGATGTTAAATGGCCCGTAATTCTACCGACTTGTCCTTCAACTTGAAACACAAGAATGCTTACAACCAACCAGACGGCCTGTCACATACGAGGGACCTTGTATTATTCAAGCGTTTAAGTTTATATCCACTTAATTAAATAAGATATTTAATAAATTACATGAGTTGAAGAAAAAAATGACTTTTTCCATTTTTATGGTCTGAGTGAGATATCTGGAGACCCAAAGGCCCTTTCCAATCCCTTAATATCCTTTCCTTTTGAAAAACAAAACAATAAATATTTTAGTTAAAAATTTAATATTACAATTTTCGTACATTCTTTTTGTATATCAGATTTTATTCGTTATGATACGCCCGCGATTCTAATATTCATAATTATTCGCTTCGATAAATAAAAAGGTTGGTCATTTATTTTTCTTTTCGGAATTACTTAAACTCTCTACTATAAAAAAATTGCTAAATTATTTCATACAAAATTATTCTGAGGTGCAGAATAATTTTGTATAACGTTTTTATTTAATAATATAATGCCTTACATTATGAACCCAAAGTTTTTGTGCCTCTGCCCAATGATGTTGGCCATTACGAGGGCCACAAGCTTTATGAAGATTGAGAGTATGGGTTAATGTGCAGACAGTGTATTCCGAGGCTAAGTTACAAAATTTATTTTTGAATTTAGAAGTTTTTAGTAATTTTAAGTTGACTTGTATAAAATTACTCCACTCCGCGCCACCGAGGCAATAATTATATAAATATTTTTTTTATTATCAGTATCGTTATTAGACTTTGAAGGTAGACGAGTTGACGACCTGCTGGATGGTAAGTGGATATCAATCGTTCAATGCGTTCAAATGTTTCCCACTTACCTAGTTACAAATAATTGATTAACTTGTTTATCTTTCGTTGAATTGTAATCGTCCCGAATTTATTTTACTTGGACACTTCATATAGTCCTCATTTAGATAGAGGGAGTTGGTTGCATGACAAGAACAGAAAACGTTCGTTTACGAAGCCGTGATATATAGTTTGAAGAAATAATCGTGTGGCATAGCCTCGTAAATTACGGTATTCTGCTACATTGTCCTATACCGTCCGTGAATACCTCTCAATCGACATGAGGCTTTAATTAATTTTGCGCCCTCATTCTGAGATTCCAGAATTACTTTTCAGAATAATAAATACTAGTACCAAATGGATACGTACAAAAACATTGATATTAGCAATTATCACAAGTCTGGTACAGTTAGCACTCATTGCATCCTGTAACACATGGCAGCGACTTTTTTATGACGCTGCGCCGAATAGCCGGCCGGTCGGAGTGGCCGGAAAGCGTGTGTTATTGCCGGCACCACCGGATTTTAGCCGGACTTTTAAATTCCATTTCATGGGTTTTTATTTCGGTCGGACGGTGTTAATATTTTTTTTTCAATGGTGCTAAGAGTTATGGCTGGCTGGTAATTGAAATGTGTTGGGCATATATTTTTTAAGTATTTTCGCCGCTTTATATGTACGCTAAATTGAATGCGTTAGGGTGGTTAGGGGTTTTTGAATATGTGAGTAGTGTTGATTAATATGTGAAAAAGAGTGGTTTTTCTATTGTTTCATAGAATTTTTGATTGAATTTTTGTAAATTTAGTTATTATATTCTAATAACTGTCCTTCCCGGTTTCATCGCAGGCATATTCCTACTCTACTCCTATTGGTCTAAGCGGTACACATATAAAATCTGTAAAATAAATTCTCGAAAATCTAAATCCATTGCGTAGTTTAGGAGAAATAAGCGGATAAACATACAGACAAACGCAGATAGCAACTTTAATTTATATATCCTTTAAATTAATTACATAAACTTTAAAATGTCTAACAACAGTTTTGCTTATAGATTTTACTTTAATTATGAGGTAAAAAAATGGAATCAATATTTCAGGTGTAATGACTTCTTCCGATCTCGAATAACAGAATACACATTTATCTACCAAGATATCAAAACGTAAACATTACGTTCCAAAAAACATCTTCGTAGGTACAGTCTTACACGAGGGATAGTAAATAATTTGTTACGGCGACAACCGGGTCCTTCCCCTTTGCTGTAGTCCTGCGGGCGAACTGCGCATCCCTAGAAAATAGCTGAATAAAACGATCGCACCCTCATCCCGCCGTGGAGGGACATACAGGGTGCTTAGTGAGACAATAAAAATAATTTGGAATATTATTTTATTGTACATAGAAATAAAACAGTCGGTTAATAAAATATTTTTAGAAATTGACAGCGTCCGTGGACCAGTGGGTAAGTAGCTCAGCGAAAGGCTTTGGGTTCGATTCCCGTACGGACTTAAAAGTTTGTGAATCACAAATACGCGTTTCAAGTCAACTGAGAGAATGAGATAGATGTTATCACGTGTCTTCACGCCTGCATACAACGAAGCCTTCGGAAAATGAGTCATTAACAAGGTGGTTGTATCATTCACGTATTTTATTTTTTTAGCTTTTGCGTATTCGTTAGTTAATTAATTTATGTTAATTATTCTGAAGTTTCACTTCTGCCGTGTGGGAATTGCATACACACATTTTTTTTTATTACAGTCTGATAGCAAATTTTAACACATATTAAGATTTGTACATACCGTTTTTCTTTATAAAATAATAAACCCTTAACCATAAGCAGAAGCGGATTCTTTAAAAATATCCTTAAAGATTCCCTTTTGATGATTCTGACAAAGGTAGAATAATAACACGGATTATTTTTTTTCCACTACGTCAATTTCCGTCCTTGCAATTATCAAAGGAAAGTATATTTTCTTTTATGAGAGAAATCTTTTCTTTTATATTCTAATAGCTTTTATTTTCGAGAGACTAATGACTTAGTCTTATTCTTGGAAGGTTCAAAATGTTGCTGAAATGAACATCCGTCCGTACATGAATTGTTTTAGTGATTTTTGTTATATTTCGAGTGTGTCGATTCCCGTACATTTTCACATTGTTCTAGCTTTTAATAGACGAAAAAACGGAGGAGGCTTTGTGTGTGAGATGTTATAAATTTGAAAACTTTGACTGACTGACTGAATCTGTCTGTGGCATTGTAACGCCTAAAGAAATAGGCAGATTTGAATGTGTTTCTTTTATATGAAAGCTGTTTTGATCATAAGCTGTGCATTTGCATTTTAGCTGTGCTTGAAGAAATTCTATTTTTTATTTTTTCTTATATAATTGATGACGAGACGCAAAAAAAAGACGCCACGCCTGCCCATAAACAGAAGCAACACCACACAGAACTTTAAATTTCATAGCACTACATGGCACTGAACTGCGCTCGTCACCCCGAGACATAAGAAGTAAGTCTTTTAATTCCCAGTAATTTCACTGGTTTCAATCTCCGTCAAACCGAAACACTACAGTGCTTACACACTGTTGTTTGACGGCAGAATTGGAAACGGCCTCCATCCATCCCGACGGCCTCTCACATTGACGGACCTACCACCTTGTATTTATAATCAGATTCTACAATAACTTGATAGTCACAGTGTCTATCCCCTCTTACAATAATGTCACGTAAAGATCCATATTTTTTACCTTTTCCGAAGAAAAACCCTGTAATAAATCTCGCGCTGTCAAGCTGAGTACACTTAACTGTAAAGGTATAAATCAAGAGTGATTTTTCTATAGTTTGCATCCATTTGAGCCCTTAAAAAAAAGGTTACTGTAATAAAAATGATTATAGATTCAACATACAAATTTTAACAAAATCACATAAACCATATTGGTATTTATTTGCCTGTTTAAGGCTAATGCATAAATAATGTTTTTTTATTGATGCATTTAAACACGCAACAGTCACTCGCACACATAGTCATGACCCCACAGTAAGATACGAGTTTTGTGTCGTGGGTATCAGGAACTACGAAAGAATTTCGGTCTCACAACATCCAGACATCCAGTCGAATCAAATATTTGTGGATCACACATGATCTTCGAACCCGCGGCCCCTTGCTTCACAGCCAGCTACTCACCCGCTGCACCATGTAAGCTGTCAAATTTAAGGTATATTAGGCAGGAGAGCGCGGCGCATAACTGTTTCCAGAAAGATTCATACAAAGCTGACGTATCGCTATTCGTGTCACGCTTCGCAATTTCCTTGTCTTGATAACTTACTGAAATAAAACTAATTTAAACGGATTTTATCGCGGTTTTTTATTAATTTTTATTCCGACGTTTCGAAGACTTTTCAGCCTTCGTGGTCACGGGGGGGACTGAGGTGTGGGTTGTCCCCAAATGTTAATGTTTTATTATCTACCTACAGATGACAATTATTTATAAAATGTATGGTTTGGTCCGATCTACGCAGAAGGAGCTCACAGTGTCTTGAGGTCTGGCAGATAGAGAGAGTTGATAGCTTACCTAAACAGACCTTAACAAATACAAATCTCGCAACTCCTTGTCATCAACTATTACAACCTAAAGTACCTTAAGATAACTCATTCTTGCACATGTTACTATGCGTGCGTGATGTGCTAGTTTCTAAGATTAAAAAATCTATAGCTTGTTTAAAGACTAATATTGACTTAGTGACGTTTAGTGTATTGATGGCTGACACGTCGCTGTTATACAAATCAAAACAAAAAACTTAACGCTGGTTAAGACGCTGGTCTGAACAAAATAAGTGTAAAAGGTGTTATTTCCTGTACGCGTGTGGGCAAAATATAATTCTGTCATAAAAATTAGTAAGTTAAATATTCATTTGTGTTTTCAATCTCCACATATTTATTTAATGCATACAATATAGGACGGCAAAATGTAATTAATATATTACATACATTCGTCGGTATAAAACCGTTAAATGGTTACTTTTGAAAGGACTGTTTTATGCGGCTAAAATTAATTTAGACATTTGAAAAATCGCCGCATAAAAGTATATCTATAAAGACTCTTTAATATCAGTGGTAACTAGCAAAGTTCTCGATCGCCTACCAACGCCCTCAATACCAATAGAATTCGTATTTATACCTTATGCGTACTAGTACAAGCAACTTATAACAATTGTTTTACTATACTGTGTTTTATTAGATTATCACTTCTGTCTCATCAAATGTAACTATGTTCAAATGTTAGCTGGCACACCTGCATTCATCAGCCCTGCGTAATTAACTCCTATACACAACACTATTCCTCTTTATTCTCTTACTGAATTAACTTCGTACAACTTCGACAAACTTCGTTTAACTTCGACAGCGCTCGTGGAATTTCGTGAAGTTTCGGGACACGAAAGGGCGGCCATTAATCCATCTTTATTACCGGCAGTTTGATCGCGATGAATTCACGGAAAAGTGTTTATGTGGGAGCGTACGATGACTGCGCTGGAATGGGCGGGTTATTCTGGGCTAGATTATATAGTAGACGTTTAACAGATTTTCAAGCGGGTCACCTGATGGTAAACGATCTCCAACTCATGAATACCCCTCAAGACCAGAAGGATCAAGGGTGATTTGCCAATCATTAAGGAAATACAGGGATCAGGAAGAGAGAGGGAGATTCGTTCCACTAAAGTTATCTGTACATTCACGTCGGTTTTTTTTTAACTATGACTATTTCTGTATTATTGAAATAGGTATTAATTACGTTGGTATAATATTTTAATAGCAGAGACCAACAAGAGTGAGCAAGAGTGGTGGTGATCCACTTGTTCGTTTGCCGCTCTGTACTTAAAAAACAGTCAGATAGTTGTAAAATCCCGGTACAGCCTATCATGCTGTAGACAAACCTGTCGACAGCGTGACCACTAGTTAAAAATTCATTTGATATATCCTAAAATGATTATTAGCTGACAAAAATCAATATGTATTTTATCACTTAGTGGAATAGAAAGAAATATATCACCATAAAAGTATTTACGCGAAACATTTTTTTCTAGAATAAGGCTCTAACGCTACTCGCGGATCGGCTAAATGTCCATGGCAGTGAGAAGGGCAATAAAAACTGTCCTCCAAATTGTGTTTGGTAAGATGTAAACACCCGCATGCTCTACTTATCGTTGCAATTTACAAACTCGAGGAATTGTTTTCCTACGTAACGTCTTGTAATATGTGTTTGTGATATTTATTTTGAAAATTACGTATTTATGTGTTGTGAATGTCATGTGACGTTTTAAAACAATATCAAGAGCCTATTTGATAATATTCGAATAAAATTTTACCACCAATTAAGGTACAGCTATAAAGAACTGAACTAAAATTGATATTACACCAATTTTTATTTTTGACGTGTCAGTGTTATTGTATTGAAGTCTGTTTTTAAGTTTTGTTAAAACTTATTTTATTTTTAAGATCGTCGTCACACACATGATTCTTTTAGTATGATAGGTCCTTATTAGCGTTGGAGATCATCACCATCAGGTGACCCACTTACCAGGTGACGTCACAATTAGGTGACGTTTACGGGCCATTACTAAACGAAATATCATATTTCTGAATTTAGTTACTCCACATCACTGGACAACATTGTATGTATTGTTTATGTTTACCAAAACAAACATGAAGCAAATCTTCTCAACTTGTGCTAACTTACCACTAGTTTGTCGTCGAAAGAATTCCGAGTTTGTGTAACAATAGACGAAATAAAATTTGATTGCTGATATCTATTCTTAAGTCCGAGGACTAGACGTGGATGTACGAACAGAGGCTATTCTCTCGCGTAATTTAGCCGCGGGGTTGGATCTCCTTTACCATTTTGTAAACGGGTTTCTGACCGTCACACCGTCATGAAATTATTCATAAAAAGTTATACTGATTTGATAATAATCTTGATGACCTCATCGGTCTAATGTCAGCTTTTTAAGGCTGACGATTGAGTCGTCCGGGGTTTAATTCTCAGGTCTTTTAATCATAATTTATGTTTGAAGTCAGTCTCAGTCGTAGGTGTAGTGATAGTCTCAGTCCTAGTCACAGGAGCAGTTTCAGCCTCAGTATCAGTGACATGAGCAGTGTCAGTATCAGTCTCAGGTGCAGTGTAAATATAAGCCTCAGTCTTAGGCGTAGTGTCATCCGCAGTCTCAGTCACAGGGGCATTGTTAGTCTCAGTCTATCGCAGTAGCAGTGTAAACCTCAGGATCAGTCATAGGGTAGGTGTCAGTCTCAAGTTCAGTTGCAGTATAGATATCAGGGGCAGTGTCTAACTTAGCCTCAGTCATAGTGTCTGTCTCTGAGTTGCTTTCAGTGTCACTGCACTTGAGACTTTGTTACACTGATTTGTAATATGTAAAAAATTACAAATCGGTGTAACAATGTCTTACATTCGTACACGCGTTTGTTTTGACGAGTGCGATACCGCATGCGATAGCCAAACCCTTTCCCTCCCGTTCTCCAACTATCGTCCTTTATTGCCCTCATAGGGAAATCTCACTGGCCTTAATATACGGTGGGGTTTACGGTTGTTTCCTATTACGGTATTTTTAAGACAGTCTACCAAAATGGATTGTTTTATAGTTTGTTTCGCTGATGAGATAGGGTTATGAAATAGTTTATATTTTTTTTCCTGCCTCGCAAAGAAACTACGCCACACCTCATGGTAAGTGTAGCGCAATCCAGAAATAGTGTTGACCAACGACAAACAGTATCGTAGGTCGACAAGATCATGCTGGCCTGCTTAACTGCTTTTTCACACTCCGTTTAAAGGACCCCTTATTATAGGAAGGAACACGTGTGCCGGCAAACTATTCCACGGCTTAATGGTCCAGCAGAAGTACGATTTTGCGAACTTTTTAGTTCGAGCCGAGTAGTTCAGACTATATCGAGAGTAAAGAAGTATTATTATGGATGTAAGTTAAAGAGAGTGTCATAGGGATGCAGATTTTTTTATTCTGGCACACCAAAGTCATAACAGGAGACCTAGTTTTAAGTACAGTGCATTCCATGATATAATATATGATATAATATGATATAACGTAAACGTTGGGTCTCGGGGTGACGAGCGCAATTAAGTGCGATACAGTGCTTTGTAATTCAAAGTTCTGTTTAGTGTTGCTTCTGTTTATGGGCAGGCGTGGTTTACCATCAGGCAAGCGCCTTGCTCGTCCCGTCATTCAATCATATATCAATAAAAATCATCCTATCATGTAAACATAAGCATCAAATGAATTATATCAATGAAAACAAATGGCATCTCATTAAGTGCGATCCGGCGTCCTTTCACGATGGTATCTGGCACAGAATTTATGTCATCGAGCACGGGCCGATTTCACTTCGTCACCTTATGAAACGGCGCCTGAATGGATGTTCCGGCGCTCCTATTTATTGGGTAAGAGAAAATAAGAGTGCATTGTTGAAATGGAAATATTTTGTTAAGATAATATTGTCATTTGGTGAAGGCTTTTAACTGAATGACGATGAATTGGACATTAAAGATTAAATCAATGGAAATTATTTGTGTGGTACTTATTTTGGTCTTATGGATTGTACCTACTTATGCAAACAGGAATCAACCCATAGCAAGTTCAAATGCTGATACTAACTTTGCTAACCGTTTTGCTAAATTCATTTATTTTTTTCCAAAATCGTACATGGAATATATTTCATGCCCGATTTTTCAAAAAAACTTCACAAACACACAGTCCATGGCCTGGATTAAGACATGCTACTTTTCATCCCGGAAGACATTCATGTGGGCGGAGACAAGCAAAGCTAGTTTAGCTTGGTCACTTATTCCCAGCGATTGCAACTAATTAGTCATAAACTTATAAAACCTGCTCATACTTAAAAATAAGCGTGAATATAATACGGTTCCAAACATACCCTGCAAAAAATTATCGACTTACTGATTATCGCCACCCCATTGGGCTCGGTTCGACGACCTCTGTTTCGGAGATGAGCCCCGGCTTAAATATGGGGTGATGAGGTACGCACACGTACCTAAGATGGGGTTACTGCGAGTTAAGATTTTTGATAGCTCCGATATTTTTTGCGTACGGGTAAATAAATTGTTGTATAGGTTATTTTTGACAGCATCCCTGGCGCAATGGGCGAGTAGCTGACTGCGAAACGTGAGGCCGTGGGTTCGATTCCCGCACCGAGCAAATGTTTGTGTGATCCACAAATATTTGTTTCGGGTCTGGGTGTTGTGAGACCGAAAGTCTCTCCGTAGTACCTGATACCCACGACACAAGACTCGTATCTTACTGTGGGGTCAGGGCTATATGTGTGACTGTTGGGTGTTATTTATTATTTATGTTTATTTATTTATTTTAAGTCATTTTTGCACGTATTAAGGCATGTTTTAGGTACGCGACAAGAGACAGAGTAGTAAAGCCACGCTAAATCACCCTCCTCTTTCCAATCCCTAATTATCCCTTACCTTTAAGGTCGGCCACGCGCATATGATTCTTCTGGTATTGTGGACGTATATGGGCGATGGAGATCACTTACCATCAGGTGACCCACTAAACAAACCGACTCACTCATTAAGCTATTACTACGCGCTTTTAACCTTTATTTACCCTTGACACGAAAGGGGTCGACAGAGGCGGAAACCATGTCATAAAGAAGTACAATTATACATATTCTGAAATCGCAACGCACGGTAGTTAGAGCTTTTGAAAGTGTTAGTAATTATTGTGTTTGATTGCTTATAATGCAGTCATTTTAGCTTAAATTAGGTAAGAATCTCGGAATTCGAGATACCCGGCTGTAACTCTGTAAATACTTGTGTATTGACACCCTAAAAGTTGTCTCAAAACCTACATATGGTAGGGTGTGCGCAACTATTAAATTTCAAGGTCAAAGGTCACAAAAATCGCTTTTTTCGTAAATATCTCATTTCCTATGGGTTTTTTGCTATTTGTATCTATTATCAATATTGTAGAATACAACATTCTCTACAAATTTTGTTTAAAACTTTTTTTCATACGGTGAACCGTTTTCGAGATAGAGGGCGGAGAGCGCGCGGTCACAGGATCAGTTCAGGTCAAATGGTGCCTCCGGTCGAAAACGCGCCATATATAGTTGATGAACTATCCATAAATCAATGATTATAAATATTTGTCAATTTTTATTAACTATTATGTTATACTAGCTTTTGCTCGCGGCTCCGCCCGCGTGAACAGCATTTTCCGGGATAAAAGTAGCCTGTAACCGTCTGCAGGGCTCCATCTGTCTCTGTAGATAAATTCATCAAAATCGGTTTAGTGATTTAGGCGTGAAAGCGTGAAAACTTTCACCCCCTTTTTCATCCCTTAATAAATAAAATTTCCAAAATTCCTGAAACACGTATTTATTTATTTTACGTCAATAACCGAAATACAAAATTTCGTTTATGTAACTTTCAAAATGACGGACTTGTGACCGCGCGCTCTCCGCCCTCTATCTCGAAAACGGTTCACCGTATGAAAAAAAGTTTTAAACAAAATTTGTAGAGAATTTTGTATTCTACAATATTGATAATGGATATAAATAGCAAAAAACCCATAGGAAATGAGATATTTACAAAAAAAGCGATTTTTGTGACCTTTGACCTTGAAATTTAATAGTTGCGCACACCCTACCATATGTAGGTTTTGAGACAACTTTTAGGGTGTCAATACACAAGTATTTACAGAGTTACAGCCGGGTATCTCGAATTCCGAGGTGAACCTCCTAAAATGACTGGAGTATTAAGTTATTTACTAGGAAGTAACTGGTGACATTTTGAAAATTAAAGCTGTTCGCGTAGATGTGTTGCCGGTGAGTGGTTTTACATACCCCTCCCTCACTTGATGTAGTCAAGATGCATTACGTATGATAAGTCTCAATGAAAACAAACTCTTCATCATATAAGCTACCACCAGTTCGGAAGGCACGGATATATTAGGGAGTAGGAAGGGATTAGGGGTATTTGGGCCTTCGGATATCTCAATCAGCGTACGAGACGCAGCAGCAAGCCGCTACTTTACGTTGATCTTTTGTGTGACAGTGGTAACGACCCGGTCGAGCCGGCCCATTCGTGCCGTAGACAACACTGTTTACAGTTTTTTGAATATCAAACTCATCATTATACAGTTCACAACACTGAGCATTATGAGACTTAACATCTTATGTCTTGGAGTAACGAGCGCAGTTCATTGCCATTGCTTTGTAATTCAAAGTTCTGTGTGGTGTTGCTTCTGTTTATGGGCAGGCGTGGCGCTTATCATCAGGCCGAGAACGCCTTGTTCTTCTTGTCATTCAATCAAATAAAAAAATGTCCGTTTTGTACGTCTTACCTATCAATGTATGCCTAGAAATGCCTTAAACATCTCATGTAGCATACATACACAACCTCATGTTACAAAACCAAAGTCTCAAATACCTTAATACTAAGTTTATCACCTGTCTCCCCCTTTCCTCGTATGTACACCGCCATCTTGAGAGGGGTAAATTTTACACTCTCTTGAGTTACAGCCACCCCGTCCACATATCATTCCCTATACTGAATATAATCATTTCGCTAGTTTGTGTTCTCGTAAGAGGGCAGGTTGGGTCGTCCGTCCTTTTATTTGAACATTTCGGTTCCGTGCGGGTAAAATTATGGTACCGGATAGTTATGTTTATGCCCTTCATACATAGGCACTCACGCCTATAATCTTGGAAGGGGTAGGCGATTTCACTTTTTTTTTCATAGTTTGAGTTAGTTTTAGTTTTTCATTGAGTGGTAGAGCCATGCTGCAGACAGTTATCTACAGCATGAATGGGCTGGCTTGACCGGGTCATTACCATTGTCTCACAGAAAATCGACGTAAAATAGTGCCTTGCTGCTGCGTTTCGTACGGTGAGTGAGATATCCGGAAGCCCAAAGCCCCTCCCCTTCCCAATCCCTAATTATCCCTTTCCTTTAAGGTCGGCAACGCGCCCATGATTCTTCTAGTGCTGGGCGTACATGGGCGGTGGAGATCACTTACCATCAGGTGACCCACTTGCTCGTTTGCCAGCCTATGCTATAAAAAAAATGGTATAGTGGTAGAGATCACTTACAAGACGACCTATATGCATGTCTTCCCGCTTCTGCTATAAAAAAAATATTCACAATATCTTCTAAACCCTTAGTTCCCAAAGTGGTCTAGGTGGACCCCCAGGGTTCCACGGTGGATTCGACGGGGCCTACGTTGGCATGACAAAAAAATGGGGGTTCACATTCGTAACCACGAAAATATCTGCTTTCTATAGTGAAGAACTAAAATGTTGGCTTGACTTCACCTATCAATGTAGGCAGATAATATTTTTATAAGCTCAGCGACTGTTGCAGAAATGCTGCTGAAATGTAGCTGCAGGGGTCCACCGGAATCAGCTTAATTTTGAAAGTAGTCTATGAGAAAAAAAGTCTTAAAAACCTCTGTTTTAAACCACATATAGAGTTTTAAATGAATTTCAAAAAAAGACTGACACAAAACCGTTCCAAGCAAAATTATTCAATAAGCAAATTCGAAAGTCGGTCGAACCTTTGACTGAACGACGGACTTCCTAACTGTGTGAGTTTTCCCGACCGTTGCGGGTTTGTTCCATACACTTTTGTATTAAAACGCAAAAGAAAAGGGTAAGCCGCGCGCCGCCCGGCCCGTCTGCTTCAATCAACCGACAGCGGTCTGCGGAAACTTTGACGTGTTGAAAATCATATAAAATAATACACGAGGGATTTGAGAAATAATATTAGAAGTTAGGATTGTAACGACGGCGTGGCGTCCGTAGATTAGAGGTACATAAGTATTTCACTCATAAATACTCACTTATCCTCTTTTTTTATTTAATTGAATGACGCGACGAGCAAGTGTTTAAGTGGAGTGTAAGTGGGCCACCAATATCTTAGGTCTAAAGCCAACCTCACCTGCATGTGATACACTCTGCTGGTTAACGGACGAGGCAATGGCGAAACTAGGTTCCCGCGATTGCTGATTGTGGGGGTCAAACGGCGGATCGCCCCACCTGATACCTAACTCCGTCAAATCAATTGTGGAAAGAAGAAAAATAAGAAAAGAGGCGGACCCTGGCACATAAGCCGGGATAACGCTAGGCAGAAAGAAAAGACGAGACGAGTAAGGCGCTCGACGGATCCAGACGGCCTCTCGCATACGAGGGACCTATCACCCTTATCCAGCTTAGCTGCGATTGGCTAATTGTAACCAAAATGTCGAATGTGAAGCACACGTTCTAAAGCAGCGTTTCCCAACGTGGGCCACGCCCCACAGGGGGGGGGGGGCAATTTGATAGTTCAGGGGGGCAATTTAAAAATGGACTCGACACGACTTTAACCCTTTCGCTTTGGGTTATTTAAATGCAATGCTAGATATTGGTGACAAATTTAACAAAAAAATGGGGCATGGCCTAAAAAAGGTTGGGAAATACTGTTTTAAAGCATGCGATCGAGACAGACTATAGATGTTGCCATACTTGCATCACACGTCATGGTCTCTGTAACTGGATTGCCATTTAATAATGCCAATTGCCAATTGAACTACATCTTCACAACTACGTCATAATAAACTATTTCGCTAAACATGACGTAGGATATATATGTTACGCGGCCACACGTCACAAATGATCCTCGGCGAAACCCTAGCGACCGCAACTATTGTGTTGTTGTGTTAGCGACAGGTTCGCTTTATATGAAATTGTATGAAAACGGTCACACGTCAGGTTCTTCTTTTTAAGATGCATACATCAAAACATAATAATACAATTATTGCGTACAAAGCGCAAAATTTTAATACAAAACTTCTCAGGTATGCAGGTTTTCTCTTAATTTTTTTTCACCGTTAAAACAAGAAATTATTATTAATAAATACTAATATTAATCCTGTAGTATATACAGTATTACTTCTGAATACGGATGTCATATACGGATTAGAGGCCTTTTGTCTATAGCAATTTAAAAAAAATAATTTTTGCCGACAACTTTCTTTCTAGTAATAGGTCGAACATTATTCTTAAATTTAAGCATAGTAATAAACAAATTAATGTATATACAAATTAGTGTAAATTAATGTAGTGGTATATACACAGACGACATACTTAGCTCTCTCCCATATTCCCGAAGGGCTAGGACAGAGATGCAACTATTACTATCAAATTTGAGATGTGATACAATAATTTAACATGATCGCACTCGACTATATTAGGCTTTCAAATTCGAAAAAATCTCATATTATTTGTACCCGGTATGGCCACAATCCCAATCATATCATGGGATGAAAATAAATCAACAAATCGTGGGAGTAGATGCAAAGCAGGCATACAGGAGTGGAGGCTGGAATACATGCGTGAGATTTAAACATAAACATAGGCATAGTAGCAAGACTCAGTAGAACTACAGTTACTGTAATTTAAATAACCCTCACACTTAGATCTCAAAATGACTCTATCTGTATATTAGATATTTTAGTGTCAAAGTTTTCAAGCCGCACCGTAAGGTCTCTAACTTGGCTTAACGACTGTTATCAGTTGATAACAGCCGGGACCGATTTTTACTTGCCCTTCGAAGCACGGAGGCGCTCAGTTGAAATACCACTAGTGGTCACCCATCCATAGACTGACCGCGCCAAGGGTTGCTTAACTCGCAAATTGTTTACCGCTCATTGAGTGGAACTTGCTATGAGCGCCTCAGTGTCTTTAAAAAATGACGAATATATGAATGAAAATTACATTAAAATTAATAGTTTAATTGAATCGTGATTTGTGATCGAACATTTTCAATGATAGAGCAAATAATTTCTTCAGCGAAACGACAAAAAATATATTAACCAAAATTGCGTGAAAATACTAGTCCGTTTCATCATCATCTTCAGCCACAAGACGTCCACTGCTGAACAAAGGCTTCTCCCAAAGATTTCCAGACCGACCTGTTGGAAGCGGCCTCCATCCAGCGACTTCCTGCGATCTTTATCAGGTCGTCTGTCCACCTTGTAGGTGGACGTCCAACGCTGCGCTTGCCAGTACGTGGCCTCCATTCCAGAACCTTTCTGTCCCAGCGGTTATCGGTTCTGCGAGCTATGTGGCCTGCCCACTGCCACTTTAGCTTGCTAATCCGCTGAGCTATGTCGGTGACTTTCGTTCTTCTACGGATCTCCTCATTTCTGATTTTATCACGCAGAGAAACACCGAGCATAGCTCTCTCCATAGCTCGCTGAGTGACTGTGAGCCGTCTTATACGGCCCATATTTAGAGGCCACGTCTTAGTCCGTTTACATAAATATTTTATTATATTCATCCATCCGATCGAGTCCGACGAGCGGGACATTTGCGACGCAAAAACCTTTCCAAAAATAATATCACTTCTCAACCCTTCACGCCGCCCCAAACAAATCAGTCACGACGAAAATTTTTCATAAATAAAAATTTAAAACGGCCCCGTTTTCGATTTCCGAAAATATCGACTGGCGTTTCCCTAATATTTTTTCTCTCTAAGCAACAATTAGGGATCGTGCGCGAGCCGTCATCCCTGAGGTTGGCAGCTCGGGGTGAGAGGGGTGTGCGGCGGGAGGGGTCGTCCCCCTACATTTTCGCCACTTGAATTATAGCCCGACCAAATACTGAAGATCTTTTACCGAATTCGCTGTAGCTTTTTACGACTGCCCTCTAAGCGTCGGTCGGCTGAATTATTTAGCCCTGAGCGAGCTCCTTTTTTCTTCGTAACGCTGATGTCGGTTTAAGTTGTGTTTATTAATAATATGTAATGAAATCCGTTCCTTTTTACGCTTTACGTTCATTCCGATTATCGTTGGTAAAATGTTTTTCGATTCTTTCCGATTTATTTATACCACGTAAGTCCATTAATTTTGAATAAAAAATTAAATAATAATGACACTTCAATCATCAATTTAATAATTTATTTAACAAATATAATTTATTATAAAAAATATAATTATATCGAGTAATGTATCCTAAAAAATCATTTACATAGTAATAAATGTTGTATAACTTCATTTCCATTAAATATGAAATGGAACCTGAACACAATTTCCTTAAGAAAATATTCTACACTTTCGCCAATGTTTATTTTCGATTCAATATGGTAAGGTATTTTAAGTAAATTTTGTTGCAATGTTTTTTTATACTTATCAATATTATTTTAATATTATTCAATGTTTATTTTATTATAACTCACAAGAAATGTAAGTTTCAAAGTGAATTTCGATAAATTTCTGCGTCCATTGAATAATTGTAAGTGGAAAAGAGTATTCATAAATTTTATTCCTTTACTAAAATATGTTTTGAAGAACATTTTAATACTATTCCAATAGCGTTCAACCCTTTCATGTCAAAACATAACACGCAGTTTCCAATAACAGAATAGAACAATACTCAATGAACTTAAGCCTGAGAGAAAAGAGAATTTTCAACGCATTAATCCAATAGGGTTAAAATCCAGCGAACATTTTACGTAACTAGGTGACAAAGCGGTGCGTCACGATCACGACACGTCAACGACACGATACGACACAAGAAATTCCAAATAATCAACCGATTCACACAAAGCGAACTCCGTTGCGTATCTAAGTATCTAGAGAAATGTACGGACACCATCAAGCGGGAGGATCGCGGATTATTCCGGGATTTTTGGTTATAAAATATTGTAATATGTTAAAATGACTTGACAATAACGGGTTTGTTAGGAAAATATTCCACTAAAGGAATGTTTTATATAAAATTGAAAAATAAAATAACTTCGCATTAAACTTCACCTTTTATTATGGGAAATTTAATGCAATATACAAAACTATGCAACTAATAAGACGCTTATTTCGAGCATTTTTGTCTCACTTTTCCGTAATGTTAGTCTTTCTTAGACATAGGATGTGAAAAAACTAAATTTGTTAAGTGAAATTCTATACATCCCTTTATGCCTTAAGCCCTATTTAGATGAAAACAGTGTCTCGTATGAAACGCAAAAATAACAACAGAAACCGTAATTTACGAAACCAAGTCATGCGGTTTTTTCGAAACTGTATTGAGTTTTAGTTTTATATTCTTGTCTGTGTGATGCGATAGTCTTTCTCCATCAGTTCGATCCAGTATTTCATTATTGTATTGTATGTATTTATCCAGTATTTACTGGTCAGAATTTAAGACAGTACTAATTCTATAATACACTGTAGTTAAGTAGTTCAGAGGTAGGCAGCGGCTAGGCCGTACCCCTGGCATTACCGATGTCCATGAGCGGCAGTAACCGCTTATCATCAGGCGGGCCGCTTGCTCGTCTGCCTTTTTGCCGCCTATCAAGTCAATTATAAAAGTACTTATGTCTCTAACAGTACTTAATACAAATTATGTTTAAACTAGCTTTTGCTCGCGGCTCCGTCCGCGTGAACGTTTAAATTTGACGTTCCCCCTATTTTATCCCCTTGGGGGAAGAATTTATCAAAATCCTTTCTTAGCGGATGCCTACGTCATAACATCCACCTGCATGCCAAATTTCAGCCCGATCCCTCCAGTGGTTTGGGCTGTGCGTTGATAGATCACTATGTCAGTCAGTCTTTCAGTGTCAGTCACCTTTGAGTTTTATATATTTAGACTAGTGGTTTTATGGATGACTGTAGCTGGTAAATATGTAGACTATTGTCGTATGTCTTAAAGTATACATACTGGGATTATCTACTAAAATTATTACCCATTGAATAAAAGTGATGCTATCCTAAAAACTAAATTTTACACGAGTATAATTCTTCTCTCATTAAAAAACGACTTGGTTGCTGGTTTTTCTGGTGTACATAACGTAACCAGCAATTCTTAACTAGCTCCTGACATTACTGTAATTAATGTTGTCTACCTTGTGTGTTTCTTCAATATTATTTACAATAAAATATTGCTCCCACAGCTCGATGTCCAACTCCCAATTATACGCGTTTATATCTTCGATCTTGCCCACTGGAGCCATTTTTCGTATAAAAATATTCTTTCTTTACACACGCAGCTTTGAAACTCGTCGCTAATGTAGTATTCCGTACTTTTGACTGTGGGAAGACTCAGAAAATCCGCACAAGAAAACAACCACGACCGTTAAGTGCTAAGTTTTAATGCAGGACTGAGTTGCCGGTGACATCTATTGATTACCCTCAAATATACTATGATCTACCTACACCACTATTATGGTACACCACTATAATCAACTATTATAAAATTAATAATTAACAGCAAGTTTTTCTCTTATATAAATCAGATAAGAAAAAATTAAGGCTATTCTTTGTATACGTACTAAATACACCTTTCTATTAATAAAAAATAGAGGCGTAAGTAAATTATTTTGCTAAAATTAAATGACTTATAAATAGAATTAACGATCAAAGAGTTAGTAATGGATATACTTTACGTATTTAATTCTCCACATAGCATAATACGCCATGACTTTAAACCCTTGAAAACAGTCGAGCAACATTCGAGATAAATCTTAGCACACAAACTGAGATGAAAATTAAAACATTTGCTTATTTATTTAGGCGAAACACCGGCGAATGAACCGGGCCATTTAAATCGCCAATTACGTCCGCGGACC
The DNA here is from genome assembly GCA_949126905.1 of Amorpha juglandis. Taxonomy (NCBI): domain Eukaryota; kingdom Metazoa; phylum Arthropoda; class Insecta; order Lepidoptera; family Sphingidae; genus Amorpha; species Amorpha juglandis. Next base: position 16,184,036 of record OX421374.1, on the reverse strand, counting down.
GACGAAATTTTGGCAACCCCAGTGAGGGTGAGTGAAAGGGAGGCACCAAGACTCGAAACTCCCCCATAGCGTACGCTGTTAGGGGAACTCAGAGGAATTTTAGGTTAGTGGTCATGTAGGCATATAGAAAGTAACACGGCAAAATTGTTGTGTAATTTATTTGTCGTCTTGTGATTTTCGTTTGTGCGTCAAGTCATCGTTTAACGTTGTGTCGTGCTTAATTAAGTTAGGGTTAAGTTGGTTATAAGTAAAATTAGGTTCACGCGCGAAAAAGTTTGCGCGCGTTCACAGATAACAAAACCGCGGAAGTGTTAAATACAAGTGTGAGGAAAATAACAGAAAAAACGACGTTCCGTTTGGTGGTTTGTTTGTAAACAGCGCCGCGTGTGACTAGCAGTGTAAACATTGAACGCCGCTTTTTGCGTGTAAAAAACAAAACCGCGGTAACGGCGCGACATACAATTCGAGTGTTCAAATAGTGTAAAATATCAGTGCCAAAATAGAATTAGATTTTTCTATAAATATTTAAATGTGTTAGTAATAAAAGTGAGATATAACGTTCATAATAAAAGCACGTGATACATTGAATCGCGCGTCGAGAAAAACGAGGGTCGCCGTTACTATTGCCGATCGATAGCAACGCATTACTGAGAAGAGCACACACGCACGTTGACACCCGTGCGACCCTTGATGTAAACAAGCTTTAAAAACGAATTTATATATAGTACAAAATATTCTGTGATTATAAGTAAACTGTGATAATGTTAGTGGGTAGTTTGACCGTGAACCCGATGCTGTTCGGGTACAGTATGGCTCATAGTGGTGGGTCTAGCAGCGGGGCGACCACCGCGTCATCAACCCCGGTGGAGAGCGACAAGAGGTCGCCAGGGTTGAGTATGTCGGAGCGGACCGGCGCGCCACCCGCCGCGGGCAAGGATGCCGTGAAACTGTTCATTGGGCAGATCCCGCGCCATCTGGAGGAGGAGGATCTACGCCCGATGTTCGAGGAGTTCGGCAAGATTTATGAGTTGACCGTCCTTAAAGATAAGCACACGGGCATGCATAAAGGTATTATTGAGTTATGTTTTTTTAGATTGTACATTAAGAGGGATATTTCAGTATTATAGATAAAAGCTAGATTATTCTCATTGTTTGATTTCTAGTCCGGTCATTTTATTACATTTTTAGACAGACTCCGTGGTGCAGCGGACGGGTAGCCGGCTGTGAAGCGTGAGGCCGCGGGTTCGATCCCCATACTGAGGCAAATGTTTGTCCACAAATATTTATTCAGGTGGCTGGGTGTTGTGAGACCGAAACTATCTCGTAGTTCCTGATACCCACGACATAAGACTCGTATCTTACTGTGAGGTCCAGACTATTGGGTGTATTTATTTATTTACCATTATTTTGTGATCTATTTGTGATTTTTTTTTATAGCATTGGCAGGCAAACGAGCAAGTAGGTCACCTGATGGTAAGTGATCTCCACCGCCCATGTATGCCCACAATACCAGAAGAATCTCGGGCGCGTTGCCGACCTTAAAGGAAAGGGATAATTAGGGATTGGGAAAGGGAGGGGGATTAAGGCCTCCGGATATCTCACTTACCGTACGAAACGCAGCAGCAAGCCGCTACTTTACGTCGGTTTTCTGTGAAACAGTGGTAACGACCAGCCGGGCCGGCTCGACAGGGTGGTTACCACTGTCTCGTAAAGTAGCGGCTTACTGCTACGATTCGTACGGTGAGTGAGATTTTTTTTTTTTTTTATGGCATAGGCCGGCAAACGAGCAAGTGGGTCACCTGATGGTAAGCGATCTCCACCGCCCATGTACGCCCACCATCAGAAGAATCATGGGCGCGTTGCCGACCATAAAGGAAAGGGATAATTAGGGATAGGGAAGGGGAGGGGATTTGGGCTTCCGGATATCTCACTCACCGTACGAAACGCAGCAGCAAGCCGCTACTTTACGTCGGTTTTCTGTGAGACAGTGGTAATGACCCGGTCGAGCCAGCCCATTCATGCTGTAGACAAAACTGTCTACAGCGTGGCTCTACCACTCTAAATATCCGGAGGCCCAAATCCCCCTCCCCTTCGCAATCCCTTAATTACCCCTTTCCTTTAGGCAACGCGCCTATACTTTTTCTACAATTGTGGGTGTACATGGGCGATGGAGATCACTTACCACCAGGTGACCCGCTTGTTCGTTTGCCGGTATATGATATAAAACTCCACAAAATAAAATAAATTAACGAATCATATTGTCTATGATATATGATAATTATTTTAATGGAACAGTTTTGCTATAATTTTTGGAAGCTACGTCTTATGTTTTGAATCATTGCTTCTCATTTGTCTGGCGAGTTTCCAAATCCAAAGGTAGACTATGAGGTTTTTTGGAACGTATTTCTTATCTTATTGAATTATTGATATGGTGTAATCATTAAGTTTTATTAATAATCGGCACGTTTTAATTGCTAGAAAAATCGACTTAAAATAGCAGTTCGCTATTATTCTATATCTTATATCTTTAAATGAGCAATTCTTGTATATATATATATAATTGGAATCTCGGAATCGGCTCCAACGATTTTCATGAAATTTAGTATATAGGGGGTTTCGGGAGCGATAAATCGATCTAGCTAGGAATCATTTTTAGAAAATGTCATTTTATTCGTATTTTATCAACTTAAAGTAGTCCCAATTAAAAATGAAAAAATATGACTCTATATATATAAAAATGAATCGCTGTGCGTGTGTCTCGCCAAAACTTGAGACTGGCTGTACCGATTTGGCTAATTCTGATCTTGAAATATTTGTGGAAGTTCAGGGAAGGTTTACCCGGTGAGAAAAAATGAGTAACATAAATAATAAGTAAAGGAAAACACTAAAAATGACAACTTAATTTTCCAATACAAACTGTTCCTGGGTATGAAACACTTGATGTCTTTTTGATGTGAAACATCTATAAGCACAGGTAAAAACGGGATTGTTGGCGTTGCGAAGCTTGCCGTGGTGACGGGTCGCCACGCTATACTAAACAGGACAGGGACAGGACAGGAAAGGGACAGGACAGGGACAGGACAGGCACAGGACAGGCACAGGACAGGCACAGGACAGGCACAAGACAGGCACAGGACAGGCACAGGACAGGCACAGGACAGGCACAGGACAGGCACAGGACAGGCACAGGACAGGCACAGGACAGGCACAGGACAGGCAAGGACAGGCACAGGACAGGCACAGGACAGGCACAGGACAGGCACAGGACAGGCACAGGACTGGCACAGGACTGGCACAGGACTGGCACAGGACTGGCACAGGACTGGCACAGGACTGGCACAGGACTGGCACAGGACAGGCACAGGACAGGCACAGGACAGGCACAGGACAGGACAGGCACAGGACAGGCACAGGACAGGACAGGACAGGACAGGACAGGCACAGGACAGGACAGGGACAGGACTGTCCCACTGGGGGGAGGTGGAAGACGACCTGACTTAGGTCGTCGAAGTCAATTAAATGTGCTACCTCACGTGCAACGGGTGCAGTACCTCACTTAATTGCATTTAATGTAAAAGAAACATTTGTATTAAGTTTTGACCACATTTTACACAAATATATGTAGGTGATACGAAGTTCACCGGGTCATCTAGATTAAGATTAGTAATTAATTAATTAAGTCAATGAGTGTTTGCTTTGAGGTTAGACTTAATTCCTGACATCTATTGGCGAATAATAATAATGCTGCTCTAATTCAAATAAATAATACTTCAATGTATGTAGTGTAAATATGTATTGTTAATCAGTTTAGAAAAGAGCAACGTTAGAGTTTCTTGTCCGTTCTTCTTTAACGAAACAGCATTCCGAACTGGCGGTAGAGATAAAATATGACTGGATCTAAATAATTTTCGACATTTTAATGATCAATAAATTATTTGTATTTCGTGAATGAGATTTCTTGACCTACAAACTGTTTTTTCATTCCTTTATCATGAAATCCATGAATGTTATGTCATTGTAAGTGTTTATGAGGTGTAGAGATCACATACCGTCAGGTGATCCATTTTCTCATTTACTGATCACTGCAATAAAAAAAATATTACACTGGCACGGCAATCGTTGATTATGAAACTTAGGATTTAAGGTATTCTAGAGACTTTTAAAGATACGTAGAATTCCAAATATGTATGCAAAGTAGTTTTTGAATTATCGAGGGCCTAAAGTAGCTCAAAATAATTCTTATAATATTTGCTTTCCCGAAATTGTCAGATACACTGTCGTGTCTAGACACATTTATGTTAATTTAGTTATTTATTTTATAGTGGTTGAACCACGCTGTAGACAGTTTTGTCTACAGCATGAATGGGCCGGCTCGACCGGATCAACATTCTTACAGAATAACGACGTAACGTAGCGACTTGCTGTTGCGTTTCGTACAGTGATTGAAATATCCGGAGGCCCAAATCCCCCTCTTCTTCCCTATCTCTTAATAATCACTTCTCTTTAAGTTTGGCAACGCGCCTATGATTCTTCTACTATTGTAGGCGTACATGGGCGGTGGAGATCACCTACCATCAGGTGACCCACTTGCTCATTTGCTGATCTATGCTATAAACTGCAATAAATTGTTTCGAACACATTTATAATTTACGTAATTATACAATAGAATACAGTCCAATTAATTCATACATAATTCTTACATACATATGTTGTTGATATATGTACCAATAACATTTTATGAGACGGTCCTTCAACCATTAAAAATATTGTCCATTATATGGATCGTAAAAACTTTTTTTTACAATATTAAGAGAAACCCAGTTGAGTGATTCATGTGTAACCGTTCGGAATGAATGATAGACGGGCGCATAATTTTATTTCATCTTCTTAACAACCTTAGGGTGGGCATACCTTAGACTATATTTATACCCGATTTAAAAAAAGGACGTGCTCATTTCGGCTGTATATTTTTGGTGTACTAGCAACTTCACGCTGGAAAGAACTCTGTACTGATTAAGGCTATATTTATACCCGATTTCAAAAAGGACGTGCTCATTTCGGCTGTATGTTTTTGGTGTACTAGCAACTTCACACTGGAAAGAACTCTCACTATAATGATAAGTGAATATTTGTATTAGACTCGAGTTTTTAACTGATTGAAATTTAGAAGTAGTAGAGCCACGCTGTAGACACTGTTTACACCATAAATATAATGTCTAGACCAGTTTGTTATATAAACGCACTCACGCCTGTAATCCCCGAAGGGGTGGGCAGAGATGTAACCAGTACACTCAAATTTAGCCGAGCGTATTCCATCCCATGATGTGATTGGGGGCGAGCCTATCGCCATTCCAGGCATAAATATTAATACCCGACAACTCACGTGTGTTGTATCCGTCCGGGTGCCGACCACCTTACACAGTGTTAAGACCCGCCATAGTGACCCACCTTGTATGGGTCGCGTTCCAGGATCAGCCAGTGTATATTCGGTTCTCCCGAGGGGCTTGCCCCCGCTTCCTATCCCTTTCCCTTCCCTAATTCCTTTCCCTCTCCTTTGGCCCTGAGATGAGATTCTGCAGGGGTTGCCAGTATTACATTAGCAGAGACCCCTATAGTTCATCCCAAACACAAACACAAATTTGAATTGCCCCAACATGAGTAACCTGCCACTGAGCCAATGATGGTGAATGTGTGTCCACCCTTATTTTTTATGTTACTCAACAAATTGAAGGAATTTATTATGATATTAATTTAAGCATATCTAAAGGTATAAAAATATCCGTGCCGTAAAACAGATAATGGCAAATGGGTTTCTCTCTGTTCCAAGGTCCACGATTGGGTGATTGAAATCTTTATGTTTTGGGACATAAATTCGAGTCTTGGTTGTGGTTGATGTTGTTTATGCGGAATAAGATAAACTGGGTTATTTTTAATGAAAATTCAGGGTGTTCTCAATTAGCCTGCATATTTTTTAATAGAGGGTTTTTTATTTAATTGAATGACGTAACGAGCAAGGCGCTCGCCTGATGGTAAATGCTACGCCTGCCCACAAACAGAAACAACATCACTCAGAAATTTGAATTAAAAAACACTGCATGCCACTAAACTGTACTGTACTGTTCAGTATTCAGCGCAGTTGCGTTCGTCACCCCGAGACATACGATGTTAAGTCTCATAATGACCAGTAATTTCACTGGCTTCAATGTCTTTCAAACCGAAACACAACAGTGCTTACACACTGTTATTTGGCGGCAGAAATAGACAAAGCGGTGGCACCAACCCAGACGACCTCTCGCTTATGAGGGAGCTACCACCTTGTATACGGTATATTGTTCACGGATTACTCCGCCAACTGAACCAGTTTGGATGATTCTTTTTGTATTAAAAAGTCTCTCTCTCTCTCTCTTAAATATAAATTTAAGCCGTAACAAAAATGCATTTCGTGCTATTATACAATTAGATATTAAATATGTTAGCTGCTATGGCAGTGTCTAAACATTTCTACTTGTAACTCTACATTTTATCAAAAAAAGTAATTAGCAGTTTGTAAAATTGCCGTTTACCTTAAATTACCTTGAAACTATCACATAAAACATTTTTTTTTTATATAACTGTAACTACTGTGTGTACTATCTTGTAATTGCATAACAATCAAAAGTCTCGGTAATATAGAAACATTACCACAATCCGTGTAAAACACGTAAAAAACAACTTATAACCAACCGCAACGATTCACAATACCACGAATGAATTATACGGCCAAATATGAAAATGCCATGTTCAAAAATCATTAATGTTTTTATAATGAGGGTATTAGGGACGGCAATCCGAACCATCCAGTACGAACAATTCTATGGCCTTGATTCTGTTTTATGGTTTAGATGTCACACTTACGCGTAAACTCTAAAATACAAGATTTTGGGCGGAAGTGTGGTGATGATAAGGTGGTAGGACACCCGTGTGTGAAAGGCCGTCTGGGTTAGTACCACCATTTTGTCTATTTCTACCAAGCAGCAGTTTAAGTACTGTTGTGTTTCGGTTTGAAGGACATTGAAGCCAGTGATATTACTGGGCATTATGGCTTAATATCTTATGTCTCGGGGTGACGAGCACAGTTCAGAGCCATGCAGTGTTTTATAATTCTGTGTGGTGTGTTTACGGCCAGGCGTGGCGTTTACTATCAGGCGAGCACCTTGCTCGTTTTGTCATTCAAATAAATAATTAAAAAAACATAACAAGTGTACGACCTGACGGATCTTAAGCAGTGGTAGGCGGTACCGTACCGTACCGTACCTGTTTTAACGATGACAAAAATAATTGTCTGATTAATATAACTTGCCACGATTAAATTATCGGCTCCTTGCTTCAACTCTACGTGGACATAAATATAAATTCAATACCAGTTTTAAAACCAAAAGCCAGTATTGTGACGAATTTTTCACTCGGCGTCAAAACAAGGCCGGCGTGCTAATGTTGTCAAGGCTAAAGGATTTAGAAGCGATGTGTTGAGTTTCAACGAATTTATTGAAACTAGAGGCGGATTTCACGCAAAGTGAGAATCATTTTTATGAACAATTTCTATGACAATTTTAGAGATTTACAATAAAAGCGGTAGGTCCTTTGTATGCGAGAGTCCGTCTGGGTTGGTACCACCGCTTTGTCTATTTTCGCCGCCAAGCAACAGTGTGTAAGCTTTGATGTGTTTCGGTTTGAAGGGCATTGAAGCCAGTGAAATTACTGGTCATTAGGGTTTAATATCTTATATCTCGGGGTGACGAGCGCAGTTCAGTACCATGCAGTGCTTTGTAATTCAAAGGTTTGTGTGGTGTTTCTTCTGCTTATGGACCGTTTACCATCAGGCGAACGCTTAGCACATCTTGTCATTCAATAAAAAAAATGTATATTTAAGCTACATACTAACACTATTTATTACCAATAAAGAGTACCATTAGTAAACTATTAAAGTAACCAAATTCTTAGCATCAATCTGTAATACAAAGTTTCGAAAGCCCATATTATTCTTAATATTTAAACAGCGCAATTACAATAAGTACGAGGGTGAAGTTAGGTGGGACATAAAATTTAATAACGACATTCGAAGAAGGGTCCCCTTATTATCAAGGGAGGACAGGAAAATTGTAGTTTCCTCGAGTATAATTTCTATTATTATATTTTATACATTTTCTTTCAATCGATGGCATAATGAGGTACCCTCTTAAAATATTTTTCTTGTTACATAATAATACTGTTGTTATAGAATTCAATGTCTTTTATAGTTCGATTTTTAGTGATTAGACCTCAATGTGACATTTTGTTATAATGTTTTTTTTATTATTATTCTGGTTCTAATGTTAAATACATTGGTTCAAACATAATGGCAACCGTCAAGAGATATCAAGACCCTGGAAGATCGGTAGAATTTTGCCAGACTGAAGTTTTTTTTATAGCATAGAAATGGGCAAATGGGTCACCTGGTGGTAAGTGATCTCCATCACCCATGTACGCCTATAATACTAGAATAATCATAATTGCGTTGCCGTCCTTAAAGGGTAAGGATAAATAAGGGATTGGGTAGGGAAGGGGGGATTTGGGCCCCCGGATATCTCTCTCACCGTACGAAACGCAGCAGCAAACCACAACTTTACGTTGATTTTCTGTGAGACAGGTAATATCTACAAAAAATGTATGCACCTAAATACCTACCTATTTTTGGTACCGATTTTATTAATACACTTAAAGAATAATATTAATACTATAATCCCCAACAAGTCGGAGATATTCTCGAGAAAGGTCTGAAGTACTCTAAACCGATGTGCATGCATGAAGAATTTAATGAAAGTGAAGGAAGTCAAAAAAGTGTATAAGGATCGTAACAGGTGGAAGTCCGTTATCTCTGCCTACCCCTATAGGAAACAGACGTGAGTCTATGTAAGTAAAATCCCTATGTTGTCTTTGAAATGCATTTCTATCATACAATACCAATAACGATCCAATTAACACGGCGCGTAACCTTAACTCTGTAAAAAAGCTTTTAACGTATGATTAGACCGGTTCAAAGACTCAGCCACGGTAAAGAGACTTAAAAAAATCCAAACATTTTCTGCTCGATTAAATGAAAACCGACCGCATGGCCGCACGTGTCTAAACACGTTATTACCGTTACTTTAATAACGGTATAGATAACAGTTATTTTAAATCGGTTATCGTTATGTACGCATTCGAATTTTGATACCTACTTAGGATTTTTTGCCCGCGTGTTTAGGATTTTGAGTAGAAGCTTTTATAGAGCATAGACTGGCAAACAAGTTAGTTGGTTACCTGATGGTAAGTGATCTCCACTATTCATATACCTACGCACACAACACTAGAAGAATCATGGACGCGTTGTCGACCTTAAAGGACTTGTATTATTAAGAGACTGGAAAGGTAAGGGCCTCCGGATATCTCACTCACCGTATGAAACTCAGCAGTAAGCCGCTACTTTATGTCGACATGTGAGACAGTGCTAACGACCCGGTTGAGCTGGCACATTCATGCTGTAGACTGCCTACAGCGTGGCTGTGCCACTCAAAACAATAATATGACGACAACATGGGATATGACATGCATATAGAGGAGAAACGATTAATATTTTAACAACTAGCACTTTCAGACCTTTCCGTCTCTACCCATTCACTAAAACCAGTTTCAACATAAATGACCCCAATATAATATTCCATAAGTTTTCTGTTCATATTTACCCGTCCTTTGCTGATATAATTGGGGCAAGTCTCTTTGATATTGAAATACAAGTTACTATGGACCTTTATTACTAAACCACGTGTTTGTAAGTTACTGATGCTTAGAGGTCATACTGTTTTTTTGCGATAAAACATATGAGATTTATGGAGAGTGTGGAAGTTATAAAACATCATAAGTGGGATCAGCATAGTGGGTTCATTGTCCATACTCCCCCCTCCTATTAAAATAGAGGAGAGTCTTAACACAGGTGTAATACAAGAAGTTTAATTAAGATGTCATCTTGCTTTGACTGATCAAAATACCACGTCGTTGATGAGAAAATAAATAATATATAGCGACCCTTTTATAAAAAGATAAATCTTTAACGTATTGTTGTAAAAATAAAAATGTGTCTTTACAACGCAAGTACAGGATTCCCTACACACGGACATTTTTCATTAAAGTTACGATATCTCAACTTCATGGATAACTTTATCGCCCTCATAGAACATTAAAATAGTTTACGCAACAGCAAAGTTAAATTAAAAACATCAATTGAAATAGTTTCCTGAACTTTTATATAATTAAAATAGCAGCGAATCTCTAAAGCACTATACTATATTTTTTTTATTTGATTGAATGACAAGACGAGCAAGGCGCTCGCCTGATGGTAAGCGCCACGCCTGTTCATAAACAGAAGTAACACCACAAAGAAATTTGAATTACAAAGCACTGCATAGCACTGAACTGCGCTCGTCACCCCGAGACATAAGATGTTAATTCTCATAACGCCCAGTAATCTAACTGGCTTCAATGTCCTTCAAACCGAAACAACAGTGCTTACACACTGTTGCTTGGCGGCAGAAATAGCCAAAGTTGGTTTGAGCAAGTAAGTAATTTCGGCTGTTCGAGATAATAAACTATTTCACATACATAGGCAGTGAGATTCATATACCCTTCTAAAAAAAGAAGCATATAAAGGGCGTATGTGTTCCAAGCTTTATGTGTTCGGTAACTCAAGCTTTGATATTCGGTCGTGGGTGACAAACGAAGTATGAATGCAAGGGTGGGCAGAGATCATTGCGGTGTGTGCGTCGGGGGGCAATCAGCCGACGCCATTCGGACCGTCGCCTCAGTTAATTACCGTCCGATGCATAGATATAGGATGCGTATGTCCTTTACGATAGAGGTTTTGTCTGTGGTGTCGTGGGAGGAGATTTGTGATTGAGATTGTGACGCTAAGTTATTGAGAGATGTTCACACACGATATTGTGAGCCTTATTTAATCTGTAAGATGTTACTATAATAATGCGATGTCAAATCAAAGGTGGTTGGTTTGTTTCCAGTTGTCAAAATTACGGTTAATTTTTTAACGCGTCGTGACGTGTGTGTATAAATTTAAACACATAAGATCACGTCTGTATCCCCGAAGAGGTGGGGAGGGGTGCAACTAGTGCTGCACTAATGGTCTGTCGAGCTAGTTTCTTTCCTGTAATTTTTAGTTGGCGAGCCTATCGCCATATCGGACGTAAATTCGAATCCCATTTTTTGTCAAAAACTTAAACAAATTTATACTGCCCGACCTGGATTTTCAAGAGACCTTTCTCAACCTAAGTAAACTGCTGTTAGAGCAATGAGATTTTTTTAAAATGAAGTAACTTATTTTAGGTTAAATATAATGTCTCTGTCAACATAATTAAATTCTCTGTTTACTTTTGTTACAGGTAAGTCTGATAAATGTTATGCTCAGTACAATCCAAGGTCATCGAGCTAATTTAAGAAACAAGAACATTCATCTCGGCGTTAATCGTCATCAAAGGTTAGTATGTTAAAAATAATAAAACGTGTACACGATTTAATGCTTCATTAGGGCTAGACGCACATCATTGGTAAAATTGTGCAATACTTAGATAGAAATGTGAAATGAATTGCAATTTGGTCGTTAAAAGAAACGAATTACGTGTGATATGATTGAGGAAATCTGCGTATAGTCTTTCAAAAACCAATTCATTCTTTAGAATGGATGTTTACATCGCCAGCAATTTAATTTTGCTGTCGTTTATGGCGCGCTACTGTTCATTTAGAACAGTCTTTCTCAAAGTGGACGATAACGCCTTATTGTGGGCACTGGAGGCTTTCAGCAGACTGGCAAAGGATCTAGAGGAAATGGGAGGGCGGGCATGAAATAAAGAGACCGAAAGTCTCTCGTAGTTCCTGATACCCACAACACAAGACTCGTATCTTACTGTGAGGTTAGGACTATGTATGTGACTGTGGGGTGTATTTATTTATTAGGTATATTTAAAATAAAATAATTTCAAGGGGCGCTAGAAAATAATTGATTCTCAAAGTAGGCAGTAGACGAAATAAGTTTGAGGACCTATGATCTAGAATGTACCGTTTTATAAAAAGTGCCACATGATTTTACTATCGTCGTATGTTTATTAATATTACTTAATATTCTATCTATTATTAGCTATAACTACCATAATATGTATATTATATTACTATTATGGCATATTTGTAATGCGTACGCGGTACAACTGCTGTGCTGTGGTCTCAGGTTCGATTTCCGTGTCGGGTAAAAGTCTTGGTTTTTTTATCACAAAATGCTTAGTATCAGTCCGGATTCTAGAATTGTGCCCGGTATGGCGGTAGGATCGCCCCTAATCACATCATGGGATGGAAATAAGCTTGGCAAAATCTAGGTGCACTATACTGCCTACCCCTTTGCGGTTTAAAAATGAGAGCGCGTATAAACATCTCTAAAATTTGACGGCAATTGTATCGAAACTCACAACCGCTTGGGGACCAGAATTTGTGGCGTAGAACTGCCTATCATCAAATGAAATTGTATAAATCACTGAATACCTTTAGAATTGTGAAACTTTTCGTTTGAAAGAATTTTATTGCCTATATAATTTATATTTTCAATTACATTTGTATGTATTTTTGGAGCATAAATGTAATATTTTACATTTAAATTGTTTTATTGCTAAATTGCGTGGAAAGTTTAGTAACGATATTCACAAAAAAGATTTTTATTTGACATTCTCATATAAAATATTTATTTTTATTGCACATGTCATCTTATATGGGATCTAAAAGGTTTCAATACTAATTTTGTCACGAAAAGAAATAGAAAATACATATCACAGCATACATCGATCATAAATATGTTACCTATCCATAACATTATATTGTGTAAAGATATATCAATAGCATACAATCAATCAAAGTACATAAACAACAAATTTTCACTAGCGAGACGAGTTCATTCAACTCCCGTAGTAACGCGCTACGTCGTAGCATAGTAGCGCTGTAGCCGTAGCAGCTGTAGCCTGTAGACGTTTTATTAGTACAGTAAGACACTTTATGTGACACGTATGTACGTATTGACATTTTTATTCGGTGTTAATATTGATCCAGCGTATTGCGTCGTTTTCAACTGAAATATTAGAATGTCAAGTACCGTAAAAACTTGTATGAATACATTTTAGTTTAAGCTGTCCTCTTAATTATGAGTAGTTTCTTTTGAAATATTTTTTTTGTAATAGGACTTTTTTTAGATCAGAGGCTGTCAAATCAAAGGCTATCGATTTTCGGTAATAAAGTTATTACAACTCCCAGGACCACCACATTAATGCTATAGACAAAACTGTCAATAGCGTGGCTCTACCACTTATAAAACGTATTTTATTTATATTTTTCAGCAATATTATGTCAGCCTGAATTTTAGGCCGAGGTTTAGACCGGAGGTTTAGTCCGAGTTGGAGAAATCCGCCAAGGTCTACGTTCCGGGGTCAAAAAGTGTATATTAAGTAGCTTACGTAATATACAGTGGTTGACCCCGGAACGAGACTCGTCTGGAAGAGCCTCTATGATGGGTTATTCACCATATGTACGGTAAACGCTATCCAGTTGGGTAGAAAAATATCAGGTAGCCGCATATCAGCAATATTTATTCAAATATACCAAATAAAAATAGTGAATTATAATGGATCTGTTTTTGGAATTGAAAATAATTGTTTGCCCGACCTTGATTCATAAAAATTAAGAAATATTATTGATTTTTATAACCATATACTTAGATTAGATAAAACTTTCTCCTCAATACCCATATAATCCATCTTCACTCACTATTACTTATATCCACTATCACTTTACCATTAAAATTATTCTTTACATAGGTTGGTCTTCCTTATTAAAGACACAAAAATTACATTACACAACAGAAATGAACCACGATAAGCCACAATCGTAAACATGTAATTTTGGAGTAGTATAATAGTATTGCGACTCTACAAATGTCCATGCATAGAGCCAATTCCAACGACAATCACGCCTGATGTTAATGAACTGTTGTTTGCCGTACTTAAAGTGCCCTTTGTGACGTAGTTAGGCCTTCGGGTCAAGGTTACAATATATTTTTGTATGTTTACATTTAACAATAGGTAGAGCAATCACAGAACGAACTTTTTATGATTATGTTTTATAGCTGTGTTTTTTTGTAATTGATTGTGATATAAAAACTAAAAATAAAATATACTATTGTATAAATAATAAGCAGCGATAGCTCAGCGGGGAGTGGTATGGACTGTCGAGACGAAAGTCGCAGGTTCGAAACCAGCCCCAAAAGCATACACCACTGACTTTTCTAAGTTACGTGTATATTAATTGTTAATTATCGCTTGCTTTAGCGGTGAAGGAAACATCGTGAGGAAACCTGCATACCTGAGAATTCGATAAGATTTTTCGAAGGTATGTGAAGTCTGCCAACCCGCATTAGGCCAGCGTGGTGGACTAAAGCCTGATCCCTCTCATTCAGTAGAGGAGGCCCGTGCCCAGCAGTGGGACATGTATAATACAGGCATAGTAAAAAAAAAAAAAAGTTATATGTCAAAATATACTATTGTATAAAAATAAATATTATATGATACTATAGTCTATATAGAGATGAATTATGCACCTTAATATCGTCCTGATCGTAGAACAGTGACGGATGTGACATTTTATAAATTTTACAGGGCAGCCATTTCAAATATTTATTACAGTTTTTTTACCATAACTTTTTTAATACAAAATATAAAATGTTGAAAATTTAAACTTATCTTATTGATGGGGTACTTTTTGAAATGAAATAGAAATAATAAGTAATTATTTAATGGTTTTCTAGAAAAATCACTCGCTCCATTTTACTTCGGAGTCAACGCAGCCACATAATACCATCCAACGTTTTTCTTCGAACAAAAAAATTTGGTGGATTGACGGATGTTACTTTACGATCATTTTCTATCGACAAATGAAAAAAAAATTGACGGTTTTGATATATTATACTTAAGTTTTTCTAAAATTATACTCATATTATAAGGATGTAACCATTTTAATTAATAAGAATAACGTATTAGACACAAAACAAAAATTATGTCGATTTTAGTTATACTATATGCTTTTGTTTACGTTACTTTAGACCTGCTACCTTAGCCCACTGTGCCAGTAATTTCCATTCATCTGAAATGTAAATAATGCAGCCCTTTCTATAACACTATGGACAGAGGCGGCTTTATTTTAGGTGTCTTTTTTCAAGGATTCTATATAGTAATATCAAATCTTTTGGCTGCATGTGCATACATGTAGAAGACTATACGATTTAGATTCTGGCTATCACAATTGTCTGAACAGAAACTAAATTCTTTTACACACTACAATGCAAACTTCTTTATGAAATCATAAACACAAATGCCCACTTCGCTTGCCACACGTTTGGCAACAATTTCGCTTTACATATAACAGTAACCTTGTTTGTCAGCCATGTGATATATGTGAAATTATAACAAGGCATTTTTTCTTATAATACACTCATTGGCCCATAAGGACACGATAAAGCCTTATGGAAATCAAATGTAGTAGAAATAATACGTCCATTGGAAGCAATGGCATCATTTTTATTATTTTTCTTCAAGGTCCTGAATGTATTTGCCATTTTGGAGTTATTAATTACTAAGTACAAAAACAATTAGTTAATTCTATCACTGAGAACGTCGAATGGGTTTTCTTTTTGTTTAAAACTGTGACTTTGATCACAATCATCTTTTTTGGGTATATGAATACTCAAATTAAAGTGAGTATTTACAATGTCTATATACTGTCTAAAACTCAAAGCTTTAATGAGTAATTATGAAGTTCAGGCCATTCTTTATATAAGTTGAACATCCGAGCTATGTTTAAGTTACCATCTAAATACAGTATTTTGGAAACTGCTGTGTTACAATGAGACTCTACCGATATTAATGCATTTACATAGGCACAGACCGATATAACTATTTCTTCGTTAACAACCTTCTTATGACTGTTATGTTTCCCCCTTATGTCTTTTTTACAGAAGTGCTTCCACCGTACTTCTACCAAACCGTTCGTACGTATCTTTCACTAATGATGTATTCAAAAACATAGTTTTGCATACCCGTATGCTTAGTACAAGTTCTTAGTTTTCTAAAACGATGACGGTTCTCGTTTTATCTCCATGCTCTCCATATAGGAACTATGATGAATTACAATGAATGAGATGGATTTTAAAACTATGAACGTATTTGTAAATCGTACTAGACCTACGGTATTATCGACGAGTTTCGGAGTTTCCTGACAAAAAAATATTTGAATGTAATTTGATGATCACGCTTTAATACACTTTGAGGACCCCTTTTATTTTTCTCTTTTGTAGTGTAGTTTACAAAATGAAGCCGTTGTTTCTTACAATCGCTTATTTTTGAAAACTTTTCTCTTTCTTCAAATGACAACAATGTTCCATATTTATTTCTGCATGTGCAAAGTCTACACATAGTTATTGCTGGAACAGTTATACCCTTTTTGGATGAATATTCTTTTTCTTAATTTTTAGGCGCTGTCTCTTCACTTCTTCCCAGTTGCCATAATTGCAGACCCATATTTTACCCCGACATCAAACAGTAGGGGCTGGACACGACTGGCATTAACACCCAGCTGCGTTGGTAGATGAACAGTTGCTATAATCATTCGAATCGTAAACAGGACAAAAAATCTTTACATATCTTACAAACTTATCATAGTTTTTGCGGTGATAGCATAGATGTTTCTTTTTCAATGGCTGAGGAAATTGGTTGAGGGAAAGGTGACAAATCTGAGATCAAAGTGGATATGTGAGATCAAAGTGGTATCTAATAGTGTTGGAGCTGAGCTGACATTTAAGCAGGAAGCGACAGTTTACTGATAGTTTAATAGGACTAAATATTAGGATGAATTCTGATCCACGGGCATAAAAGGACCTTTTCTAAGAATGAATGCGGGTGATGGTATATTAGGATTCATATTTTCCTCACAATATGTTCATTTTACGACCTCACTTAATGTATCGTCGTCCTCTGAAAAACATCCCTACAAATAGCTTCTATTTTTTAAATTATTACGCGTACTCCTGAGGATAATGGTAAATGGCTTTCTAAAAAAAGACTTTGTGAAACACTTTAAATATTATTATTTCTCTATGTTAGTTAAAAAATAAGCATATTATTTTTAGCGGTGGTTCAATAGTATCAATAACGCACACCGTATATATATCAAAACATCATAAAATATTTAAAGTTTATTTATTTCAATTCACTTACACAACTATTACGTTAACTAGTTTAATGTTTTAATTGTAATAAATTGAAATCAATAAAAACAAACTTTTTTTTGAAAAGAATAAAGACTCAAGTGAATTTGAGTTTCGAGAATAAAATCGGATTGGCAAATACGACACTCAGATAGAACAACGTGTACGCAGAATATCGTCGGTACTGATCTTTCGTCAGTATCATGTCCATATAACAATGTAGTATAGTTACGTACAGCTCAAAAATTGTATCCCCGTTAAAGATACTATTTAAACTCAATAATTTAATTTTACAATTGGTTACTTAAAATTTTTGGAAAATAAATAACAAAATGTATCGATAGTATTCCGTAGAAAATTGACGGATAATAAATACCGCCCTTTCAAAGTTTTACCTTTCATAGTTTTGCGTATAAACAGGTTATAAGTGTGAAAAAATGTATAAACCTCATGCACTAACTTATCCGGAGTCTCTGGTATGTAGTCCTCATTACTGTTCTCTTGGTGAAGGAATTTCGTAAATTTTTCATATTTGTTTAATTCCTTCAAAAGTTTCATTATAAGTTTTAATCTTCCTAATTTTATTGTAGTACATAGTATGTCAAATACTAGCCACGAAAGCAATATTTATAACATGATTTTAATTAGGGTAATTGAGTAATAGCGATTAAAACAAATCAGATGCAACGCGGGAATAAATTCAACGAACAGTGACGGTTGCGCATATCCGTCGGGGGTGGAAAAGGACGGCGGGGCAATCCCGCGCATCGTAGGCAGACGGAAATATTCAACCGTCATTTTTCTATGAGCGAATATCAAATCCGTCAGTATATTGACTGTGTAATTTAAAATCCTTTAGGAAAAAAAAATATTTTTTTATATACCCATAAAGATCTGATGATGTAGTACCCAAATATACTAAAAAGTCATTTTCGTATTTTTTTCACATCCGACACTATTCTAAGATCACGACGATATATAAAACGGTTAAACGATAGACTAGTACGCCGAAGGTTCTACACCAGCACAACCTTAATTTATTTAGTTTTTTAAGATATCCACCATAACAAACAAATTCTGATAAAATTTCAGCCAGTTATATATTGTAGCGTAAAAGATAGAGTCCTGTGTAGATAACATACAGCTACACAGATAAACGCTATTAGGCAAAAATTAGCCTTATTGACACTATACTAAAACATATTAATACCCTGAAGTACCTACCAAGTAATCAAAACACGAAACCTTCTCAGAAATACACGAAATGGATCATAATATTGTATTAGTCACGTGTCAAGTTACGTGTATCATACATTTTTGTTTGGTATCTCACACGAACGCACTCAATTACTCTTGGGAGGCATCATGTTATTTTTAGCAACTGACTCATCCGAGGGTCGTGACTGTGAGATCCGAATTGATTTGAAAAAATAAAATAGGTGTAAAAAGCTCGTTTATCTTATCTTTTATTCCGAGGACAAGTAAATAATGTTGATTGAATTCATTGCCATTAACAGAAAAGTTGAATTGTCCAACAATACTTAAAAAATAACTATATATGACGTGAAGAGCTCCAGGTAGATGCGTCAGAGAGGAGGGTTTTACAATCCTCACTCTTCACTTGATGCAGTCAATATGTACGGCGTATGATAAGTCTCAATAATAACGACACAGGGTTATCACTTTATCGTTTATTCACTCTTTGAAGCTACTACCGGCTCGTAAGTACAATCTTAGGTGGGAAAAAGAGCCGGCGACAGAAAAACCACCCATTAGTTATTCAGTGTCTGTACTCCGACATATATAATATTATCAAATATAATCAAGCACTACTAAAAGCTTGCCATTGTACATTGCCGCGAACGTGTTTTTGTACTTAAAGTTTGTAAATTTAGAATTAAAAATGTATTGAATAAATATTGCTGACTTGCTTAAATGGCTATTATACTACAAAATTCTTAGAACTCTGTTTCTAGCAATGGTGGTGTTATAAGAAACAGAGAGTAAGAGTCCCTGAGAGGCAACTGAGTGGTCCCGATCGCTTTAGGTGTTTGCCGCCGTGTCGATATCCTCGGAATTAACGTAACATTCAGACTGAGACAGGGCGCAATCGACAGCGTAATGCAATAACCTCGTATACTAGCTAGGGAGCAGGGCGTTACAGAGATTTTGCTCAAGTAATCGTGTAGCGTAAATAGTTATTTTAGTTATTGTTATGAAAATTACAAAAGTCATTCAGCCAAAGTTATATTATGCCAATTATGATATTTTTTTAATTGTTAGGTATATCACTAATTGAATAAAGAACAATAAATATGTATTCTTTTTAACCTTAAAATCATTGGGACTGAGCTAGGGTCAAGGGGTTGAAAACATTAATCTAAATAATATACTATTTATGAATTTTTCTAGTCATAGTTTTTGCGCGTTGCCGACCTTAAAGGAAAGGGATAATTAGGGATTGGGATGGGGAGGGGATTTGGGCATCCGGATATCTCACTCACCGTACGAAATGCAGCAGCAAGCCGCTACTTTACGTCGATTTTCTGTGAGACAATGGTAACGGCCCGGTCGAGCCAGCCCATTCATGCTGTAGACAAAACTGTTTACAGCTCTACCACTCAAAGTTATTTATATTAACGTCGCTGGTAAAGCCTTTTAACTAGAATTCATGATTACTGTTATTTGTTAACTACGATAGCTTGCGGCGTGTAGATAATATCAAAATTTTCTCACTAAAATTAAATGTTCATCTTGCGAGTTTCAAACCCGGAGCTATATAACTCGGGTGCGTATACCTTTAATGAGACATTAGAAGGTTAAGTTATAAAATAAAAACATGTCACTTGCGGTTTCTCGTTGGAACAAGAACAAAAAGGAGCACGATTAAGCGCGACAGGGGCGAGAAATAACATTTACATGACTTTTTAACTTATTTAACTATGGCTTTTGCTACAATGAGAATTGCAAGATACAAAATGTCTTTCTTATAATTATTGATAAAATAAACATTTTTGATGGTGGTAGGCCGAGAGGCCGTCTGGGTTGGTACCACCGCTTTGTCTATTTTTGCAGCCAAACAGCAGTATGTAAGCACTGTTATGTTTCGGTTTGAAGGACATTGGAGCCAGTGAAATTACTGGGCATTATGAGACTTAACAACTTATATCTCATGGTGAAGATCGCAGTTCAGTGTCATGCAGTACTTTGTAATTCAAAGTTCTGTGTGGTGTTGCTTCTATTTATGGGCAGGCGTGGCGCTTATCATCAGGCGAGCGCCTTGCTCGTCTCGTCATTCAATAAATTATTGAAAAAAATGTATATATAAGATCACGCTTGTATCCTTCAAGGTGTAAGCAGATGTACGACTGGTACATCCACGGTACGTAGAGGTTATATTTAATTTTGTTCTATGTTGTGATCTGGAACGAGCCCATCACACATATTTTTAATCGCATGCCGCTATTGCGTTTTTTTTTTTCGAAATGTAAAAATAATATTATAACCCCAGAGAAACTATACAACGTCGGAATGGATTCCAGTATCTCATCTGTTTTGAACGTAATCCACTGAGCTTATAAGGCAATAAATTGTTTCAATTTACGCTTATTAAAGTATTAGAAATTTAATCAACTACGTCGTATGAAACTGTTTAAAATAACCTTACCTTTATAAATACATGACGTCAATCATAAAAATATCTCTAACTTATAAACGACTGAACAAATTTTATTCAAACATAGCTGTTAAATGCCTCTATTAAATTAGATTTCAAACAAGATGATGAGTAATGAGTGAGATATCCGGAGGCCCAAATTCTCCTCCCTTTTCCAATACCTTAATAATTCTTTACTTTTAAGGTCGGCAATGGGCGTACAATATGAGCGGTGGTTTCACATACTATCAGGTGACTCATTTGCTCGTTTGCCGACTATATAATAAGAGAGAGAGAGAGAGAAAGAGAGAAAGAAAGAGAGAGAGATGATCATTCTTTTCCAGCATGAGATCATCTCGCCGTCTCTACCTAAGCGCTTCGTAGTACAAATATGTACTAAGCGTGTAACAAACACCCATATCTTTTGATAAAAGCTTTCTTGCTCGCTTTGTAGAGTTAGACGATGTTATAAAAACGTGACTCAGTGTAACCAAATATGGCAAGGTTACGAGTTTTAAGTTCTCTCTGAGTGCGGAGAAAGTAACGACTTGAGAAGTTTATTAACAGTAAAGCTTGCTTTACAACTGAATATGATAAAATTGCACTATAATTAACGCGTTAAGGTTGAGTAACCTTTGAAGGTGAGTACTTTAAGGCTACATCTGTTGAAATATACATATGAGTGGCACAGGAGTACACATGTCGGGCGACACGTGCGTGTCGTGAAAGTGTCGCGACAGCGCCTGTTGTGGACACGACGCATGCGCGAGTGTGTCGCGGGTGTCGCGTGACGTCACCGCGCCGGCCGCCCGCCAGTCGAAAGCCACGGACGGCCGCGCCGCACGCCCCGCCCCCAGCCGGCGACATCGCAACACTCACGCGTAAACAAAAATAACACGCCAATATGACCGCGCGTTTATGATAACCAACAGCTACTTAACAAAAAAATAAATAATAACATCGACCGGCATTTTTACTTTCCACAACAAAGTTTGGTGTATTTATTTTACAAAGTAAATTTTTGAATGTATTATAGTATTAAGGGGGGAAATATTCTGCTCGCAACAATACCGGCGACAGTGCTGTGCGTGGACGTGACGCGGCGTTTGTTAAATAACGTATAGGAAAAAAGAAAAATATATATAAAATATATCGATTGTGAATTGTGTCTTTTTAGTGCCATTTTTTAAGTATAAAAAAATAATATAGCCGTAGCGCATAATACTTTTTGCGAGTACAAAGTTTAATATCTCATGCCTTCGCCTTTAAATATAGTTATATATTTAAAAAAATAGCTTCGTGTGTACAGTTAGAAGCGCTAGTTAGCGGTAAAGTTAGGTAGAAAGTTTTTTTTTTGGTATTTGTGAAACAATACTACTTAAAATGTCTCTGATCTGTGGAGGTAAGTGTATCTAAGTGCATCTTTTTACACACTGGCTTGAATATACGCTATATTGTGATTTATTAGAGTCTTTCGAAAGCACAGAGTCTTTTTGAAAGTACGAAAAACCATTATCTCGTGAGTCATCATACAGTGATACAGCGGTGTTATCGTAAATTTTGGGGTAAACAAACACAAATATTAAACAGTGATGCAAAATGTTAATAAAAGAAACAAAAATGTAATCATACACAAACTCAGATTTGCTGTGAAGTTAAAAGTTCTAAAAAAATGCTCTTATCAAAAAAAGTAGTGACAAATCATAGCGGTACATAAAAAGTTTGATTTCGTATAAGTTTCTTATTACGATAACATGATATAAATGTGAGCATTCTATAGATGTTTGTATCTAAACTTGGGTGTATATTTATTATAGTTTCTCATACGTATAATCAATTTGAAGGCTGATTTTGAGTGATACGTTTTTCAGTTTTTTAATTGTATATCGGAACCATAAAATCCTCAATTCACGCCAGTTTCCCACAAGGGTGGGCAGAGGCAACGAATTTCTGCACACCTCTTTGGCGTCCTTTCCTTTTCCTCGTCGGTTTAGGGTACTTCTGACCTGGCTTTCCTCGAGATTTTCTCAGATATGATCTGAGAACATTCGCCGAGGCCTTTCCCTCCCAACAAATATTAAATTCATGTCCTATGATAATGCCATGAAAAGGTATAATTATGGAATGAGTGTTATTTATTTATACTTTGCGTCTTATCTGTGAAGGTATATATGTTATTTTTTGTATATAAAATTAAACGCGTATAAACATTGTGATAGGCTGATATTATGATCAGTTAATAGTACGTACGTAGTCAATAACGTATATTAATTAAAAAGCTCAACCAAAATAACTACAAATTATCCAATCCCATTAATTTGCATAAAACTAACAAACATTTCATCAAATTATGTCTCGTAAAATTACTTTTAAGAGTAAGCGGCTTGTAAAAAGACGCCTTTGATAATCCCGCCTCACCCAAATGCTTTGACGTTGAATTAAAACGTGTCCAGAGGTAAATTCAAAGACTTTCAACCGTATCTTAGTTTAGCCCACCAACTTCAAAGTTTCCTCGAGATTTATGACTGCACTAACTATATTTGACCCGGAAATTAATTAAGAACCTCGGGCGAAATTCGAACCCCCTCCCTCGAATCTACCCGAAAACTCCGCGAATTGTTAAAATGGAGTTTCAAAATTGAATTGATACTTTTCTTCATCCTTTGTACGGGAATTATTTTCGTTGAATTTTCGTTGCGTTTTTGTTGTAAAAGTCTTTTTACGAAATTAATCTGTGTGTGACAGATTCAATTATCACAAATGACACATTTGTGAAAAAACTTTGAAGAGGGTAACATCAACATTGTGTGAGAAAATTTGAATCACTGTAATAATAAAATCGTGTATTCAATATATTTTTATCACAGTTCAAAGAATTGTATTTTCATAATAAAGAGGTAATTTTATACAAAATATCATAATGTGTTGTTAAATAATGAATATTATAAAAATAATCCAAATTAGTTTCAATGTCACTTATAGGAATACATTAGATAATATTATGTTAACTGATATTCGTTCTAGTGATATAATTTGTACAAAAGAAGTACGTAAACCATATTTCATAATAAATACTGACTAAATTAAAAGCAACATAATAAATAATAGTTTAAAAAAACTAAAAATCACGCTTTTACATAAAATCCAACTAAAAAATAAAAAATAAATTTTAATGAATTCGAATTAGGAATAGTGTACAAAATTTAAAAATATATATAAATTAAGAATAGTGTAAATAAGAAAAAATATGTATTTTATTGTAAAAAAACGTGGGGTGCTTTTTAAGACATTATCAAAATGATGATCCTTCTACTCATATCTGCCAATAAAATATTTTTATAACTATTGACACCATGCACCCCACGCTTTTTTTACAATAAAATACATATTTTTTCTTATTTACACTATTCTTAATTTATATATATTTTTAAGTTTTGTACACTATTCCTAATTCGAATTCATTAAAATTTATTTTTTATTTTTTAGTTGGATTTTATGTAAAAGCGTGTTTTTTTAGTTTTTTTAAACTATTATTTATTTTTAATTTTTTAGTTTGATTTTCTATAAAAAGGTGTATTTTCATTTTTATTTCTTTGTGTTTTTATTTCTTTTACCATTTTTTTGAAGTGAAACTTCTTAGTTCTTTCGAATCTTTGTGATTGGAAAATTCGCTGAAACGTAAAAATGTCACGAAGGAGGTAGGAAAGAAACAAGTTTTACGAATGGCTTGTTTAACAAGCCATTTGTAAAACTGTACCCGATCAATCGTTCGACACCCATAGTTCATACAAAGCGTCGGAGGTAATGATTCGCTGGAGAATCTTGACATCGCGATGTAGATGTGCCAGTGGCGCCATCTCTTGATTTTTTCTTGTTTTATTTTAATGTGTCATGTAGACTATAATCCAATGTTCTATTATATTACTGCCACTAATTGTAAATAATATAAAAAAGCGTGTTAAAAAAAGTGTTTTGCGAACATCCCTTACTACTGAAGTAATTTTAATAACAGTTGTAGGTAATAAATTTGTAATTTATAACAATTATTCAATGAAATATTTAAGGAAGTTTTAATTTTTACAATATTTATTTATTTTCTTCTTAAGTCGTATCAAAATAACACAACAAAACAACCAGCGCCACCTTTATTGCATTTAAGCTACAAGTTGACAAGAAAAAATCATGAGATGGCGCCACTGGCACATCTACATCGCGCTGTCAAGATTTTATCCGACGTTTTGAAGTACATAGGTCAAAATCACGTTCAAAGACAAGTTACAGACAAACCTACCAACATACAAACATACCAACATACATACGTCTGAAGCTAATAAAAGCGTGTTAAAAATCAATTTAAAAGGCGCGGCACAAAAAAGAAGTTAAAATAAATAATAAGATTTTAATTAAGATAAGCCATTTGAATTCTGGTTGTGGAACAATAATTCTAGTAGTTTCTTGGCAGATGTAATTACAGTATCAGGGAACGGTGGGATACCTTTACGATTGCCAAACCGGTGAAAGTATGATCATGTCGTGCACCCGAGTACGGTTAATTTCGACGATTTGTTAGGTTATTATTGTCACCTTATATTTATTGTTTTATCTTTTTTAATTAGTTTTCAACTTTTGTCGAGAAAAATTATATGCTCAGATTAATTAATTTTCTTCTTTTCTCTTCGGAGTGTGAAGAAACATTTATATAGGCCGGTATGACTCTGGTGACGACTGATGAACTCATTGTTTGTGGTGTGTGTGTGGTGGTTGTTGGTTTTTGGACAACACTGCGCTTAACATCAGGTGTAGTGCAGTCACTTTGATGTGCTCAGAAAAAAATATATACTCGTAATTTATTTCTCTTAATTCAATTTTTACTGTTATTCCAGTATTGACATGTTTACGTCAGTGTCATTCGTTTGATTAGTAAATGTATTTTTTTTATTATTATGCAAGAGGTAAATGAATTGTTCAGGAAAGGGTTCTGATATTATTATTTAGTGGTTCTAATAATATTTAAAAAATTCATAGCTGAAACTGGACGTAGTACATTTTTATTAGTTGTATACGGCCCCCTTTGGGTTGGTACCACCGCTTATTCTATTTCTTCCGCCAAGCAGCAGTCTGTAAGCACTGTTGTGTTTCGATTTGAAGGACATTGAAGCCAGTAAAATTACTGGGCATTCTGAGACTTAAAATTTCATCTCGAGGTGACGAGATAAGGCCAGTGCCATGCAGTGCTTTGTAATTTAAAGTTCTGTGTGGTGTTACTTCTGTTTATGGGCAGGCGTGGCGCTTAACATCAGTGAGCGACTTGCACATTTCGTCATTCAAGTGACTAAAAAAAGTGAAATAGAATAAAACACAAAATATATTTAAAGTGAAATTGAATAAGTATAAAAATAACATAAAATTGTAATGTCATTAACTACACTATCGTATTGGGTATAAACCTGTAATTGATAGATGAATGAATGTTTAAATAAATAAATAACTATGCAATTATTATGTACACAGCGCCGTAACGATATAAAGGGGAAAGGAATAAAAAACACGTAATTTTTGCACATATCTAATATTGAACAGATAACAAACACACTGTATCCACTCGAGAGATAACCGGTATTTTCGTGTACTGATAACAACGTGAACAAAGTGGCTAACGCGTTAAATATTCAAGACCGGTGTGCCTTTTTACCCGACTGCGCTGGAAATGTTGTTAGAGACAGTATCGTGAGAAAGGTTTGGATTGTAGGGTTTTAAATAAATTACTGTGGGAATTCGAACTGTCGCTTTGGGATTGTATTGTTTCAAATGTAAAAGTTTATTTTAATGGATCTGTAATGAAAAGTTCTCGAGTCCCGGTTGTTAATTGATGACCGTTATTAATAAGAGAGATAGAAACTCTGTGGATGGGTTCGAAATTTTTGGCACTGAACTAAAAACTAGTCAGCAAGAGCCATCTGTCTTTTAATCTTTATTACGGACAGTGCGATGAACTGGATGAAAATACGCAATAATATTTCAACATATTATATCAAGTAAAAATTTAGATCATAATTCTAATTTGCTAAATTTATTATTCTGAAATCAGTAACTTTATGTTATATTTTGCATAATCGTACATGAGGAATGTTTCATTTATGACTTAAAAAATACGGAATAATACCTACTTTAATATAATGAGTTTAGCAAAATAAAATGAATATATCAATTTTTACTTGATGTGGGTTGAAATGTTATTGCATATTTGCATCCAACTTTATTGTAATGCAATCCCAAGAGATTCTGTTCGTCTTGATATTTCTTCGATTATTTTTAGTTAACAATAATGTACTTGTATATATTATATTATAATATAAGCCGGGAAACGTGCAAGTAAGTCACCTGATGGTAAGTGGTCTCCATCAGCCATAAACACCCACGGTATTACCCTAGTTAGTTAGGTAGTTTATTTTTTATACTATTTAACATACTCAATAATTATTAAAAGCAAATACCATTTAACAATTATTAACTCAACTAACATAGGTGCGTGATGCGTGAGAAAAGCGCAGTCGGGTCAAAAATACGTATTTAATATGGATGCAAATATGCAATAACATTTCAACCCACATCAAGTAAAAAATATTATATAAATTTTATTTTGCTAAATTTTCTATTTTGGATAATCGTACATATGGGTGATGTTCCATTTATGTTTTTTTTATAAAATACGGAATATACCTAACCTACTTTAATCCAATGAATTTAGCAAAATAAAAACAATTGAAATAAAACTAATTTAAACAGATTTAATCGCGGTTTTTCATTTTAATTTTGGTCTCGACATTTGGAAAGCTTTCGAAAATTGCGATTAAATCTGTTTAAATTAGTTTTATTTGAATGTGTTACATTCGTGTAAACGTAAGAAATCATTATAATAAAAATAATATCTCAATTTTTACATGATATGGGTTGAAATGTTTTGCATATTTGCATCCATATAATATGATTCTTGATGAATATTCATTTTTACAGAAGCGAGCGGTCCTCTGATGTCCGAGCCGTTGTTGAGTTTATACAAATCTCCTTTAACAGGTATGAATTGAGTAGTGCTTAGGACTAAGAGTGTAATATATAAGTGCACCTACATTTACGAGATTTCGACGCACTAATACTCCATGACCGTGTCAGCTACGCGATCCAGACAAATGTTGCTGGTTGTCAAATATTACGACGTGATCCGTTTCGCGACCATGTTATATAACTAACATTGTGATATGTCAGAACTCTCATCCACGTTACACGTAGTACGTGAGATAGACAGACTATCGGTTCATCGATCACAAGTGTGGATGCGTATTTAATCAAGTGATCTGAAATAAAGACGTCACCGTTCAATTTTGAATATTACCTTACACAAAATTATGTGTAGATACTTAACTAAGTTGTAGCGAGGATCTTTACATTTTTTACTTCATACTACATACTAGCCTATATATCTCACTGCTGGGCAGAGATCTCTTTTCTCGTTTTCAATGGGTTCGGTCTTCTGTATGACAGTTTCTCCCAATTCGCCTCGAATGCGTACACTTTGCCTTTCCATAAATTTGTATGATAAATTTTAAGGCTTAAGAATACGTTGTATTTACTGTTTATTAGGGATATATGTTTTAAATGTATTAAAATATATAGATACGTTATTCTAAGCTTTAATACTAAGGTCCTTACTGATAAACTTGTTTAAGCACTGTTTAGTTAAACACTGTTTTCGTCTCTTTAGAGCCATTTTATAAATCGTGATAACAGAGAAAGACAAAACAGTGTTTAAATAATCATTGCTTAAGTAAAGTTGATAAGTAAGGCCCTGACATTAATAATATAATTAGTCACAATCATGTTATATACTTAGTAAATACGGAAAGGATGT
Organism: Amorpha juglandis; assembly: GCA_949126905.1. Lineage (NCBI taxonomy): Eukaryota > Metazoa > Arthropoda > Insecta > Lepidoptera > Sphingidae > Amorpha > Amorpha juglandis. Next base: position 16,155,125 of record OX421374.1, on the reverse strand, counting down.
GAGAATACTTCAAAGTCTCGGACGAAAATATTTTGTTTAATATATTTCTAGAATCCTCGATCTCACAACTAAAATTATTAAAATTTCAATTTTCACCTTACTTCGTTAATCCAGAGTTTTTAGTCTGTATAGTAAAAAGCTGTTTGATTAGTTTTCTAAATACTAAATTCATTATCCTTTTTTTTGTTTTCTTATGCGAGAAAATATGGAAAGAAAAATAATAAGCCTTTTTATTTTAATGAAGAAATCATGGACAAATATTTTTTTTTTACAATACGTCTATTAGATAGGGAGCCCTAGAGTAGCTGATCCACTTGACTACTATCAAGCTCATTTTCCGTGAGTAGCTTCGTTTCGATGAGATGCCCAACAATTCCCTATGCGAAAATTCTCTACTGTGGTAGCTAACAGAGGTAGCAAGGATTAAATATGTCGATTTGATGAGTCCCAAAAATTTATTACTAACAGGTTATTTTTTTGTTAAATCTGATGATAATTATCTAAATTATTCGAAAAGATATTTGTCCTACAAAATGTATGGTTTGATCAAAGAGTCCCCCCCTTCCAACATGTATCGATAACGAGGTCATCAAAAATGATTACTAACCAGCTGCTTTTTTTTTTGTTACTTACTTAATATGTATATAATTCAACAGTCATATTGTCCTACAAATTGCGTGGTACGTTATCCCGGTCCTACGCTCAGAATTTTTGATGACCTCGTTATCGATACATGTTGGAAGGGGGGGACTCTTTGATCAAACCATACATTTTGTAGGACAAATATCTTTTCGAATAATTTAGATAATTATCATCAGATTTAACAAAAAAATAACCTGTTAGTAATAAATTTTTGGGACTCATCAAATCGACATATTTAATCCTTGCTACCTCTGTTAGCTACCACAGTAGAGAATTTTCGCATAGGGAATTGTTGGGCGTCTCATCGAAACGAAGCTACTCACGGAAAATGAGCTTGATAGTAGTCAAGTGGATCAGCTACTCTAGGGCTCCCTATCTATATGTAATGAAGGGTGATTTGCATGCATGATTTGCATCGCATGATATAATTATAATAAAAATGTAGATATAAATTATTCTTTTTTACAAAATATATTTTTTTTTGCATCAGAGCAACAACTACTTTTAATTGAATAAAATTTAATTGAATTGTACGTTTTAAAAAATACAACCTTATCTCATATAGTAGTTAACAATAAAAAATGAGAAAGTGTTGCGGGTAGAAACTTGTACCTACTGATTAAAAAAATGACATCATTTCACGTGCAAACATAAATGACTTTTACCAATAGATGTCGTTTAACTCCGGTTTTAAGCGTTTTAAGTCAAACAATTTCAGGAATAAAATTCCCACAAACAAATAAACCGCCACACATTACGCGAACATTTCAGGATTTTGCAACAAAATCCTTTCAAATGTTCTACTAAAGGGCTGAAAATGATTTTAATCTGCGTCGAAAATGTCGCGGTACAAAATGCAGTTATAAAAACTCTGCCGTGGCTTCGTTAAGGAAATGACTTACATACACATATAGGTAAGTTGTGTTGTTGTGTTATTTGTTTATCGGATTTTTATTTAAAAGTCTAGAAGATTTTAATTGGCACAGAATGTAAAATATTGCCTCATAATGTATTTTTCATAAGGTATTATTTTATTATGATAAAATATTATCTACATTTCAATTATTATATTGCTTCCATTGATTGCAGGCGCATGCCATTTAATTAAAAGCAAATAGTTTATAAGCCTTTATAAAAATGAAATATAATATAAGAGTGGTATAGCCACGTTGTATACAGTTTTGTCTACAGCATGAATGGGCCGGGTCGACCGGGTCGTTACCACTGTCTCACAGTAAACCCACGTAAAGTAGCGGTTTGCTGCTGCATTTCGTATGGTGAGATATTTCCGTCGCTTTCCCAAACTCTTAATTATCCCTTCACTTTAAGGTCGGCAACGCGCCTATGATTCTTATAATCTTCAAAAACAAAGTTGTTGTAATCAAACCATACTTTAAACATAATAAGAATTAATACTAATTTTATTATGAAATATTAAATAATAAAATAGAGAGAATATTCACAACTACAAGAATAAAGCAGAAACAAAGTTATTATTAGTTCTATGTAGCAATGCAGAAAAAATGTATTGTAGGTATGTTTGCCTCGGTGCGGGTACCGAACCCGCGGCCTCTCGCATCACAGCCGGTTACTCGCCCACTGAGCCACAGAGGCAGTCAAATATTGTTAAACAATGCATAACAAACATAAAAAAATATATTTCAAAAACCTATTTATTATCTACAAAATTTAATAGAATTATTGTGTACTATTGTGAAAACTTACTGCGTAACTCATTCCCGGAGACTGTGGGTGTTAGGTTTAATTCGACTTCGGATGACGTCACCCAATTGGTGACATCATTAATTGTGTCTCAGCTCAGACGTTATACTATATAGTATACATAACATTCTAATGGGTTTGTGCGACACTTCAATTTATATTACATACATACATATTATTGATATTTGCGAGTTTTAACAAAGAAACATGCTATAAGATTGACGCATGTCTTATATGTATATGTTTGTGGCGTCGTATGATCCAAAAGGTTGAACAAATTTGGGTGCAGTTTTTTGTTTAATGTTAGAAAAATCGTGCAGCTACAGGAGTGACTGTTTTTTTGAGCGCAGCAAAGTGATTACATTAGATCTGATGTTAAGCGCAGTCCAAAAAAAACAGCGTTACCGATAAACTCATTGTCACTAGAACCATTCCGTGTAAATGCTTCTTCACACTCCGAAGAGGGAACAAGTTAATTGAAGAGCCTGCGACAGGATAGGCGGATGACTGATGCACGCACAGATATACAAGGATTTATATCGCCCTAACCAACCATCAAGTCATGTCGCAAGCACCTAGGGAGAACCGGACACAGGCTGATCCCGGAACGCGATCCACACAAGGCGGGTAGATCACTATGGCAGGTTTTAACACCATGTGTACGGTAGTCGCTATCCGGGCGGATATGAATCCTACCACCAGCAAACTCTTACACTATAAATTCTCTATATCTAATTGGGTCTTATTGCTGACTGCTCAGTAGAACTAACACCTTGTCAGCAATTACAAGTAGGCAAGTGCTGAACCTAACTAAATAACTGGCCTCTGTTAGTCCAATAATTATACACTACTTAATGAATGGGACTGTATGGTTCAACAAAATTATCATAACAGTCAAGATTTAGTTAGGTTCGTTCGGAATTATGATGCGTAAGCATGTTAAACAAGATCTCCGGTGGAATAATAAGGCTCTGAATCACTTATAGAGAAAATTATCATTAGATTATAAACAGGTCGCTGGTCGCAGGATATTAATACGTAAGTTTTGAGTGGTGTTACATCTATTTATGGGCAGGTTACCACCACTTGATCGACTCGTTATTCAGTTAAATAAAAAAAGACAAAAAACGCTCTCATATGAAAAAATAATTGACTGGTACGCAGGATGAAACAATTTGTATGTGTTTCTTTTCTAGATACATGTAAGTTATTGCGTTTAATATTAATCCTTTAAGTTAACGGTAGCTCGCACTCATGAGCTGACAGCCAACTACTTACTCCTTACACCTGTCTCCTCCCAACATTTTTCCAAAACAGTAAACATTTTATAAAGTAACATTGTGTAGACTGCCTGCAACATATGTGCTAACATTTCACACATAAACACGAGCGAGTACGTCGCATCGCAGCCTCCTTGCAATTCAATCCTCTAGACATTTTAATTACGAAGATAAATTCTGCAAACGGCTTAAAAAAACATAGAAAGGTATGTGAGAAAAGAGGACGGAAGACGCGTGTCGTGTTGTTCGGTTTGACGATTGTTTATATAAATTAATAGGACGTATGATAGTGATATATTAATTCATTACACCAATAGTAGCTGCCCCATAATTTGATAGTCTATTTTAGATCAAATCGTTTTTTTACCCTTGTGATTGAACTACCGAGGTCCCTGCTAACGGTATACTGGCGACCCCTACAGTATCTCATCCCAGGGCCAAAGGGGAGGGGAAGCAATAAGGGATGGGAAAGATATAGGAGAAGGGGGCAAGCCTACTCTGGAGAACCAGATATACACTGGCTGATTCCGGAACGCGACCCACACAAGGTGGGTCACTATGGCGGGTTTTAACACGTGTATGTGTATCGTGGTTGCTATCCAGGTGGATACGAATATCCTCCCACCAACGAGATCGAATGGTTAGTGACCAACTTAGTGTCAGAGTTTTCAAACAGCCCAAAGGCGACTTGTCGTAACGACTGCTATCAGTTGATAACAGTCAGTACCGACTTTTTACGTGCTCTTCGAAGCACGGAGACGGTCAGTTGAAATACCAGTAAGCGGTCACCCATCCATAGACCGAGCGCGCCAAAGGTTGCTTAACTCACTTATCATTTTCGACCAGTGAGTGCAACTGGCTATGAGCGTCTCGAGATGACAATTCTATAGTAGATAAGCCATAATCAACATAGAATTAGTACTGTGATCTCAATAACTTTTATATAATTAACTAGCTTTTCCTGATCTGCTTTTTCTGGAATAAAAAGTAGTCTATGTTCATCAGGGATAATGTAGGATTCTAATTTCAAAACTTTGTTTTTAATATGCAATTGGCGCAAGCGGAAAAAACAATTTATCCCAAGCGCCATCTACCACCCAAGCAAAATATCTTGAAAATCACAAAATACCCGGTTTACATCATTTTATTGGGTACACACGTCGGCTCGGCTGCGCCCATCAATCATCCGCCTTTCAATTTATTACAAAGTGCCTAAACGTTTTCAGGGGGATAACATTTTTTTCACAGCCAAAAATTTTTCCACGATGCATGCATTTTGAGATAAATTTTACATGGAATTTGCATTTCCTCGCAGGGTCGTTATGGTTAGAGAGGTTAATAGCTGATTCACTCATAGATTACTAGTATGGTTAAATGTCTATCGTCTTATTGGTTTGGTGTATATAGGCAGCGAACCTGTGTGGTCCTGGGTTCGGTACCTATTTAAGTTTTTTTTTAATTTTAATGAATGACGAGACAAGCAATGCGCTCGCCTGATGGTAAGCTCCCACGCCTGCCCATAAACAGAAGTAATACCCAACAGAACTTGGAATTACAAAGCACTGCGTGGCACTGAACTGGGTTCATCACCCCGAGACATAAGATGTAAAGTCTCATAATTCCCAGTAATTTCACTGGCTTCAGTGTCTTTCAAACCGAAACACAACAGTGCTTACACGCACTGTTGCTTAGCCGCAGAAATAGACAGTGGTACCAACCCAGATGATCTCTCATATACGAGGGATAACCTACCTTGTTGTCTATCGTCATATTATTTTGGTGTATATAAGCAACGAACCTATCCTGGATTCGACTCCTATATAAGTATCTAAGATATATTAAATTGAGTTTTCAGATTTTTATTTACCGGTGATTGGAGTTTTTTGGAGACTCATCATCCATCACATCATGGGGTGGACATGACAGAGAGTTTTTAAATATAAATAAACACAATGTGAGATTTTGGAAGGGTGCGACCACTTTTGGTAGATAAACATTATGTGTCACTCTGTGTTTAAAGATAACGTTAAGCCGTCGTTTCCCGATGTTGCCAAAATTTAGCTGTATAAGTACAGAATACATAATAATACTATAATACGTTGAATAAGCTGAGTTAGCATCTCGAGATCGCGTTCCAGGGTCAGCCAGTGTATATCCGGTCCCTAGGGGCTTACCACATGACTTGATGGTTGGTTGGTACGGGTCTGTACCCCTATGGGTACATCCTTTGCCTGCATCGGTAATCTGCCTGTCCTGTCGCAGGCCCCTCGATTTGCTTCTCCCTCTCCGAAAATGGAAGAAGCATTTATACAGGCTGGCATGATTCTCGTAACCACCAATAACCTCATTGTCGGTGGTCGCTAGTTTTTTGGACTGCATTACGCTTACCATCAGATGTAGTGTAGTCACTTTACCGTGCTCGGAAAAAAAATCTTCCAAAAACGTAGCACGAAGGATGCTTAACTAAAGAGATGATTACCAGAACATAATCAGCACGGTTGATGCCCGACCGCACGCAGATAGGCACGCTCATTCATTCGTTCATTCGTTCAACTATTTTGATGACGCGCTTCCACCGATATTTATTGCTTTGTGGCATTCATTACCCGTTCACTTTATGTGTTTCAATATCGAATGGTAGTAACTCTACATTTTTGTTTTGTTTGCGTTCCTTATCGCTTCGTCGATCAGTAACATAGATGGTTAGTAATTACTAGAGCGTATACTGTATTTATTAAAACGATTAATGCTGGGTTGCACCAACTTTAGCAATGACAAACATGTTAAAGTAGCGGTTAAGCAAAACATAAGTTGCACCATTTCACAAATGTTAGATAACGTTATAACTTTCGTAACCGCCGAAGATTCACTAGTTAAAGCTATTGTTTTATAATTATATCAGGAACTAAGAGACTTGCGGTACGAGGGCTATACAAGTAAAATATAGTTGTATATTATTTTTGTTGTATTTATTTATACGTAAAAATAATCAGATAATAATAAACACTACTTTTTAACCGACTTCAAAAAAGGAGCAGGTTTCAGTGTGTATTATTTAATGTTTCCGCCAAAAAAATATTTTATAGAGTTTATTCAAATTATTTGTTCCTTTTATAGTTTATATAAGAAACGACTGAACCGACTTTCATGGGACAATCCCAGATAGGTAACAAACTCTTATGAGAGTAAAATAGGTAACTTTTATGCCGGAAAATTGAAACGTTCACCTGGGGCGGAGCTTGACCCCTAGTTGTACTCACTGATATACTCTAGCGAGGTCAACTTATAATGGTCAATATTAAAACTTCCCGAAAATGGGGACTTTCACGCAGTTGGTTTTTAATCTACGCGTCTACGGTTAGTTGCTGAAATTCCGAGTGTATATTTGTACTTCCTAAAGTCAAGTTCGTCAATCTTATTCAAATTAAAAATTCATTTATTCCGTAAAAAAATACATTTATGTGAAATAATGATTTCTTATGTTTATGCGAACATGAAACATTGAAATAACTCTAATTTCAACGGATTTTATCAGTGACCACGAAGGCTGAAAAACTATCGAAACGTCGGGATCAAAATTAATGAAAAACTGCGATAAAATCCATTTAAATTAGTTTTATTTCAATTTATGTGAAATAATCATTAATTTCTTTTTACTTTTTATAATGGTCTTTCAGTTATGTTCTAGTCGCCTCATTGATATAGTAGCAGCGTACTTAAGCTGATAAATCATAAAGTTTTAGGTTCAAATCCTAGGTCTTTTAGTCAATAATAGCGTTTGAGTTTTTGATTCAAAAACTCGTACACGGGTTACCCAGCATTAAAATTGGTACCCCGTAAGGCAAGAGGCTCTCTCGATCCCTTTGCGAAATAAAAATAACTCGTAGAACCGTAGGTGTACAACAATTTGCACCTTGCCTACCCCTTCAGTATTACAGGCGTGAACTTATGTTAAAACATTGAGTTACGGTGGCCAAGTTGCAAAATACTAACAAAAATCTAGCGCCGGTCAGTTGACTGTATGTATGTACTGAATTTATTCAGAAATTATAACATTATTTCGCTCTATCTAGGTCTTCAATGAGCCTGATAATGTATATTATGGTGATAAGTGAAGAATTGTCCACTTGGTGCTTATATTAGGTCATGAAAAAATATTCTGTACATTTACTTTTAGTCAATTCTATTATAATGCAGTATTAGTTCCAGACCTGCTTCTCAGAATATTATATACAAATATTACATCGACAGTCTGAATGGCGTAGTGGGCGTAGTCGTGAGAAGCGTGAGGCCGTGGGCTTGATTCCCGATCCGACCCGATGATTGGGTGTTGTGGGACCGGTAGTCTTATATTGGGTATCAGGAACTCCTGATACCCACGATACAGGTTAATCTAGTGTGGGGTCAGGACTATGTGTGTGACTGTTGGGTGTATTTATTTGTATAAAAAATATTTTTTTTGACTTCCGAAGGCAGATGAGCTGATGGTAAGTGGTTACCGTCGATTATGGACTATAGCCAAGCCACTGCCTACCATGTTTATAGCCTTGTTTTTAAAGACATACTAAAAAGCATATTAACAAATACAAAAAAAATAATCGATTCAAAGTTAACCTCTACTTTTTTGAACGACATATAAAAATATAACAAAAGCGAATGCTTTTTCCCAAATCAAATATTTTAGTTAAAGGAGATCAAATATTGGATTTGAGTCAACATCTCACTGGAGGCTATAAATAATAGAGGTTATCCGTTGTGAAAATCGGCAAATTTGAACGGGCCATACAAAAGTTGGGCCATTAGTAGATGTGGAGGTACGTTTGCTTGTAGGCGAGGAGACAGTCACCGTAATAATTTAATCAGTCTTTGTATTTAAACTTAAGTCTTTTAGGTATTCCTAGAATTCCTGTCGTGATTAGATCGTGAATTTGAAATGTTATTGTGAAAAGAAAAGAAAGAAAGAAATAATTTATTAAGAAAGTATCGGAGAATGTAACGACGGAGATTGAAATAATAGCGGTGAAAATAAAAAATGTCCTTCAAATCGAAAGACAACTGTGCTTACACATTGTTGCTTGGCAGCAGAAATAGACAAAGCAGTGGTACGAACCCAAACGGCCTCTCGCATAAGAGGGACCTACCACCTTGGTGCCCGAAACGAGGTGCCTATGAAATGCACGGTATCACCAATAAACTAAATTATTTTTTTAGATACAAATTAATACGTATCTATAATGTATTTTTTGTTATTTTAATAAATAAACTTCATTATTTTAATTGCAAGGGTTGTTCAATGTAATATATTTGCGACTCCTCGACCAGCCGATAAAGCGCTATTACAAAATATCTTTAGTTGGAGCGCGCTGCATTATAGCTGTCAAATGATTTTTAACGTTAAATTGTGAGCACGACAGAGTTGTTAAGTGCTTTCTGGATTTCAATTACGACCAATAGACTACTGTATTTAACAAATTGTATTTTATAGATGTCAGAATGGAGTTTTGGGATTTAAACTGTGATATTGAAGACAATGGATATAATTATGAAATTACTAGGATGTAGATCCCTCGTACACAAGAGTCTAGCTAGGTTAGTAAGAATCTTTTTGCTCGGCATAAATCCAGCCTAACACCAGGATCCACTTTTCCATCACTTTTTTTTATCCTAGCACGGCACAGTGAATTGAAAATGAAGGCGTTCAAATACTGGGTATTATGAGACTTAACATCTTATGTCTCGAGGTGACGAGCGCAGTTCAGTGCCATACAGTGCTTTGTAATTTGTAATTCAAAGTTCTGTGTGGTGTTGCATCTGTTTATGGGCAGGCGTGGTGCTTACCATTAGGCGAACGCCTTGTTCGTCTCATTAAATAAAAAAAAAAATTAATAAATAATAATTATTCATTCATAATAATTATAATTACTTATTCAGTAGAGGAGGCCCGTGCCCAGCAGTGGGACGTAAATAATACAGGGCTAGTAAAAAAATATATAAATATAATATAGAAATAAATGCCAAAACAGTGACACAAGTGATTGACTCTACCATCTCGAGAAACAATTATCGCGAGCCCGCAGGTCGGCAAGCCACTGAGTTTTATTCCCATCAGAATTAAAGCTCAAATGGAAATAGCGTTTTATAATTTTCTCCGATCTGCAGATAGAGAGACGTTTCTCGTTTTATTGCGGGACTCACGCTGACTGTGGAGAATTAGTTAGATTTTTCGTTTGGACTTCATAATGGATTTTTTCGTATGAATAATTTTAAAGTTTATTGTCTTATAAAGCAAATGGCAAAGGCCATAGAGAACTTTTTCATACATTAGAGGATGATTGCGAATAAGAGCTTTTTTAAATTTAGAAATGGCTAAGATTATTGGAACGAAGTTCCTTACGGCAGGCTTGGAGGGGATAGGGATTTCGCTGCGTGACCGAACTGAAAAAAATGTGATAGTAAAACCGTAAGAAAAATGCGTGGAATAAAACCGTTAAATGAGACGTGCGCAGGCGCGACAGTCGCATAACCAGCCAGCGTTAGCTGGCCTCCCTGGAACATCGATAATTTCGAAGTCCCAGGTGGCGTCACACAGTGACCAGTCAACTTGGACCGGACTTTCACAAGACTTTGACCTTGAACCCCGACCGTGACCGTGACCTTGACCTTGACCCCGACCTTGACCTTGACCCCGACCTTGACCTTGACCCCGATTTTTACCTAGATTCCGACCTTGACCTTGACCCCGATTTTTACCTTGACTCCGACCTTGACCTTGACCCCGATTTTTTACCTTGACTCCGACCTTGACCTTGACCCCGATTTTTACCTTGACTCCGACCTTGACCTTGACCCTCAAATTTAAAATTTAACACAAGAAAAAAAAATACTGCATAAATAAAATAAATAAATAATAATTATAATTATATAAGTTGATAAAAAATGCTATACAATAGCTTTACCGCGGCAGTCTCCGAGTGCCACACGTCTTTTTTTTATTTCTATTTTTCTATTTCTATGTAATTTTATGTTGTCAAACAAAAATAAAGAGACATATTTTGTTGTTTTAGTTGATAATTTGAATTACGATGATTTTTTTTTATAGTAAGTAATTTATTATTTCCTAAAATACTGAATTTCCTAAATACTTTCTTGTACTTAAATAAAAACTAATCAGCAAAATTTAAGAGAAAAATCAAGAAAACCTACATAAAATTGAGCACGACTTTTTTTGCAATTTGTGTCGATTCTACATTAGCCGAAGGAACTTCGTTCCTACCTGGTGTCCCACGACACCACAAATTTTTTTTTTAGCTTTCTTTATTATGTTAAATTTCTGCTCTGAACATTAAAGGTCCGTTTTGGAGTACGCGACCAAGACGGAAGATTACAACACATGCCGCGAGTTGAATGGATGGAAGAAAAAGAAGACTGAAATAAAACTAATTCAAAGTCAACAGGGGACTGACTGTCCCACTGTGACCACCAAGGCTGAAAAGTCTTCGAAACGTCGGGATCAAAATTAATAAAAAACCGCGATAAAATTCGTTTCAATTAGTTTTATTTCAATGAGTAACATTTGCGTAAACGTAAGAAATCATTAGAATACTTTGATCTAGTTTAAGCTTCAAGAAAGGTTATCGTAAATATTGAGTAAAATAATATTTATTTTATATTATTTGTCAATTCCATAGAAAAATACACCACATAATATTATTATGGTACATTAGTGACAGAAATATATTTCTCTCTCGAGGTTAAAAAAGGACAAATTTAACATTACAACTATCGATTTAGTACAGTACAATAACATTAAGACATTTTTTACCAAGAGTTTTAGTGATAAAGCAATGTAATTATATAAGAACGAATGCCTTATGGGCTTGGGAACGATCCAATCATTCGATTTGATATTATTTTTATGGTGTTTTCGCATGACAAGTACACATACTTTCTTAATGCTTTTCTTTATTTTGTTTTTAGCCAAAAATCTGAAGAATATCATGTAATACACTTTTTAGGATAATTTGGTGTCTTGAGAATGATAATTTAAATTAAATCTACTAGGTGGCTAGTTTCTGGTATGCCAGAGCCCGTCTGGGTCAAAGCGAATTACTTATAACGCCATTCTGGCTTTTAAGAAATATCTAAGTAGATAAATGGTATTAACACCTATGAGATTAAGTGATTTTTTCAATTGAGCAATATAGGTCTTAGTTTTAGGTTCTTCTTTTAGCGAAACCCAAGAAAATGTATCTAGATTATGTTTCCCTTAGCGTACATTGGCAAATAACTTCTATAATATGGGCGATGCGCCGTTTTGTTCTCTTTTCTAATATACATGATAGTATAATATTATTTAAAATCCATTTTTCAAATGTTACATTTGCGCTCTTTCTGCTTGTTAGGGCAGCAGAATTTTTCATAAGTTTGCAATAAATATTTTATGAATTCCACAATTTTAGCAGATTAAGTAATTAACACTTTCAAATCATACAATATTTTTTCTCTGGCAATCTTATTTCCACCATTAGACCTAATATACAACGTGTTATAGAAATTTGTTACGGCTTATGTTTATGGGCAGGCGTGACGTACCTTAAGCTGAGTAAAATACTCATCATTACGGTGAATAATAATCTAGTTATTTGGGTCAGCGCAGAATGATTGGTCCTGGCATTATTTCGTCGAAATTGCTCCCCCATCCCTCACTCATTCCAGCAACATGTCTATGTGACGTCCATATACACCCACGTATATTTCCCACATATTTTTCACTTGTTTTCCAAGCCTACCAGTTTATCTAGAATTAAGATCTGTTTACCAGAATAGAGCCAAAAGGTAGAGTTATTGTTTTATTTTAATGGTTGTATCCTTGAGCGGTATTCAAGTGATGATAAGTCACGTTTTTATATTAGAAGCCAGTAAACAAATAAATGAGTCATATTCTTTATTTGTAAATGAACTATACGAGACAAATTATGAATGCGTTACTGACATGAAAGGAAAGGCATTAGGTTTAGTAGTTTAGTTTAGGAGTTTGGGCCTCCAGAAATGTCAGTCTTTCGAAACGCAATAGCCAGGTGCCATTTTACGTCAGTCTTGGAAATTGGTATCCGATGGAACCTATACCATGCTGTAGACAAGACTGACTCTATTATTTAAAAACATATATATCTACAAGTTTTTTTTTATCGATTGAATGACGAGAAGAGCAAGGCGCTCGCCTGATGGTATGCGCCACGCCTGCCCATAAACAGAAGCAACGACAGACAGAACTTTGAATTACAAAGCACTGCATGGCAATTGCGCTCATCACCCCGAGATATAAGATGTTAAGTCTGATAATGCCCGGTAATTTCACTGGCTTCAATATCCTTCAAAGAGAAACACAACAGTGCTTACACATTGTTGCTTGGTGACAGAAATAGACAAAGCGGTGGTACCAACCCAGACGGCCTCTCGCATACGAGGGAACTACCACCTTGTCCATTTATAACTACAAGTCGATAAACCCAACTCTGTTTAATGGAAACAGCTACAAAACACGATTTATTTACTAGAGATACGATTAGAGAAACCCATATATCGTGCGAGCAATACTTTGGGTGGAAAGTCATTAAAATAACTCTTGCCGTCGATTGGTATCCACCGCCGTGATCTGATGTCTTATTTATTTCACTATGGAGAGAAATTCGTGGTGTGCTGTATTTATTGGCTGTCGCCACGGGTAGGGATTGGGTGGGTTGTGTCAAAACCGAAGGAATATTCGGCTTTGTGGGTAGTTGTAGTTTCGGCTAGGGTCATGGATTTTGTCGCATTTTTCTTTTATAACATAGACCCGCAAATCAGCAAGTGGGTCACTTGATGGTAAGTGGTCTCCACCGCCTATGTATGTCCTAAATACCAGAAGAATTATGGTCGCGTTGTACACCTTAAAGGAAATGTAAGTTATGAAATTGGGAAGGGGAAGCTGATTTGGGACTCCGGATATCTCACCTACCGTACGAAACAAACAAGCTGCTCTAATTCGACTGAATAGAGTATTTTATTCTGAAGTTCTACCTAGAGATAAGTATGAACAATAAACAGTTATTCACATTATTTAACATCTCATCTCACGTATCTCTCTGTAATAATACAAGACGCGTCTCACGGAGACATTCTTTATATAAATATACCAGTAATACACATAATAATAATAAATGTAAGTACTACTTACGCAATATATTATGAGTTCCACGTATCGTCGAGATAAACAGTCATAACAACACATAGTACTGATTTATCTAGACAAGTATCGACATTGAGGGCCTTTTGCGCAGTCAAATATTCCGAATGTGAAAATTATTCGTAAGAATCAGTGGTCTTTGGGTCTCGGAAGGAAAAGTCTGTAAAACCTAGTCAAGCACGAGTTGAACTCACGTACTGACAACTCGATGACATTTTTTTATTATTATTTGTTAGGATATCCGCCATATTCAAACCCATTTTGGGAAAATTGCAACTAACTAATACAATCCAAAAATATAATTTTGATCATCATCACAAAACTATTGATTTCGATAATCGTATGACGCTTAAAAAATGACACTTTCTAAATATTTAAATTTGCTATTTTTAATATTGGCTCTATCTATTGATCGATCTACCCATTTTAAATGTATTGCATCATCATTCTTTTTTCTTTCTGCCTGGCATTATCCCGGGTTAGCGCTAGGGTTTGTGTTCCTACTAAGATGCCTCTGCTTTGCCCGGTTTGAGTCTCCTCTGTAATGACACCATTGGCTGTCATGTCTCCTTCTAATACGTCAAGCACTACCACTTATAATTCGAAATCAGATTTACCAAATATATTTTTTCCATTTTCGGACGCCGAATATTGATTCTAGTCGAAATGAACAGCGTCCACCACTAGTGTCACGTTTGTACGAAGATTTATTCCGATGCGGAGCGGTTATGTTATCGTTGGTTATCGGAAAAAACTCCGCCTGATATCGATGGAGCGTTTTACTCAGTTACACACCAGTAATTACTGTATTAAAATGATGAAACATTTTGAAGCGGTTATTGTTCGACGAATTTAATTTATTTTGTCAGAAAACTCGTAATTCATTTTAATTGTCCTATCGGGTCTTTTATTATTTGATTGAATGACGAGACGAGCAAGGCGCTCGCCTGTTGGTATGCACAACGCCTAACTATAAACAGAAGCAACACAACACAGAACTTTGAATTACAAAGCACTGCATGGCACTGACTTGCACTCGTCACTCCGAGATATAAGATGTTAAGTCTCACAATACCCAGTAATTTCACTTGCTTCAATATCCTTCAAACCGAAACACAACCATGCTTACTCACTGTTGCTTGGAGGTAGAAATAGACAAAGCGGTGGTACCAACCCAGACAGCCTCTCGCATGCGAGCGACGTGTGAAACGTACAGGTACGGTAGGCTTTGGACCTAAGATGATGACCTACTTACAAGTTAGAAGAAGAAGAAGCTACTTAGAAGTTGACTTACTCATTTCACTTCCACACACTCATTTCATTTTGATATATATTTTTTTATTTCTTTACAATGAAGTGGCGAGTGAGTACGTGTCATAAGGTTTTCCAGTGATTGGAACTTAGCCCGATTTTCAACCATTGCTATCCGCTTTCGTCGGTCAACGCTCCGTCTGACCGGAGACGTCCTATATCAAATTTGTCTAAGCGCGATCTCTATTCGACACAATAGTAGTTATTTCGTAATTTGTACATGCATTAAATTTAGATTTGTATTTGTTTTTATGAATATATATTTTTCAATTCATTGAATGACGAGAGAAGTCTGATAGTAAGCGCCTACCCATAAACAGAAGCAACACCACACAGAACTTTGAATTACAAAGCACTGCACGGCACTGAACTGCGTTTCTCACCCCGAGACATAAATTGTTAAGTCTCATAATTCCCAGTAATTTCACTGGCTTCAGCGTTCTTCAAACCGAAACACAACAGTGCTTACACACTATTGCTTTGCGGTAGAAATAGACACAGCGGTGGTACCAACCCAGACGGCCTCTTGCGTACGAGGGACCTGCCACTTTATGGTAGGTACCTCGTGTATGAGAAGCCGTCTGGGTAGTTACATTGTCTATTTTTGCTGCTAAACAGCAGTTTGTAAGAACTGAAGTATGAATAGACTTATCATCTTATATCTCAGAGTGCAAAGTACAGTGTCAAACAGTACTTTGTTACTAAAATTAATCATTATACTTATTTTAATTATCATCCTCACCCCACGTCAATACTAACACTAACAGACTAACACGACGTCCACTGCTGAACATAGGCCTCATAATAATTTGTTGTTTAATATGGTGCAGAAAAAAATGTATTTAATAAAGACTTGTACTGTCTTGGACGATCTCACGATTGAAAGATTACAAGACAGTAATCTCCTACCTCTACAAATTCAGTTAAAATACTTTTTAGTCTTAATTTTTAGGTTCATAATAATTAACCATGGATTTCCTCAACGTAGTGCCAAACTCAGACTAAAAACTATGAAAACGCAAAGCGAAACTTTTCATAATGAATGTTTAATATGCAATTTTAGGCAAAGAACAACGTTCTCCAAAAACTTCCAACGTTCAACGGCTACAATAATTATAGTGCACAGTTTGTCGTCTCCGGTTACAAAGAGCCTAATAGGTATGTTAAATACAAAGCCTTTTTCCTAGGCACAAACGCAAGAACTAGTGTTTAAGCCCAGCTATTTTCATTGCACTGCTGGTTTGTTCCAATTTGAGTAATTTTTACGCTCTTGTCGACTTTATGACTTTTGTTTTTCTTTCTTTTTGTGAGTTCTGAATATTTTTGTGCTGCTGGTTTTTATATAGCAGAGGTCAGCAAACGAGCAATTGGGTCACCTAATAGTACGTGATTTCGACCGCACATGAATAACCACAAAAGAAAAATCATGTATGCATTACCTTATAGGAAAGGGATGGGGATTGAGACGGGAGGGAAGATTTTTGAAGTGATTACATTGAACCTGTGCCCGTTAAATTTTTACGAATAATTCGATAGATCTATCGACATCCGTATTTACGAAAAAATGTATGCAAGCAGATTCGCTCTTAGTGGATTGTTTTGAAATAATATAAGTTTCATACATATTTCTCGTATATGATTGTTGGGACATCTATCAAAAAGTTTCGCACTACGACTATTGATAATAATAAGTATAATGCAATACAAGTATGAAAATATCTCTATATAAAATTGTGAATTAAATAAAAATACCTCCTTGGAAAGACACATCTTACCATCAAAGATTTTTAATATCAGGTGACCCTCTCGCTCGTTTGCTGTCTCTTCTATAAAAAAGATCCATCGTCCATTATAATTTTCTATTCCTAGTAAAATCAACAACTTCAATTATTACATACTAGCATTCTTTCGCGGCTCCGCCTGCATGAAATTCTGCACCTTTATACTATCAATATAGCCTATGTTCATCAGGGATAATGTAGGATTCTAATGGTGAAAGAATTTTTCAAATCAGTCCAGTAGTTTCAGAGCCTATTCAATGCAAACAAACAATCAAATCTTTCCTCTTTATAATATTAGTTTAGATAATATTTCTCTTTTTTCCACATTTTAAAATCATAAATTATAGCATCATCAACTATTATTTAAATAAATAAACTTTTTTTGTTTTAAAACATTTTACTCACTGAAATGTTTGTATCTTAGTATAACAGGTTTTGTGGAAAAAATCTAGGATTTATTAAAAAAGGTATTCCCACTGATAAAAAGTAAATCAAAAGAGAAAATATATTCCAGTGAGGTGTACTGCATTATAAACATAGCTCTGGAGATAGTTACGAGGCTAATTAACTTCATCTTGTCTACATTTTATCTCGACCCATCTCTATGAAAAAATCTTGTTAATAAATATTGTAATATAAAATATAGCTTTTGATCTCAATTTCCAAGATAAATAGCTTCAATATTGAAAAATGCTTTGGGTACCATAAAGTCCAACCCAGTTTACCTTACAAGAGCTTTAAAGCTCAACAACAAAACAATGTAAAATTTCGTACATAAAAACTCAGAAGTGGTTCTTTTTACAACAGTTTAAGAGGCGACATCTGATACAGCGCTACGAACTTATATTTGAAATTTTAGGGGGCTACGACGAAATTTTAGTAAAATTATAAAATTTACTTTTATTCGTAGTCACGCTGTTGGACGTCCGCCTACAAGGTGGACAAATGACCCGATAAAGGTCGCAGGAAGTCGCTGGATGCAGGCCGCTTCCAACAGGTCGGTCTGGAATTCTTTGGGGGAGGCCTATGTTCAGTGGACGTCTTGTGGCTGATGATGATGATGTAGTCACCAACGACATTCTGTCAACAAGCCAAGCTGGTCCGACCATACTGTTACCAGACTCACACTAAACTAACGGAATGGTATTTAAATCCCCCTCCTTTTCCCAAAACTTTAATTACCCCTTTCCTGTAAGACCGGCAAAGCATTTATTATTCTTCATCCCGTGATTCTGGTATTGTAGCTGTTGATGAGCGATAAATATCAGTTCCCATCAGGTGACACATTTGTTCATTTACCGGACTTTGATATAAAATTAAATATGTTGTTGGATATGTAGAGAGGAGTCCCAAGTTTCTTCCTTAGAAGTTGTTTCCTAAAACTAAAACAATTTTTTTATAAGCTTGAATGACAAATAGACAATGGACAGCGTTTGTCGCCCCGAGATATAAATTTTTAGTTTCATAATGCCCAGTAATTTCACTGGCTTCAATGTCCTTCAAATATAAACACAACACTGCTTACACGCAATGCTGAGCGGTATAAATAGACAAAGCAGTGATATAATCCCAGGCAGCCTCTTGCATACAAGGGACCTACCAGTTAGTAAGTAATTCTGAAGAACAAAATTACAATAAAAATAATAAAAATTGTTATAAAATTAATATCAGGTTTTTAAACATTATACATATCTCAAGGTTTCAGCAAAAACTTTTCAAATTCATCTCTTTATTAACTTTCATTTGCATACAGCTACATCTGCAACCTTAGTAAACTCCACAAGATATTGACAAATTTAGTCCAAGCGTTCCCCACTAAATTAAGTGATATTTTAAATGGAGTGTACTTTTCAAAGACATAAACCGGAGATGAGAATGTCACTTGGGGTAATGCCAGACGTCAATGTGTATGAAAACTTTTCTTATTTAGACTCTGTGATCCATTTTTGTGTATAGAATGTACGTTCAGATGACCCCAATTTAATTTGGGTGTAGACACGGTCCACATAAATGAGCTAGTGTTTGAGTTCTAGAATGGTTTTCCCCTGCAATCTAATTAATTTCCTTGTAGTAGACTTAAATGAGTGGTAGAGCCACGCTGTAGACAGTTTTGTCTACGGCATGAATGGACCGGCTCGTTACCACTGTCTCACAAAACCGACGTAAATTAACGGTTAGCTGCTGCGTTTCGTACGGTGAGTGAAATATCCCTTAATTATCCCTTCCCTTTAAGGTCGGCAACGCGCCTATGATTCTTCTAGTATTGTGGGCGCACATGGGCGGTAGAGATCACTTACTATTAGGTGACCCAATTGCTCGTTGGCCGGTCTATGCTATAAAAAAATGTCCTTCCCGCAATCCTCATTAATTTATAGAACTTCTTTTGCTATTGCATAGGTGGTGCAAATCACTTATCATCAGTTAAAAATCAATCATCAAAGTCTAGTATAAGTTAAATACTAAATCGCCTGTCAGCATTGTAAATCAGCTAGAACTCGCCAACTCATAGTTGTCGCACGGTACCGCGTGAATACACCAGAAGGCTGGGCCTCTTTCATGGCTCGGTCGTTTGAATGACCTTTATACATTTGATTAAGTAAAACAAAGTACTTAAAGTAATATTTAGATAGACACATGTCGAACCCGTACACATTTCGCTGATCCTATTTCCGTCCCATGATGTGATAGGGGAGCGAGCCTATCGACATACCGAACCCAATTTCTATTGATATAATTTGTATAACAAAAAATAATAGTTTTCTTAACACTTCCCAACAGATCAATTAATTACCAAAAAAATGCACTATTCAATTAGAGACATCTTTGTAGAGTGGCTTTCTCTTCTCGAGTAAAGTGGTTCAGGTATTCTCCGTGTCTGAGCGCAACAATTAGGCACGCCGATGGCCCTCGATCCCGACTGAGGGATGGTATAATGGGCCGCAAATAATCTGGCTCCAGCTGAGAGGTTTCGATGGGGATATTAAATTTTCACATGTGATAACATGTAACTTTGGGCGGTTTTAATTAGTATAAAAAGATGATTTAATTATACATAATGTTTTTATTTTTGTATTAAAATAAGTTCATACAAATATTTGTTTTGGGACTGGGTGTGTTGTCTCCCTAGAGGGGTTGACGTCGGGCGGTCGGTCGTAAAAGCTACAAGCCAAATCTTTCCCTGACATCTTTTAAAAACATGTTGCACCAACCTTACTGCGACTGCAATAAATGGAAGAAGACAAGTGTAAGGTTAATGGATATATGCAATAGAATAAACGCAATGTAATTATTACAGGTTTATAAACTTTAGAAAACGACTTTACGGTGCATTTACTGTTTTACGTTGAGACGTTTCGTAATTGGACCTACCTTCGCAAACAAGAATCAACACACAGCAAGTTCAAATGGAGATACTAATTTTGTTTTACTAAATTCAATAATTTAAACTAATTTTATTCGGTAGTTTTTTTGAAAAATCGGGCATGAAATTGTTTCCATGTACGATTTTGCAAAAAAATACAGAATTAAAATCAATTTAAATACGTGAATTTAGCAAAACACAATGAGTATCTCCATTTGAACTTGCTGCGGGTTGGTTCCTGTTTGCGTAAGTAGGTCCAATTTACCTTGTACTCCGTCATCAATGGTCTGACTCTGGGAGTAAATACTATCGAACACAAAAAGATTCAACAAAATGGTTTTACATTTGAAGGATGTATTGCGTAACATAAATAAAAACTGACGAAATGTAAATTTCCTTCTTTTTAGAAATCAAGATGATATGTTCAACAAATGTATGTTGTTATTGAGGATTTTTTTTACTAATTATAAAAAATAAGTAGTAGTAGTCAGAAGATTACGGTTCAAAAAAAGATCTAGAGACGGCGTAGGCTGTATAATAGGGTTTTTTTGGTACCCTTTTGATACCGAACCCTAAAAACTAGCCAGGAAGATGGTATCTAAAGCCATGATAGTTATTATGCACTTGAAGAGTAATTTAACTCTCTCACAAATACGTCACTTAAAAATATTTTAAGCGAACCAAACGACGCCATTACGATAAAAATACGTTGGTTGGTCGTATTCCAGATTTAAACAAAAACGTATTTTTATTCTCCTATATTCTCTGGAACTTCTTTGCCAGTCAGTTTCGTACGGTGAGTGAGATTTGCGGAGGCCCAAACCCCACTCCCTTTCCTAATCCTTTAATTATCCGTTTCCTTAAAGTCAGCAACAAATCCATGATTCCCCGGATATAGGTGACATAAGGAAAAGGAAATTTATTAAGTTACAGTCATTCCGGGTAACTTTGGACCAGATATCAGACAGTTGTCTAAATTTTATGATTAATTTGTATGAATCATTATGTAATACATTGTAATTTTCGTGATCTTTTGTTCTTGTAAATACCACTTACATCGAAAAATACATGCATTATGTGCAAATCCTGAGAAAAAGGCAGAAATAGTGATGGTCCAAAGTTAACCGGACTTTGGGGTAACATTGGACCATTATCTATTTGCCTCTTAAAAATCCATTTTATTGCGTTTTTCTTCATATTGGGTAACATTAAGCCATATTAAATGTAATTATAATTTAGAATAAAATAAATATATCAATGTTTTATGTCGAAAAATATATATTTTTATGGCTTTATAACAATATCAGTTTTATCACTTACAAACTTAACATAGGAACAGACATATTGAGATCAATTAGGTACAGATCACTACAAATATTCGGTAACAGGAATTAATTCTCATACAAAGATATTAAAAATAATAAAATAAGCAATTACTCCCCCCACTCTAGGCATAGAAAGTCATCTTGTATATATAACGTTTCCGTGTCGAGTGATATTTTCATCCGCTATCGGCTTTTTCAACATCTTCGAATCGGTAATTTAAGTCACACATAAATTTGTTAGCCACGTCCAGCCTCCTTCATACCTTTTATTCAGAGTACTCACCCACACTGAATATGGTGATTGGAAGATTTTCGTGATGCGCCCTGGAAAAAGACTTCCTTCTTCTTGAAAAAGCAATGAGAAAAATATATGTAGATGGTATTATAACATTATTATCGAGTATTAATTCATTGTACAAAGATACCCATATTTATTTATGCACTTTTATACATAATGTAGGATTAATATAGAATTGGACCGGTCCAATGTTACCCCAAATTTCTAACTATTTTGGATGCAACAATTATTTGAGTAATTACGAAATAACTAAGTGTGAAACAGTTAAAACAAATCATTCAAATAAAAAAAACAAACACTTTAGATCATAAAAATACTATCACTTACCGGTTTTTATCGTAAAACACAAAATTATTGCAAATTGAATACTGCACTTTTTCATCAGTCAGCTGCAAGGCGGGAAATAATCAGTTGTTTCTTTTGACACTTGACATCATGTAACTGTCAATATTCTTATTTTTAGTCTTTGGACCAATAAGTTCACGTTCGCATACACAGATTTACCAAATTTATGTTCGGTATTTAAATAAAAAAATTAGAATTGTTTCAGCAGGGTGTGGTCCAATGTTACACAAGTGGTCTAAAGTTACCCGGAATGACTGTAAAGACCAGGTCCATTCATGACGTATACAAAACTGTCTACAGCGTGGCTCAACCTTTTAAATAATTATGCAAAACCTAGCCATCAAATCACCGTCAACGTGAATTCGATTGTTTGATCACTCATCATAGGCTTAAAGATATCACACAGCGATACATACACAGAAAGACAAATGAGTAAACTTTAAAACTCCTCTTTTATGTACAGTGTTAAAAATAGTAGCTACAATCAAGTCAATCAATAAAGAAAATAAAAGATACAAGGCCGACAAAAGTCGAGATGTTTAAATTTTTCAGTGCAATAGAGTACAATACACTTATCGTCTCGGATACTATTTGCTCTGGCAACACTGGCTACGTGGAAGACATGATATTAGAACCGGTTATTTCAATTGTATCATTTAAGTCACTTTTGAAGTTGGTTTTTAATTTTCAGTTGGATTAATTTTTATTTTGGGTTCGTAGGGAAATGGCTGAAATGGAGCCCTTATAATTTCGTCTTGTCCGTCTGTTTGTCTGTCCGCTCGTATGTCACAGCCATTTTTCTCGGAGACTATTAGCATCTTGACTATAGAATACTTCAACGTGTGCGGACTTTGCATTTCTTTTTTTTTCGAGCACGGCAAAGTGACTAAACTACAACTGACGGTAAGCGTAGTGCAGTCCAAAAAACTAACGACCACCGATAAACAATGAGTTCATGGATGGTCACCAGAATCATGCCGGCCTGTATAAATGTTTCTTCCCCTCTTCGGAGAAGGAAGAAGCAAATCGAGGGGCTTGCGACAGGACAGGCGGATGACCGATGCAGGCACAGGGATACAAACAAGGATAACGTAAACCCGCCCCAACCAACCATCAAGTCGTGTCACAAGCCCCTCGAGAGAATCGGATATACACTGGCTGATCCTGAAAGGCGATCCACACAAGGTGTGTGGGTCACTATGGCAGACATAAGCCCATGGAGACATAAGGTGTTAATTCACATAATGTCCAACTATTTTACTGGTTTCAATGTCCTTCAAACCTAAACACATTAGTGCTTATGATTCTTATGGGCGGTGGAGTTCACTCACCATCATCATTACGTGATCTACTTGCTCGTTTGCCGATCAGTGCTATAAAAATGACATTGCGACCTTGAACAACTATATATTTTTTACTAGATCTATTAACTTATAATAAAATACGACGTGGAGCTACGAAAGTAACAATAAAGAATAAAAATACAGTGTGTCGTTGCGACATAATCTACTTATGTATGTGGGCTAGTTGCCAATTTTTATTGGTATGAGAGCCATAATGACAGGTTGACATCGTCTGTAATTTCCATCTAAGTAATCAGAGTATGTTTGAAGAGAGGATAATGTGATGGGCCAAGTTGGTCATAATAAAATGGCTGCCTTGACAAAACTTATTGAAATGTTTTTACTTATTAAAATAATAAAATACGTAATCTAGGTAATCGATAAAAAACCCCGATGTCTATTTGAAAAACATTTATATATTGTAAACGACTGAGCAGATTTTCAAACTTACCTACGAACCATTTCGATTATACCATCTTTCAAACAAAAATAAAGACGTTCAAATCTACCCATTTGTTGAAGCACTAAGGTGTACACAGATACTAATAAAATAATCATAAAATCAATCTCATACACAAACACACACACGCATACACACACACGTACACATACACGCACACACTCTCGCAAGCACGCAAACACACAGCCAGACACAGGGATCAAACTTTTCGAGAATTAAAAAGCAGCCACATTCAGTCGTCGGTCGACGGCGAAGTTACAAGATGCCTTAAATTGAACCCATCCACTTGGGCAGAGTTCAAATGACACCTGTGCCCGTACTTCAACAACTCCCGAGCGGATTGTTATTATTACTCCGATTTAATTGAGATATCGTACTGCAACGTAGATACTCGCTAATTAAATTTCGTTTCTTATTTGGCTTTTACATTTTGTCTTTGTGATTTCGTATGTTGTAGTGCTGTTTTAACCATCCACAATAAAGTGTTATATTAGATGGTTTTGCTTTTTGTATTTGGTGTCGTCGCGCCTAAACAAAAAAAACAGCGAAAAAAAAGCGAGTCGATTGCAGTTTTCCTTTTTTACATATTTGCTGATGATTTGCATGCTGATTTAATCAAGATGGGTTTTAAGACAATCGGTATAAGGGAAGCAAGTGAATTTTAATTTTGAGAGTTTTATCCGATTTTTACGTTAACCACTGACCCACATACTTATTACATACCCACATACTATAAACGATTCATATGACCTGGGCAAGTGCCTCAACATGCGCATTTTATACGCGCCGCGTACACGCAACCTTATTGGGAAAGTTGGCAAATCTCAACTCTTTATAATAATACTAGCTCTGTATTATACACGACCCACTGCTGGGCACGAGCCTCCTCTACTGAATGAGAGGGGTCGGGCCGTAGTCGGCCACGCTGGCTGAATGAGAGTTGGCAGCTTCACATGCCTTCGAAATGACTATGGTGTTCCCCAGTATGCAGGTTTCCTTCCCCATTAATTCAATCTTTATTTATCAATAAATACAAACTTAATCTAGAAAAGTTAGAACTGCATGCTCTTGGGACTGGATTCAAACCTACGATTTTCGTCTCGACATACCAGTCCGTACCACTCCTCACTGAGCTATCGCTGCCTTTTTATATGTGAGTTGAGAAATCCAACCCTTTAATAAAGCAAATTTAGACGTAAAGAAATATGTTTATAAAAAAGAAAATTGAAGACATTAGCCCTTAGCCAGTGTAATAGTGTCATGCATTAGCCCCTAGCGGTAATAAAGGGGTAATCACCCCTCGGGTGGGGAGAACTACTAAGGGTGAGCTCGGTGGTGCAATATGAGAAGTGAAGCGGATTCTAATATAATTGTATATTATTGAAATTAATCATTTTATTTTTATCAATTTTAAATTAAATTAATTTATATATTATTATTGAATCGCTTCATTGATCTAATCGCAGCGTATCAAAGCTGAGAATAGTGAGGTTTTGGGTTCAATTCATGTCGGGTGATCACACATTTTTTCGAAGTATAACACATAAATTACCAGGGATTAAAATTTGTCCGCTTCTATCTTATCATGGGATAGCAATAAACTCGGCGAAACGTAGTTGCAGCACTAGTTGTACCTCTTCCTACCCCTTCGGGGTTACAAGTGTGAGCTTATGTTATATTAATATTATGGAATGTGATTTTTTTATTTGTTCCATGGGGAATCGGCTAAAGTCAGAGATCACGCTGCCAAGTCATAAGTAGTTATTTATTTTCCAAGATAGATAAACGGGTTAACTTATTTCAAGGTTTTGCTGAAGTTTTTGTTCAAGTGAATCGAACGCACAAGGTCTTTCAGTAATAAAAAATCACCTAAATTCATTCATTTCAATGTTTTTATACACTATTCATCGTGATTCATGTTAATTACATATATAGCCTCTGGCATACGAGGGGCTTACCACTTTGTAAATCTCTTGTAAATGTCAGGTTAAAAAAAATTGTCATATGGATTTTTTTTTTATTCTGGCTCGGCAAAGTGACTACACTACACCTGAAGGTAAGTGTAGCACAATCCAAGAATAGTGTCGACCAACGATAAGCAATGTGTCCATCGTAGGTCGGCAAGATTATGCCGGCCTGCCAAAGTTCCTGGGATGAACTACGGAGTCCCTGCTAACGGAATACTGGCGACCCCACAGTATCTTATCCGAGGGCCAAAGGGGAGCGGATTGTAAAAGGGATGGGAAAAGAAAAGGGTTAGGATCAGGGTCAAGCCGCCTGGGGAGAACCGGACATACACTGGCTGACCCTGGATCGCGACCCACACAAGGTGGGTCACTATGGCAGGTATTAGCACCAGTGTACGGTGGTCGCTATCCGGTCGGATACAACTATCCTCCCACCAGCATGCATGCAGCATGCTTTCACTATATGAACCCGCTCTAAGTCCTTACCTCGTCCCCCACCCATCCCTGTGACACTCGGCGAATAATGTTTGACTTCAACCGGAATGGTCTGGTATTTATTATATCTGATGAAACGTATAATTTCTGATTGTACCGCAGTCCTGCTACCGTTTTATTGTTTTGATTAACTTGTCATACTGTAAATACAACGTTCGTATAAATGTATCATAGTTTTTCTCTTGTATAAGGAAAATATATCAAAGTTCGACGTTAATGTTTTAGGGAAGGTTTGGGGAAAATAACTTCGAGTTTTTTTTGAGAGTTATTTTTCTAGTATAATCCGGCAAACGAGCAAATGGGTCACCCGTCGGTAAGTGATCTCCACCGCCCATGTACGCTCATAATACCAGAAGAATCATGAGTTCGTTGCCGACTTTAAAGGAAAGGAATAATTAGGTAGTAAGGGGAGGGGATTTGGGCCTCCGGATATCTCACTCACCGTACGAAATGCAGCAGTAAGTTGCTACTTGACGACGGTTTTCTGTGAGACAGTGATAACGACCCGGTCGAGCCGGCCCATTCATGCTGTAGACAAAACTGTCTACAACTTGGCTCTATCACTCAGATAAGACTTTTCTGATAAATATATACCTGTCACGTGATAAGTTCTGCCCATATAAATAGGGCTAATTATATATGGTTTGAATTCTAAAAAAAAATCTCGAATTATCTATGTTATAAATATCACTGTATTCAAAGCATTAAACTCTGTACAAAATCTATGAGACAATAAATCAAGTATGTCAAACGATAGCTCAAACATACTGAGAATAGATTGTTCTGTGTGTAGGGCGGCCTGCTTGCCCCGATACTCCGACCCCGTGAAGGGCATGCCATCGTGACCTTTTCGATTAATTGTCTATGTAATCAAGACTGGCATTGGAAAATTAATATTACGTAATATGTCTATCGTACACTTAGTGAAATATGTTTTTTTATAGAATGACGAGACAGGCGCTCGCCTGATGGTAAGCGCCAGGCCTGCTCATAAACAGAACCAACACCACACATAACTTTGAATTACAAAGCAGTGCATGGCACTGAACTGCGCTTGTCACACCGAGACATAAATTGTTAGGTCAATAACATACTTTTACACATTGAAATAAATCTAATTTAAACGGATTTTATCTCGGTTTTTTAGTTCACCCCGTGACCACGAAGGCTGAAAAGTCTTCGCAACGTCGGAATCAAAATTTATAAAAAACCGTAATAAAAACCGTTTAAATTAGTTTTATTTCAATGAGTAATATTCGCGTAAACATAAGAAATCATTATACTTTTACACATTTCCTTCTATATGAAATATTATAGCGCACGTTCACAGTAAGGAAGCACCATAACGTATTTAATGAAATGGTCCCGCGTGTAATTAGAGACTACGTGAAAATCCACCCTCGTTGCACAAAATACCTTTTGGGACCGGACGTCGCATCACGCCTGCAATCTCGACGACTCTGTTGGAATACAAATCTCGGAGCAACCCTCACGTGGCGCCAGCCCTCGTAAGAGGCTCCAGGGAAAACGGTTGAGTTTTACGAGGATGTACGCGGATCATTTTTAATAATGGAAAATGAATTTTGTTTTCACTTTTGAAGTTTATATTTGTCTAATGAATATAATGAAGGATGTCATAACTAAGGACTGATGTGGCTATAGGACTCTGTAATTTGGCGACCAGTATCTGGATGTTAAATATGTAAAATAGTGCAAAAGGTTTGGTGTGTCCATGTGGACAAAAAGCCTAAAAAAAATTAATAAAAAAAAAGTATATGAATGATATTTCGTTTAATCTAAGATGATCCACAAGATTCATAATTAAATGAAGAAACTATTCATTTACGAGTGTAAATTGTAAAATTTATCACGAACATAATACAACATACATACATTTCACAAGGTGGGTAGGTCCCTCGTATGCGAGAGGCCATCTGGGTTGGTACCACCACTTTGTCTATTTCTGCCGCTAAGCAATAGTATGTAAACACTGTTGTGTTTCGGTTTGAAAGACATTGAAGCTAGTGAAATTACTTCAATTTCAACGGTACCATTCTTCGCAAGCCTTTTAATACTTCATCTTTTTCACCTACCTTTATCCCACTCACAGGGGAGTCTTAACAAATGTTACAGACACAACAGACAGAACACCCAGAAACAAATTATTTGTGGATGACTCAAACATTTGTCACGGGATCGAACCCGTGGCTTTTCGCTTCACAGTCGTCTACTCCCCAACTGCGCCACAGAGGCTGCCTTTAATACTCCGTAATGGTATAAAAAACATCAAAAATCTCGATAAGGTTTTACCCGAGCGTAGGAAGTGGTGACCTAGATTAAATAGATCCTTTATTGCATCATCAGGCTAACGATTTTTATGCTGAGGGCCTCCCACGCCACCCACGCTCTGACCTCTCGGATGACGAAAATAATGTTTGTGTACAATTTCTTGTTGAATTTGGTGACGTAATAATTTCAAAAATAGGTCTGCTTTTTTTTAAACTGTGGCCGTATTTTCATATATTATTTTTTATTTGATTGAATGACGAGACGAGCATGGCACTCGCCTGATGGTAAGCGACACGCCTGCCCATAAACTGAAGCAACACCACACAGAACTTTGAATTACAAAGCACTGCAATGCGTTCGTCACCGCGAGACATAAGATGTTAAGTCTCATAATGCCCAGCAATTTCACTGGCTTTAATGTCCGTGCTTACATACTGTTGCTTGGCGGCATAAATAGACAAAGCAGTCTAGCATCAACCTAGACGGACTCTCGCATACGAGGGACCTACCACCTTGTAAACGTAACTTACTAATAGTAATATTGGGCTTACGATATCATGATTTTGTAGTTGCGTACTGACGGTTCCATAACCCTACCCGATTTATTAGGATATACTTCACTGAAAGAAAATTTCACGATCAAGTTGCCAGAATAACAGCTTCAATAAAAACTAGGACTAATCTAAAAACCTGTAGCTATACATCAGAAACGCTGCAAATGACATCACAGCGGACTACAATGGCACTGAACACATGAAATGAGATGTCTCATAACAGTGGCGTTTGTGATGAACACGCGTCGTTGACTGTGCTTTGGATACTATTATTGTTGTGTTTGTGTTGTTGTGTTATATATTACTGAGCATTATGACAGACGTCAGAGATTAGACATAACAAAATCAAAAGGTTTATTTTGCAAGTAGGCCACAAAGGGCTCTTTTACACGTCAATAATAGATAAATTTCACAAAAATGACTCATTATAAGTCTCGACGTGATAAATTCAGTTCAGTGTATCATTTCCATGCAGTTCAGTATTGCTTTGTAATTTACTTTTTTTATTTTTTTATTTGACTTAAAAACATTGTGATTGGTCGAGAGACCGACGAGTGACATTCTTCGATACAAATCCGAGATGACGCAATGGAACGTTTGATTATTGAATTATGCATGCTAAGGGGGCTGTGTGGTGTTGCTTCTGTTTAAAGACAGGCATAGTATTTGCCATGAGGCGAACAACCCACACTCATTTCACCATTCAGGCTAATAAAGAATATAAAAAAAGATTTACCCACACCATATATCACAAAAACCAATACCTACATGTGAAAAAACTTATTTAATTTCCCGGAGCTAGCAGCAATTATCCGTCGGGTCGAAACCCGGCGCGGCACCGGGAGTGGCCGCGTCTCTGCATCTGACAGATATTAAATTCGCATCCCGCGATGCTAACCGGCCACAATATATTACTGCTGTACCAACGTTAATTTCGAATACATTACGATGTTGATGGTGTCTGTACGTTTTAGGTTGTATCACGTTTTTTTTATTTGGTTGAATGATGGGACTAGAAGCTTGCCTGATGTTAATGCCCATAAACAGAAGCAAAACCACATAGACCTTAGAATTACAAAGCACTGCACTGGACAGCGCTCGTCACCCCTACATATGATATCAAGTCCTAGTCATAACGCCCAGTAACTTCACTGGCTCAAAGTTCTTCAAACCGAAACACAACAGTAATTAAACCCTGCTGTTGGCAGCAGGAATAGAAAAAGCGATGGTACCAACTCCAACGTCTTCTTGCAAACGAGATACCGGTGTTTCTCGGTTTTGGTTATAAGTTGTTTTGAATTTATGTTACGGACTATTAAGAAATAGGTGGTAGGTTTGTACAACTTCCAGAGCATATAAACACTTCAAAGTTACGTGTGTATATAAAGTTAGAGATCTTTATTGCTCCCTGGCATTATCACGGCTTAATGGAGGATTTGGCGGTAGTTCATATTATATAGGGCGACTCGCCGTCGGATCCCCATAACTCGCAAGGGGAACTAGG
This sequence comes from Amorpha juglandis, assembly GCA_949126905.1. Taxonomy (NCBI): domain Eukaryota; kingdom Metazoa; phylum Arthropoda; class Insecta; order Lepidoptera; family Sphingidae; genus Amorpha; species Amorpha juglandis. The sequence continues at coordinate 16,124,223 of OX421374.1, read as the reverse complement.
TTTAACCATTGCCTCGTACGATAATCAATAGAATAACAAGTGAGTTTCATGCTTTTTTTTTATAACAAAGGCCGGCGAACGATGAACGAATCATGGGCGCGTTGCATACCCTAAAGGAAAGAGAGAATTAGGGATTGGGAAGGGGAAGGGCCCAAACCATCATGATATCTCACTCACCGAACGAAAGCAGCAGCAAGCCGTTACTTTAGGTCGGTTTTTTGTTAGACAGTGGTAACGACCTGGTCAAGCCGGCTCATTCATGCTGTAGACAATACTGTTTAAAGCGTGGCTCTACCATCTAGGAATATAATCTTGAATCAAAGTAACTTCTCTATTGAAATTCACTCGCTGTATAGGTATAAGAACGTGATATCGATTCATCGAATCTCATATACCCTCTATATCCATCACATGCAATTTCGATTGACTACAGTGACCTTTCTTTCAGCTAGACAGTCTATTTGCGGACTCTATACATGTTTTATCGACAGCACGAACGTTAAGGGGAAGTGCAAGCTAGGCGGAAAAATACGCGAGTCAGAGATAGTGTATTTCTAACCTTAAACCGTGTTCGGAATAGAAATAATTAATTACCAGGTTATAATCACTGTTCCAATTGTGATCGCTATCTCTCATGATTTTTAACATCTTAAACAGGCCGAGCTGGGCATTATCAGACTTAACATTTTATGTCTCGGGGTGACGAGCGCAATTCAGTACCATGCAGTGTGTTGTACTTTAAATTTCTGTGTGGTGTTGCTTCTGTTTGTGGGCAGGCGTAGCGGCTTACCATCAGGCGAGGAACTTGCTCGTCTGGTCTTAAATTAAATAAACATTCACGATACGATTCGCAAGCTATAACGTAAGTAGCCAAATGCAATCACACATACCAATTAAATTACGGGTATCGTACCCTGGACCTCCGATCCCAGTTTGTATGGTACACACATACATTAATTGCAAAGCTCAACGCCTTAAAGGCTTAAACCTGTGTCCCTGAAGGAGTACGCAGAGGTACAACTAGTAGGTACACCCGTGGTTCGTTAAGCTTATTTCCGTTATGATGTGATTGGAGAATTTCACTCCCGGGCATCTCATTTAACAAGTTTTTCCAAAACAACAAGAATTGTAATTTTCCGTACTAGAATTCAAAACTAGAACATTAATGCTTATACATATATAGGGTGGCAGTAGAGCAACGTGATGATTTATTTTAAAAAAATCACTTCAATATAATTTCATTAGAAAACACAAATGCCCGAATATTCGACGACGTGCATCCTATTATTTTAATAGAGAAATTCGTGTGTATTCTCGGGTAGTTCTCCGCTAAGTCTGTGCTCACCCTTAGATGTCCAATACGCCGATTGATTGGAAATTCTTTACAAGGCGTACGTTGGTTGCACCTTTGTAAACCAATCGAATTTGTTTCAGTTAAAGGGTCTTCAGTTTTCTTTTTTACAATACTCGGGAATTTATTCTGTGGTGTTGCCAGTCTAGTATCAGATGTTATGGTCACATATTGATAGCTTTGGGCGCAGTATCCGGCTTTAAAACGAAAGGCTGTAGATTCAATCCTCGCACCAAAACGCTTTTTATGTTTTTTTATTTTGTTGTATTTATTTATTCAGGTCTGCGTGTTTAAGACCAATGACTATATTCAAAAATACTTAAGTGACCTCTTTTATATGCGTAGATTTCTGTATACAAAATTAGTCAATTTTGGCCTAGCGCCAAAAACGGAACCAGTCACGACCAATAAAAACCTAAATCAATACTTCAACCTGTGAATCTGGTTGTCCTCATCTCACCTGAGATCCAGTGCTGCCAATAAGCTGATCGCTACACTAATAAAAGCTATCTGACTGTAAAAGTACATCTTGGCTTGCTGGCTTGGATCCGAATATAGGTTGACATTATTGTCTAACTATTTACGGCAGCAAAAGAAAAAATATCTCGTTTACAAAGCCAAGTCAAGTCATTGAATATGTTCTTTTCCAATACTGGGCACGCACCTTCAGTATTCAATTCAATTCAATTTATTTCAGTTATTTAAAATCCATTCCACATTTGTTGTAGTAGTTTAACAAATATAGTATTGATGGGAGAAGTTAAACCTTAGTTAACCACATTGGTCTGATGTATAAACTTCATTTATTTTCGACGTTTTATGAACTCACAAGTTTCCTAAGGATGTTTTTTTTCGCAGTCTAAGCAAAATAATAACAATGAAAACATTAATAAATTTAAAAAGTTAGAGGTTTGCCCTGCGAGTTTTTTTTATAGCATAGGCCGATAAACGACAAAACTGTCTACAGCGTGGCTCTACCACTCAAGAGTTGAGGTCGAACACTCTACTTGTGACTTAGTTACCCCTATTCATCCAACGAGCCGCTAGGCATCGCTGAGTAATTTGATTGTACAAAATAAAGCATTAGTTAAGTAAAACCCCACACACCTTTATTAAAAATTCACATCTGTCGCTGCCAATTTTCCCGACAGTACATTAAGACACATTCATTAAAGCCGGCAAAATAAGATCCGACATTATCCCTGGATACTTTTGTTAAACAAAAAACCCCAGCATTCGGAATGTTTAAAAAGTTCGCACCGACATGCCGCGTAAAGACCGAAGTGATAAGATCCGGGGACTCGGTTCCACAGTCCCCGGTACAGTCCCGCGCGGAGTTAATCATGAAACTCACTCGCATTTACATAATGTTTCCTTTATCCGAGCAAGGGATCGGGAAGTTTCGCGCGTGTGTGTTCGCGAATTAAAATACACTGTTTTTGATGTCTATGATGTGTGGGGATTTGAAGAGATTAAAGAAAGTTGTCTGGCCGTGACTGAATTTATATAAGTAATTTAAATGTTGCGTTTCTTTTGAGGTAGTCGGGTAAAAACAGTGGAATTTTTATGTTGAAACGTTTATTGGTTAGTGTTAGTCATAGGTATTATTAATGTTTATTTTATATTATAACAGCTTTTTCTCGCGGCTCCGCCTGTGGTTGATGGTACCCTATGTCCCTTTCCAGGATATGATGATCTGAATCCGAATCTGAAAATTATTGATCTGAAATAGCCGTAATACCTACTATTTTTCATTATGGCTTGCGCAGTGCGAACTAATTTCGTGTTCCGAAGTCTAGAATGTCAATTTCGTTCAACAGAATCTCGGATTCATAATCAAAATCTGGAATTCGAGTCGGATTCAGATCGAATATAGCGCCTTAACACTCTTAGGCTGAGAAAAAGCTGATCTTGAATTCAAATCCATGATCCGGGAATCACAATTTGCGTATCAGTAATTTTCGATAAGAAAAATCACAGATTGCTGGGTATTGGTATTTGTGCCTATACACTCGCTCGAAAAAAATCTCAGCGAATTGTTGCAATAGTTGCACCTCTAACTATCCTTTGGGAAATACAATATGTAAATCAAAATAGCATTTTTTTTTTCTTAATAGGACTGAATGATGAGACGAGCAAGACGCTCGCCTGATGGTAAGCGCCAAGCTGATCATAAACAGAAGCAACACCACACAGAACTTTGGATTACAAAGCACTGCATTGCACTGAACTGCGCTCGTCAACCCGAGACATAAGATGTAAAGTCACATAATGCCCAGTAATTTCACTGGCATCAATGTCCTTCAAACTGAAACACAACAGCGCACTGGTACTGTTGCTGGGCAGCAGAAATAGACAAAGCAGTGGTACCAACCCAGACGACCTCTCGCATACCAGGCACCTACCACCTTGTAAATTTAAAATTCCAAGAAAATTACTATTCAATGATAATATCTAAAAACGCTTCTATATGATTCTCTGCAATTATTAACGACAATTTCACTTCAGGTACAGATTTTAGAAGAACAAAGGCTTTAGGATTTGCCATGGATAAAAATTGAAAAGGATTTTTTCGTACGGTACGTTGGATCAGCACAGAGTTAATAATCATGCAAAGGCTTGTTCACAGTGTCAAACTTTCTCTGTTTCTCCTATCCGGAGGCCCAAATCTCGCTTACCGTACGAAACGCTCATTAGCTGCAATTTCACGTCGATTTTCTGTGAGACACGTCGATTTTTGAGTGAGCCACGCAGTAGATAGTTTTGTCTACAGCATGAATGGGCTGGCCGTAAAGTAGCGGCTTGCTGCTGCGTTTCTATGGTGAGTGAGATATTCGGAGGCCCAAATGCGTCTCCCCTTCCCAATCCCTTCCCTTCGAGGTTGGCAACGCACCTTTGATACTTCGTTAATGGTTTTTATTTGGTTTCCTAAATAAAATATTGGGACCGGCCTTTAACGACTTATCTATATCTTAGCTTTTGAATCGTACTATGTAGGTAAGTGATATTTTCACAGAAAATGCGTCATTCCGACGGGTGGATATCCGATATATTTTATTAGGATTAACATAATATATTTACAAAAATTAAAAAATATATATGGAATGGGTACAGAACCCACGGTGAGCGAGTCTGACTGAGCACTTGACTGTTCTACGCCATGAATCTTCTGGAATCAAAATTCACTATCCAATTGTAAATAAAAGAAGCGCTTGAATAAAACGCATCGTCCACTCGTCCCGCCGTGTGCGCTAACCAAACTATTTCTCTCCAACATACGTACCGAGGGGTGTTCATTTCCCGAGCATTGTTTCATTTTTAAAACTGCCAGTCCGCGCGCGCCCCGTTTGACCTGAATAGTCAGCGGCATCGATGAATTTGCATAATTAAAACTGTCTACTTTATTATTTTTATAGTTTCAGCTTTGATGTTTTGTTGGGCTTACATCGCTTTTGTTTTTGAAATTTTCTAGTTTTAAGCCTGTATTACTTAACAATAAATACTTTTTTTTTTTTTTGTGGAGAATGAAAATAGTAGCGTGTTTATTTATGAAATTAAGGTAAATTGTCAACTTGCGTCGTCGACGTATGTGTTTCTAAGGGCTGAGGTTTTTTTTTTACTAGCCCTGTATTATATACGTCCCACTGCTGGGCACGGGCCTCCTTTACTGAATGAGAGGGATTAGGCCTTAGTCCACCACGCTGGCCTAATGCGGGTTGGCAGACTTCACATACCTACCTTCGAAAAATCTTATCGAGTTCTCAAGTATGCAGGTTTCCTCACGATGTTTCCTTCACCGATAAAGCAAGCGATAATTAACAATTAATATACACGTAACTTAGAAAAGTCAATGTGGTAAGCTTTTGGGGCTGGTTTCGAACCTGCGACTATCGTCTCGACAGTCCATACTTTCCCGCTGACTTATCGCTGCTTTTTTTTTCGCTGATTTTTATATATTATATTTTTTATTATAGGTAAATTTAATATTTAATTTGTTTATATACTGTGATACATGCGCTGGTTGCGTATAACTAGAGTTGCAATAATTTTAGGTTTATAATGCATGTATAAAATTTTACTAAATAAATAAGTTTATAGCCAAATTTGATATATTTTTAATCCCTATCAATAAGTATATGTCTGTAACTCCTCTTTTTGTCGGAGCTATTAAAACAGCATAGCAAAGTGAAATAGATACAATATCTGGAGACAAAACAAAACCGCACGTCAAGCACAAGCTGCACCGCGCCGCGCCGTCTTCAAAATCACAAACTTCACACACCGCAACATATTAAATTTTGTTTAGAAAATACGGATCGTGTTCCAACCGGAATCGACGTTGAAATATGAGCACTTCTGCTTCTCCGGGTGCGAGAGGGAACTGGGGAACAGGCCTGCACTTACTGGCCCCTTTGTAAGGCTAAGCGTATGTTGACATGTAGGCGACGCAGGACGCAGGACATTGTCTACACTCGTGCGGTTTTATTTACAACTCGCGTTTTTCTATATTGTATGCATGTGCCATGACATGTGCAATAGTGTTTATGTCAAATAGTATACGAAAAGAATTGCGTATGCAGATATCACTTGAAATTAAAATAAAGATATAAAGCTTATCCCAGGATGTCAAATGCCATCCTGTATCTTCATAATCGTCTTTAAGGATCCCATGCCCAAAGGATACCAACGGTCTTTATTAAGACTTCATATACGTCTATCTATCTATCTAAATGACTGTCTTGCGAACCGTAATAGGTAATTGGCTGAAATTATCACACAATATATAATTATGACTAGTATATTAAAATAAATATGGAATAGTACGGAACCGAGCGCACTTGCCGGGTTTTACAATACCTTTCAACTATAACCATGCAAGCGACCTGCTAGTTACGCTATTCGAGCTAATAAAAAAATCAGCCACACACGCCTACATCGCATGATACTAGGCGCTATCTATTGTCATTTAATACAACATCTGCATTGCCCTGTGCTGCATCGCCTGCGAGTCACCATACCCCTGACCTTTAACCGGCCCGTTTGTTATTTGTTGTCTGCGCCGGCCTTTGTCGGCCTCGCGTTGATAAATGGATCTGAGAGTAATTTTAAATTTACCACCCACTTGTACTTGACGCGACGATCGACTTGACAGATTTTGTTTGACTGGTCGTTAAGTTTAATACTGTATTTTTATTATACATCATTAATTGGTAGCGTACTAAGGCTGAAAACTGTAAGGTCCTGGATTCAATTTCCACGCCAAGCAATTAAAATTTGTAGAGGTTTCGATTCGTAAAAGCACTCATGAATTTCCCGGTATAGCGATATGCTCAACTCCAATCACATCATAGGACGGAAATAAACTCGGCGAAACGTTCGTACAACAATAGTTACGTCTATTACATCTATCTACCCCTTCTAGGATAAAGGTGTGATGTTATGTTACGTCATGTGTGTGATTATTATTGTGTTCTAGAATTATATAGAACCATTATACAAGTAAAACATAAGTCACGGTGTAAATATTTTATTTAACCTCTACTCATCTTAATGTATAAAAGGTAAATGTTTTGATAAAAAAAAAACAAAAACGCATCATGAGACTCGCTCAGCCTAAATCTTTAATCATAGAATTTCGTAACTTTGGAAAGTATGATTTCATATTGTAGCAACGCCACACAGAACTTTGATTTACAAAGCACTGCATGGCACAGAACTGCGGTCGTCACTCTGAAACATAAAAAAATTTAAGTCTCATAATACCCAGTAATTTCACTGGCTTCAATGTCCTTCAAACCGAAACATAACAGTGCTTACATACTGTTGCTTGATGGTAGAAATAGACAAAGCGGACCAATCCAGACGGCCTCTCGCATACGAGGGACCTACCTTATTATCAGTTGAATTTGTACTATAAAAGAAATATTAAAACATCGTGGTAAGGTCATTCATTTATAGGTCACTGTGAAGTATCATGCAGGTTGTAAGTATAAAGGTCTGTCAAATCAATTTTCGTCCGCATGCAGACGTGATGAAGTTGATTTGGCAATTGAACACATAACTCGCAAACCGACAGCCGTAGCTGGATGCCTAGATTGTGGGATTGAATGACAGGATGGTAACGTGAATTCTGGTTATTTCGATAAATTGTAGTAATGAAATAAAACTAATTTAAATTGATTTTATCACGGTTTTTTTTTTTATTTTGGTCCCGACGTTTCGAAAGCTTTTCAGCCTTCGTGGTCACGGGTGGACTGAAGTCACTGTCGACGTCGTGACTATCAAACGTGTCTAGATCGTCTCGCCACCGGCCGCGTTATTCCCAACCATCACGTACTCATTGGGTTACTAACTTAACTCAACATTCTGGACGCTTACACTTGACCATATCTTCAACTACTTTTTGTTTCGTTATTTAAATAAATAAATACACCCAACAGTCACACGTATAGTCCTGACCCCACAGTAAGATACGAGTATTGTATCGGTGCGGGGATCAAACCCGCAGCCTCTCGTTTCACAGCCGGCTACTCGTCCGCTGCGCCACAGAGGCTGTTAAAGTCTGTCATATTAGTTTTTATCGCATATCGTTTAATTAGTGTCAGAATTTGCAGAACCCGTGGTATTAAATTCCAAACCACACAACCACAGTGTATTTTTCAAATTCTTTGAGTCGAAAATCACACAAGAGCTGTTCAGGATTGACAATACCCGATATGCCACGTATCACATCATAGAACAGAAATGAACACACCCAGCCACGGGTACACTAATACCTCCGGGATACAAGCGAGAGCATATTATTATGTATGTTTTTATTCAGTTTAGTATCCAAGTGACGTCGCCCACCCGCCGTCCCATCAATATTCCGATCACTGTAGCTGGATAATATTAAATTTCGGTTGTTCTACTCACTTTCACAGACTTTATATTACCTTTTATTTTGTATTGAAATACAAATATAAGGATTTTTATCAAGACACGGCAATGTGACCTAGTGGCCCTGATGTTGACCTGATATTTTATTGACTTATTACAACTTACTGATTATAAGGTGGTAGGTCTCTCGTATGAGAGAGGTCGTCTGGATTGGTACCACCGCTTTGTCTATTTCTGTCGTCATGCATCTCCAACAAACTCAGTATCTCCATTCGAACTTGCTGTGGGTTGGATCCTTTTTGCGTAACTACGTCCAGTTGTATAATAGTTACAAGGAACGTTGATAATTCTATCCCAAGGAAATGTGCTGATTACGTTGAATTAGATTTGAGTGGTAGAGCCACGCTGTAGACTGTGTTACAGCATAATGGGCTGGCTCGACCGGATCGTTACCACTGTCACACAGAAAATCGATGTAAAATCACGGCTTGTATTGTGGGCGTACTTAGGCGGTCGAGATCACATACCATTAGGTGACCTTGCAGGTTTGCCGGTATATTCTATAAAATAATCACAACTCTGGACCTTCCAATAATACGAATATAACTAATTTATATGTCTTATGTTCCAAGACAAACAAGAAAACCAATTGACTCCAAACCAAGAATGACATTGAGAGCGAGCATATCGGAAACGGCCAAGGAAACTCGTGAAACCTATCGCATTTGTATACAATGACCTCTAAATATCATTGCGCTATCATCTATACGGGGTGAGGCCATCCCCTTTTATTTTTATTAGTAACAGACAGTAAAAACACTCGCTACCGCCCTCACACATAGAAGCTTGACACTTTACTGCGGCCTACCTATTAAACGACATATAGAAGTCTCATCATTCATACGAAATTCTACCTTAAATCATCCGAATAAAGTCCATAGTAGAACGTGTTACGTTGATTGAAAGTGGGGTTCTGCTGATTACTGGTCAGCAGTTATTGATTCGCGTTCCATTAGGCCCGGTACATATTGATGTCGATTCAGCGATTTATCCCGCAAGAATGTGAGGAAGTCTAGCGTGTTACGCAGCCACCGCAATTTCTTTTGTTAGCTCGACTTTAGTTTTGCCACCTAAGTACAAGGTTGGCCGTATTTTAGGTCTAATAAGATTTGTATGAACCGTACCGTTTGTCTCGAAAGAATTTCTATTGAATTTTTCCGATGTGTTTCAAGTCACGTTAACGTTTTTCGTTCGCTAATGGGAACATGCGTCTTTGAAGTTACCTATTTTATCAAATCAAATCAAATCAAATCAAATCATTTATTGAATCAGTAAAATGTCAAACATTATTTAGATTCAGTCAAATTTTAACTCTACCGCCAGTTCGGAAAGCTGGTTCGTTAGAGAAGAACGGGCAGGAAACTCTAACGTTGCTCTTTTCTAAACTAATTACAATATATATTAGCACGAAATTAAAACGAAATAAAGCAGCGATACTGTATATGAAGTGGAGCGGATCACTGATAATACATAGTTATAAGTTTTATTTAAATCCCGGGTCCTACCTTTGACTTTTTAAACTCTTGTGTGAATGTTTATATATGAGTATATATAATGTCATCCCTTTAACATTAAACAAAAATAACGTAAGAAAATGCGCATATTCGATAATACTTCATCAGTGTTTCTGCCTTTAAGAGTAGTGTCCGTATTCAGCAGAGGGACAGTTGAAATATAGGATTGTCATTTTTGAAAATCAAAATTGACGTACACATATTACTTTTTTTTATATTCTTAACCTTTTTTTTACACATGGAGTGGTAAATACAAGGTAGGTCAATCATATGCGATAGTTTATTCAGATTGTTATCACCGCTTTGTCTCTACCGCCAAACAGCAGAGTGTAAGCACTGTTGTGTTTCAGTTTAAAAAACAGCGAAATAACTGGGCGTTATGAGACTTAATATCTCATGTCTCGGGGCGACAAGCGTAGTCCAGTATTGTGCAGTGTTTTTGTAATGCAAAGTTCTGTGAGGTGTTGCTTCTGTTTATGGGCAGGCGTGGCGCTTATCATCAGACGAGTGATAAAAAAGAAATGAAAGAATAAATTATTATGCGCTAAGAGGAAAGCATCACTTGAATTCCAATATAGCAGAGAATGTAGACATCAGTCTTGTGTCCATTGTAATAATATGATTTATGCTGTTAATATAATAAAATTGATTATTCTGCAAGTTCTAATGCCCGAAAATTCCAAACAATATTATGTTAAGTCAACTTTACGTAACAATTTTGATCACAATATCAAGAATTATGTTATGTAATTCATGTTAAACATCTGACGCATTGTGTATACAATATACATACAAGGATATAATATCAAATAGTAAAAAATAATTAAATAATAAAATAAAAAGAAAACTTAGCATGATAGACAAAACCTTGATGTTACACTGGCGCAAAATAATAGAACAGGAGACGCAAAAATAAATTCAAATTTAGAACAAAACAAAGCTGCCAGGAATTTCTAAACCGCATAATTTGAAACTAACACAATGGCGCAAACAAAACGACTGTATCAAACGAGATGAAGCCACTGACGCTACTTGCCTGTCCCTCCAGTAATTAGTAGAGCCTTAATCTATAATTAAATCCCAGTTCAAAAGTGGAATTCCGGATATTTATTCCCCCCAATTACGGACGGCAACTTTCGCGGCATTCCTCGGACAACAATTATAGCGGGATTACGTCCGGGACTCATAACTGTGTCCCGGAATCCCGGGATATCCCGTTAAATAGGTATAATGTGCACTGGTCGGATTAAATATGGCGGATATTATTATCCTTAATTAGAGTTTTAAGTACATCTTTATGACTTGGATTATGTGTTTATTATGAGTTTTTATAAAGATATTACGGGTTGGTGGGTTTTAGGACGTGGGCGATAAAATAATGAATTTTCGACGCATATTCAAGCTATTATTTTGTAATATGATTAAAAATTAATTTAGCCCTAGTCATCTCTCCTAAGCAGTAATTTATTTAAGTTTATGGTAATCACGAACTCCAAAATAGGTTATGGGCTTGAAGAGAGATATTAGGAAAATACCAGTAAGTCCACACCACAGTAGCAATGACGGAGTGAACTCCCGAAAACTGATTACTATGTAGGACTGAAATGAGACTAATTTTGGATTTTATCGTGGTTTTTATTTTAATTCTGTTCTCCACGTTTCGAAAGCTTTTCAGCCTCCGTGGTCACGGGATAACTCACGATGAGATCCGTTTAAATTAGTTTTATTTTAATGTGTAATATCATAAGAAATAAGCACTATGTGGGACTTTTCTGTATATTATGAAAATATATACGCACTCACGCCTGTAAGCTGGTGAGAGGATACTTGTATCCGACCGGATAGCGACCACCGTACACTGGTGCTAAAACCTGCCATAGTGGCCCACCTTGAGTGGGTCGCGTTCCAGGGTCAGCCAGTGTATATCCGGTTCTTCCCAGGGGGCTTTCCCCCCTGATCCTAACCCTTTTCCCATCCTTTTTCCTTCCCCCCCCCTTGTCCCTGGGATGAGATACTGCGGGGTGGCCAGTATTCCGTTAGCAGGGACCCCGTAGTTCATCCTGGGAACTTTGGCAGGCCGGCATGATCTTGCCGACTTACGTTGGGCACATTGTTTATCGTTGGTTGACTATATTCTTGGATTGCGCTACACTTACCATCAGGTGTAGCGTAGTCACTTTGCCGAGCCAGGATAAAAAAAAAAACAAAAGAATGGGCAGAGGTATAACTAATACACCCACATTTCACCGAGCGCATTTCCGTCCCATGCTGTGATAGGGAGCTCGCCTAGCACCATACCGGGCACAATTCCAAACTACGGGCTGATATTGAACATTTCGTGTTAGAAAACCCAATATCATTTGACCCGAGGATTGAAACCGGGACCTCAGCACGTACGGAGTACTGCGTACGCAATACAATTATACCACCGAGGCAGTCTCAGGCAGGTAGTTTTTTTTTTATAGCATAGGCCGGCAAACGAGCAAGTGGGTCACCTGATGGTAAGTGATCTCCACCGCCCATGTACGCCCACAATACCAGAATCATGGGTGTGTTGCCGACCTTAAAGGAAAGGGATAATTAGGGATTGGGAAGGGGAGGGGATTTGGGCTTCCGGATACCTCACTCACCGTACGAAACGCAGCAGCAAGCCGCTACTTTACGTCGGTTTTCTGTGATACAGTGGTAACGACCCGGTCGAGCCAGCCCATTCATGCTGTAGACAAAACTGTCTACAGCGTGGCTCTACCACTCAACATTTGATACTGAACATTTCGTGTTAGCAAAAACCATTATCATTTGATCCGACCCGATGATTGATCCCGAGACCTCAGCACGTATGTAGTACTGCGTAGGCAATACAATTATTCCACCGAGGCAGTCTTAGGCAGGTAGTCAATAGAAAATATCTTATGTCCTAATGACCATGGTCTACCTCTGCACCTCTGTCTACTCCTTCGGGGAATCCAAGCGTGAGTGCATATGTATGTATATTTTTTATTCCAGTAGTACCTTCCTAGTAGGGTTGAGACATCAGAAAAAAATAATAAAATATATCAACAAAATTTACAACAGAGCCGGAGCACGTTTGTAATAAATGTAAATTACCCAACGTTGACAAATCGCTCGGGTATGTGAGTTACTGCGATCAACTCGTAACTCGAGTTTAGTTATTAAACGATAAACAGTAAAATCGATCGTGTAACCATTAATAATGTGGTATGTGCGTAGTTTCAAAACCATCAGTAATCGTAAATACATTCGTAAGCAATGGTTCACAAAATCCTCATATTAATATATTTTTCGTAATGAAAACAAAAAGGTATTTAAGAAATTTCGACCTCTTGTAAAACATAAAATATATTTGTCTAATTGCAGGGTATTAGTATGTCATACAAGTATCTTCTTCTTTTTTATCTATGGCTTTCGCAGTATTATGCATTTAGCCAGTGTCAAGTATAATTTATTCTCAAGTTATTTTTACAAGAACGACGAAACACGGGTGCAGTCGATTTCAAGGTCTTGACGGAGTTTTGGTGTTAACTCCTTTCAGTACGATTCTTAATTCACTTATTTCAATGTTTCCATACACTGTTCATCACCGTTCATACAAGTAACTATATTTCTACATGTATATGCACACGACTGTACCTACTGAAATCACGGAAAATACAGGATCATTTTCACCTACGACTCGTGTCTGGGAATATGCAAGTTTCAAATTTTAAGCTGCGCTTTTTCCGCGCTGCGAGGGCCGAAGAATACTAATTCCCGCGGCGGCTACTGCCGGATTAACTGCACGCCCGACGTGGCAGTGTTCCGTTGTGCCAGTGCGAAACGCGGGCACACATTTGGCAGTTTTTAATGTTCCTTTGTTGAAGTTGAGTCTGGACTTGGGAGGACGAATATCTAGTAAAAGCTCTTTTGACTTTAGTTCCAGGGACAGTTTATCTACACTATTATTTTAACACGTTCGCGAGAGGTAAAGTTTGCGAGTTTGTTTTTACAGGGTAAGTAATCTCTGGGACTATTGACCCGAAATTCTAAATTCTTTTACTAATTGGAAGCTTCATTATTCCTGAGTGTGGGGGTTCTTATTCTTATAAAATAAGACGCTTACAGTAGAAATGAATTGTCATTTCATAAATCCTAATTTTGATTTGTCTGTCAAATTTATATGTAAAAATATTTTCATACATTCACGAACAAAAGCTAGTGTGGAGATTATTTGAAATCTAGTTTGAGAATTGTTACCAAACTGTAGTATGCCTGTGTTATCTGGAGCCATTTTGTGAACCTAGGATAGAAAAAAGTTTCATCATCATCATCACCAGCCACAGGACGTCCACTGCTGAACATAGGCCTCCCCTAATGATTTCCAGACTGACCTGTTGAAAGCAGCCTGCATCCAGCGACTTCCTGCGACGTTTATCAAGTCGTCAAAAAAAGGTTAAATTAAAAAGTTTAATTAATACCGAATATTTTTCTGCCTGACGTTATCCCGACTTAACATCAGGGTCCGCCATCTCATCATGATTAACACCATGTGTGGGATCATCGGTATCCAGGCGGATATGAATATACTACCAGCTTTACATTAAAAATGCAATAACAAAGAGCATTTTTCTGTTCTTCAACCATAAAGTGACTAACTGCAGTATCAGACACTAACAACAGTACTCGAATCCAATTAGCCGTATCTAAGAAACGCGGCTGAAAAGACTCAGCGAAATACGTATAAAGGAGCAAAGTCTACTGTGTTATTATGTAATTAAACAAGGAGAAGTGGGGGTGAAAAAAAGGCAACAAATCTGCCGGCAAAAGGAAACGTTACCGGCCAGGTAGCTATGTGCAAATTGCTTGAGTAGAAAGAATTTTACAGAGAAAGGGTTGGAGTGAGCGCCATGTATTTCGTTTTGCGGTTTCTATTATAAGTGCATAAATTATGAACGAAAATTATCTTTGTTATATTATGAAGTATTTCAACGTTGATTGAGTATTATATCTGTTCTATATCGATTAGCTAGTGACCGATCTAGTGTCAAAGTTTTCAAGCCGCCCGAACGCACCTGACTTGGCTCACTTCTGCCGGCAGTCCCGGAGTGCAACCCGTTGTGTTTTTTTTTTTAGACGAAAGGTCTTCTCTCATTTGTAGAGAAGGCCCGTACCCAGCAGTCGAAGTATATGATTCAGGGCAGATATAATTACAGGCATGGAACATAAAGTTGAACTAAATTTCCATTAACCTTTAATTATGATTTCACCCAATTTAATTTAGAATTTGCTATAAATATTTTAGTATTGGTTGTAACATAAACTCAATTACATTTGTAAAACGGGTACACTACGATAATACGACAAACTTTATTCCGATAGTCACAAATACGAATTTCAAAATACCGATTTTTATCATTCCGAATGGTTCAAAATTCCGAATTTAACAACTCCGATGTATAATTTATCCTATTTTTATAATTCCGAAATTGCAATATTCCTAACGTATATAATTACGATTCTCAAAATACCGAGTTTCAATAGATCGAATAACAAAAAGTCCGAATTAATGATAATTCGAAACATCAAAAATACGAATTCCGATTATTAAAATACCTATTAATAAATATTCCGAAATAAAAACGCCTTGTACAACTGAATAGAAAGACAAATCAACACATAATTTCTTGTCACAGAGAAATATAATAGGATGAGGAGGTAGAATTAAAAAACGAATGTCAAATTCGTTATAAAAATATTTTCTTTCCAATAAAAATATTTTTTTCTCTGGTCACAATTCTAACCTAACCCAAATGATTCACCAACAATAGAGAGAATCTGGCGCTCGGCGGCCTCTGCTGCGGCACGCTCGCTGCGCTCGCTCGCCTTCGCGCTTAATGGTCACAGTTCTAACCTAACCTAACCCAAATGATTCACCAACAATAGAGAGGATCTGGCGCTCGGCGGCCGCTGCCGCGGCACGCTCGCTGCGCTCGCTCGCCTTCGCGCTTAATGGTCACAGTTCTAACCTAACCTAACCCAAACGATTCACCAACAATAGAGAGGATCTGGCGCTCGGCGGCCGCTGCCGCGGCATGCTCGCTGCGCTCGCTCGCCTTCGCGCTTTAATGGTCACAGTTCTAACCTAACCTAACCCAAATGTATATAATGATAATAACTGAATCAAAATCCTGATTTTAGCAATTTATTCGGAATATTGAAAATCGGAATGTCGTTTTTCGGACCGAGAACCCATCGAGCATTTGACTCGTCGAACATATAAAATTCGGAAAACAAACAGATCGTATTTACAACTTTCGGTAAAATAATTTTCGTAAATTTGAATAATAGACATTATAATTTTTAGGTATTATGAAATTCGGACTTTTGAACATCGGAACATCGAAATTCGGAATAAAATATTTCGGAGTATTTGGGTGTTCCCTTGTAAAACACTACCGAATACTTTAAAAATTCTCTACAGACTCGCAAGGACGAACGAAGCATAATACATAGAAACCACCTCCCCATATAGGCTGGCCGTTGCAGGGCCATAAACAAATGAGTGTACGGGCAGCGCCGATCGAGCGCACGATTGTGGATTATGTTTTAGTGGCCACGAAATTTTGCCTCTTACATTTTTAACCCGGGTAAACATGTATTGGTTGGTGTGAAACAAGTTTTATTTATTTTGTGATATATAGCTGTGGCATAAATTAAATTGCTCTTTTTTTACTAGCCCTGTATTATATACGTCCCACTGCTGGGCATGGGCCTCCTCTACTGAATGAGAGGGTTTAGGCCTTAGGCCGCCACGCTGGCCTAATGCGGGTTGGCAGACTACAAATACCTTCGAAAAATCTTATCGAGTTCTCAGGTATGCAGGCTTTCTCACGATATTTCCTTCACCGTTTAAGCAAGCGATAATTAACAATTAATATACACGTAACTTAGAAAAGTCAGTGGTGTATGCTCTTGGGGCTGGTTTTGAACCTGCGACTTTCGTCTCGACAGTCCATTCCACTGAGCTATCGCTACTGTTTAATAGATTATTATAATAAAATAGCATAAATTAAATTGCTCTAATAAAACTTAAATTCTATTAAATGTGAGACAAATATTGTACACTTGATTTGAAAAGAGCAACGCTAGAGTTTCCTGCGCGTTGTTCTCTAGCGAAACTTCTTCGGAGCTAGCGGTAAAGGTTGACGGATTTATAAGAATTTATGGATTCATAAATCATTTTTTATTAAAACAAAACTGAGTTTTAATATTTTAATCGAATATAATTATTTACGCATTTTTAATTTCTTGATATTGTTTTTTTTCCAACTGATAAAATGAATCCTACCAATTTTATCATGTCTATCTCTGATCAGTTCATTCCTGCATACGTCACAGAAATTTTAACCTTAATTTTTTTTCCCTTTTGTCAGCCATTCCTTATCACAGTTTTGTTGTTATTAAAAACGTTCCAAAATCAAAACCCTACAATGCGCCAAGAATAGCGTTATTCCATCGAATGACTAATTAATTCAAAGTGATAATGCAATATAAGGGGATTGTGGAGGGCCGAGTGTTGCCTTTGAATCGCCGCACCTTAAGGCAAGCCCTCTCCAGATGTATTGAATTACTTACAAAGAGGATTTTATTTAGAAATTCTGATGGATATTAATTTATGTCTCGTGAAGATTGTTAATGGATGTCCATAATTACGGAATTTTATCCCTTGAGAAAAAAGAGGAGTATTATAAGTTTGTCTTATTCTGTGTATGGCGTGAGTGAGTTTATCTGTGACATTGGAGCGCTTGAACAAAAAGATTGACGTGCACGAGTTTTTTGTTTGAAAGCTAAAATCAGCTTAATTTCGAGTGGTAGAGCCACGCTGTATACAGTTTTCTCTACATCATTAATGGGTCGGCTCGACCGGGTTTTTACCACTATCTCACAGATAACTAACTTAAAGTAGCAGCTTGCTGCTGCATTTCGTACGGTGAGTGAGAGATCCGCAGGCCCAAATGTCCCTCTCCCCTTCCGAATCTCTAATTATCCCTTTCATTTAAGGCAACGCGCTCATGATTCTTCGGGTATTGTGGGCGTACGTGGAGATCACTTACCATCAGGTAACCCACTTACTCGTTTGCCGGTCTATGCTATAAAAAATTGTATGAATTTACTAGGTGGTAGGTTCCTCGTACGCAATAAGACATCGGCATAGTTACTCCAGGGGATCTGCTAATGATAAGCACCATGCGAAAAATCCCATATGTGAAGTACAAACATTGGTGAGGTAAAAAAACTAAGGGTAGAAGAATTATTCGTCCCAACTGAAGTAGCTTCGTAACAAATCGGTGTAATTCAATACAAAATGCTAAGTTCAAACATACAGACAGATGGATAACCCAAAATACACTTTATATCTCTTCTGACATTCAACTGGAACTAATTTCAGCCAACAATGTAAACCTGAAAGCGAACTTTTCAGTCTGTCTGACTGAAGGGCTCAAATACATTCAAATCTCAATGGATTTTCTGCTTTAATACTTAGTAAATAGAGGTTACTTTGTGTTGAACTGGAAGCGGGTTAAGTTGTTAAGGCTCAGATGCACAGAGCCTCCACCGTTGCATCTTTTCACCAGTTCTGAAGGAGGGAAACTTTTCTCCGAGTATGGACTTCTGGCGAGCTTTCCACGGATTTTTCTCATTAACGATTCAAAATTCATAAGTTATTCTCATTAAAAATAGTAAAGTTTGTCGGCCTCCCTTTTGTTTTTGGTTTAAATTGGGTCTGTTTGGAGTTTCGAAAACAAGTTTATGAGTGAATGTAAATTAAACGAATATTTCGGTTTTGCTTTTGTATTTGTGTGTGGTTGGTATTTGAAATGATTGTTTAGCTTTTTGATAATAAATAGTTTTTCGAGACGAAAGTCGCAGCTTCGAAACCAGCCCCAAGAGCAAGCACCTCTGACGTTTCTAAAGTAACGTGTATATTAATTGTTAATTATTGCTTGCTCTAACGCTGAAAGAAACATCGAGAGGAAACCAGTATACATGAAAAGTCAATAATTTCGAAGGTATGTGAAGTCTGCCTACCCGCAATAGGCCAACGTGGTAGACTAAGGCCTAACCCCTCTCATTCGGTAGAGGAGGTCCGTGCCAGTGGGTGTATATGGCTAGTATTATTATTTATTAAGATAAGAAGAAATTACATGGTTTTTCTATCTATAATAACAAAAACCTTGTAGGTATACAAAAAATGGAAATTCATTTTTCAACCCCACAAAGACCTCACGCTCTAATTCAATTTCAACCCATCGCCTCCGCGCTGTATACAAAACACCAAGAAAATTCGTTCAAAATATACAACGAAAATGTTAAAATCGAGCGTATCTCGAATGGGCGGGCAGTAGGCGTCGCAGATTGTGGACGGCGAGATATCGGTGGAGCGGAAATAAAACCGGCTAACTAGTAATTAGCGGGCGCGGACGGTAGGTAGATGGTGCCATGGTGGACGGTAGCACTGCAGGGTTAGACCGTGATTTGTGATAGAAATTAACGTAACAAAATATTTTAAGCGAAATACTTGTATTGGTTTTTGACCGAATACTTTTTTTTTATTTGATTGAATGTCGAGACGAGCAAGGCGCCTGATGGTAAGCGCCACCAACCTACCCAACTACCTACCCATAAACAGAAGCAACACTACACATAACTTTGAATTACAAAGTACTGCATAGCACTGAACTGCGCTCATCGCCCCGAGACATAAGATGTCAAGTTTCATAATGCCCAGTAATTTCACTGGCTTCAATGCCCTTTAAACCGAAAAACAACAGTCCTTACACATTGTTGCTTAAAGGCAGAAATAGTAAATGTAATAAATATAAATGTAATACTTTCGAAAGGGTTATGAATTTACTTATCGGAAGCCTTAAACTGTATATCCATTTGTAACATTTGGATGTACCAAGATGCATAATTAAGGCAAATACGCCTGATGGAATGCTCAGTTGACTGGCAGGGACACTCTAATAATACGTATAGAAATTGTTATTTTTGAGTTTTCAGTTTAGTTTTTTTGATGTCGGTTTTTAAGTTTTGTTAAACTTAATTTATATCATTAGCTTTACTGTTTAATAGTGGAGATATTTTTGTAGCTATGCTAGTCTTTTTTTCACTATACGTGTTATGCTGAAATGTGTATCGCTTGCCGAATAGGTACTTCATACATAATATGTAGTCCAAATATAATCCATGATCCAGGTGTGATCCAAATGAATCCATAATAATATGTAAAAAAAATAGTGTAGTATTAATCGTTTAGTTGAATTCCGCGCCCAATATCTTGCAGTCTGCGCTTAGCATATACATACTCATTTTACTTATAGGCCGGTACATTAAATGCAACCAATGATAGTACCAACAACTATAACCAAATTCTAAAACAATTAACGTTTAGAAACACGTTCACAATCCATAGATTTATGCATTCCAGATTATTTCATTAGCATAGTTAATGAAATTCAGTAAATCAAATCTGATAATACCTTAATCTCTATGGATTGCTTTAATGCTTATTACTCTTGGAGTCATAGGTTTGCTGGCAGCGTATATTGGCTGGAACTGTAATATACTAGGATCGATCCACATTTTAGATTGTGAAAATCTTGGCGTGCGTTTTTGCACAAATTATGATTTTAGGGTAAAACACCAGTTTGGATGAAGTCTAGATCTCGATTATATAGCGAAAATGGTAAAATTTCATTCGATAACAAATTCAAATTATACTGTCCTACTGCTGGGCACGGGACCGATCTACGAATAGACGGAGTTAAGATAGTAGTCAATCACGCTGGCTTAATATTGATAGGCCTCTTCGTGATGTTCCTGTATCGTTAAAGCAAGCTGTAAAAAAGGTATCATAATTGGTCCATATTTGGCGGATATATCGCATAACATATCGTCAGTGGAAAAGTTAAAATACTAAAGTGTACGTGAATATCACGGTAGAGTGTAGTAATTCACAATAATTATATTAGTAATACTTTTTCAATTATTTTATTGAATGAAGAGACGAGAAGTCGCTCGCCTGATGGTAAGCGCCAGCCGTGCCCGTAAACAGAAGCAACACCACTCAGAACTTTGAATTATAAAGCACTGCATGGCACTGAACTGCGCTCGTCACTCCGAGACATAAGATGTAAATTCTAATAATGTCCAGTAACTGCACAGTCTTCAATGTCCTTCAAACCAAAACACAACAGTGCTTACACACAGTTGCTTGGCGGCAGAAATATACAGAGTGGTGGTACGCGTCGGTCGCATACTTTGTAAATTATTCAATAAAATATAAGTTTTACTGAAATTCACCCAGTAGGTAAATTGAAAATTTTAAAATGCTCAACCGTAAAATTCACGTATTGGTGCTTTAATATTTTGCTTCTCTACAGACGATATATAAAAATATGAATTAAGAATCACTTCCATTTTCGAAAATAGTTTAATAATAAAATAAAAAGTATATAGCAACTGCGAAGCGTGGTAGGATCCAGCCAGTATTATATATTCTATATGGTTACCACGCGGCACACGTTGCGGCCGGCTCGCATTAGTCGTACGTAAATTAGCCCCGGTTGTTCAGCTAATCGCGTGCTTTTGTGATTATTTCGGCGCGTTGTAATCACTTGGCTATCCGCTGTTGGCTTGCATACCTGAATGCCTATGGCGATGGATTAGCTCACGAGTAAAAGGCACGGAAATATCGCAGTCCCTTTCGCTAGTAATTTGTATATAAATTGCATTTTATGTATTCAGTATACATGAATAATGGATGGGTGTCTTTTAAATGTTGTGGGTTTTTTTTCAGTTGATTATTTAGTTTTTGTATATGCATTTTATACAGCTGGTAGCTGGATTTCATGAGTGGTAGAGCTACGCTGTAGGCAGATTAATATATCGCTGTAGACATATTTTAATTCATAAACAATTTATCATACAGCCCGAAGTTAATTAAAATTCTCTCTACAAAATTCACGACAAAAATATTTTTGCCAAAACAAACGTTTACAATGAAAGCTCAAAAATTATGACTTGGCAGCTTCGAATCGACCGGAAATGTATAGGCGCAGGAAATGAACCCGTTAGCACAATCCAAGATGGCCGCCGGAAGCGACGCGCGATTTATTCGCCATGCGACTGGACCAAGCTTTTAGATGCATCCACATTTTTGGACTTGCATATTTGGGCACTTGGAGTTACTGTCCCACTATAATTCAGGGCGTGATGTTTGTAGATATGCTGTGACTTCTTTAGTCAAGTTTTTGGCAACCGTTTAGGTTGGTCATATTAGGGAGGTTGCAAATACAGGTGTTGGGTTCAATTCCAGTCGAGGTTGGTTCATTTAAAATATGACAGAAGTTTGGTGTTGAGTTATTGTGTTTTGCACAATAGCTGGTGTAAAACAAAAAGTTCAGTGCATTTTGTTTCATTTATTTTTTATTTGATATAATAACGAGACGAACAAGGCGCACGCCTGGTGGTAAGCGCAACACGCCTGCCCATAAACAGAAACAACACCACACAGAACTTTTAATTACAAAGCACTGCATGGCACTGAACTGCGCTCGTCACTTTGAGACATAAAATGTTAAGGTCTCATAATGTCCAGTAATTCCATTAGCTTCAATATCCTTCATACCGAAACACTACAGTGCTTACACACTGTTGCTTGGCGGCAGAAATAGACAAAGAGTATACCAAAGGTCCATAAAAAACTGCATTACATCAACTCAAAGTAAATAATAAAAGAAAGAATGCATAAAGTTCGGATAAATATAAAGTGACTTTATTCAAGAATGCATTTGAACGGTACTTCGGGGATTTTTCTGTTTTTCTTTATGCAAACCTACAAATAGTTATGAATTCTTTAAGTGTTAGATCGAGCATTCAACCTTACTCTATAAGAAGGTGGACAAAAGACGAGCATATTTTAAAAAAATACGCACTCACACCTCTTATCCCTGAATAGGTAGACAGAGGTGTAACCAGTACATCCACATTTCACCGAGCGTATCTCCGTCCCATGATGTGATAGGGCGCGACACAACACTGAGCACAATTCCAGACTCCGGGGTGATAATAAGCATTTCATAATAAAAAAGCCATAATTTATCTCCAAATAAAACTAATTTCTAGCTTAACAAATCCCCTAACACTATAACTGCAGCCACTAAAGAATAGACACTCGACCGAACAAAATGGGCAACTAAGCCCCAAAAAGCGTGACAAACCCTTTCGACATCAAGTTAAAATTATTGATGTCAACGACCATAATTACAGTAAACAGTAAATTCCGAGTTCATAATCTATTTCTGGGACATTTCACAAGCTATTAAACAGTCTCTCGGAAACAAGCGCCTTTGGAAATTGCCCCGGCCATATTGTAATTCTGGATTCGCAGCACCGTGTTTAATCAAACAAAATGGAATCTTGTTTCGTCTAAATGGGTTCAGGCGTGACTTGGGGCACGTTATCAAGCTTTGTAATGCACTTAACATACAAGATTGTGCTGTGTCTTCAACGTGTAATAAATTTTAGCAAGGTTTTTTTGTGAAAATGAAGAATGAGTCGGAGTTGATTTATTGATTTTGTAAGCGCCTGTAGCTGTGTAAGCTAGGTGGTAGATACCTTGTATAGGAGAAGCTTTATGGGTTTTTTTTGGCCCTTTAGGATGAACAGTACTCCAAGCGCGACCGTTTCCATCCAATTTTAAGGTCTGTTTTATTGTATGTGATCATAGCAGCGAGATCACGATACCTGATATTGCCAGGCATCACTGTTTCTTTTCTCAATCGCGCACCTCAAAATAGGCCTTTTTCAAAGGGGATTTATCGCAATTGTCTGACCAGCGGCACACCTAAAATAGGCCTTTGATTATATAAAGAAAAGGTCATAATAATACATCATCATTAATTTTGCACAATAAACAAATTTAAAGTGCAAAACTGAACAGAATTGTAAACCCGATAGCGTTTGCTGAACTAACAACTCGTTCATAATGTGATGTTTGCTCATTACTATTCTAACGCGTTTTGATGAAGGCAAATATTCGAATTTGTAATGAAAATAATGCAGTTGGATTTTGTATTAAATCTATAGTGGATGGATGTTATATTAACTGTTGATATCTTGGTATAAAATGGTTTAGGCTACCTATATAAAACGTGTTAGAAAAAGATGTGGTTAAATTTAAGCAACGTCTACACGCGGTTTCTGAAAGACTGATCACTGTAAAAATTAACTAATAACTTGTCAAATCTTATGTTATGTCAAAATTTGTTGCTAGAAGCTTGGTTAACGCTTTTGATTAGACATACCTGATAGATAATAAGGCTTTCAAACTAAGAATGAAAAATCGTATGTCCAATGTATTTGAGTTTCCGGAAGATTCATATATAATTATATATTCAAACTAGCTTTTGCTCGTGGCTCCGCCCGCGTGATCTTTCAACAAACTTTCATCCCCTATTTTATCCCCTTGGGGGTAGAATTTATCAAAATCCTTTCTTAGCAGATGCCTATGTCATGACATCTACCTGCATGCCAAATTTCAGTCCGATCCCTCCAGTGGTTTGGGCTGTGCGTTGATAGATCATTATTATGTCAGTCAGTCACCTTTGAGTTTTATATATTTAGATGGGGTGTTAATTACTACCGAGCGATTGTTCGCAAATTAGATCACATGTTAATATTTATTCATTTTTATTATGTCATTTCATTTCTGAGTGGTAAAGCCAAGCTGTTGCCAATTTTGTCTACAGCATGAATGGGCCGGCTCGACCGGGACGTTACCACTATCTCACAGAAAACCGACGTAAAGTAGCGACTTACAGCTGCGTTTCGTACGATGAATGAGACATCCGGAGGCTGAAATCCTCCTCCCCTTCCCAATCCCTAATTATCCCTTTCCTTTAAGGTCGGCAACGCGCCTATGATCCTTCTGGTATTATGGGCGTACATGGGCGGTGGAGATCCCTTACCATCAGGTAACCACTTGCTCACTTGTCGGCACATTTAGACAACGCCAAGACGACGAGTAGGTCTCTCGCCACGTCGATATATAAACAATAACAACATCACACTCAGAACTTTGTATTACAAAGTACTGCAACATAAGATGTTAAGTCGCATACTGTCTAGTAATTGCACTGGCTTCATAATCCTAAATTGTAAGTGAATTGAACTAATCATGTTTTTTTTTTTGTTTCAGGATGTGCTTTTCTGACATACTTCAGTCCAGAGAGCGCTTCGAGCGCTCAGACAGCACTCCATGAAAAAAGGACACTACCAGGGGTAAGTCTAAAAATAAATTAGAGCAATTTTTGTCGTGGTAGGTTTCCCGTATGTAGAAGTCCATCTGAGTAGTTAGCTCCACTTTAAGCAACCATATTCAAGTTTGTTGTGTTGCTATAAAAAAGACATTAAAAACTGTTCAAATTACAAAAAAATCTTTGCGTTTAATAACTAATGCCTTAGGGTGGTAAGTGCAGTTTAAGTATCAAGAACTTATTTGGCAATTCAAATTTCGATTCAACTGCTTATGAGTAGTTTCTGAGGATAATTAGTCTAATTATACGTTTGTTTTAGCCAGAATGCAAAGCGAGCAGGTCGTTCACTTGATGGTAAGTGCCACGCCTGTCCATAAACAGATAACACCACAATGAACTTACTAACTGCATGGCGCTTGAATGAGTTCCTCAGACATAAAATGCCATAACGTCCATAAATTTCACTGACTTTAATAACCTTCGACAGCCTCCGTGGCGCAGTGAGCGAGTATTCGCCTACGAAGCGAGAGGCCGTGAGTTCGATTCCCGCCCGAGACTAATGTTTCTGTGATCGACAAATGTCTGTTTCGGGTTTGGGCGTTGTGGGACCGTAAGTCTCTCGTAGGTAGTGTGACCCACGATACAAGTTTAATATACTGTGGGGTCAGGACTTTATGTGTAATTGCTGGGTGTATTTTTTTTTATTTGATTGAATGACGAGACGAGCAAGGCGCTCGCCTGATAGTCAGCGCCACGCCTGCATATAAACAGCACTTTGAATTACAAAGCACTGCATGGCACTGAACTGCGGTCGTCACCACAAGACATAAGATGTTAAGTCTCATAATGCCCAGTAATATCGCTGGCTTCAATGTCCTTCAAACCGAAACACAACAGTGCTTACACATTGTTGCTTGGCGGCAAAAATAGACAAAGTGGTGGTACCAACCCAGACGGCCTCTCGCATACGAGGGACCTACCACCTTGTATTTATTTATTTACCTTTAAACTGTAATAAAACAGTGTCTTCACACTATTGCTCAGCGGCAGAAAAATGATAAATGGTGGGTCTTACTCAGGCGGCCTTTTGCCTACAAGTTGCCTACTACACAGTTATGTAACAAAATACGTTTTACGTCAAGGATTAATAAATAAAAAAAGAATTCAAGCATAACATAATAGATGTATGATGGTAAACGCTTCTCATCTAAAGACACTTGCAAAGTACATTGGCAACGCGTTTCGCGTTCTGTAAACCCTTTTTCCCTATTGCATAATGGCTTTTATGGGATATTTGCGATATCTAATGTCGGTGGGGGAGAAAAGAAATGCGAATGCCCTTTGACACCAAAATGCTAGATGGTATTTGCAGACACTTTTGCAGTAGTATAATATATCCGTTTACAGTACTTCTGTATTACAGTATAAATTCTGAATCCTTTTTTTTATCCGAGCACGGCAAAGTGATTAAACCACACCTAATGGTAAGCGCAGTGCAGTACACTGGCTGATCCTGAAATGCGATCCACACAAGGTATATGAGTCTCTATGGCAGGTTTTAACACCATGTGTACGGTGGTAGCTATCTGGGCGAAATATGAATAGTCTACGACCAAATTGTGTTATCTTGAATTCTAACAAACTGGGGTGAAGTATTTTAAAAAATGTACTTTTCGGGAAGCTGTAGTTTTAACTGTATGATAGAGTCATCATTTTAAGTGATCCACTTGGTCAATATGATCACTACCCACAATAAAATAAATATAAATAAACCCAATATTCACACACATAGTCCGGACCCCACACTAGGTTAACCTGTATCGTGGGTATCAGTACCTACGAGGGACATACGGTTCCACAACACCCAGACCCGCAACAAATTTGTGGATCACACAAGTATTTGTCTCGGTGCGCGAATCGAACCCACGGCTTCACGTTTCGCAACTGGTTTCTCGCACACTGCCCGCGGATGCTGTCATTTACATTATTTGTGTCTCATAACACCTATCCAAATGCAATTTTACTATTATTATACAAGTCTAAAATATTACATTACGATAATAAAGCAAAATAAACAGAGTTTATCAACTTTTCCAATCTACAAGTGTAACAGGGGATCCCAGAATTCCATATCAAAGTGTAAAACACATGTTTAGACTCTCTGACGACTGCAACAGCTGCAGTGGAATTCGTGTTCGGACACAACTTTTCCACATAATGTTCTGTGAAAACTAAAAGCCAAATTGAGTTAAAAACTATCATCATGAGCAAACACGTGAAATGGAAGTATTTTTGGGGATAGTATTGCGTTCATGTTGGGTGAATATGCCTTTTAAGTGTTAAAATAGTTTTTTAACTAATAGCTAATAGGCAATGTCTAGCATCTAAAGAACATATGAAAATATTGTCTAAATTTTAAACGACTGCATTCGTATCCGTGGGCATTTATTTTTTATCCCTTATTATTATCCCTAATATCAGATATATAGACACTTAAGTAAATAGGTAGGTATTGTGCTCCTTTAAAAAAATGATGATACTATCCGTTATTTAATATTATACTAGCATGCGTTGATGCCGCGTAAAAAAATGCTGACAAAATTTCATCACAATCGTTCACACAAGTTATTCATAGTTTAGAAACCCTTATAGGACCAAACATAAAACGAAATATTTGTTTTTATTTATATTGATTATTAGATGAAAACGTATTTTTTTCAAACAATACTTTGCTTTCTTCCAGTACGAACTACTAGTTTAACACTTCGTCAGTAGTCATTTTATACAAATTTGAAAATTGACGATGTATTTTAAGTCGTACTAGAGATATCACAACTTTACGAAATGAATGAAGCAGTTGTATATGGTAGAATTTAATGCCGAAGCTAAATTAAGAGCACTTTAAATTCCCGACTTGCCACTGAGTTTCGTACGTAGGTAATTTTATTTAAGGGCATAAAACGATTCGCGGATAATGGCTTTATCGTTCTAAATGCGAACGTGGCCGAGTGATAACGTGTAGCGCGATACACGATACAGCGTTAGATCCAACGTATCGTTTATGGTGGCTTTAAATGTACGGAGGGCTTCTTTGAATATTTTTGTGGATATCGTATTAGGTTGAATTGCTTTGGGTGGGTTTAACTTCTAATAATAAGATTGTGAAGCTAATGCTAGCGCCAATGGTCTAATGGTAGGGACTATTGAGATAGAAGTTACGGGCTTAAAGCCAGATCTAGGGCACACACCTCTAACTTTTACAATCCAATTAGTAATTCATTGTGGATTATCGCTTGTCACTCGCTTTAGTGATGAAGAAACATCTTTAAAAAAAAGCATACCTGAGAATTATCCATAAGAGTTTTAAATGTATGAGAAATTTACAAACTTGTATGACGCGAGCGTGGTAGAGCCCTTGCAATTTGCAATGAAAAATAATCTTGATGATGATTCATAAACATAGAAAAAATATATACACGCATCGAATTGAGACCTTCCTTCGTTATTTTCGGAAAAAAAAAACGGTGACGATTGAGGAAAGAAATTATTTTCATGAACCTTGATTCAATTGGTTAAACTCTTATTATTATTTTTAAACATAGACGGGCAAACGAACTAGTGGCTCACCTGATGGTGAGTGATCTCCACCGCCCATGTACGCCACTAGTATAATACCAGAAGAATCATAGGCGCGTTACCGACCGTAAAGGGAAGGGATTGGGAAGGGGAGGGTGATTTGGGCCTACGGATATCTCACTCCGAAACGCAGCAGCTAGCCGCTACTTTACGTCAGTTTTCTGTTAAAAAGGAAGGAAAGGAGTTTTACAATCGAAATATATCAGATTGAAGTCACAACACTACATATTGCACACAAAAGTAGAATAAATAGAAACAATGAAATCCAACTTGCCCGCGTTTTTTGTTCTAGAAAAATCCAGCGCAGATAACATGTTAAAAAGGGTAACAATGGGAGAGTACATCTGAGGCCGGGCGTAGTGATCGCGGCGGGCATGTTAATGTACGTTGAACGCACGCGTTTGCGTTTCAGCTTTATTATGTACCCCCGTAACGTAAACCCCCTAGTCTCTAGCAGGTAAATATGTCTTGACACTTGACTGGATTATGTTGTCAGAAGTCTTTGCTCGTAGTCGTTATTAATATAAATGTTAAGAATTATGGGTTCAGTGGAATAGTATTAGGTATCGGTGTGCATAAAACAGAAGATGAGAAACCGATGGATCTTTGGGTTCTTTTTTATAGCAAATGCCGACAGACGTATAACTGGGTCATCTAATGGTAAGTGATCTCTACCGTCCACAAAAATCCACAAAACCTGAAGAATCATGGATGCGTTCCCGACCTTAGAGGAAAGGAATAATTTGGAGATTGGGAAGTGAAAGGGAATTTCGGCAGCCGCATATTTCACTCACCAAACCCAGCAAGCTGCTACTTTACGTCTATTGTCTGTGAGATAGTGGTATCAACCCGGTTGGGCCGGCTCAGTCATGCTATAGACGAAAGTAGCTACACCATTTCTAATGTCGAGTCAATCATAATTATAATAGAGTGTAGAGAGCGTTTCGACCGATGGTAAAATTTACAAGCCAAATCTTTCTTTAACATGTGTTATAGCCCAAATCCCCTCCCCTTCCCTATCCCTAATTATCCCTTTTCTTTATGGTCGGCAACGCGCCCATGATTCTTCTGGTGGTGGGCGTACATGGGCGGTGGAGATCACTTACCATCAGGTGACCCATTTGCTCGTTTGCCGGCCTATGCCATAAAAAAAATGTGTTAAAAACCAGGTTGTGCCGACCCCACAGTGAGTGGGATGTGGAAGAAAGGAACGAGTTTAGAGAGAATCCTACCGACCACATAATGGGATGGAAATAACTTTCCTGAACTAGATTCATATCTGTCAACACCTTCAGAGATAAAAGTATGACGTTATGTTATGTATAAATAGAGCTTTTTTTACTAGCCTATAATATGTCCCACTGCCGGGCAAAGCCCTCCGTTTTATTCTTCCACTGAGTTCGGTATTCTGTCAGCTTCTTCCATTTCGCGTCGAATGTGTCCAACTCAAGGGCGAGAAAAAGAAATATAACATATAGAGAAGATATAGACCTTAACTAACCATTATGATGGGAATACAACTAAGAAAATAGTACAGAATTAAAAATATTAGGTTATAAAAAACAC
This sequence comes from Amorpha juglandis, assembly GCA_949126905.1. Classification (NCBI taxonomy): domain Eukaryota; kingdom Metazoa; phylum Arthropoda; class Insecta; order Lepidoptera; family Sphingidae; genus Amorpha; species Amorpha juglandis. Next base: position 16,093,897 of record OX421374.1, on the reverse strand, counting down.
TCTTGGTAAAGCGTTTATGATATTCAAAACGGCTCCATATTGAATTTGGTAGGATTTAAACATCTTATAAAATTGGAAAAGGGTAAAATTCAAGTGTAAATGGAAATATTTTTATAAAAATATTATATCGAATTGAATTGTAAACGAACGAAAAATATCAATAACTATTACGATAAAGCGAAACGAAACGGATTAATGCCACTGTTAAACAGATAGCGAAATGAAGGCGAGGCGAGGCGAAGCTATGTGACTTACGCATTTAAATGGGATCATCTCAGAGAGGAACTTTTTCCAACGAAAAAAAGTATATCATTATATTTAGGAGATATGAGTAAATATCATCATCATCATCATCATCAGCCACAAAACGTTCACTGCTGAACATAGGCCTCCCCCAAAGATTTCCAGACCGACCTGTTGGAAGCAGCCTGCATCCAGCGACTTCCTGCGATCTTTATCAGGTCGTCGGTCCACCTTGTAGGTGGACGTCCAACACTGTGCTTGCCAGTACGTAAAATATACATAAAATAAATATATACGGTACTCCGATATAAGTTATGCGCTACGGCAATATTCCTTTTAGGGATCCGTAACCATATTATGGCAAAAATGGAACCCCTATAATTTCGCCAAGTTCATCTATCCGTCCGTATGTCACAGCCATTTTACTCGGAGAATATTAGCACTACATAAATTAAATTTTGGTGGTAAGTGTATTTTATGAACTGCTACGAGTATGAGCTGCTATGGTTGCGAATCAAGAAAATAATAAATATGAAATCTACAAGTAATAGGTGTATGTAAAAGATTATCATCATCATATGTTTCTATTTTAAAAAATACGAATATAGCTGAAGTGTGTATTTTTAATCGTAGTACTGTTTAAACATATATGGAAACTTTATTTTTTTTTTAAATCGGTTCAAAATAAAAACACATCGCTTTCGGTTCGCTGTCTGTTTGACAAAGCCAATGTTCGCCTCGAGTCACGTGTTTTTTAATTTTTCACAACGCACCCCTAATCTTTTCATAACACCATACACGAGGCGAGCGCACGCATTGAATATAAATTGAGTCATTTTACCAAAAAAAAAACCGTAATGGAAAAGAGGATTAAATAATCCAAACGTAAGAAATTTTGTGGGCATAATGTCGTTCATAAATAATAGCCGACATCTTGACTTTCGTGACGGTTCGTGTGTTTAAAGCCTATAATAATTCCAGATAAAATTTACATTAAAAATTTGAGTGGTAGAGCCACGCTGTTTTGTCTACAGCATGAATGGGCTGGCTCAACCGGGTCGTTACCACTGTCTCACAGAATACCGACGTAAAGTAGCGGCTTGCTGCTGCGTTTCGTATGGTGAGTGAGATATCCGGAAGCCCAAATCCCCTCCCCTTCCAAATCCCTAATTATCCCTTTCCTTTAAGGTCGGCAACGCGCCCATGTTTCTTCTGGTGGTGGGCGTACATGGGCGGTGGAGATCACTTACCATCAGGTGACCTACTTGCTCGTTTGCCGGCCTATGCTATAAAAAAAAACTCCTAAATTACGACATAATATAACTGTAATAATTTAATATTATGTGTATATCATTACCTAAGTGACAGACCCCGGGGCGCAGAGGCCCCGGGTTCGAGTCTGAAAACCCTTACCATCGGGTTTTTTTATCCGGGCACGGCAAAGTGACCGCACTTCACCTGATGGTAAGCGCAGTGTAGACCAAAAAAACCGGTAACCATCGACAAACAATGAGTTTATCGGTGGTCACCAGAATCATGCCGGCCAGTATAAATGCTTCTTCATACTCCGAAGAGGGAAGAAGCAAATGGTGGGGCTTGCGACAGGACAGGCGGTTGACCGATTCAGGCACAGGCATACAACGATGCTCCCCTATATCCGGCCCAAACAACCATCAAATTTTGTCGCAAGCTACTCGGGAGACCCGGATATACACTGGCTGATCTTGGAACGAGATCCACACATGGTGCGTGGATTACTATGGCAGACCTAGCTAATTTTAGTAAAAACAAGAGCGCAATAATTATGTATTCCATACTATCAGCCACTATGTAGGAATAGTTATTCCAGATTGAATGAGGCTATATTATCACTTGGAATTAATATTGTGTTTGTCAACAACATAATATGAATATAAATTACTTGAACCGTGTGAATAATTTCATCTCAATATTATCCTACGCATAGAATAGTCCCCGCAATATCCAAGCAATGTATTTTTTTCTATCTTGCCAAATATTCCGCATACACAAGAGTGGTATAAATCATACTGATAATATTTTAACGAGTATTATTTATGCGAGAAAATTTAAGGTTTTTTTGTCGTTGCCACAACGCCTTGTCGCTTTTACTGATTCATTACTTTATTGGTGGTATCTTTTTTTGTAATATGCCTACGCGTTTTGAATGTAAAAAAGATAAAAAATTACAACAGTTTATTATTAAGTATAGGATGATATGATGATAAACAATAAAAAGTTGTTTTTAAAAAAGACTTTAGGACCTTATAAGTTTTGTTTTCATTATAATTTGTTACGTTAAAAAATTATTGAATGCCAATATTTAAAAAAAAACTCATGCTATAAGTTTGGCCTCTTTGTCTGATTGTCTGCAGCATCGTAGCACCTAAGTGAATGGACTTATGAATACGGTTTTTTTTTATTTGAAAGCTGCTTTGAAAGTATGTTAGAAGAAAATCTGTTCAGCCAATAAAAAAATATAGATCTTTTTTAAGGTCGTCACATCAGTTAGAAAAAGGTTTATAGTTACAAATCATTGAAACTAGTGGTTAACGGTTAGATTATTCATGATTAACGACAAGAACTAGAAAACGAATGTTACAATAAATACAATTAACATCAACTGAACGAAAACAAACTTCTTTATAAAAAGTATTTTTTGCGTTTCTTCAAATTTGGTCCTACGAGCCGGATAACCAAGCAATATTGATATTTTAAGAAAAAACCCGTAACAAAATCTTCCGTACGTAGGTGTTTTATATAATATTTTTGTAAGAGAAACTGGGATGGTTGCCGCGATCCCTGGAGAACGGAACGTGGAAACGCTAACATGTGTACGTATGTTATTTGCGTACGTGATATTTCAAAAAAACATAACGAACTTCTCTTGTATGGTAAAAGATAAATCATTGAATTTGTAAGCGCGTGGTTTGGATCTTGGATATTTATGATTTTCAGTTTATCTACTAGTTAATTCCGATTTCTAAAGTATAGTAAAACTGTCTGTCTATTTCTGCTGCCAAGCAAAAGTGAGTAAGCACTGTTGTATTTCGGTTTGAAGGATATTGAAGCCAGCGAAATTACTGGGCATTGTGAGATTTAACATCTTATATCTCGAGGAGACGAGCGCAGGACAGTGTCATGCAGTGCTTTGTAATTCAAAGTTCTATGCGGTGTTGCTTCTGTTTATGGGCAGGCGTGGTGCTTATCATCAAGCGAGCGCCTTGCTCGTCTCGTCATTTAATCAAATATAAAAAATAAGTTGTTTCATAATGCCCAGTAATTTCACTGACTTCAATGGCCTTCAAACCGAAACACAACAGTGCTAACACACTGTTGCTTGACGGTAAAAATAGACAAAAAGTTGGTACCAACCCAGACGGCCTCTCGAAACATAGTCGTATGAAAATATAAGCCATCTTGCACACTTATCCACCTACAATCATATCAAATTGACTTCGGCGCGTGCGGATAGTGCAGCGCGATTAGGTATACGTTCAAAATACGTTCCAACAAAAGCAGACGCAATTCTATAATTAATCAGCTTTAAAACTCCATCTCCAATTACCGTATCCAGTTACTTGGCATGAACTCTATATTAGTCATGTATTTATGGATAGCTATAAATAGCCCGAGAGATGAATTATTGCCTATAAAAGTGCGTTCGACGAATATAACGCTAAGTAACCACTTGGCTCTGTTTTATTTGAAATGTTAATAATTGAATTATTTCTGGCTTAAAAAGAGAGAAAATTAAAAAAACTAAAAAACACGCTTTTATAGAAAGTCTAACTAAAAAATGGAAAATAAATTTGAAGAAAACAATGTATTTTATTATAAAATAAGCGTGGGGTGCTTTTTAAGATACTATCTAAATGATAATCCTTCTACTCATATCTCTCAATACAATATTTATATGCACCCCACGCTTTTTTTACAATAAAATACATTGTTTTCTTCAAATTTATTTTCCATTTTTTAGTTAGACTTTCTATAAAAGCGTGTTTTTTAGTTTTTTTAAAACTATTATTTATTTTTCATTTTTTAGTTAAAATAAAAATATATTGTAGCAGACAGTATAATTTTAAATTTAAACCCGAATATCAAAAAAGCGCCATCTATTGACGCTCTTAGATACTACGATATTCCCTATAATTAACGAAGATCCAGAGAACTGTACAATTTGAATTCCTAACGCGATTATCAATAATTAATTAAATAAAATTATTATTATGTATTATTATTTTATTATTATTTTTTTATTTTTTCAAATTAGTGTATTGTCATCGGTCCTCGATAAATCTACAAAGTTTGAACGAAATCTGGCCCTTTAAAGTGGGTCAAAATCGCGCCCAAAGGAGTCGGTTACAAACATACAAACAAATATACAAACAAACATACAAACAAACATACAGGTGAAGTTAATAAAAAGCGTGTAAAAACATATGGGTTAAATGTTTTGATAGTAAAGTGTGAAAACAGTAACTAAGTTGTAATTTTAATAATAATGAAATAAGTAAATCTAATGACGTATATAGGTTCCGAAAAAATCCTAACGTATAAAAAATTATATGTGTGAATAGCTTCATCAGGGAATTTTCCGTCGCAGCAGAATTTCTATAAGAGCGCTAAATTTTTATTTATTTCCTTGATGGGCAGTCTAGCAAGCGTCCCGCCTGATAGTAAGCGGTCACCGCCGCTTATGGACATCGGCGTTGCCAGGGATACAGTTAGCCTCTTCCAACCGTTGAAGGAATACTCCTTTTAAGCCTTGTTTAAAGAAGGACATGTCTTAGCGTTTATATAAGAGGCAGGGAGTTCATTCCACAGTTTACACGAGCGTGAAATAATTGAACGTTGAAAATGAACGCTGCTAGCTATTGTTGCCAGGTGGTATGGATGAACTCTACTAAGATACTGGGTATGGCGATGGTATAATGGCAAAGTTGGAGCCATCATAAACTGTTCCTCAAAGGACTCCCCATGAACCAGACGAAAGAACCAAAGAGACCCGAAGTCTCTCCGCAATCCTGTGTCCACGTTATCTGTGTGATCGGGTTTGTCAACGATTCGAACAGCCCGCTTATTGTAAGGAGTCAAGTAGGACAAGTGAGTACTTAGAGGACCCTGGTCAGAGGTGAGAGCAGTATTCCGCTTGAACTTTATATAATTGAACTTTAGAGATATAAATCTGTGACACTTCGTGAAGTACCGTTTCGCTCTGTTTAGGATACCCAACTTTTTACTGCCCATAGTGGCTTTGTGCTCCAAATGACTCCTGTACTGGACTTTAATAGAGATTTCAATATCGATAATTCCAATACTCTCGGTAAAACTATAGAGATACTTCTTGGAACTGTGACGCCATGACAGCGGTCTTTCTTAGGAGTGAACTAAGTTTATTATTAACTTATGTAAACAAACTGTTTTATTTACTGCTTTTTTGTAATTTATAACGCGTAATTTCAATCAAATAGATGTAATTTATATATATTAGGTAGTCGGAATGTATATGATAGATAAATTCCAATAAAAAATACATTAATTCAATCTTTCGCCAAATATAATTTCCATTTAAACAACGCCATCCAATATTCTCAAAACGGCGCCTAACCCCTAATATTTCTGCCACAATCACTACTCGACATAAACCAAAGCCAAACATTCCCTCATTTTAGAACAATAAAATGCCAATTGCTCCAAAGTATGGCCCAATTTCGGCCCTAAAACACGACGCCCGCAATACAAACGTCTGTGGGCGAAAATTTACAATCTCGCCCGTTAATATTCGTTCCGCCCATTAGGTGGCGAATAAAAAATCTAATTCATTTTACACGCGACAAAACATTTTGTTACACGGACTTACACGTATAAACATCATTTAGGGCTACAGTGCGGTTAAAGAATCCGATGGGACGCCGAAAACGCAGTGTCGTATAAACAGAGTGGATTTAGGCGTTTCGGAATTTGTCTATATTTGTAATGGGATTGGAAACAAATTCGCGATTCTCTTTTAGATCGTTTACGTACGTAAAAAATGGTGTAAATGGTTTGGTAAAATTGTAAGTGATATAGATTCTTTACTTTCGGTTTCTTTTAAATAGGGACTTAAAATAATTTTTCATGAAACTCACATTTCATAACATTTCTATGTACTAATATATTTTGGTGTTTCATTTTCAATAAAAAATGGGCTTGATTTCTTATAGATATTTAAATGGAGATTAGGGAATTCCTGATTGGCTGCGACCACTGTTTACACGGTGAGAACCATAATGGCTCGCTCTGGTAAATAGCAGTCCGGAGTCAGCCAGTATGTAAATTCAGTAAAACCGACCGACATAATTCTGTTGACCATTGAAAATTACCGTCTTTAATTTTTTTATCAATCTTCTATTATATTGTCTTACTGCAGTGCATGTGCCTCCTCTGTTCACAAGAGGGGTTAGGCTTTTGTCTCACTATGTACAATGCGGATTGGTAATATAACATACCTTGGAGCTTCTTATGAAGAATGAATTCTCAGGTATGCACGTTTGCACACAATGTTTTTTCACAATGTTTTTTTTTTTTTTTTTTTGTTTTTTTGCTCTTAGAATCTCGTCAAGCTTCATTTCTCGGTATCAAAAATGCTTGCCACTACCAGTGCTGACTTAAAGGAGTGAAATGACGGGTGTTAGTGTAATGTAGTCTTATAGTAGGTTTTGAGGTACGCAGCCGAGACATGAGGGCTGAGTCGCGTGATGCGAGGCAGTCGACAGTGACAGCGACACATCCACTTTGTATGAAATTGTAAGGAAACGATCAAGTATTGCGCTCTCCTATCTCTGCCATATATCTCAAATCGTACCTACTTAATATACAATCAAGTAGTCGCGCATCGCGGCGTCTCGTCTCGGTCGCCTACTTCAAGACGTGCCATTATTTAGACTTATATAAAAATAACCACATTTCAAACTTGCACGACCACACAAAACTGGCTCAACTCGCTCTTGGCACGGAATTGTAGTGAATTGAAAAATGTAAATGATAAGTACCGTGGTTTCATTTGACTATATATCATTTAAGTGCCGGGAAGTGCCCGAGGCAACAGGTCATGCGTATGGGACAAGGAAGTTAGGTTATTGAAAAGTATTTTAGTACTGAAAAATAGAGAAGTGCCAAAACTAGTGCAGTTTCAACTGTGTCACATATTGAATATATTACCTCCGTACAAAAAAGGAGTGTTATAATATGAGTCGCTTTTTTTTCTTATGTTTTAGGGGTTTTTATCTATCGGCCGCTTTGTCTAGCAGCTATATTTGGTATTATTTTTTATAGCTTATGTTGACAAACAACCAAGAATGTCACAATGTAAGTGATCTCCATCACCCATGAATGCCTACAATATCAAAAGACTCATGGACGCGTTGCCGACCTTCAAAGAAGGAGAATATTTAGTGATTTGACAGGGGAGAACGGACTAAGGCCTTTGTTCAAAACGCAGCAGCTATTTCACGTCGATGTTATGTGAGATAGTGAGTAATTGATGTCAAGGGATTAAATTTAAGGTTACAGAAACACATTCAATATTATAGCACTACTAGCTTTTGCTCGCGGCTCCGCCCGCGTGATCTGCTTTTTCCGGGATTAAAAGTAGCCTATATCCAATTCTGATGTATAAGCTATATTATTGTAAAGTTTCATTAAAATCCATCCAGTAGTTTTACGAGAAAGAGTAACAAACATACATCCATCCATCCATCCATACTTACAAACTTTCGCGTTTATAATATTAGTAGGATACTACGTTTCAAGTACAAAATCCTACTAATAACAAACACCTAAATGATATCCGAAACGGAAACTTTTTCAATCTTCCGCACTAAATTTAAAAGTCGTAGCTTAACTCCGTGTCGTGTACGATTGCCAGACGTACGCGTTATTTTCCCGCCCAAATTTCCACCACGCTAGGCCGGAGTTTTGTTTTTTATTTTCTTCATCTTGGCTTTCAGTGAGCGATGAAGTTTTTTTATTAGAATGGTGTATGATTTAAAATACTTTAATTTATTTCTAATACTTTTTTTATGGCTGTTACCTATTTTTCGTTATATACAGTAAATTGACAGATCGAAATGTAAAGTGAAATACCAAATAGAAAAATAAAAAAATACCACCTTGCAAATCATAATGATAGATTTAGTTCAGTTTGTATCGTTCAAAAGAATGCAACTGTAAATTAAATTAACATGAAATAAATAAATGCTACCAAATATATTAGATAGTAAAACCAACCACTAGGCAGGTTTCTTTAACTGGCCTGAATGACGAAACGAATTGGTCGGTCACCTGATTTACATACATTCGATTTTTTTATTATCTTAATAATTATTAAATGCACGAATGCGCGGAGAGAGAGTGAGAGTGAGCTTTTCCCAATGCACGCCCACCTTCGTTCGAAAACAATGTTTAAAATATGAACTGCGTCCTCATTTTTTGTCTAATTTTAATTCTGTTTTCACAAAACATTTTGAATTATTTTTTGTTGGATATAAAATAATGTATGAATTTAAACATAGTGTAAAATTATAGGGTATTTCGAACGTGTGGGTGTGGTCCTTAAAACTAGGGTTGCCAACGCTTTGTATAAGAAATAAAGTATATTAGGGTTGGAGGAGAAAAATAAACAGTATTATGGAAAAAATATTTTATTTTGTTGATTGTTTTGAATACATATTTCTTAATTCTCTGCGCTCGAACCCCGGTGAAACACCATGAAAATGAACGTTTATTTTTATTTAAAGCTCTAGATACCTATGATGGTAAAAGAAGTCATTTATATATACTTTATATTTACTGAACAGTAAACAGTATCATAAGATGAAATAAATTATAACATAGTCTTAGTATGATTGGCAACCCTACTCAAAAATTATTACGTTAATAATATATTGTAACACTGAGATAAATAAGAAATAAGGTAAGATGATAGTAGAGTCTTATTTACCTCCATTATCTTGGAAAAAATATTGTGTGCAAAATAATTATTTTCTTCGTAATCGCACTTTTTAAGTGACAACTGACGGATCGAGGTCGGTGATGATTCTATTTTTTACCCATAGTTTATAGTCCGGCGTCCCTGGGCCAGCTGATCCACTTGATTACTATCAAGCTAATTTTCCGTCAGAAGCTTCGTTTCGATGAGACGCCCTACAATTCCCTATGCGAAAATTCTCTATTGTGTTAGCTAACAGAGGTAGTAAGGATAGAATATTTCGATTTGATGATACTCAAAAATTTATTATTTTATTTGTAGGACAATATGACTGTTAAATTATATAAATATTAACTAAGTAAAAACAAAAAAATCAGCTCATTCAAATCATTTTTTGTGACCTCGTTATCGATACCTATTGGAAGCCCCTCCTTCCAATAGGTATGATTACTAACCAGCTGATTTTTTTGTTTTTACTTAATACTTAGTTATTGGGCGTCTCATCGACACGAAGCTACTCACGGAAAATTAGCTTGATAGTAATCAAGTGGATCAGCTGGCCCAGGGACACCGGACCATTAAGTTTTTGCGAATTATTCGAAAGCTGTTACGTCAACCGTATTTACGAATGTATACAGATCAGTACAGCGCACCTACTGGATTGTGTTGGAATCATATTATTATTAGCTTCTTACGTATCTCTCGGATACGACTGACGTCACAGATATTAAAGACTCGCACTACGGCTACTTTTTTTTTTTTTTTTTTTTATCCTGGCTCGGCAAAGTGACTACGCTACACCTGATGGTAAGTGTAGCGCAATCCAAGAATAGTGTCGACCAACGATAAACAATGTGTCCATCGTAGGTCGGCAAGATCATGCCGGCCTGCCAAAGGGCCAAGGAGGAGGGGAAGGAAAAAGGGATGGGAAAAGGTTTAGGATCAGGGGGCAAACCCCCTGGGGAGAACCGGATATACATTGGCTGACCCTGGAACGCGACACACACAAGGTGGGCCACTATGGCAGGTTTTAGCACCAGTGTACGGTGGTCGCTATCCGGTCGGATACAAGTATCCTCCCACCAGCAAACTTATTTGAATTACAAAATACTCAATCTAAAGCAGGTACGTTACGGATACGACCATAGAGAATCCTTATTCTCTAGGCCTCAGGTGGCCTCAGGCCGAAGCCTCAGGTGTAGTTTAGGCGTAATCGCCAAACTTGTGCCGGAAATGTAAATTATTGATACGCTTTTCGAATAATTCTTTTGTTAGGACCTGCCAATTATCAGACATAGCATATATACTTGAAAAGGGCAAGGTAGTAGGTCACTCGTATGTGAGAGGCTGTCTGGGTTGGTACCGCCGCTTTGTCTATTTCTGCCGTCAAGCAACAGGGTGTAAGCACTGTTGTGTTTCGGTTTGAAGGACATTGAAGCTAGTGAAATTACTAGGCATTATGGGACTTAACATTTTATGTTTCGATTTGACGAGTGCAGTTCAATGCCATGCAGTGCTTTGTAATTCAACGTTCTGCGTGGTGTTGCTTCTGTTTATGGACAGGCGTGGCGCTTACCATCAGGCGAGCGCCTTGCTCGTCTCGTCGTTCAATTAAAAAAAGTAGTTGATAATAGGTTACATTTTTATGGCAGGTATGGGGGATATACCTTAATCACTTTGAAGTGCTGTCATAAAAATCACTGGTAACACATAATCACGATTCCTCTGGCATTGAAGATACTCACATCGATGGTGATCACTTACGAATATGATGACACACTTCCTCGTTTGTTGACCTTCTGCAAAAAATCAGTAAACCCATCAAATATATCGGTATAAGATTGAAAACTAGTGTAGCTGTTTGTTTTCATTGCAAAAATAGTTACACGTTGGGAAATGTTGTGATTCCGTCCGAGTTGTATCAATATTTATGTTACCAAGAAATAAATCTAACTTTGTAATTGCAGATGAGATGCTTTGCAGATATTTAAAACTACTACATTATAATAAATTGTTAAATGCAACACGCCTAATGAAATTGAGAAAAAAAAATTCGAACGCTTTTTTTATAACAGTAGGCCATGGATAACTTTTATTAACGGTTTCAAGGAATCACCTCCGCTAATAATCAATTGGAAAATGTGTTTTTCCAGATTATTTAAAAATTATATGTGATTTTTTAGGCCTCAAAATTTTAAATAAGCATTTGTGATATCACGTAATGATTTACGCGAGCGCGGTGACACCTTGGTTGCACAAGATTTTATTCATGAAAATTAATCACAATTTTACACCATGTTCCCCTTAGTGAATTAGTGCTCAATTTGCTATCAGTACTAAATCCAAATCTAAATCTTGATAAAATGTTGTACTTGCAAGCTCCTCTTTTTGCGAGATTTACCAAAATATTATGTCTCTGTTATTAACCAATTTTTATCAATTAAAAGATATCTGCTATAGAAAATCATCATTGAAAATTATAATTATTTTACTATCACATACACCTTAGCTTCCAGCGCACTCATGAATCTTTTCATGCGTCCGCGCAGCTTTCAAACGATTTTTATTACGACCGAATTACGGACACCATACGGTGTGAATACATCCAATTTCGAACCAATCAAAACTGCCTGCTATAGCAAGATTTTTCGAATATAATAGAATTCGCTGGCCAGTTAATAACGGCGGAGGGAACAGAGAGGTTCTCTAGTTCTCAATAGTTGGGAATAAATCTAGGAATTATAAAACAAACAAGCATAGGCTGAAGTAACTCGGGAGCCGGCGCTGCAATAGGCAAGTTTGCTATGTTGAATACATTATTTTATATGCAATAGCAAATTATACAAAACAGAAACCCTTTTGTTAAAACACAATCAAAACCGGTTCAAAAATAATTATGATTATGATTATGATTATGATGCAATTATGATTTTAAATATTGGTATGAGCAAAGATGGGCGCGTAGTGGGGACATCTCACTATCTCGCTCGCACGCGTTCACCGTAATGGCCATTTGCCTCGGTGACGTCAAAGTTTGAGTCGTCTTTTATTTGACAAGTACCCTCTCCAACAGATTCGAATTACTTGTTTTGTGGATGGATTAATGAAATTTTTTCTGCAATAGATTTGAATAATGTAACTTACTAATTAAAATAATTAAAAAAATCAAGTCATCTACCCTATTGCTTCCTGTTGATATAATAAAGAGCTAAATATCGTATTATTTATGTTGCCGTCATGACTGGTATTCGATTCCGCTATCAATTAGATTAATTCATTGTGTTAATTAATGTAACATGTACGCTTTGCAGTAAAATTCTATGAGAGGTGATATTTATGAGTGGTAGAGTCACGCTGTAGATAGTTTTGCCTACAGCATGAATGGGCCGGCTCGACCAGATCGTTACCACTGTCTCACAGAAAACCGACATAAAGTAGCGGCTTGCTGCTGCGTTTCGTACGGTGAGTGAGATATCCGGACGCCCAAATCCTCCTCGTTTTCCCAATCCCTTATTATTATACCTTTCCTTTAAGGTCGGCATCGGCCTATGATTCTTCTAGTAAAGTACCCACTTTACACTGTACATGAGTGGTGGAGACTTCCCTCATCGGAGAGGGAAGAAGCAAATCGAGGGGCCTGCGACAGGACAGGCGGATGACCGATGCAGGCACAGGGATAGAATGATGTACCCCTATACCCGCCGCAACCAACCATTATCACGTAGAAACCGGATATACACTGGCTGATCCTGGAACGTGATCCACGCAAGGTATGTGGGTCACTATGGCAGTTTTTAACACCATGTGTACGATGATCTTTATCCGGGCGGATATGAATATCCCACCACCAGCAAATGTACGAATGATTTTAATAATCTATACCATTAATTATATTGCCTTTCTTGCCAATGGTCCGTAAACTATAGGAGACTTACTGAAAGAAGTTACTTGTGGAATTGACTTTGACACAAGTTAGTCACTAGTAAAATCCATAAAGTATACCTTAAGGCCCTAAACTCCTACAAAGCGATAAACCCAACAACTAAACTAACAAGAAATCTGCATAATTCATGCGCACTTAGGAACTTGGTTGTAACAACTCTGTATACGTGTACGCGGGCATCAAAGATTTGTGTTTAAAATTTGGTCTTATTTTAGCTTTACAGACGGTATTCACGTCACTACAGTCGGCCCATGCGTCTTACATCGACGCTCAATCGCACCGCGGAAACGTGATTTCCTATTGAAAAAAAAAATATTGAAGTGTGTGATTTGTGTTGTGCGACAATGGATTACGACTCGCTTATTTATTCGCACATCGCGAATTATTATGATGAATTGGTGAGTGTAAAAATAGTACGTTTTCCTATGTAAGCAATTGTTTATGTGATTTTGGTGAAGTTGGCGGACGCGTGGAGGAATCAAGTTACGCTTTTCGTATTATGTGAAGTTGTTGATTTATAAATGGTTAGGTAACATGTCATTCAGGATTCGGGGATTTATTCTGCTGTATGCCGGTTTGTAACCAGTGTAATTACTGAGCACTCACGCTTGAAATCCCAAAAGGGTAGGCAGAGGTGTAATCAGTAAACCCAAATTTGCCGAGTGTATCTCCGTCCCATAGTGATAAGGGGGTGTGATCGGGGGCGAGCCTCTTACCACACCGGGCACAATTCTTGACTTCATATTATGACATGTAGAAGATTTACATCTTAAGTTAGCATTAAAATTAAAGCACATAAACAATTCGTACAAACATACAAATGTTATTAATATCTATTCGATTCTAATTGTTCACACACGAAATTAATACTCCTAATTGCATTACACGTAGAAACGATGAATTCGTCACACCGTGAACGCGTTTCTACCTATCAAAACGCAAAGAACTAGTAATTCAGATTGCATCGCCCAATAGATAGACAGTAAGGGCCGACGTTAGGCTATAAGCCAATCTTATCCTTTCCATAACAGAACCACTCGTGCTAGCTTGCGGAACCAGAGTTTCACTGCATTATACCTGATGGTAAACACAGTGCAGTCCAAAAAAACAGTGACCACCGACAAACAATGAGTTTATTTGTGGTTACCAGAATCATTTCGTCATATATAAATGCTTTATCACACTCCGAAGAGGGAAAAGGCAAATTGAGGGCACTGCAACAGGACAAGTGGAAGACCGTGCAGGCATAGGGATACAAGAATCTACCCCTATACCCCGCCCCGACCAACCATCAAGTCCTGTCACAAGCCCCTCGGGAGAACCGGATATACACTGACCGATCCTGAAACGCTGAACATGTGGTCCCATTTTCATAAATATGGAATCCTTTAATCGGAGCATGAAAAATCAATTAGGCAAGCTGTTATTCTACTGCTGGTCTACGATAGATAAATTGTTTGACGTTGGTCGACACTGTTCTTGGATTGCGCTACACTTTCCATCAGTTGTAGCGTAATCACTTTACCGAGCCAGGATAAAAAAAACAATAATCAAAACTGTAACTTGTAATATCTCATTACAGTGACCTTACTTATCGGAAAAGTAGAGCGAAAAAGTAGACTGATTAAAAATACATTAGTAAAATTAACAAACAATCAGATCAGGTAGCTTTAATTTGGCGGTACTCTGGCCAAACTGACGGACAATTGGCAAGTATCACTTAAATTGTAATTAATTATGGTGTCAATATAAAATTGTATGCTTCAATAAAATTATTTCATATATGTTTTCACCGGAATTTCACAGATCATGGCAATAACGTTTCATTTATTTGACTTAAAAGCGAAATTAAACGTGGATATAGATTTTCAAATGCTTACAAATTGATGTAAAGTAGAAAAATAATAGTTTTAAAAAACAAAAAAAACGCTTTTATAGAAAGTGTAACTAAAAAATAAAAAATTAAATTTAAAGAAAACAATGTATTTTTTTGTAAAAAAAGCGTGCGGTGCATGGTGTCAATAGTAATCAATATTATATTGACACATATGAGTAGAAGGATTATCATTAAGATAGTATCTTAAAAAGCACCCCACGCTTTTTTTTACAAAAAAATACATTGTTTTCTTTAAATTTATTTTCAATTTTTTAGTTACACTTTCTATAAAAGCGTGTTTTTTAGTTTTTTAAAACTATTATTTATTTTTCATTTTTTAGTTAAAATATAAATATATTGTAGCAGAGAGTATAATTTTAATTTTAAACCCGAACATCAAAAAAGCGCCATCTATTGACACTATTAGATACTACGCTATATTCCCTATAATTAACGAAGATCCAGAGAGTACAATTTTAATTCCTAACCCGAATATTAATAATTAATTGAATTAAATTATTATTTTATTATTATTATTACTAAATTATTATTTTTTTTTAATCAAATTATTGTACTGTCATCGGTCCTCGATAAATCTACAAAGTTTGAACGAAATCTGGCCGTTTAAAGTGGGTCAAAATCGCGCCCGAAGGAGTCGGTTACAAACATACAGGTGAAGTTAATAAAAAGCGTGTAAAAAAGCAATTCAATTAAAAAAAAAAAACAGTCCCGTGTGAGTCAGTCTAGCGTAAGGAGAGCCCTGTGTCAACCCTTTAAAGTTTTACTTTCTATGAATTTTTATTATTTGATTTGAACCCAGAACCTTACCAGATCTCAGCGTAAGTAAGCTGCCATTGACATAGACCAATGAAGTGAATTAATTATAAATTAAATTTGAAACCCTACTTCCTACTATATTGTATGTTTAATGCTAAAAATTTGTGAAAGTTTATGATATTGTTAATGTGGATGTTTATAAATGAACCATGTCTTAACGGCGAAACGGATTTGAGTGCAATTCGGTAAATCGGTAGACCATGACTAGAATTAGGACAGTCCTTTTTATCCCGGAAAAAGATAATCACGCGGCGGTGCCACGAGCAAAAGCTAGTCAAGAATTTACGACGAATTGTAACAAAAAGCACAGACTCAGCAAGAAGGCACTGGTAGGCCTCAATGAGTCATTGTTTGTCGGACCTCGAAAGCGTCTAATTGTTATTGACTCCAATCGAAGCTCTAATTACTTACTAATTGCTTCTACGTGAAATCGTGACCTTCCTATACACACTTAGGTACTTTTTAAAATTTCCTTCTGGATATTTAATAGTGCAGTATAATAAAAACTTATTGAAGCAGCGATAGCTCAGGCGGGAGTGGTACGGACTGTCACATAAGTCACAGGTTCGAAATCATCTCCAATAACATGAACCTCTGACTTTTCTATATTTACGTGTATATTAATTGTTAATTATCGCTTTCTTTAACGGTGAATGGAACATCGTGAGGAAACCTGCATATCTGAGAAGTCATAAGAATTTTGAAGGTATATGAAGTCTACCAACCCGCATCAGGACAGTGTGGTGGACTTAGGCCTAACCCCTCTCAATCAGTAGGGGAGGCCTGTGCCCAGCAGTAAGCTTGTATAATACAACACTAGTATAAAAAAAATTAAAAAATAGGGATAGCTCAGCGATAGACATATCATGAAGAAACATATCTGAGAATGCCCCATGAAAATTTCAGCTATAGCCACAGTGTTTGACCGCATAGTGCGATCAATTTTTTTTTTATTATAGCTTGGCAAAGTGACTGTGATAATCACAGTGTCAGAGAATGTGTATATTATTGGTCGACAAAACTATGTCACCTTGCACAACTACTTCTTCACACTCTGTTTAAAGGACCTCATCTTATAGGCAGGAGAGAACACGGTTAAATATTCCACAGCTTGATAGTCCAGCAGAAGTAAGGTTTTGCGAATTTTTTAGTTCAAGGCGAGATACAAGGCCACGAAGCTGTGGTTCCGCAATTCAGACGGTGAAAGCAGTAGGCATTCTTCTTCTTCCACCTGTTCTTATCCAACTTACACTTACTGCTACTCCAACTTACTGCAGTACGTTTTTTTTAACAAATGTTACAGTAAGGTTTATAAAGAAAAATCCCTCTGGGGAGAAAACTATAGGTATTAAGAAACTAAAATCTGATATGTAGGTTGATCCACGCAGTCCAGCGCCATGCAATACTTTGTAATTCCAAGTTATAATTACTATTGCTGCTATTTTTAGGCAGGCGTGGTGCTTACCGTCAGGCGAATGACCTGCTTGTCTCATTCTTAAAGCTAAGTAAAAAAAAGGGTGTGTGTGCAATTTACACACGGCGGAAGTGAAATTTCAGAAAAATTAGACACGTGAATTATACACCACGTTGTTTATGACATATTTTCCGAAGGCTTCGTCGTACCCAGGCGCAAAGAAACGTCTTTTTGAATCACAAACGAAACAAAACGACAATCTCATTCTCTCGCAGGCTAAATACATATATTTAACTAGATGACCCGGTAAACTTCGTATCACCTACATAATATATTTGTGTAAAATGTGGTCAAAACTTAATACAAATGTTTTATTTACATTAAATGCAATTAAGTGAGGTACTGCGCCATTGCACGTGAGGTAGCCCGTCGCACATTTAATTGACTTCGACGACCTAAGTCAGGTCGTTTCCCACCTCCCTCCGGTTGGACAGTCCTGTCCCCGTCCCGTCCCCGTCCTGTCCCCGTCCTGTCCGCGTCCTGTCCGCGTCCCGTCCCAGTCCTTTCCCCGTCCCGTCCCGTCCCCGTCCCGTCCCCGTCCTGTCCCCGTCTTGTCCTGTCCCTGTCCTGTCTCACTGTCCTGTCTCACTGTCCTGTCTCTCTGTCATGTCTCTCTGTCCTGTCTCTCTGTCCTGTCTCACTGTCCTGTCTCACTGTCCTGTCTCACTGTCCTGTCTCACTGTCCTGTCTCACTGTCCTGTCTCACTATCCTGTCTCACTGGCCTGTCTCACTGTCCTGTCTCACTGTCCTGTCTCAATGTCCTGTCTCACTGTCCTGTCTCACTGTCCTGTCTCACTGTCCGGTCTCACTGTCCTGTCTCACTGTCCTCTCACTGTCCTGTCTCACTGTCCTGTCTCACTGTCCTGTCTCACTGTCCTGTCTCACTGTCCTGTCTCACTGTCCTGTCTCACTTTCCTGTCTCACTGTCCTGTCTCACTGTCCTGTCTCACTGTCCTGTCTCACTGTCCTGTCTCTCTGTCATGTCTCTCTGTCCTGTCTCACTGTCCTGTCTCACTGTCCTGTCTCACTGTCCTGTCTCACTGTCCTGTCTCACTGTCCTGTCTCACTGTCCTGTCTCACTGTCCTGTCTCACTGTCCTGTCTCTCTGTCATGTCTCTCTGTCCTGTTTCACTGTCCTGTCTCACTGTCCTGTCTCACTTTCCTGTCTCACTGTCCTGTCTCACTGTCCTGTCCCTGTCCTGTCCCTGTCCAGTCTAGACGCTATACGACCCGTCATCACGGCAAGCTTCGCAACGACAACTCAACAACTACTAATAAATTAAAAATTAATAAAAAAAACATTGTCCAGCGGACAAAATTGTGAATCTAAACCATTCTCAGATCCCCTTGAACACACACAAAAAATTTCATCAAAATCGGTCCAGTCGTTTAAGAGAAGTTCAGGAACATACACACTCACAGAAGAATTATATATATAAAGATTGTTCACAATTTTCGACCTGATTTTTACACATATTGAAAGCCCATGTGACGCAATGAACGAGTAGCCGGTTCACGGAACGGTATGCCTCAGGTTCGATCCTCTTGCCGAGACAAATATCTGTGTGATCTACAGTTAATATGCCAGGGTTGGGTGGTGTGTGAACGTAAGTCCCACGTAGCTCTTGATACCCAGAATCCTGATTACCCTCATGTGTGGTCAGGATTATAAGTGAGTTGCCTGTATGTGAGTGTTGTTGCTGTGTTGTTTATTATTTGTATTTATTGGAACGAAGTTCCTTACGGCAGGCTTGGAGGGGATAGGCATTTCGCTGCGTGACCGAACTGAAAAAAATGTGATAGTAAAACCGTAAGAAAAATGCGTGGAAAAAATGCGTGGAAAAATGCGTGGAATAAAAGCGTTAAATGAGACGTGCGCAGGCGCGACAGTCAATGTGTCAATTTTAATGTCAGTCATTTCTATGTAATTTTATGTTGTCAAACAAAAATAAAGAGACATATTTAAAATGAAATTCATTCAGTTATACATAATTGAAGTATATAAAAATACTCCTTCGATTTTTAAAAGATTACGCTAGCTCGTTATTATAGCTTTACTGCGGCAGTCTCCGAGCGCCACACGTCTTTTTTTTATTTCTATTTTTCTATTCTATTTCTATGTAATTTTATGTTGTCAAACAAAAATAAAGAGACATATTTTGTTATTTTAGATGATAATTTGAATGTTTTGCAATTTGTGTCGATTGTACATTAGCCGAAGTAACTTCGTTCCTACCTGGTGTCCCACGACACACACCAATTTTTTACATTAATTTTTTCTCGCCCTTTTTCTTATATAAAATATGTTCATAAATCGACCGTGATATTTCTGTTGCAAGGCGAAAATCTTTTAACCAATTTATAAAAAGCTGTTCTATATTGTCATCGTATGATAAGTAAAGATAAGACAACGGCTTGAGTCTGTGTATGTTTGTTTGAAGTTAAGCCTTTCCTGATTTTTGTCGAAAACATATTTTAACTATGTATAATAGTTTTTATTCCTAAGATAACAGTTACTATTATAAATTAACCTTAAAAATCAAATACCAACTACTTGATATCGAACCAACGTCCATTCACATCGATGTTAGCTACACAACTATAAAACCGTGGTCGTAAATCTATCGCTTCCTATTTAAAAACGGATCGGTAGTAGTTTCGTTAATGTAAAACGTGTATCAAGTTTATGTTACAATGCTCTACATTTGCTCTATGTAGAGACGCGCGTGCGCAGTGTTATATGGAATGTTGTTAATGTTTAGAATATAATGTAAACGGATGCTGTGTTTTTCAGATGAAACTGGAGTGTGTAGACTATAGAGTGTGAAATATAGTAATATTAATATTATAGCGTAGGCCGCCATGATGATAGTGGTCATATATTTTTTTTGTATGTTTAGTTCACGCTCTCCTCGTCGTTAAATATCACGTGAAACGAAATTATGGTTTTTATTTTCCTAAAATAATATTAAAATATATTTTCTTTTCTTTTTGTATGTAAGCCGTATAATTACGCTTAATAGGATATTTTTGGAACGAAGTTCCTTACGGCAGGCTTGGAGGGGATAGGGATTTCGCTGCGTGACCGAACTGAAAAAAATGTGATAGTAAAACCGTAAGAAAAATGCGTGGAAAAAATGCGTGGCAAAAATGCGTGGGAAAAATGCGTGGAATAAAACCGTTAAATGAGAAGTGCGCAGGCGCGACAGTCGCATAACCAGTTTGATATCTAGCACACAAAGTTAAAGTCGAAATTCCGTTAATAAAACAGATGGGTCTGAAACTTATGACATTTGGAAATGTAGACGCGGTTTGAAATTTGAATTTGAATTTTTGATTATAGAACACGGCCGTCCACCGTTTAGTAGCCAGTCTAAGTGTAAATTAATAAGTTTTTATTTCTATTTTTCTATTCTATTTCTATGTAATTTTATGTTGTCAAACAAAAATAAAGAGACATATTTTGTTATTTTAGTTGATAATTTGTATTTTTTACAATTTGTGTCGATTCTACATTAGCCGAAGGAACTTCGTTCCTACCTGGTGTCCCACGACACACACCATTTTTTTTTTTATAGCGAAGGTCAGTATATCAAGGAAACCTGAAGCCTTACCTTAAAGCGATAGGAGAATTATTTTGAGGGCGTTGTCAACTTTAAATGGAAGGAGTAGGGATGGAAGGTCCCCACCTTCAGCTTCAGGAAATATCAAGACCCGCAAGATGCCGCTTCATATAAGATTTCTGTGAAACAGTGTTACTAGCCCGTTTCCATTTGAACTATAGGGAATATTGTCTATAGCGTGGCTCTACCACTTACGAAAAAAATGTTCATATAACAATTAGAAGTAGTACACAGTAGTAGAAGTAGGACACTGCAATGTGCGACCAAATATTCCGTACAATTTTATACAAAGCAAACTTGCCACAATCACCTGACTCGCGTCACGTATGGTCTCCTGTCTTGATCGCGTTAATAAAAATAAATAAATACACCCAACAGTCACACAAATGGTCCTTTCCCCACACTATATTTGAATGTTAACTGTTAAAAGTAAATGTATTTATATGTATTTTAATATTAAGATTAGCACCTTCAGATTTGCAATGCCTGACAAAGGTTACTAAGTTAAAGCACATACTTTGTATTATTTAAGACCATTATTGTACACTTGGTATGCAAATAAAATTATGATTATGATTATAATTATGATTATATTTACTTGTATCTTGGGTATCAGGAACTACGAGGGACTTGCGGTCCCACACCACCCAGACCGAAAATGCAAATGTTCATGCAAAACATTGTCTCGTGCGGGAATCGAACCCTCGGCCTCTTACTTCGCAGTGGCTACACGCCCACTGCGTCACGGAGGCTGTCAACGTACCTCAAAATATACATTTATACAGACAAATTCAGTTTACATAAAACGTTCCCAAGACTCTGGGCCCCAGTCACTAATTATGTAATCACAATCAGCGCGCACACACCCCGGCCTTCCCAATCCCTAAAAGGATACCCATGCAAACAAATACACCATAAAACGACCCGGAACCTCTGATTAGGTCAACACCGTAACTTTATTAGTTCCATAAGTGAAATTATATTTGGTTAAGCCGTTAATTGGTTAAGATAAAACCGTTGCTAATATTTAACCCGTTTTAATATATTTATTGACCAATGAACCTAAATAATCCCCTGATAATTATCAGTATCTGTTTTCCCTTACTGTAAATGAAGGAAATCATCAAGAGGAATGTATTACTTAAGACGTCAAACAAAACAAGCATCATTTGGAGATTCAAACAAGCGTCCACACAGCCTCCTGGCGCAGAAAGACAGTGCTAAAATCGGTTGATCCTCGTAAAGGGTCCAAATTCGTTTTACGACCAGCCTGTCATAAGTAATTTGATATTACAGTATTGCATTGAATTTGAAAATTTGAATTTATTTGAACTTGCTAGTGGGCGGGTACCTGATAATTTTGTACCCGACTGAATAGCGATTATCATGCATATCGTGAAAAACCAGCTATAGTGGCTCGTTCGGGCGAGTCGCGTTCTGGGATCAACCAGTATATGTATATCCAGTAAATCAACATATTTTTTCGACAGTCGAGGGACTCAATATCTCTTGACGATCAATATTTTGGACGGCACTGTACTAAATTTATATTTACTTAAAACATAACATAAATTATACTTGTAACCGTATCTCATTAGATATTCATTGTACAATTGAACGCTAGGTTACTATTCCGGCGGAGTCTGCCGTCACACTGCTTTATTACTTCCCGCCTCGTCTTTCTAGTTCCAAGGCTGGTGCGTGTGCTCCAGCGCAGCACCATGCCAAGTGGCAAACCGGCGTGCGGTGCATTACTGTGATTTATATGTAGGACTAGCTTTTGCTCGCGGCTCCGCCCGCGTGAATAGCATTTTCCGGGATAAAAGTAGCCTGTAACCGTCTCCAGGGTCCTATCTATCCCTGTAGATAAATTCATCAAAATTGGTCCAGTGATTTAGGCGTGAAAGCGTAACAAATAAACTCACTTTCGCATTAACTTTCACCCGCCTTTTCATCTCTTATTAAGTAAAATTTCCAAAATTCCTGAAACACGTATTTATTTGTTTTACGTCAATAACCGAAATACAAAATTTTGTTTATGTAACTTTCAAAATGACGGACTTTCATACATATTATCATCCCCTATTTTGACCCCTTTGGGGTGGAATTTTCAAAAATCCTTTCTTAGTGGGTGCCTACATAACAAAATGAATACACAGTCCGAATTTCATGCTTGTAGCCTTGATAGTTTGCGCTCGGCGATGATGAATCAGCCAGTCAGTCAGGACATGTTATTTTATAAGTATAGATTACGCATCGGCATTGCTCAGTCGCCGTACCTCTACGCGTCAAACGGCGTGCGTCAGAAGACGAAGCAAGTTGATGGTAATGTCCATGAATTTTGATATAGCTAGCTATACACCGTAAAATTACTATCGGGTTCTATACCCACATAAAACAGATTCAGCCTCCGTGGCGCAGCGGGCGAGTAGCCGGCTATGAAGTGAGAGGCCGCGGGTTCGATCTCCGCACCGAGACAAATGTTTGTGTGATCCACAAATATTTGTTTCGGGGTCTGGGTGTTGTGAGACCAAAAGTCGCTCGTAGTTCCTGATACTCAAGATACAAGACTCGTATCTTACTGTGGGGTCAGGGCTATGTGTGTGACTGTTGGGTGTATTTATTCATATTCAATCCTAAAGTAAAATACCTTCACCACTACCAAAAGCCGTGCACCATCTATTTTGATCTGTATGGTACTAAATCGTAAATAACCCGGTCGTTGTACGTACTGTGCGCGTTCTGTTTGTATTACATCTAAAATTAGAAATCTCAACTACATGGGCTCACTGATGTGTGTTATTGCACACAATGCTTTGCTTTATGAAAATTTTACTTGATGACTACAAATCTCTCATCAATAAGAAACCCTGACGTCAGTAAGAAACCATTTCTAATCTGTACCCTGCTACCATTTTAGATTCATTTGCTGGTGGTAGAATATTCATATTTTCCCGGATAGCGACTACGATACATAAGGTGTTAAAACCTGCTATAATAACCCACACATCGTGTGGATCGCGTTTCAGGATCACCCAGTGTATATACGGTTCTCCTGATAGGCTTCCAACACGATTTGATGGTTGGTGGGGCAGGTATAGAAGTACATCCTTGTATTGTGCATGCATCGGTCCTCCGTCTATCATGTCGCAGGCCCCTCGATTTGATTCTTTCCTCTTTGGAGTGTGAAGAAGCATTTATACAGGCTAGCGTGATTATGGTGACCACTCATAAACTCATTGTTTGTCGGTGTTCGCTAGTTTTTTGGACTTCACTGAGCTTACCATCAGTTTTTTTTATTTGATTAAATGACGAGACCCGCAAGGCGCTCGCCTGATGGTAAGCGCTACGCCTGCCCATAAACAGAAGCAACACCACACAGAACAGAACTTTGAATTACAAAGCACTGCATGGCACTGTCCTGCGCTCTTCACCCCGAGACATAAGATGTTAAGTCTCATAATGCCCAATAATTTTCTGGCTTCAATTTTCTTTCACTGTTGTAGTGCAGTCACTTTGCCGTGCTCGGATAAAGAAGAGTTCATATTTATCTTATTCATAAAAAAAACACGGAATCGAAACATCCATAAATACCAAGTCGCAGGCAATAGTATTCAATAAGTATACTTTAGGCGTACAGTAAGTGTCATTGGATTCACTCGAGCGGTTCGAGAGCTCTCCGCATACATAGTGACGTATGTATGTATGGCTCTCAGGTCGGTCGGTTCGGCGCTCTTCACTTCAACAGAATATTTCTTTGCTTTAGCTAAGTTTATGTTTCACATATAAGAATAATCTAGTTTTTTTGTGTGTGGTTTGATACGACTACGAATTTTCGATTGTAATATCAGGTAGTGTCTCCAAATTAGATTACTTAAATATTTCACAGATTCCATTATTAATTTATTGAATAATTTATGGAATGCACTTTTCGATAATACGGATGAATTTATGGTGCATGAAACGCATGTAGAAAGCTGCATATCTGAGAATGCTTTATAAGAATTTTGGAAGTATGTAAAGCATATATCCCTTGAGGGATTGACGTCAGGCAGGCGGCCGGTCATAATAACTACAAGCGCAAGCATTTTGCACCGACCCTATTGCGAGTGGGATGAAGGCAGGTGGGAGAAGTAAAATAGGTCTTAAAATAGGCCTGCTTTAGGCCTACCGTGGTGGATTAAGGCCCTAACCCCGAGGCCCATGCCCAGCTGAAGGGCGGTTATAAAACAAGGCCGATGATATTATTTTATTTATTGTATTTGATTGAATATGGGACAGAAAGATGCTTAGGTACTTTAAAAAAAAGAGCCTATCTTTCCTCAAAGGCAGACAACGCACTGATTATTCCTCTGGTATTGTAGATGTCTATGGGTGGTGGTGATTACTTACCACCAGGTGACCCACTTGCTCAGATGCCCCGTATTCTATAAAAAAAACTGCATTCAGTTGCATAAATGATATTACTAATCCTACTTATTAATAAACCAGAGAGTTAATGAGTCAACACACCACTACAATCAAAACCCAGATCAACAAAAACCTCTCAAACATAACTTTCAGCTTAATTATCTGCTTAACCCTCACGTTCACACAATCCGCTTCGACGGGTGAGTTTTTAAATTGGTCTTAATTAAAAGTAAACAAACAGGTCGTACGTGGCCTGAGTGGATGAGCTCTTAGATGCAACACGGCTTATTGGCTGGCTTGAGGTGAGGTTGTGAATCGAGTGTTGAATGAATTTTTTTGAATATGTTTTCTGGGTCAATTGATTGGATGTTTAAGCTCACGCCTATCCTAGAGGTAGACAGAGGAGCAATGAATGTTGCGTCTGTTTAGGCCAAGCTTATTTCCGTCCCATGATGTGATAGATGAAGAGTATATAGCCATACCGGATATAACAGTGCAAAATTATTTGCTTTCGAAATTACATAACAATAATACACTCCGACAGCCACAAACCTAGTCCTGAACCTACACTATGTTAACCTGTATCGTAGGTATCAGAAACTATGACAAACTTGCGATCTTACAACACCTAGACCCCAAACAGATATTTTTGGATCATACAAACATTTGCCATGTTGCGGGAATTGAATCCACAGTCTCTCGCTTCACAGCCGGCTACTCGCCCACTGCACCACAGACTAGAAAATAATTTGCTGTCCGTAATAAAAATACATCACAATTACGATATAATACGTAATAAAATTTGACTGTGTCTAAATCAGGGATCCCCAAACTATTTTGGACAAGAGACATCTTTTCCAAAATCAACTAATACCTCAGACCCCCATAACCAAATGTCTTTAAAAATCCTATCTCTAGTTTTATTCTTATTGTTACAAAATACTTGGCATTTATAAACTTTGCAATTTACGTATTATATTGTCTCCTTGCCAGTACGTGGCCTCCATTCCAGAACCTTTCTGCCCCATCGGTTATCGGTTCTGCGAGCTATGTGGCCTGCCCACTGCCACTTGAGCCTGCTAATCCGCTGGGCTATGTCGTTTACGTATTTAGCGTTGGACGTCCACCTACAAGGTGGACAGACGACCTGATAAAGGTCGCAGGATGTCGCTGGATGCAGGCCGCTTCCAACAGGTCGGTCTGGAAATCTTTGGGGGAGGCCTATGTTCAGCAGTCTTCGTCTTGTCAGTCAGACGTCTTGTGGCTGATGATGATGATGATGATGATGATTGTCTCCTTTAGGACTCGCTGATCTAAATGATGTTTGACATTTTAAAGATTCTATGATTATTATTTTACTTGTAGCATCCCTTATCCCTCTTGGTATTTTACCTATTCCCTTACACCTTCACTCATACTCTTTCTTCATATCTCACGACCAAATTTTAATAATATTTTATCAACACAATGTTACTTAAAATAATACTTCCACGAAAAAACATCATTTTCATTTACCAAAAGCGCGAAGATACATTACGAATTGCAGTCACAAACAATAGTTTCGGTATTTCCCGACAGGCGGCGCTCCGACGGTATACCAGCATTAATCATTTTATATCTGGGAAGGAACTTACCTTTGTTTCTGTCATTGCTCTCCATTATTTGTTCACTCCATTATTATAGCGGTTTCTTTCAGTTTTTCTGTTAATATTTAGCACGAGTGGTCGTTTGTTTGTGTTGTTAAATGTTTGTGGCAGATTAGTTTGATTCCCGGATTTGTTTACACAGGTGTGTTGATTTCTAACAACTACGCGGGAGATACGTAGCATGGGGTATTATTTGCTTGACTAATCAATTTAAAAATATGTTTGGCAGTAACTGTATTTCAATCTATTATCTACTACCTCAATTTTTAATTCGCCTATAATGTCTTTGATTTTGTCTAATAATTCTTGCTATTTGGAACACTTTCTTTCTTGTATACGCGAGTCCGACTAGGCAGGGTAAAGTGCGTCTCCACTTGAAAATAAATAATTAGGGATTGGGAAGGGGAGGGTGATTTGGGCCTCCGAATATCTCACTCGCCGCACGAAACGCAGCAGCAAGCTACTTTACGTCGGTTTTCTGCGAGACAGTGATAACAACCCGTAACAACAAAACTGTCTACCACTCGCCAAAAACTGTTCTTGTCAAAACCAAAACCACTTGTCCTTTTCAAATATGTATTCATACATCGTCATGAATAAGGTCCAAAGGATTTATCTTTAGATATTGATAAAGTCTGATATTCAATCTATATCCCACGATGGCTTCGCATTGGCTCTAAACATCCGACCGTTATATACGAAGCTACAGCATTTAGTTATTATCATAACCTTGTCATTTAAGGTTAGGAAGCAAGGGACAAGCTTTAGCGGGGTTTTCTTATTCTATAACTCGGACAAAATATTTTATTGATACATAGTTATGCTCATGGCTGGGTCTGCAAAAGGGTGGATAAAGATGCACTTAGTGCCTCCACGGTTTGCCGAGACCCGTCCCATGATGTGATAGGGGGCAGGCCTATTGTCCATACCAGACACAAATACTAATCCGGGCAACTGATGTGTGGTTTTTTTTAATCTAAAACTCAAACAAATTGTCATTGCTCAACTTGGGACTCGGACCTAAGAACTCACAGTTTGTCAGCCTAAGTAAGGTACTAGACTAATTTAAGCTACTAATAAAAATGAGTTTTTATAAATGATATTTATGTTTCAGTTTATCGATCCAATAATCACACAAGTTGCCCGGAATTGTAGTTTATTATGGTGACAGGTTCGTCACCTACAATCTCATAAATAATAATACTAGCTCTGTATTATACACGTCCCACTGCTGTTAGACCTAAGTCCACCACGCTGGCCTTTTACGGGTTACCAGACTTCACATACCTTGGAAATTTAAACTAAAGAGCTTCTCAGGAATGCTGGTTTTCTCGAACTTTTCTTCTCTCTCCTTCTTCCTTTACCGTTAAATCGTACGATACCAATAATTAACACTTGATACACACATCACTTTGTAAAGTCCAAAATCTATGCTCTTGGGATGATTTTGAACCTGCGACTTTCCTCTCGACAGTCCGTTTCACTCCCCCCTGAGCCATAGCTGTTTTGTTTATCATATCATGGAATGGAAATAAGTTTAAAACAGTGAGTTACGCCTCTATAGACTTACCTACAAGACATGTTTGATGAAACGTATTTCGGCATTTTTTAGGGTTGTAAGGGGAGAAAGGGAGTAGGAAAGTAAAGATACAGGTGGCTAAAAGCTAATTTACTATAAAGGAATAAATATTGCTTGATAACTTACACTACGGATACATAACATACAACAAACGATAGTTTGTTAGTAAATGTAACTACATTTATAGATGACCTAGTTTACATTGCCCTTGATAACATTAAATTTTATAACTCAGGCAGATTTAAATCAAGTAAATTAACTTCGTTTATCTGACCTAGAATCTAGTATGAAAAGAATGGAAATTGGTTTGATGATAGAACACGGTATTAGATTAAAATGCTTACTTAATTTCTACGATAATTCTGTTTTTTGTTTTAAAGAAGATTTTAATGAAATTTGGTTAATTTCAGGAGTCTTTCTTATCCGGGCACGGCAAAGTGACTGCATTACACCTGATGGTAAACGCAGTGTAGTCCATAAAACCAGTGACCATCAATATATGAGTTTATTGGTGGTCGCCAGAATCATGCCGGCCTATATAAATGCTGCTTCACACTCCGAAGAGAGAAGAAGCAAATAAAGCAAAAAAAAAGCACAAGGCCTGTGACAGGACAGGCGGTTGACCGATGCAGGCACAGGTATACAAGGGTGTATCCCTATACCCGCCCCAAACAATCATCAAGTCATATCGCAAGCCCCTCGGATGTACACTGGCTGATCCTGGAACGCGATCCACACAAGGTTGGGTTGTTGTGGGTCACTATGGCAGGTTTTAACACCATGTGTACGGTGGTCGCTATCCGGGCGGATATGAATATCCTACCACCAGTACAATGATAATACGTATTGATTTTTTTTATGTACCACATCACGGCTAACGCTACATATTATTGGATCAATTTTATCTTCACATACTATATATACTTTCACCTTCAGATACTATTTACGGTAGAACATTTTAAAGTATTTTTAACGATAATAGGTACATAATTCATATTAATTATTTTAGGAAAATAAATATGATTCAACAAAACATAAATTTAACTGAAAATAGCCGGTAAATTTATATGATTTTTATCGTAAGAAAACAATTTTAAAACGGTTTACCGTAAAACTGACGTATTGGGGCTTTAGTATTTATGCCTTTTTTATAGCATAGACCGGCAAACGAGCAAGTGGATCACCTGATGATAAGTGATCTCCACCGCTCATGTACGCGTACAATACTAAAATAACAATAGGCGCGTTGCCAACCTTAAAGGGAAGGGGTAATTGAGGAATTAGGAAAGGGAGGGGAAATGCAACAGCAAGCCGCTACTTTACGTTGATTTTCTGTGAAACAGTGGCAACGACTCGGTCGAGACAACCCATTCATGCTGCATATAGAACTATCTACAGCGTGGCTCTACCACTCTTACCACTCTAGTGTAGTTCAGATAACAATAGAAGGCTCCAATCTTGCATTACTTTATAACAAAATTTTGGCTACCAGATAAAGATTTATTATTATTAGATACGCTTCATTTGAATAGTATTCATACATATACGGATATCACTATCTGAAGACCAAGCATTTTGTGAGTCGCAGAGCCACGCTGTAGAGTTTTGTCTATAATATAAATGGGCCGGCGCGACCGAGATTTTTTATCACGTGTACGTATCCAGCTAGATAATAAATGCACTCTATTTCAAACTTTTCAATATTCCACAAAACACGAGCCGATATCGATTTAGATACTGAAATTACACATGATTTTCTCCATTCGAGCATCGCATGCATACACCACATGTGGGCTGACCTTTCGCGAGCCCGTTATTTAAAACCGTTGAAGTATATCAGAATAAAACATAATTGGCTTAATCGCAGTGCTTAATGATGTTCGTTTTAAAGTATTATAAAACGTTGGAGTGTTTAAAACGTTTATAGTTGTGGATTTATCTGATATTGTATTATATGATGTCGGATATTCGATTTATAAAAATGACTTGTGTATTTTTTTGTTTTGTATATATTATGGGATATAGGCTTTGTAATTAGAAGTTCTGTGTGGTGTTGCTTCTGTTCATAGGCAGGTGGTGGCGCTTACCATCAGACGAGCGCCTTGCTCGTCTCGTCATTGAACCAGATATTAAAAAAAAGAATAATATAGGTGAATGTACTTTCTTTGATAGTTCGTTTACTGTCCAGGCAGTTCGCCTGTGGAATTCTCTGCCATTATTTATACGGCAAGATCCTTCATTGAGTGTTTTTAAATCGCGTGTAAAAAACTTTTATCTGTCTACGCTTGATTAATGTACTTTATTTATATCCATTAAATGGCTCATAACAACTTTATTTATTAGTATATATTATAATATTAATGTTATATATGTATTATATGTAAGTGTATGTGTTTTATATATATATATATTTGTATGTATGTGATTATATATGATTTTATATGTTTCTGTTGTGACTCTACACCCCTGCATTTCTGCTATCCTTTAATTTAATTTGAAATCCAAACTATTCAAGGTTGTCTGGTAGAGATCGCTTTTAGCGATAAGACCGCCTTTTGTACCTTTATTTAGTTGTAAGATTCTTAATGTATAATTTTAATTATTGGTGTGCAATAAAGAGTTATCTATCTATCTATCTATCTATATTAATTCATATTTGAATAATAATTTTCATATCCCGCACCGCCGTCTCTCATCACTTAGTACAACCTAATACGTTTACATGCCCCAGATCACGGTACATTGCCTCTCTAAGACTCGGCCCCTTTGAGTTTAATTGCAATTTTGGTAGACGCCACGCTTGAGAATAAATGGAGCTGAGATGTTTTGCGTCGGTGTTATGGTTCTGTCGACCCCTTGTTAGAGCCGTTCAATTGTTAGTTTACAGCCCGTATCCGCGATCGAGTTTACAGTGAATTCTACTGTGTTCTTATTGTGGATTTTGTAATTTGTTGAAATTGTGAGAAAAATAAGAATGCTTTTTATAATTTAACAACCTCAGTGGTGCAACGGGCGAGTAGCCGGCTGTGAAATAAGAGATCGCGGATTCGATTTTCGTAAAGAGACAAATATTTTTTCTGGTCTGGGTGTTATAAAAACGCAAGTCAGTAGTAGTTTCTTATATCTATACTAATAATAAAGCTGTAGAGTTTGATTGTTTGTTTGTTTGTTTGTTTGAACGCGCTAATCTCAGGAACTACTGGTTCGAATTGAAAAATTATTTTTGTGTTGGATAGTCCATTTATCGAGGAAGGCTTTAGGATATATAACATTACGGTGCGACCATTAGAAGCGAAGCATCAGTGAAAAATGTTGCAAAAACGGGGAAAATTATTCATATTTGAAGGCTTCCGTTGCTAAGCTACCGAAATAATATTATTTGAAGGCTTCCGTTGCTAAGCTACCCAAATCTATACTAATATTATAAAGCTGTAGAGTTTGATTGTTTGTTTGTTTGTTTGATCACGTGGGCGGAGCCGCAAGCAAAAGCTAGTCTATGATACATATCGACGCTTAAAATGCAAAAATATTTAAGCGACATTGACTTCTCTTTCCAGGAGAGTGATTTAAAGTTATATTTTTTTTGAAAAAAAATCATAAAAGTTATCTGGTGGTGTCGTGCCTAACTTCTCTGAGCAGAAATAGCATCAGCTAAGGCTGAAAAAATATAATAATAATATCCATTCACTTGTAGCTCTAGAAACTTCTCAATAAATGTTATCACACAATAAAAAAATGAAGTTGGTTTGTACCATCCGTTAGTACTTAAAGTTATTATAACAAGCAATGGTTGGCGACATCTATAGATTTTAATAATACTCAAAACAACCCCTGTTACTATAAGTTTAATTTAGATGATCATTACAACTCACACTTAATAAGACGAAAATCAAACGCACTACCTTTCCACCCAATCATTTACAAAGCGCCGAAATATTTCAACTCTAACTAAATAATCCCGTCAAAACACAATAAGCCGAACTATCCATCAATCACATACCATAATTATGCACTCATCCCAAGAATTTCGTAATACAGTGAGAAATTATTAATATAGGCGGAGACTCGGCGTTACTCTGGAATTCGGCCCCATTCTTCGGCTCGGCACGCTCCGCCACGGTATGCCTTACATCTACTGCATATCATTTTTTGTATATTATATGATGGGATAATTGTTGATAAAGCGCTTTCAGAGTCAAATAGAGTGTATAAACAGGATAAAAATGATTTTGGCAGATAGCTAGTCGGAGGTTATCTAATACTAGCTTTTGCTCGCGGCTCCGCCCACGTGATCAAATAAACAAACAAACAATCAAACTCTACAGCTTTATAATATTAGTATAGATTTGATTTTGATTTGACAACGGAAGCCTTCAAATAATATTATTTTGGTAGCTTAGCAACGGAAGCCTTCAAATATGAATAATTTTCCCCGTTTTTGCAACATTTTTCACTGATGCTTCGCTTCTAATGGTCGCAGCGTAATGTTATATATCCTAAAGCCTTCCTCGATAAATGGACTATCCAACACAAAAAGAATTTTTTAATTCGAACCAGTAATTCCTGAGATTAGCGCGTTCAAACAAACAAACAAACAAACAAACAATCAAACTCTACAGCTTTATTATTAGTATAGATTTTTGTAACCGAC
Source organism: Amorpha juglandis (assembly GCA_949126905.1). Lineage (NCBI taxonomy): Eukaryota > Metazoa > Arthropoda > Insecta > Lepidoptera > Sphingidae > Amorpha > Amorpha juglandis. Next base: position 16,060,622 of record OX421374.1, on the reverse strand, counting down.
TGGATGGTGGTGTGGTGGCTATAGGACTCGATGGCGTACACATGGTGAAAACCCCACCATATTCGCTGGTTTAGGCGATTTGCGTTCCGGGATCAGCTAGTGTAGATCCAGTGACTTCAATCTGGCCTAATTATGGGTGCGCCATGCTTGAATTCATTGGTTTGACGCCGACATTATCCCATTGAACAAACTGCATGGGAAAACTAAAAAAATTTAAGTGGTAAGCCAGGGGATATACGTAAACCAATAGTTAGCCCAGTCACTTAAGTTCGCCAATATACATTTTTTTTTAAGTTGAATTATGCGATGCGGCTTTTTTTATCCTGGTTCGGCATAGTGACTAAGTAAGTAAGTATAGCCCAATCCAGGAATAGTTTCTGTCGACCAACGACTAAAAATGTGTCTATCGTAGGTCGGCAAGATCATGCCTGCCTAGAATTGGGTTTAAAGTACGTATTAACATATGGTCACAACTATGTCGACTGATAATCAGCAGCGTATATTCCGTCGTCATATGTTGCGGACCCAGTCAAAACCTTACAAAAACATTGTACCATCAAAAGATAAGATATAGACAGTCACGTCCCCTACCCAATTTCACGTGTAATATTTCAAATATACGCTACATGCGTAAACATGCGAAATGGCGTCTCGCACAAGACAATCCGTCTTGTCGGCCGCTTCGGACGTTGGTACGCGAGAGATGGCGGTATTTATTTAATAAAACGTCGCGATATCAAACAGTTCGCGGATATTGATTAGGGTTGCGGGCAATAGATCTTATCGTGGTACAAGTTATAGACGTAGCGAGTTTTTTTAAAAGCCTGTTGACCGTGATATCACCATGGGTTACCATCTGAAAACCAGCGCTGCAACGTATTACACGTTGTAGCATTTTAAGCTGAGATGGGATCATTTACGGTCTCACACAACTGACTAGTGTCTAGTGGGCACGCTCTGCCTATTATACCTACTAGGCTATAGTTGTTTTGTTTGTTATTACTATTATTTTATTTTATTACTATTATTATTTTCTTTCTTTCTTTCTTTTTGAAGTGAAACTTCTTTAGCACCGTTGTGATTTGAAAATTCGTTGAAACGAAAAAGCGACAGTAAAAAGAGACAAACATATTCATAAATAGGATTTAGCCTGTGAGAGAATGAGAGTTTACGTGTCCTTGTGCCTGCGTACCACGAAGCCTTCGGAAAATGTATACAGTGAATTCAACGCGGCGCGACAATGCGTGCCGTGGAGATTGGCATGGAACTTACGATCTCTGTCTCGGTAGTCTGTATGTATTATTAACTATGTAGTATTAATGTTATCAGATATTCACAACTTTTTATTCCGCGATAATTTTCTATATTTTTTTTTTGGTATATCACAGTAAACGAGCAAGTCGGTCACCTGATGGTAAGCCACACCCGTCCATGCACATCCACAATACCAGGATATATGGGGTGCATTGTCGAAAAAGAAAGGAATGAGGATTGGAAAGAACGAGAGGATTTTTTTGTACCTACACTAAAAGTATAGCCGCCAAGCTCTCATGACTTAAACGTGTCGGGTGAAGCATGGGTGCGGCTGGACTATCTGTAGTGTACATCGCTCGAGGCGTCGGCCGATGTAATTGATTGAATCGTCTACCGGCTAGGCCTCGATGTTTTTTTTACAAAACCACAGATATTAATTTTATTGGTCATAGCGCAATACGGACTTTTCGATATAGAATACAAGGTCCCTCGTATGCGATTTTCTTTTCGATTCTATTTCCGCCGCCAAGCAACAGTGTGCAAGCACTGTTGTGTTTCGGTTCGAAGGACATTGAAGCCAGTGAAATTACTGGGCATTATGATACTTAACATCTTATATCTCGGGGTGACGAACGCAGTTCAGTGCCATGCAGTGCTTTGTAATTCGAAGTTCTGTATGGTGTTGCTTTTGTATATGGGTAGGCTAGGCGCTTACCATCAGACGAGGGCCTTGCTCGTCTCATCATTCAATCATCAATCATAAAAAAACAAAAAAGAAGAATACTTGTGTGCCCTTCAATGAAACCTTCCACCTGCCCTTATCCCACTCGTAGTGGGATCGGCGCAATATCATTTTGTCACATGTTACAGATTCTGTTTGGCTTGGAGTTGGGTAGAAAACATACTCAGACTAGAAACAAATATTTGTAAATCACACAAACATTTGTCTAGGTGTGGGAATCGCATCAGCGGCCTTGCGCTGTGTACGCAGTCAAACTCTATTAAATCAATTTTTTCCGACAAAATCGGTCCATAATTGGCGGTAGCCGATATACGAGTACATACATAAAAGTGTAAAAGAATTGCTTTATCCTCCTCCTTTTTTGAAGTCAGTTAATAAATTGAAAGACATTCGCCATAGTTATTCCGGGTCGTCAAGTCACCCAAACAGGGACCATAAACCCCATCAGAGCCCTCTTTGTTGACCTCAGAGTAAATAGGGCTGCCATCGAATCAAGTTATCTCGGTTTTGTTATATTTTTCAATAGCTTTTTCGCGGGAATAAAAAGTAACCTTTTTCATAAACCAGGCGATCGTCCACCTTTATGCCGAATTTCATTTCAATTCGATCACCTGATACATGCTTGCCTAAAATTAAAGAACATTATTCAATATCTAATAACTATAATTATAGATAAATAAATAGATTTAGTTTACTTGCCGAGTGTATTTAGATGATGATATGTATACATTAGTACATCTCCGAGCGTATTTCCATCCCATGATGTGATGGGGGGCAAGACTTTCACCATACCAGGCACAATTCCAGACGCCGACCTGATAATGAGCATTTTGTGATAGAAAAACCCAACATCACTTTTACCAGAAACGGGCATCAAACCAAAGACCTCAGCACAGCAGTCGTACCGCGTAATTAATACAACTGTGTCACCGAGTAAATTAAAAATACTTATTACAATAATCCTAAATCGATGGAAATCTTGTAACGAAATAAGTTCTCATTTTCATAAAAATATTTATATCGTTATTTAATTTATTTCATTAAAAAAAAATCAACAAAAAAATATATTTATCCGGGAAAAAATTATATATGTTTTTTTTAATTCTAGTCATTTTTACATAAGGCATTATTTTAAAAGACCCTGTTGTCCCCAGGAGGAAAGAGGGGAGGGTGTGCCGGATTTTCCGACCCAAAGTCATGGTAGACTTATCCCATAGAGTCCAGGAGCAACGAAGCGTCAAATCCATTTATTATGACGCATACAAAAGACGCACGAAATCCTAAAACTGAATAAATTTGGGGAGAACGTTCAGTCAGATAGTTAAAATGTATGAGGATGTAATTAAAAATGCGATAGAGGCGATAGTTGAATTTTATTGTACTAATTTGTGGATACGAGTCGGTACGTGAAGGCGGTGTTATTTAATAATAAAAATATAAATAAATACACCCAACAGTCACACTCATAGTCCTGACCCCACAGTAAGATACGAGTCTTGTGTCGTGGGTATCAGGAACTACGAGAGACTTTCGGTCTCACAATACCCAGACCCCCAAACACATATAAGTGGATCACACAAATGTTTGTCTCGGTGCGGGGATCGAATCCGCGTCCTCTCATTTTACAGCCAGTTACTCGCTAAATTTGCCAAATCGCCAATGCATTTAATAAGCCATTAGAAATCTACAGTTATCACAGGTACAATTTAAATCATGTTTTAGTATATTATGAAACTGAGAGAAAACATTTTAATGATAATACGCCTACACACAAGTAGAATGGCGGGCGAAAGTTAGTTTAAAAGTTATTTAAACAAAATAAAACAGTTGGTTTATCAACATTAAAATCTCCGTACACAACTCGTGACTTTACTTAAGGTGAACACAATACATTAAACTAAGTATCAAATATCTCTTCATAACATCACATTAAAGGGGCAGACAGACGTTAATGAAACGAAAGTTGGTAGCTGTTAATTTTCTCGCACACCGCGCAGGTAACTCGATTGTGTTAATTACACACGTCAGGTACACAGACACAGAGCACTCGCATGTCTTGCATAACTCGCTCGTTTCATTCATCGGTCTTTCGTTCATTTCTGAATTTTGACTTCATTACGCATATCATAGATGTTAGATTATTAAGGGATATAAATGAATTTTCGTATGTGAAATTGTATTAGAATTTCGAAGGTATTTGAAGTCTGCATTATCTAGCGTGGTGAACTAATGCCTAAACCCTCTCATTCAGTTGAGGAGAGGCGTGCCTAGAATTAGGACGTGTGTAATACATAATATTATTACTAAGTTATCTATAATAAATTTTATGGTTACTATTTAAGTGGTAGATCCACGCTGTAGCCAGTTTTGTTTACGGGATGAATGATCTAGGTCGACTGGGTTGATACCAATGTCATAGAAAATTGAAGATTCGCAGATTTATTGTAGTATTTTACATGGTCATTGAAATTATCGAAAGTCCAAAAAAATCACCTTTCTTCATCATGACTTCATTCCAATTAATTCCAAAATATAAGAGGAAGGTCGTATGCCAGTGGCTTTTTGGGTCCTAACGCTTTATCTATTTCTATCGCCAAATTATTTACAGCACATTAAAACCAGTAAAATTACCCATCATTATGAAACTCAACATCATATTTCTCGGGGTGATGAGCGCAGTTCAGTGCCATGCCGTACTTTGTAATATTCTGTATGGTGTTCCTTTTGTTAAGGACAAGCTCAGCAATAGGCGTACTGGCCTTCTCAACCATATAAAAAATTACGAGCCATAAAACTCGTACCGAATCCGCCAATAAACAGATAGCTACAATGCAGCGCTTTACATCAAGTATCGATTTTGTGCAAACATCATTGTTAATACCTCCGACTGTACATTTAAAAATCTGTAACGGAGTAAAAAGGTCGGCTGGGTCATTATGCCGGCCAACAAAAGGCACCGCTGAAAAGTATCCGGACGTCTGGAACATTATAATAAAAGGTAACTGCGGAAAGGTTTCCTGGATACAATTTTATTGGACGACGACAAAAGGCTTCGTTGCGAACAATAGTGCAGATGATCTCCGTTGGAGCTGGGATCTAAGGATCTACATCCTTAGACACGAAGTTTAAGGATTTTGGAAACAAATTAGATCCCAAAACGGCGTCTATGTGGGATTAAATTAGAATAGATTAGACAGTATGGGCTTACATACAAACGTCACTTCTAGATAGTACCTCGTATGCGAGAGGCGGTTTGGGTTGGTTCTACCGCTTTATCTATTTCTGCCGCTAAGCAAAAGTGTGCAAGCGCTGTTGTGTTTCGTTTTGAAGAACGTTGAAGCCAGTGAAATTACTGGGTATTATGAGAATTAACATCTTATGTCTCGGGGTGACGAGGCATGTTTAGTGCCATGCAGTGCTTTGTATTTCGAAGTTCTGTGTGTTGTTACTTCTGTTCATGGGCAGGCGTGGCGCTTACCATCAGGCGAGCGCCTTGCTAGTCTCGTCATTAAATCAAATAAAAGTAAAATACAATATGAATGGGTCAGTTCGACCAGGTTGTTATTATTGTCTCACAGAAAACCGAGGTGAAGTAGCAGGTTGCTGTTTCGTTTCTTATTATGAGTGGGATATGCCGTGGCCCAAATCCCCCTCCCCTTCCTAATCTCTTAATTATCCCTTTCCTTTCAACGCTCCCAAAAGTCGAGTATTATAGATGTTCATCTCCGTTAGCCGTCACTTACTATCAGGTGACCCGCTTGCTCGTCTGTCCGTATCAAAAACAGGCAAGATTATGTGAGTTCTTTTTAATTTCGTACAAACTTTGTGATAATATTCTTGCTAAAAATACACTTTCAATTCAATTAAAAGTGGCTTAGTACTCAGGGATAACAGGTTTTAATTGGTATAAAAGGTTTGCCAGCAATAAATTCTAGAACCAAATTTCAAAACAAAACTGTTGCTACGAAATTCCCACATAACCACCGAGTCATGGTGATTAATGAAAAACGCGCCCACAACTTTCCCCATTGTGTGTGCTAATATTTCTATTGAATAAACATCGGCAATTTCGTCCGTGAGTGGATGTCTGATTAACTTATGGCGTTATGATAGGGGTGATTCAGCGTTTTGTAACCGATTTTGGTATGCTGCAATCTTTAACCGACTTTAACAAAGGAGGAGGTTGTCAATTGTCGAGTTTTTTTTTGCTTTTTAATGTATGTACGATTTCTCCGCCAATTGTATTTGTGTATTTTGATGATGCTATGTATAGTTTAATACTGATTTTTATATATAAGTTTTTTATTTTTGTACTGACTTGTCATAAGCGCTATTTACCTATATGATTAATAAACTATTTCATTTCATTTTGGTCATATTTTGTCGCAATGAAATCATTCGCTGGTGGTAGGATATTCATATCCGCCCAGATAGCGACGAGTTTAGTTGCGATGTGGTCCAATATAAATTTAGTTAAGATCTGATGATCAGTTCCATCATTTGACAAATACCTTTTCAGCAGATTTAAATAGCTTCAAACTTTTTTTTTTCTTGTATTAAATTCTTTCCATAATAGATTTTGGAGAATCTAGCTTATTGATTAAAATAATAAAAAAATACAAATCAAATATGTACCCTATTCAGAAACTACTTTTTTACAGCAGGTATCACCTCCCACTTTATCAGATGTGACAAACCTTTTTTATTTTTTTTGAACTAAATCAGCGTCGCCGAACGCTCGGAAAAAAAGCACTTCAAAACCAACACTGCCGCTACGCTGTCAGTGTCAATCACGTCACTGACACTGTCAGTGTCAGTGAGGTCGCGTGACGTCATTCCATCATTCATACCTAAGTAATGAATAAAGTTTATAAATTAAAAATTAAAAAATATTAATTTTTAAGTAGGTTAAAAAAGGGAAAAAATAACAAACAAAATAAAAAAAATAATTACACTAATGCTGGTTTTACTTTTCGTGTAAATACTGATGTATTTATTTGAAAAATAACAATATTTCAACACACCAGCCCTTAGGGAGTTAGCGGTAATATATTAAGGGTGGTTAAATGGCTAATATCGAAATTGAAGTTCATGCCTACTGGGAATGGGTATGGCGGAAATACGGTCTAACCAACCGACGTATACAGCTATATAACATACACGCTCACGCTTGTGATCCTCGAAGGGGTAGGCAGTGGTGTAAGTGGTATATAAGGGACCTACCACCTTGCACACTATTGTCATCTCTTTCTTGCATTTTTATTAATCGCCTCGACAGAAAAAAATAAAATAGTGTTTTACTAATCAATGCCCGCGATGAAGACACGTTAGCAATATCAGTTTTATATAAAGTTTTTATAAATGTATTAAAATAAGAAAATGTTAAATATAATCGCAATTTGTATGTTATTGATTGTTTTAAGCTTAAGTAATAAGTAAGCGATTTTAATCAGAGTTTTTTTTATTTCCCTAGATAATTAATTTTTTAATAAAGGCATGTGCATTAATAGGTTTTTATAACTCTGAATAATAGTATCAGAGGGACGAGAGTGGGGCATAGAGCCCCACATTAAATAAAAAAAAAAAAACTGATCAATGCTTAAGTAATGTTTATAAGACTCATTGTTTGCTTCTTCACATTAATGTTTTATTTATATAGCTCGACTGCCTCGATGGCGCAGTTGTGTTGCGTACGCGGTACGACTGCTGTGCTGTCTCGGGTTCGATCCCCGGGTCGGATAAATTGATCTTGGGTTTTCTATCACGAATAGCTCAGTATCAACGGAGTCTGAAATTAAATAAATACAAATACATACACCCAACAGTTACATACATAGTCTTGAACCCACAGTAAGATACGAGTCTTGTGTCGTGGGTATCAGGAACTACGAGAGACTTTCGGTCTCACAACACCCAGACCCCGAAACAATTATTTGTAGATCACGCAAACATTTGTCTCGGTGCGGGGATCGAACCCGCGGCCTATCTCTTCAAAAAAATTGCGCCTGGTATGACGATAGACTCGCCCCCATTACATCGTGGGCCGGAAATTAACGCGGTGAATGTGGGTGCAGCACTAGTTGCACTACCTACCCCTTTGGGAATAAAGTCGTGAGCTTATGCTAATGTCATGCTATAATGGAAATTACAATTTGCGTGATCATAATCATTGTTAGCACCCTAGATCCTAATTCGCTATAATCATTTAGACATTTATTGCTTAAAAACATGCAAAATTGGGGCGCCAACAAAAAAATAACGATTGCATTTAAGCTAGCAATGAAATGAACGTTCAACAATATTTCCTTGCAACACTAAATGCCATGTTTCTACCCAACTCGAGTTTTTTTTTTTATATAGCATAGGCTAGCAAACGAGCAAGTGGATCACCTGATGGTAAGTGATCTACACCGCCCATGTACGCCCACTACCAGAAGAATCATGGGCGCGTTGCCGACCTTAAAGGAAAGGGATAATTAGGGATTGGGAAGGGGAGGGGATTTGGGCTTCCGGATATCTCAGTCACCGTACGAAACGCAGCAGCAAGCCGCTACTTTACGTCGGTTTTCTGTGAGAGAGTGGTAATGACCCGGTCGAGCCAGCCCATTAATGTTGTAGACAAAACTGTCTACAGCGTGGCTCTACCACTCAAAAGGTACATACATAACTATAAACGCTTTAACCACTTAGTGACAATTGGCCCATTTGTCATGCAGCCACACCTTCGGTGCCATCGCTAATTATATTTAATAAGTCACGCACTCTGAAACGATAGTTTGGAAGGAACATTTATTGCGTACTTAGTTACAACTAGTTTATTTATTATTTATTTATTTACACTTTATATACACTGTATAAAGGCGGACTTAATGCCAAAGGCATTCTCTCCCAGTCAACCTTTGGGAAATGCAGAGATGTACAAAGTAGGTGCAAAAAAAGATAAAGAAGAAGATACATGATGTAAAAATATTACATGTTGGGTACATTAAAGTACCTAATTAAAATACATTAATATAATATACTTAAGTATAATATTTATATAACATTTATATATATGTATACAATATATAATATATATACAATATATAATATATATACAATATATAAAATATATACAATATATAATACAAACTAATGTGATAATGTCACTCCGTCCAACAATAGTTGACGAACTCTTGCTTTAAAAGCCACTCGTGTAGAGCACAACCTGATTTCGAGTGGGAGTGAATTCCAGAGAAGTATAGACTGAATAGGGAAAGAAGAGTGAGTGAAGTCAGAGGTATGAGGGGGACATTTAAGTAGAAGATTATTAGATGAGCGAAGATTCCTGTCATGGCTATCAGAAAGGTAAGTAAAGTGAGAAGATAAATAAGAAGGCGGAGTGGAGGATGTAAGTAGCGAGAAAAGAGTTGTGAGTGCTCGCAAAGAGCGGCGTTGGCGAATAGGTAGCCATTTTAACTGCGTGCGATAGGAAGAAACATGATCATATTTACGAAGATTATAGATAAATCGAATGCAGTTATTGAGAAGACGGTCAAGTTTGTTAAGATGATCTGCATTCAGATCAAAATAGCACACATCACCATAATCGATTATCGGAAGTATAAGGGATTGCACAAGCAAAGTCTTAGTCTTAGAAGGCAGAAAATTTTTCAGGCGATATAGGGCACGAAGAGTGCCGGTGACCTTCTGGCTGACAGAGTTTATCTGGGATCGCCAGCTCAGGCTGGAGTCGATGTGTAGTCCAAGATCCTTAACACTGGCACACCAAGGGATGACAGATCCATTAAATGTGACAGTTGGAATCTTTGTAAAATCTAGTCTGCTCATCATCCTTGGGCTACCCACAATTATTGCCTGACATTTAGACGGGTTCACAGACAGGCCGAAACTATCAGACCAACTCTTAATATGTGCGAGATCCCTGTTCACCACGTCAACCGCTGTGACCACACCATCGACGCCAGCCTGAGAATAAATCTGCAAATCATCGGCGTATAGATGATACGCACACTGAAGGTTATAAGTTATGAGGTTAATAAAGATAGAAAATAACAACGGGGAGAGAATGCCGCCTTGAGGGACTCCAGAGTCGATATGGCACCAATTTGATGATGACTCATTGAGTCGCACCGACTGCTGGCGTCCCTGAAGATAAGATGAGAACCATTCCAGTGCCGCAGGAGAGATCAAGAGATGGGAGAGGATAGCAAGAAGGATATCGTGACTGACGGTACTGAAGGCGTTTGAGAAGTCGACCAAAGCCAACACAGTGACTTTGGTATCCTCCATACCCGCCCTAATATCGCCAGTCACTTTGAGGAGCGCGGACACAGTACTATGACCAGGCCTGAATCCAGACTGCAAGGGGCACAATAGGTTATTGACGTGTACGAACGTGGAAAGCTGCTTGTGGGCACAGGCCTCTAGCACCTTGGAGAGAAAAGGAAGAATGGAGATGGGACGGAAATGGTTTACGACTGAGGGGTTTGGGGTTTTGGGAAGAGGGATAACATAGGCTTTCCGCCATAAGGATGGAAAAATACCAGTCTGAAGTGAGACATTAATGATGTGGGATATGGCAGGGAGAAGATGATCCAGGATTGGTATTATCATGCGACGGCTGATGTTGTCGCAGCCGGTTGCATTGGACTTGATGGAAATGATTATCTTTTTGATCTCACTGGGCGGAACTGGAAGAGACTGAAAGGGGTCAATATTTGGTCTTGGGAGACCAGCTAAAAAGTTCATGGTACGACACTTGGTTTGGTGATCAATCAAGCTAGAAGATAAGAAATGGCGATTAATGTCATCCAAATCAATAGTCGCCCCATGAGACTCCAGGACATTTGTTTTGCCAATACCTAAACTCCGGAGGAATTTCCAGGTACTAGCAGGTGATGATAAAGAAATGTTATCAAGAATATGACGGCGTTTAGCATTACGTACCATCTGATTACACCGATTCCTTGCAACCTTAAAAAGGCACCAGTTTTCCTCTGAGCGATCCTTCTTATATTTCCGAAAAGCCCGGTCTCTTCGCCGCATCGCCATCCGAACACCACGCGTCATCCATGGGGCGGGAGGACGCTTTAATTTAATTTTCTTGACTGGCGCATGGGTGTCAAATAGAGTAAGGATGTTGGCATTGAGGATCTTAACTTTCTCATCAATAGAAGAGACTGATGTTAGGTGGTCCCAGTTTAATTTTGCAGCGTCCTTATCAAGTTTTCCCACATCCATACGACCAAAACAACGCAAGTGCAATACCTTGGGAGGTGATTTGGTGGGTTTTAAGGCGTAACTTAGGTATATAAGGTCATGATGAGAGAAGCCAGGAGCAAGATACTGACCATGTGAGGAAACTAGGGAAGGAGCGGATGTTAGGATAATGTCAAGCCAAGTGTCATGGCCATCGGTATTGTGGTGGGTGGCTTGTAGTGGAAGGATATGTAGGCTAACAGACTTAACAATGGAAAGGAGTTTACTGGATCGAGAGGAGTGGGGGGTAAGGAGATCGGTATTGTTCATTCAGTTGTTCATTTAATGGAGATTTTAGGTATGATAATTATTTCATAAGTGCAAAACAATAATATTATAAGCCCTGTATAAATCCCGCTGCCGGCCACGGGGCTCTATTACGAATGAGTTTAGACCTTAGTCTACCACGCTGGTCTACTGCAGGTTGATAGAATTTATAGACCCCCGAAATGTGTAGGGAGAATTCTCATGTATGCGAGTTTCCTTACGATGTTTATTTTACCGTTACAGCAAGCCATAATTAACAATTAAAACACATGCTAAAAATATCCAATTATTCTACCATCTTGCAATTTAATTACCATCTCAGTTATTTGTTTACTGTGATACAGTTCAACCACAAAGTGTTGGTGACGTAATGACTCCTCGTCTGAAAATCCTATCATTAGATCCTCCAAAATACATTTATGGAGCTAATAAAATGAATGTTTTAACACCACCTCATTTTTTATCTATAAAGGGTAGACAATTCGACACTATCGAAATAGATATAAGAAACACTGGTCAAAACATTATAAGAAGAAAGATCATAGCTTTTAATGGGTTAAATAAACTTGATGTTTCTCGTTTTTTTATTAATGAGATGATCAAGATTCTTCTAATATCTACAACAGAATAAAGATTCGATCAGATCTTTCAGTGACGATTACTAAATCGTCAAACCTGCCCATGAGTAACAGCAATACCACTAAGAACTTTGAAATACAAAGTAATGCAGGGCACTGCACTGCGCTTTTCATTCTGATACATAAGATGTGAAGTGTTACAATATCCTGGAATTTCAATGGCCTCAACGTCCATCGAACCAAAACGCAACATTGGTTACCCATATTGGGCGCTTGTATATTGGTAGTATTCGATATATTGTAGTCACTTTATAACAAATTATGAGAAATAATAAACAATTCGACATCGTCAACCAAATATTTAAATCGCATAATCGATAAAAGTAAAATTACAACAGAAATTTAATTCTTTTTCATATCATACCAACCAAAAGCTTAGAGGATCGACAAATAGATATTAAAATATGCCCGAATCCATCGTATTGTCAGTAATAACTGCGCAGTTCAAATCGCGAGCGATATGCGGGCCAGATGCGAGGTGCGGGACAAAAGGATCCCTCCATACATTTGTATGTGCATCGGCCATGCCGTCTTAGTAATAGACTTGAACTGATGCCAAGAATGCAACCAATTGATTATTGATATTGCTACGGTGTATTGGTTTTCGAGAAAATGAGCCTCCGGTAGTGATGGGGTCGGTTTTAATGGTTTCTCGGGTTTTAGATATTTTTTCGAACTTGTAAATTTGCATACTTACGTTTTTTCATTTACTATCCTGATGGTAAGCGCCTTTCTTGCCCATACACAAAAGCTAACAAAACAAAACCATTCAGACCATGAATTAAAATATACTTTCAAGTACTGCCGTCGCTCGTCATTCAGAGACATAACATTTATATATCACACACGGTCAACACTGCAAACTAAATTGTATTATCGTGTCAGTTCAACATCTTAAACATGTCTATTTTTTGACAGACCTTTACATTTTGTATGTAAAATACCAATAGCTGTACCAGCACGCTGTACACAATTTTGTTTATACTATCAATCGAGCCTACTAGGGTGAACTATCTTCCAGAAAAACGACTTGAAGTGTCAGTTTAGTTATGTTTTGTAAGATCAAAGGTGCTTTGGGTTGCTTATGGCCAGTGATATTTCTGAAAGCCCAAAAAAGAACCTTCTTTCTCTCAGTCCATAATTATTTTGAATAGTTTTAGTAGGAGTAATTGTAGAACATTTATCGAACGAACGTAACTTACGGCAATTAAACTTAACTTTCCAATAACAGCTACAAAATAACCCACACATGATGAATATTAATAAAATGGTAAAGACTTTATGGCCTGAATTTCACAATAACACCCAGTATTTTATTCAATACATTTCAAAAGTTAACATTTTCAACGCAGACAATGATTCGACGTTAATACCCAAATATCGATACTCGATACCTTCGTCTGAATACATCACTATTGATAACTTAACGAACATTACCAAATGCAAGGAACGCTTGATTTGTTCCCAATAAGGTATTATTTTTAACTGATCGTATTGTTTCCTTTATATTTTTATTGAAAAGTTTCCATTTAAAGTAAACAAGAGTGAGGCAGGTCCGTATGTCGGGGCAAATATTTTCTGTTATTTTACTTCTGTTGGACGTGCAGCACGATTGTTTTTCTCTGCTTTCTCTATTATTAGAGCTAGTATAGTTTAGTTTACGACAACGCTTAAGTGGCGAAGGTTCAATGCCTGGTATTTGTCTCCAACTTTTAAACTTTACTAAATGTTATTATTTTTGTGTCGAAGAACTTTGCTGTTTGCAGTGTTTGTTATTATATTGGGAAAACTGTATTTGTTACTTCAATTCCAATGGAAGTTAAATAAATATTGGGTTTTTTTGTAACTGGTTTGGAAGTCAGTATAATACTGATTATCTTGAGATTTATTATCCTGTATATTGCCAATATCATCATGTTGATCTAATATTATCTTTTTTTTCTTTCTGCCTAGCGTTGTCTCGGCTTATGTGCCAGGGTCCGCCTTCCGACCTAAACGCTTCCACTTTGCCCGATCTTGAGCATCCTCTGTAGTGAGACCATGATCTAATATTATCAATATAACTTAATCTTCAACCTCTGACTCTGAAGAATAAAAATTGACTTATGTCTTCATTTACGATAGAAATTTTGAATTTAAAGTAGCTTAAGCATATGTCATAATCAATGATTCCAAAAATATAAAGGCTTAATAGGTTAGAATGGGTAAAACTACAATCCTTATTCAATTCAATGTTCCCAAATAATTTTAGTAAGGGTAGATTAGTAAAAAGATTAAATCCAACTTCCCTTGATTACAAGACAATAAGTATTATAAGATAATATTGGAATTACGGATGATTGCTTCGCCAACACGTGTGCTCGGGCCGCTTATGTAAATGTAGTGAGCCCCCCTTCCCCGCTTCTCCCGTTACTCCCTCACCCGGAACGCTGCCAAGAGCCACCATCTACAATCAATTTGCAAATTACCTGCTGAGTATTACCTGTAGTTTGTGTGCTTAGTGTGATATCTCAATCTGTCTTGATGTCTCTGGTGACCTTAATATTGTTTGGCTTGAAGACCCATATCAACAAACGTTATCAATCATTTTAATCAATCACTCTTGGTCACTTTCTTCTTTGTTTCATGTTATTAGAGAATGAAGAAGACGAAATATGGATACGGCTAAACATTTATATATTATGTTTGTGGAGGGCTCTACTGTTTTAATTTGTTTTTAAGAGCCCTGTACTGAGACAAATGTTTGTGTGTTCCGTAAATATTAATTTGGACCAGGATGCTGTGAGACCGAAAGTCGTGATACAAGGTTACCTTTTTTTTAATTGAATAAATGACGAGACGAGCAAGCGCTCGCCTCATGGTAAGCGCCACGCCTGCCCATAAACAAAAGCAACACCACACAGAACTTTGAATTATAAAGCACTGCATAGCACTATACATGCCTCGTTACCCCGAGACATAAGATGTTAAGTCTCATAATACCCAGTAATTTCACTGGATAAAATGTCCTGCAAAACCGAAACATAATAGTACTTACACACTATTGCTTGGCGGCAGATATAGACAAAACGATGGTACCAACCTAAACGACCTTTCGCATACGAGGGACCTACCACCTTGCGGTGGATCAGCAACTTCAGTACGTTCATTTTTTAAAGCCAGAATTATTTATTTGAACCTTGACAGCTCGGAGGTATTCAAGTATACCGAAAATAATATGAAAGGACGAACTAGGTGAATATTGATTAATGACTATAAATAACTCAGTATTTCAATTCGCTCAGGTATATTGACAGAACCATTGCCCAAAATCGGGACAGCTTATGCTAAAAAGATACGATAATTCGAGTTAAAGATTTATTGCAACCAATATTATTATACATAGTTATTTATTTTAATTTTTACTCTAGCGCCAGTTTGGAAGGCTATTTCGCTAGAAAGGAACGGACAAGAAACCCTAACGTTGCCTTTTCGGATTGTTTTAAAACTTCCATCGACTATTTATTATTCAAAGGTTGACTATTCCTATGCAACTGGTCAATACTGTTTGGAGATAAAGATAAACCCGATACAGAGTCGTTCTCTAGGGGCTGTGCAGTCGGATTCTACGTTGTAGCACGTAAGGCAGTGATGTCTCTTATCTTTTGTACGTTACTATTGTTTTAAAATTTTATTTACTTGTTTTAATTTAAGTACGATAGAAATATTTTAATTTGGAATTTTCATGTTCTTTTATTTTTATCAATAGGTTATCTAGTTTAAAGATCAGTTGTTCAGTGAACAGTTATATCTGTGTTATTATTAGAGACATACTTTTGTACAATAGATGTAACATGATCTAATTTAACTTTTTCTGTACATTCAATCTGTCATCCAATGTTGTTACTTATTTTTTAAAAAATCTATTGTATTGCTCGATACTGTTTTCTAACATTCCTCTTCATTTTAAGTGGAAACAGCAATTTAAAGTGTTCCAATTCCTTCGCTAATGATTTACAATCCCAGTTTCACAATATTATAGATTAACAGGCTGGTGGGGTTTCATAATATTTTTGTACCTGACTGGATAGTAATCACCGTACACATGGTGAAAATCCCGCCATAATGGCTTGTGTAGGCGTGTCATGTTCCAGATTCAGCCATTGTATAACCAGTTACTTTAGGTCGACATAATTCTGCCGTCCGTCAAGGAACCTAATGTTAATTTACTGTGATAGCATAAAAAATAATTATTAGACTAACTATTATACCAATATAAACAAGTTCTAAAATTACAATGTGATGCACCCAACTATCTCGCGACGACAAAAAATTGAATCACAAACAAACTCTTTATTCCATATAACGTGTTGGGTATAAGGCAATAATCTGAAACATTCTCCCGTAAGCAATAAGAATGGGTTCGAAGCTAGCCGATCGGAACGAGCCAACTGAACGGTCCCAAAGTCCAATTTAGTTTTGCGGGCCCCAAATGGCCCGTACTGTCCTAACGCAGACTGTGGTTCCGTACTGATGGTTATGCTTGCAGCGATTACTATTTGGTAAAGCTCATGGGTTTTGCAATATATTATCAAGACACTTTTCCGAATGTATTGAAATTGGGAATAATGCTGTTATTTATATTGCGTGGATCTTTACTTATCCTAATACTGATTTGCTGTATTGAGGTGGCCTTTGGTCATAATAAATTATAACTGTGTTTAAACATGATCCAAAAGCCGAGACCTTAAATAAATTCAGCATACAGACCATGACATGGATTGAAACTGATGAAACTAGAAGTATTTTATCCTGGTAGTAAGTTTGATTCTCGCGTTAGGGATTTATTTTGTGGAGGAAAATGTTGGAAGCAATTATTTACTTTGTAGATCTATGTTCTCTACCGTCAAATCTAAACCGTTAAACCTGATCACGCAAGGACGGAAAAAAGCTTGTATAGAATATTGTAATCATAATTTGCAATCGTACTATTTGCTTTGTACATCAATATTCAGAAATAGAATGATAAATAATAAATACACCCAGCAGTAACACATATAGTCCTGAACCCCACAGTAAGATACGGGTCTTGTGTCATGAGTATCAGGAACTACGAAAGACTTTTGATCTCACAGCACCCAGACCCCGAAACAAATATTCGTGGATCACACAAACATTTGTCTCGGTGCGGGGATCGAACCTGCGGCCTGTCGCTTCACAGCCGGCTATTGATTGGCCCGATGCGCCACGGAGGCTATAATTAATTTTTGACCCTGTGTTTTTAAGTAGTAGAACCAGGCTACAGACACTTTTGACATAGATACTATACCCAATCTCCATTAAAGGTCATCATTCAAGGTCAGCAACACAGTCATGATTCTGCTGGTATTTCACAGATGGTAGAGATCAATTACCACCACTTACTCGTTATTCTAAACTTTCCAGTTTGAACCAATCCAATCACCCGCTAATCGCTTTCAAAAGCAGCGCTACCGACCAATCAAGGAGACTGCACCTTTTTTCTGTCCATTTAAAAGTATAGGCGGCGTCGCCCTGGGACGCCACCGCAAATTACAGATTAACTGCAAAGTAAAATTGAACCGATATCTATGTTTGTGTTTTACCGCGACTAGGTTATTTTGCATTTAAATATTGCCTTTTCGTTTTTCAATGGGATTTTAGTGAGTCTAATTATACCGTGATATTACAAGGGTTGTTTTTTTTTGTTTTGTTGTATGAGGATGATTGAAATTTGTGATCATTAAAAGACTTCAAAAAAGGAGGATAAATAAATAAATACACCTAGCAGTCACACACACAGTCCTGACCCCAAATAACACCCAGACCTGAAACACGTATTTGTGGATCACACAATCAATTGTCTCGGTCCGGGAATCGAAACCGCAGCCTCTCGCTTCGCAGCCGGCTACTCGCTCACTGCACCTTGCACCTTGCTTGTCCAAGTAGGTTCTCAATTTGGCGTTTTATTTTATTTTTCCTTTTTGTAAGTATGTACATCGGTTTCTACGCGAGTTGTGGATCTATTTTATTGCAATAAAAATTATTTAAATTAACCTTACCCTCCCCTTAAATTAAGATCTGATGACGAAATATGGACATATATACAATTATGTACATTATATAGCTGTACCTAACACTGAAAATTTAAAAATAAAATAAGTATTAAAAAAAATTAAAAAGCGACTTAAAAAATTACTCTGTGTCGCTGCCAGACTACTGAGACTCCAAAGAGACCTATAGAAATTGTTATTTTTAACTTTTCAGTGCTTTTTTTTAACTATATTTAACATCTTTTTTAAATCTTATAACTTATTTGGAGGCTGTCATCTATACTAATAATGATCATCTACTATTATCAAAGTAATACAATAACACAAAAACATTACACATAATTTGTCAGTATCAGCTGGCATGTTTTTTTTAATAAAACCCTATTTTGGCTTAACCACAATACACCCGAAAATACCCAACAAAAGGACGCGTACCGCAGGCGTGAATTTCCCCAAACACAAGGGAGACCGGAGTGGAGCCCTCCATTTGCATGCCAAGTGTCATTATGAATTCCCTCGGTTTCAAGATGGATCGATCATGAAACGCTGAAGTTTCTATTTTTAATATTATCCAGGCACCATCTATAAAGTGTTTCATACTACTATGGTATGTCTTAATGTGTTATACTTGTTTTGAGTTTGGCGAGTTTTTTTTAATCTTTCATGACCTTTCTCGCATTCTGTGTCAATTATCAATTACATACAGTTAATTTGATTAATAGATTAGTTATTTTTTTATCCGGATACGGCAATGTGACTACACAACACCTGATGGTAAGCATAGTTCAGTCCAAAAATACCAGTAAACACCAACGAACAATGAGATTATCGATGGTCACCAGAATCATGCCGGCCTATCTAAATGCATATTCCCTCTCCGAAGGGGGAAGAAGCATTTATACAGACTGGCA
Organism: Amorpha juglandis; assembly: GCA_949126905.1. Classification (NCBI taxonomy): domain Eukaryota; kingdom Metazoa; phylum Arthropoda; class Insecta; order Lepidoptera; family Sphingidae; genus Amorpha; species Amorpha juglandis. The sequence continues at coordinate 16,041,499 of OX421374.1, read as the reverse complement.
TGATTCTGTTGAACTAATTTTTCGGCAGTGTTCGCTAGTTTTTTGGATTGCACTAGGCTTACCATCAGGTGTGGTGCAGTCACTTTGCCGTGCTCAGATAAAAAAAAAACATAAAATAAGTTAATTATTCAAAGTAGACCCGATATCCCATTTTCCTTAAGTAACGAACTCAAACATTTCGTACCTTTTTACGTCAATTTTCTTTAAATCCGTCCTAAACCGTACTTAAGACTTAACAGCGCCTAAATCAACTACTTATTGTACTGGAGGATCTTTGGCACAGATGTTCAGGTCTCAGATTAAACAACGCAAATGGATGTAAATATTTTTACAAAGTCAACTAAAATACAATAATATCAAGCTATACTATATACTACCCTGCTTCTAGGCACGGGTTTACTCCACCAAGGGGAAGAAGCATTTATACATGGCATGATTCTGGTAACCACCGATAAACTCATTGTTTGACGGTGGTCGCTGCTTTTTGGACTGCACTGCGCTTATCATCAGGTGTAGTGGTCACTTAGCCTCGCTCGGATTTTATAAATATATATATATATATATATATGTATATATATATATATATATATATTTATATATATATATATATATATATATATATATATATATATATATATAATATATATATATATATATATATATATATATATATATATATATATATATATATATATATATATATATATATATATATATATATAGAAACACTCACTGTCATCTGTATGGATCGATCCTTGAATATGACTACTTCTTTTTGTAAATAAGAAAAAATGATGTACGTATTAGCCACTTACTCGTATTTTCGGGACGCTTGATTATACTATATTATGCTTGAATATTTAAAATGAAAAGCAACATTCAGATTTTGTAATTAAAATATAAAAACTTTGTGTCTGTTATGTTTATGTATCATCGGATTTTATGTTTGAGTTATTTCAATGTAAATTTTTCTTTCTAGCTAAAAATTTTTGAAAATTAATTAGTTTTATTAAAATATCAAAGTCAAACATGTTTTTATTACAAAATGTAATGTAATGTTATTTTTAAGCAGAAAAGTGTTACGCTGCGTACATTTTCATAGCAATTATGGCTATTCAGTGAGTTTTATTTCATTTTAACCATCAGGTAAAAAAATAATATTAGCATACAGACGGCATTGCACATTGTTAAACTTTTACCACCCAATTGTTGCCAATAAATGTATCTTTCTTTCTTACCACCAACCAGCGTTCTTCGATCTTGATATGGTTTAATGTGAGCTGTTATAACATCGTTTGGGAGTGACGCGCGCAATGCATATTAACTATATTAATACAGTGGTTTGTAATTCAAAGTTCTATTATCTGTATGGTATTATTTTTGGTCATGGCAGGCGTAGCGATTATCATGAGGTGACCTCCTAGTATCGACTTTCGGGTAAACAAAAAAAAGATAAATAATTATAACATAAAATCTTCAAAAACAGACTTCAAAACCAGAATCACGAAGCACAATTTGCAGTTTTCCGTTGCAGAGTTTCACATTTCCATCGTACTTCGTCATCAGTTCTTAAGCAAATCTTTATGGGTCCATCACGGAAAGTACTTAAAAAAGGAATCATCCAAAATACAAATTTGGACCTCCTTAAGCAAACAGGACGCAACCCACAGCAAGTTCAAATGGAGATAAGTACTGATTTTGTTTTGGTAAATTCATTAATTTAAATTGATTTTAATACTGTATTTTTTTTTCAAAATCGTACATGGAATATTATTTTATACCCGATTTTCCAAAAAACTACGAGATAAAATTGGTTTAAACTATTGAATTTAGTTAAACAAAATAGGTATCTCCATTTGCAATTATTGTGGGTTGGTTACCGTTTGCGTAAGTAGGACCATTTAAAGTTACTTGTGTCTTTTTGAAGTGGGCTAATGAATATAAATCATATATTCAGAATGATAAATATTTGTCCGTTTTCTACAGCCGTGTGTCGCTAAAACTAATGTACTGCGGCGTGAAAGAGTTTCGACCGACTGTATTGAGATTTACGACTGTGGAGAAATATTTACGAGACATCCCCACGATGTTTCATTACCATTTCATTAGCTTTTACTTCAATTGCTTCTGGACCTTACCCCATGAATTTTTGGGGCTAACATGATTTAGTTGAGAATTTTCTCAGGAGTAAGTAGCGATTCAACGGAAAGTTTTTTTTTATTTGATTGAATGACGGGACGAGCAAGGCGCTCGTCTGATGGTAAGCGCCACGCCTGCCCATAAACAGAAGCAACACCACACAGAACTTTAAATTACAAAGCACTGCATGGCACTGAACTGAGCTCGTCGCCCTCAGACAAGATGTTAAGTCTCATAATGAACAGTAATTTCACTGTCTTCAATGTCCTTCAAACCGACACACAACAGTGCTTACACACTGATGCTTGGCGACAGAAATAGACAAAGCAGTGGTACCAACCCAGACGGTCTCTCGTATACGAGGGACCTTACGTAAGTTAAGAAGCCGCTTACGTAAATCTCCGTAAGTAAAACTAACAAATGTAATTCAGACCAGAATAACCCTTAAAAAGGATCGTATCGAATACACGTAAAAATTTACTAACCGCAGACGTGTTTATTGCGTTTTTTGTAAAACTAATATCCTTTTTAGTTTCTAAGTACAGGCCAGCCATTAGCTCGCGAACATTTCAGGAGGCTGCATTAGTTAGGGAGCGTCGTTAAAACTTCCGAGTAGCTTACTCCATTAGCTTGCCTGTCGCACTGGCCGGTCAAGTAATTATAGTTACAACTGTACTGGACGGTTGGTTTATGGATGATGAACTACCGCTATATTTACCTTAATTTAACTTCGTTGGTAGTTTGAGTTGCCTTTTTTTTATAGCATAGGCCGGCCAACGAGCAAGTGGGTCACCTGATGGTAAGCGATCTCCACCGCCCATGTACGCCCACCACCAGAAGAATCATGGGCGTGTTACTGACCTAAAGGAAAGGGATAATTAGGGATTGGGAAGGGGAGGGGATTTGGGCTTCCGGATATCTCACTCACCGTACGAAACGCAGCAGCAAGCTGCTACTTTACGTCGGTTTTCTGTGAGACAGTGGTAACGACCCGGTCGAGCCAGCCCATTCATGCTGTAGACAAAACTGTCTAAAACGTGGCTCTACCACCCAAGAATATGTTTTTTAAAATTTAGATTATGTCGCGCGTCTCGGTTTTTTTTATATTGATTTGATTGAATAATGATACGAGCAAGGCGCTCGCCTGTTAGTAAGCGCCACACCTGCCCATACTCTTCTAAGTATACATACGAGAACACCACACAGAACATTGAATTATAAAGCACTAGACTGCGCTCATCATCCCGATACATGAGATGTTAAGTCTCATAATGCATAGTAACTTCACTGGCTTCAATGTCCTTTAAACCGAACCACAACAGTGACAGAAATAGACAAAACGATGTTACCAACGCAGATGGCCTCTCGCTTACGAGGGACCTACCACCTTGAAATTTACCAACCCGCATTACGCCAGCATGGCGAACGAAGGTCTTTAATATACTGTGATCATAATTAATACGGTCTAGACGGGATAATTGTTTATCTTTAAAGGTATAAATAAATTAATCTTTTTTTATCCTGGCTCGGCAAAGTGACTACGCCACACCTGATGGTAAGTGTAGCGAAATCCAAGAATAGTGTCGACCAACGACAGACGGTCTAACTATCGTAGGTCGACAAAATCGTGCCGGCCTGCCTAACTGCTTCTTCACACTCCTCCAAAAATATACATTTGAAACGTATTTTCAGGGGAATTATAAAAATTACAGACTGAAATAAAGTCTAATTTGTCGCAGCGTAATGAGATGTCCGAATTAATGTAATTATAATTGTTTTATGAGCGAGTGACTGCGAGTGAGTTTTTGTTCAAATTAAAGCAGTCATTAAGACACTTAGCGTTCTTTATTAAATTAGGATTAGCGCAGTCGACAGTTATTTTTAATATTACATTACGGGTCTTTATCGTGTAAAAATGAATAAATAAATACATTTTTTTTGAGTCGTAGAGTCACACTGTAGTGAGTTTTATCTTTTTTTATTATTAGTTTATTTGATTGAATGACGAGACGAGCAAGGCGCTCGTCTGATGGTAAGCGCCACGCCTACCCATAAACAGAAGCAACACCTCACAGAACTTTGAATTCTAAAACACTGCACTGAATTGCGCTCGTCCCGCCGAGACATAAGATGTTAAGTCTCATTATGCCCAGTAATTTCACTGGCTTCAATGTCCTTCAAATCTAAACACAGCAGTGCTTATATACTGTTGCTTGGCGGCAGAAATTGATAAAGTGGTGGTACCAACCCAGACGGCCTCTCGCATACGAGTGGCCTACCACTTTCTAAATTACTTATACTCATTACTTATATTATAAACAAACTAAATTTTAATAACGTAGTTAACACCATCAGACTCTAATATAACTTCGCAACCGTGAAATACGACTAATAATTCAAAATGAGTAAAAATATCTTACACAAGAGAGGGTCGTAAACGCCAACAAGCGTTGTAGATACGCCCTAAAGCCTGTTTAACATAAATATATAATATAGGAGGCTGTTACACTTGATTTATAGGTCCCGAAGTAATTTTTGTTGAGACTTAATTGAATAGAGAGACCGTACCACGAAGGCCTGAGTAATTTTTAAACGAGATCCTTTTTCGGCTTACTTTTTTAGGGTTCCGTACTTAATGGTCAGCATTGATATATGGGAGTCCACGCTGTCTGTCTGATGACAGTCAGATAGACACACACATAGACATATCTTTCCGACTGCTCTAGGCATCGTCGGTCTATAGTAGCGCATTCACGGAGACCCAATTTTAATACTTTTTGTTCGGGTTTAATATAAATGGTTCTTAGCTATATTTGGAGAAAATCTCTTTATAACTTCGCACCTTTATCCCCGAAGGGGTAAGCAGAGAAGCAACTAGTGCTGCAACCAAGTTTCCGTCCTATAATATGATAGAGGGTGAGCCTATCGCCATACCAGGTACGAATTCTAATACCAGGCAATTCATGTGTGAGTTTTCGCATGCGGTGCTTATCGTCCATATACAGGACATACCCTAAATGAACCCCTATAGTTAAAGAAGCTGGATCGGCTAAAATGCATTCTATCCCTATACGTAGGTGAAATTTACAAAAATATTCTATTTACTGATTAAAAATAAATCACGATTGAAGAGCTACAATAAGCAAAATGACAAAATGTACGCTCACAGTTCTAAAGAAGCCGCCCAAGAGGTCGGTACAACGTGGTCACCATTCTGTGTCAGTAATGGTTTGGTGAGGAGTGTGTTATCAAAGAGTCACAAAGCTTCATATTTGTGAAAAAGGAATGAAGATTTCAGCCTAAGTCAATCAAGAGACTGTGTTACATCGTGTTGTGAAACCTCTCAGCAATACTCCTTTTAAAAATGTACCGCGGACTTTTCAGCAGGACTCTGGCACAAGGCACGAACTACCCAAACTAACCACCTGCCTGGCTCAAAACCAACGTTTTGGCTTTATAAGAGCTGATAACTGGCCCCGTCTAATCTAGATCTGAACCCCTTTGACCACAAGTTATGGTCAATTTCAGAGGACATGGAAACGATGACATTATGTCTCTTAAGAAATCTCTGGAGCAAGCCGTAGCTAAAATTCCCATGGAAACAGTGCGTAAATCCATAGATTCGTGGCCTGACAGATTAAAGGCCTGTATCATTTCGAATATAATATTTTTTATTTGCTGAGACTTCAATAAATATGTACATATAAGTATTATTAAGATTACATTCCTTCATAAACAATAAATGCATTTTCATTTGTAACAGAACTTATCGCAGGACTAGGTATTTGTGCGTCAGAAAAACATTTATCTAGGTGTGGGAATCGAACCCGCTTTAACTTCACAGCCGGCTCCTCGCCTATTGCGTCACGGAAGCTGCCGAGATCACTATAAACAAAAAATAAGTAAATTGCATTTCCACCCAACACAACTCTCCCATCATAGCGTCATCAAATAAAATATTAATGTCCCCATTAAAATACACATTAAAACATTGTTAAACAAAACAATCCAATACGAAACGATAACCCTTAATGACGAAGGCACTAAAATGTGTTTTAATATTTTATTAGCCACTTAAAACCCAAATTTTCACGAATTTAAACAATCCGGGTTGAAAACTCATTTCGGCGTCGCTACACCGACGCTCTCGGGATATGTCTGCGCTATGTGGAGTAGTGGCTTTTTACCATTGAAAAGTATCAATTGTGAAATACCTGAGTAATGTGTGGAGGACAAATGTTAATTAATGTTAAATGAGGCGTCGCTACACCGACGCTACGCTCTCGGGATATGTCTGCGCTTTGTGGAGTAGTGGTTGTGTGGCTTTTTACCATTGAAAAGTATAATTTGTGAAATATCTGAGTAATGTGTGAAGGACAAATTATTCAAACGAACAAGTGGGTCATTTGATGTTAAGTGATCTCTAACGTCTATGTTACCACAAGAATCTTCGTTGTGTTACCCTCCTTAAAGAAAAAGATGGGGATCGGTATGGGTTTGGGGATTTGAACCTCTGGAAATTACACTAATAGCCCAAACGTAACAGCAAGTTGTTACTTCAAGCTAGTTTTTTTTGAGGCAGTAGCATTATTCCCGTAGAGTATCCGGCGGGCAAAATCCCCCTCCCCTTCCCAATCCCATAATTACCCCTATAAAGTCGGCAACGCGCCTATGATTCTTCTAGTATCGTAAGCGTACATAGGCGGTGGAGATCATTTACCATCAGGTTACCCACATGTTCATTTGCCGGTCTATGCTAAATAAATAAAAAAAGAGCATCGGACATAGGGATCAAACTTATAACACCACTCTTTTTATCTAGGGTTACCAAAAGTCACGTAATTGATTCGTAATTCCTGACGACATAACAATTCTTTATCGTCAGTAGCCAGTGATAACAGAAATGCCGATTTCGTACTCAAATGTTCCCATGATGATACCCAATGACTCATGATTCATTCAACCGTTTCTATTGACCCACTCTGTTTAGTAATCAGTGCGATTGTGTACATCATAATTTCTAGATAGGCTGGTTTATTGCCTCTATACGTTGTTTTATGGCCATCATTAGTTCATTTGGATTGCGATCGATGTCTATGTAAGGCTTTACGGCTTTTGTGTTTGTTGAGTTTGGATTAAGATGTTTGTTATGTGGAAACAAAAAGTTTTCGGGGAGTTTGATTTTGATAACTTGATGGTTGGTTGGGGCGGGTACATCCTTGTATACCTTTCTTTTTTTTTTTTTATAGCATAGGCCGGCAAACGAGCAAGTGGGTCACCTGATGGTAAGTGATCTCCACCGCCCATGTACGCCCACCACCAGAAGAATCATGGGCGCGTTGCCGACCTTAAAGGAAAGGGCTAATTAGGGATTGGGAAGGGGAGGGGATTTGGGCTTCCGGATATCTCACTCACCGTACGAAACGCAGCAGCAAGCCGCTACTTTACGTCGGTTTCCTATGAGACAGTGGTAACGACCCGGTCGAGCCAGAAAATACCTGTGCCTGCATCAGTCATCTCCCTGATTTATTTCTTCCCTCACCGGGAAGAAGCATTTATATAGGCCGGCATGATTCTGGTGACCACCGATGAACTCATTGTTTGTCGGTTGTCGCTAGTTTTTTGGAATGCACTACGCTTACCATCAGTCACTATGCGGTGTTCGGATAAAAAAATTGGTGTGTGTCGTGGGACACCAGGTAGGAACGAAGTTCCTTCGGCTAATGTAGAATCGACACAAATTGCAAAAAATTCAAATTATCAACTAAAATAACAAAATATGTCTCTTTATTTTTGTTTGACAACATAAAATTACATAGAAATAGAATAGAAAAATAGAAATAAAAAAAAGACGTGTGGCACTCGGAGACTGCCGCGGTAAAGCTATTGTATGGCATTTTTCATCAACTTATGTAATCTATATATATAAAAATGAATCGCTGTGCGTGTGTCTCGCAAAAACTCGAGAATGGCTGTACCGATTTGGCTAATTCTGATCTTGAAATATTTGTGGAAGTTCAGGGAAGGTTTACCCGGTGAGAAAAAATGAGTAACATAAATAATAAGTAAAAGTAAAAACGACAACTTAATTTTCCAGTACAAACTGTTCCTGGGAAACACTTGATGTTTTTTTTGAGGACCAGACGGGACGGGACGGGAAGGGACGGGACGGGACGGGACGGGACGGGACGGGACGGGACGGGACGGGACGGGACGGGACGGGACGGGACGGGACGGGACGGGACGGGACGGGACGGGACGGGACGGGACGGGACGGGACGGGACGGGACGGGACGGGACGGGACGGGACGGGACGGGACGGGACGGGACGGGACGGGACGGGACGGGACGGGACGGGACGGGACGGGACGGGACGGGACGGGACGGGACGGGACGGGACGGGACGGGACGGGACGGGACGGGACGGGACGGGAAAGGACACGGACAGGACACGGACAGGACACGGACAGGACACGGACAGGACACGGACAGGACACGGACAGGACACGGACAGGACACGGACAGGACACGGACAGGACACGGACAGGACACGGACAGGACACGGACAGGACACGGACAGGACACGGACAGGACACGGACAGGACACGGACAGGACACGGACAGGACACGGACAGGACACGGACAGGACACGGACAGGACACGGACAGGACACGGACAGGACACGGACAGGACACGGACAGGACACGGACAGGACACGGACAGGACACGGACAGGACACGGACAGGACACGGACAGGACACGGACAGGACACGGACAGGACACGGACAGGACACGGACAGGACACGGACAGGACACGGACAGGACACGGACAGGACACGGACAGGACACGGACAGGACACGGACAGGACACGGACAGGACACGGACAGGACACGGACAGGACACGGACAGGACACGGACAGGACACGGACAGGACACGGACAGGACACGGACAGGACACGGACAGGACACGGACAGGACACGGACAGGACACGGACAGGACACGGACAGGACACGGACAGGACACGGACAGGACACGGACAGGACACGGACAGGACACGGACAGGACACGGACAGGACACGGACAGGACACGGACAGGACACGGACAGGACACGGACAGGACACGGACAGGACACGGACAGGACACGGACAGGACACGGACAGGACACGGACAGGACACGGACAGGACACGGACAGGACACGGACAGGACACGGACAGGACACGGACAGGACACGGACAGGACACGGACAGGACACGGACAGGACACGGACAGGACACGGACAGGACACGGACAGGACACGGACAGGACACGGACAGGACACGGACAGGACACGGACAGGACACGGACAGGACACGGACAGGACACGGACAGGACACGGACAGGACACGGACAGGACACGGACAGGACACGGACAGGACACGGACAGGACACGGACAGGACACGGACAGGACACGGACAGGACACGGACAGGACACGGACAGGACACGGACAGGACACGGACAGGACACGGACAGGACACGGACAGGACACGGACAGGACACGGACAGGACACGGACAGGACACGGACAGGACACGGACAGGACACGGACAGGACACGGACAGGACACGGACAGGACACGGACAGGACACGGACAGGACACGGACAGGACACGGACAGGACACGGACAGGACACGGACAGGACACGGACAGGACACGGACAGGACACGGACAGGACACGGACAGGACACGGACAGGACACGGACAGGACACGGACAGGACACGGACAGGACACGGACAGGACACGGACAGGACACGGACAGGACACGGACAGGACACGGACAGGACACGGACAGGACACGGACAGGACACGGACAGGACACGGACAGGACACGGACAGGACACGGACAGGACACGGACAGGACACGGACAGGACACGGACAGGACACGGACAGGACACGGACAGGACACGGACAGGACACGGACAGGACACGGACAGGACACGGACAGGACACGGACAGGACACGGACAGGACACGGACAGGACACGGACAGGACACGGACAGGACACGGACAGGACACGGACAGGACACGGACAGGACACGGACAGGACACGGACAGGACACGGACAGGACACGGACAGGACACGGACAGGACACGGACAGGACACGGACAGGACACGGACAGGACACGGACAGGACACGGACAGGACACGGACAGGACACGGACAGGACACGGACAGGACACGGACAGGACACGGACAGGACACGGACAGGACACGGACAGGACACGGACAGGACACGGACAGGACACGGACAGGACACGGACAGGACACGGACAGGACACGGACAGGACACGGACAGGACACGGACAGGACACGGACAGGACACGGACAGGACACGGACAGGACACGGACAGGACACGGACAGGACACGGACAGGACACGGACAGGACACGGACAGGACACGGACAGGACACGGACAGGACACGGACAGGACACGGACAGGACACGGACAGGACACGGACAGGACACGGACAGGACACGGACAGGACACGGACAGGACACGGACAGGACACGGACAGGACACGGACAGGACACGGACAGGACACGGACAGGACACGGACAGGACACGGACAGGACACGGACAGGACACGGACAGGGACCGGACTGTCCCACCGGGGGGAGGTGAAAGACGATTAAATGTGCGACGGGCTACCTCACGTGCAATGATGCAGTACGTCACTTAATTGCATTTAATGTAAATGAAACATTTGTATTAAGTTTTGACCACATTTTACACAAATATATGTAGGTGATACGAAGTTCACCGGGTCATCTAGTTATAAATAATAACGAGCTAGCGTAATCTTTTAAAAATCGAAGGAGTATTTTTATATACTTCAATTATAACTGGCTGAATGAATTTCATTTTAAAAAAGGAACTAACGCTGACTGTTTATTCGACTGTCGCGCCTGCGCACTTCTCATTTAACGCTTTTATTCCACGCATTTTTTCCACGCATTTTTTCCACGCATTTTTCTTACGGTTTTACTATCACATTTTTTTCAGTTCGGTCACGCAGCGAAATCCCTATCCCCTCCAAGCCTGCCGTAAGGAACATCGTTCCAAAAAAATCTCAACATCCTAGTTTGGACAATAAGAGGTTCATTACATATTCATACTAATTAGTGACAAACGAAAATTTATTGATTGTTTTATCATATATTTTTCAAGATCATTGACGTAGGTGAAAACCTTAAAGTAATCAAACACAACTCACTTCATACACTTACTATGAAATGCTTCTTTATAACATCATACAGTAAACATCAGTAAGTCAGTTACTAAATCCACGAACAATATCCACGGCCTTTATTCCACAGTGAGTGACTCATTATTATTTTACCTGCGCTGCGTGTTTTAGTTTTAATCCAACGCTTACGCGATTACGTATATATGGAGCGAATGTAAACTGAGCAGCTATTTTCACACCATTTTAATGATAGTAATAACAAAACACAACGCTCTAACTAGGTGAGATTCAACTAGCCCGCCGACAGGCCGATGGGTTTCGCATAGTGCTGAATAGTATGCTAACTCACAATGATTTAGAACCTTCCTGGAGGGCTGGCATGGCTTTGGCTGAAAGCCGTGAAGTCTTTGGTATGAAGCTGATGTCGATCAATTATAATTTGAATTTGAATTTCGATTTGATTCGAAAATAAAAATGATTTGGTAATTGGCCGTGATGATGACAGGCTCATCACTTATCACACTATGAAATGGAACTAACATTAGCAAACCAAGAGTATACTAGTTGCACCTTTGCTTACCTCTGTCTACTCCGAAGATACAGTCGTGAGGTTATATCATCAAACAAGTATATTCTCGGTATTGTAACGAGAGCAATTATTGTGACTCCGAACTCAGCAAGATTCGAAGTCGCCTCTTACTTTTACGAGTTTTAGAGCCATTAATTACTGTTTTACTGAGAATTTATTAATTACTCTCGTTGTCTATCAAATGTTTAATGTAACTCATAGCTAATATTTCTGTATCTCTAAATCTCTAAAGGATTTATTCAAAGAAATAAATATTTTGACTGTCGCTTCTCAATACATATATGACAACCTAATGTATGTAAAAAAATATATTAATGTTTTTACAAAAACCAGCGACATTCATATGTTAAATACTAGAAATAAGAATAAACTGATATTGCCCATGACCAGACTTCAAAAAATTAGTAATTCATTCAAATGTCAAAGTATACGTTTCTACAACAAAGTTCCTAGCCATATTCAACAATTAAGTCTAAATAAATTTAAATTATTTATTAAACAGAACCTTTGCCGAAAAGGTTACTATAATGTTAAAGATTATTTGGAAGACAAAACGGCTTGGAATTGAGCCGCTCACTCCATACAAAATATGGCTGTCCATGGTCCTCTGGTAAATTATTATACTTGACTGCTCTTTTGGCGCATTTTTAGTATTTAAGGTACAGATGTAAAGTTGACATTTTTAATATTTTTGAAGAAAAATATTAAATTTAAATTTGTTTATTTCCATTTTTTTTTATTTGTGAGTGCGAGTGCCATGTATGTTAGGTATACTCAGGACTATTTCTTTATAGTCAATCCTGGAATTCCTGTACATTATACTCGCACAAATCTAGTAAATCAATGTCTGGACATTAAAAGAGGCCATAACCCATGAGTTTGTTTCGGCATTTCTTCTCATGGCTAGCCACGAAATGCCGAAAAAAGATAAATAAATGTATTATACTATAAAATTATTGACATGTAAAAGTGATATTTATGATCCAATTTACAGAATAAATGATTTGAATTTGAATTTGAATTTGAATATAAACGTAGAAAGCTCAGACAATTTTTTTTTAAATTTTAAATACAAAACACTGTATGGCACTGAACTGCGCTCGTTACCCTGAGACATAAAATGTTAAGTCTGATAATGCCCAGTAATTCTATTAGCTTCAATGTCCTTCAAGCCGAAACAAAACAGTGCTTACACACTGTTGCTTGGCGGCAGAAATAGACCAAGCGGTGGTACCAACCCAGACGGTCTCTCGCATAGGGACCTACCACCTTGTAAATATGCATAATAATATGTAATCGAATCTTTTATAGTTGTTTTACTACAGTGAACGATATTGTGTCAACGTATACTTAGCAGAGCCTTGAAGACTATGAATAATTTAGTGTTAGAAATAGGGCGCTTGCCTAACCGAAGCGACTGACGAACCGCAAGAATGTTGAACAAATTGAAAGTGCGCTGTAATGAGAAATTTCGTGAATTAAAATTAAAGATCTCTTTGTAAAGATATATCGAGGAGGGTTATTTGTTTTTATTGTTTATTCCAATGCGGTATTAAGTTACAATGTAGACTTTAATATCCTTAATAATAATTAAATTCATGATGGTAATTACTATCAATAATTATAATTTGTTATGATCAACTGCGAAGAATGCTCAACACTAGGCAAAGTGGAAGCGTCTAAGTAGCACCAGTCTCCTGGAAAAAAAGCTAATATAACTCCAGGCAGAAGATTATCCATCAAATATTACAAGTTTGATACCTTCTCCACTGTTGAAGAGTTTAGGGTTTTCATCCACACTAATCTAACGTTGCTGAGTAAACTTAGAAAACCTTAAAAATTTCCTCACGATGTTTTCTTATACCGATATAGTGAACGATTGGGTGCCGTTGCCTACTCGGCCGCAACTACTTGGCAGCCAGGTGTAAACAAGTAATACTTTTTTGTACGGCAACCATGGTTTTTTGAATTCTCTACATACATAGCTGTGTAATAGGAACAATGTTATATTTAACTACACCATGAACGAATTTTTTTCCCAAAATGTAATTATATTTAAAAAAAAAAAAAATTATGCGGGCACTTTTTGACTGGCACCCTATGATCAATGTATTGTCCATTCGAAAATGAATGTAGAAATTTGAGCTTGAGCATCTACGTCATGAACGTAGAGATTCTACTGCCGGATCTTAGGCTAATACGTAACTTACGAAAGATAGAGCTATGTAGTAAGGGCATTGCGATCAACCCTGATTTGAAATCCTTGTTAGAGATCCTTATTTGGAAAGTCAATCCCACTCCCCGCTAGATATTGCCTCATATTTGTGGATAATGATAATGGTTTTTTGTATAAATGGGAAGCCTGAGCATAAGATCCAATTACGCATCACGTCATCCTGTATTAGGTCGGTGGGTTTATGTACCTATCGTCTTCACACACATAGAGCGACAGAATATTACCTTAATCAAGTCCAACACTTTGTTCGAAGATTTCCCACAAAAATGCTCAGCCAATTACTAGACGAATTTTCTAACCGTGATATCGAACCGTTACCATTCTTTCCGTGGCGAAATATCAAAATTTCATTATTTTCGGAAAAAAACTTGTTAAACTCGATGTTTATTTATTCAAGGGCCCTCAGGCGAACGTTTAAGGTTGTAATTCCACGACGACGTATTAATTAAATGGGAGTGATTCCCGAAAATATTTCTGGTAATGTGACCCGAAGTCGTAGCGTAGCATAATTGAGTTTTGAGATGTTTTGGTTAAACTTGCGTTATTAAGAATTTGGCAGTTTATAGAAGGGGCAAAACGTGAGTCAGTTATGATGGAAAGTGATTCATACGAGTACATCCGCAATACCAGAGGAATCGTCAGTGCACCGCCTATTACGTTGTTTTTTTTGTAAGACAGATATTCAGATTCTATAATGTTTCATGTCGTAATGTTGATTTCCGCCATAAATCTAATATTTGGGCCTAGACTTTAAATATTTGCCAAAATTTAATTTAATAGTATAGTATTTGTGAGTGGTAGAGCCACGCTGTAGACAGTTTGTCTACAGCATGAATGGGCTGGCTCAACCGGGTCGTTACCACTGTCTCACAGAAAACCGACGTAAAGTAGCGGCTTGCTGCTGCGTTTCGTACGGTGAGTGAGATATCCGGAAGCCCAAATCCCCTCCCCTTCCCAATCCCTACTTATCCCTTTCCTTTAAGGACGGCAACGCGCCCATGGTTCTTATGGTGGTGGGCGTATATGGGCGGTGGAGATCACTTACCATCAGGTGACCCACTTGCTCGTTTGCCGGCCTATGCTATAAACAAAAAAAAAAAAAAAAATAAGTATATTCTTCCACGAATATTGTGTAAAAGATAAAATAAACCAATTTAAAATAAGCTACCTTACTTAGATCATACCAATGTGTCGATTCTTATCCTAATAAATGTATGTATGAACTCATACCGTAGTGGTAAATAATTACAAACTAGAAAGCGATATCAGATTTATTGTCTCTTATAACAAAGCTAACTTTATCACTGTATTTAGTCTGAAGCTGGTAGAATCGGTTTTACGATGGCATAAATATTAGTAAAATATTTGTATATACACTTATCTGGATGTCATAATTTTAAAGCCAGACATCTGGGATATCTAGAACAGATTGTCCCTAGTTTAGTGGTTCTATTTGACTTTTGGATTGTTTCATGCTCTCACTGTGCGTATTATTTTATCGTTGTTTGAAAATTAGTAATTTGTTATATTACAATAATTTAATCTACTTTTAACTTTATAATAAAATACCTTTATAACAACTTAAAAGATATTAATTATTTTTTTACCAAAGACAGTCAAATTTGATGTTGGTAAATTAAATACAATTTAAATCAACGTAAGAAAAACTACAATTGCATGCTGCAGCTATTTCCGTCTGGGTTAGTGCCACTGCTTTGTCTATTTCTGCCGCCAAGCAACAGTGTGTAAGCACTGTTGTGTTTCGTTTTGAAGGTCATTGAAGCTAGTGAAATTACTGGGTATTATGAAACTTCACATCTTATGTCTCGGGGTGAGCGAGCGCAGTTCAGTGCCATGCAGTGCTTCATAATTCAAAGCTTTGTGTGCTGTTACTTCTGTTTATGGGCAGGTGGTGGCGCTTACCATCACTTGCTCGTCTCGTCATTCAAATAAAAAAATTAAAAAAGTAGGTGACCACGCAGCGTACTTCTGTGTTATGGTGCTTACCATACCAAAGGGCTGATTTTCAATGGTCGCCTTGTTCATCACTTTCCATTGTGGTCGGCAACGCGTTGATAATACCTCAGGTTGTAGCCGATATTCATGGGCAGTGGAGATCACTTACCAACAAGTAACACACTTTGCTTGTTTGGTAGTGGACAAAAAGAAAATGCGGATGGAGCCGCGAGCTGAAAGCTAGTAACCAATACAACTTATAACGTAAACTATAAACGTTAAAATAAACATTTTTCGGCAAAACCCGCACAATATCACATAACACAGAACATGACAAGCAATGCATACAAAAGCTACGTTTACGAACGAAGAAGAACGCAGAAACGGCCATGAATTCTTTAAATTATAAATGATAATGTACCAAAGATTGTTGAAAAAGTTTGGATTAATTTTTATCGTGAAGAATCTCGGCCGAGAACATTATTATTTCTTTGTATAAAAACATTTTTAGATTGCTTTTTGCGGTTGGAATCGACGCGTTTTAAAAATATTTTGCGATTCTTTCAAATATTATGGTTTCTATTTTATTATTTATGCGTATTTTTATGTTGTTTAGACTGGAAACTACAAAGCTATTTGATCAATTCATTTTCTATTAATTTTGTTTGTTAATTCTAAATGGAATATATAGTATATGTAACAATTTTAAATCCATGAAGTACTGTTTGATTCTATTATTACCTTAGATACAGGGTGTTCTACAAAAAGTGGTTCATTTTGAACAATTAAACAAACCATTAGAACATTAAGTCCTTTAGAATTAAGTCTTAAACAAAGCGCATATAATACAGGACTCAACATATTTAATTTAATAATCCAAGGTAACTAGAAAGTTTGTAATTATACCGAAAGCGTATTAAGTTAAAGAGTTGACAAAGCACCCTAAAGAGAGTTTTGGGGTTGGGGCCATTGAGTGAATATAAATACATAATGAACCAGTCTCCGCGCTGTTTGGAACTTTGCACCGAACATTTACGTAGAGCGTGGAGGATTTGCTTTTGAAGTATATTATTGTCTTTGGTATGAGAAAAATAAGTGTAAACAGCCCCTGTAGCGCAGCGGGCGAGTAGCTAGCTGTGAAGCGAGAGGCCGCGGGTTCGATCCCCGCACCGATGTTTGTGTGATTCACAAATATTTGTTTCGGGGTCTGAGTGTTGTGAGACCGAAAGTCTCTCGTAGTTCCTGATACCCACGACACAAGACTCGTATCTTACTGTGGGGTCAGGACTATGTATGTTGTATGTATAAAAAAAACTTTTTATAGCATAGGCCGCCTAACGAGCAAGTGACGGTAAGTGAATTCCACCGCCCATGTATATCTGTAATACCAGAAGAATCATAGGTGCGTTACCGACCTTAAACGAAAGGTATTGGGAAGGGGAGAGGGATTTGGGCCTCCGGATATCTCACTCACCGTACGAAATGTAACAGCCAGCTGCTACTTTACGTGTTCTGCTGGACAGTGATAACGACCCGACCGAGCCGGCCCATTCATGTTGTACACAAAACTGTCTACAGCGTGATTCTACCACTAAAATTCATACTTACCAGTGAAATTACTATATAACCTTGCCTCCTAACCTAACCTAACCTTCTATCTCATTAATTACGTTGCAGGACAAAGACATTTAGGCATTCCCAGAGACTCGCCGAGCTTCACTTGTCGGTGTTAACAAAAATGCGTGCCACTGTTGGCGGAATAATCTGTAGTGAATTTACTGGACATTATCATCATCATCATAAGCCACAGGACGTCCACTGCTGAACATAGGCCTCCCCCAAAGATTTCCAGACCAACCTGTTGGAAGCGGCCTGCATCCAGCGACTTCCTGCGACCTTATTAATTACATATTATTAATGACCTTATTATTGACATTATCAACCATTTTATATTGTCGGGTGTATGTAATGGCCCTTAATTATGACCACACCTTTCTATACGATGTAGTACAATATTTTTGCCAAAACTAATATTGAAACTACACCATGTATCTCTAGAATAATAAAAATTATCAACAATAAAAATAACATTGGCATCTGGTAAAGGCGAAAAATAAATAAAAAGTCGAAAACATTTCCGTCGCAAAAACAATTTTTATAAAAATCGCAGCTTCGAATTACAAAAAAAAAAGATGGAATTAAAATGATAAATTCATATACATTTTAAATCCGATAAATAATCGTCCGACGGCGCGTGCAGCAGCTGTAATTGTTTTCATAAGTAAAGCGAAATTAATGCACTTTTGCATTGTGCGCGCGTAAATCATTCCAATGGGGAGAATTTCGCGCGGTTTTTGCGACGTTTTTCTTTTAGTTTTATCGAGCACTAATGCGAAGAGAGTTATATTGTTTTCGTTTTTTGCCATATTTATAATGGTAGAGCCACGCTGTAGATAACTCTGTTTATAGTATGAATGGGTCGATTCGACCAGGTTAGTACCGATGTCCACAGAAAACTTTCACAAGGTGGTAGGTCCCTCGTATGCGAGAGACTGTCTGGGTTGGTACCACCGCTTTGTCTATTTCTGCGGCCAACGAACAGCGCGTCAGCGATGTTGTGTTTAGTTTTGAAGGACATTGAATCCAGTAAAATTACTGGGCATTGTAAGACAACATCTTATGTCTCGGAGTGACGAGCGCAGTTCAGTGCCATGCAGTGCTTTATAACTCAGTTCTTGGTGGTGTTGCTTCTGTTTATGGGCAGGCGTGACGCTTACCATCAGGCGAGCGACTTGCTCGTCTCGTTATTCAATAAAAAAGTGTGATTGTTCGACATAAAAAATATCGAACAGATTTAACCGACCTGGCAGTTGATCCCAGGATCTTACCGTTTACTATAAGGCGACAAAAATAATAAATTTGGTTTTTTTTCTATTAGCAATTCTACGTCAGCAACATAAATGTAGTAAACCTTTCCTGCTGGAAACGCAATTTTAGAAAGTCAATACCGCATAAGAAACAGAAGGTATAAGATGAGAAGCAGCGCTATAAACTATGTGTTCGCGCACATGATCCCCGCAGCTGACCTTCTGTGTATAATTAACATTATTCAGCGTAATATGTTCCTGTTTCCAATGTACTACGAGATTTTCACTAAGGCTTCTTTATCGGAGCACGACAACGTGACTGCACTACAAGATGGTAAGCGCCATGCTGTCCAAAAAACCAGCGACCACCGACAGTGAGATTATCGGTGGTCACCAGAATTATGCCGCCCTATATAAATGCTAATTCATACTGCGAACAGGGAAGAAGCAAATCGAGAGTCCTGCGACAGGACAGGCGGATGACAGATAAGCTCAGGGATACAAGGACGTACTTAACTAATAATATGGTGACTATGGTGACTTGATCGCTCCGTGAGGACGACTTACAATGACATCAGATTACAAAATATTTGTATTTTTTAGATTAACTCGTTTTTTTTTTCTCGTCCTGGCTCGGCAAAATGACTACGCCACACCTGATGGTAAGTGTAGCGCAATCGTTGGTCGGCATGATCATGCCGGCCTGCCTAACTGGTTCTTCACACTCCGTTTAAAGGACCCAATATTATAGGAAGGAGGGAACACGTGTGCCGGCAAACTATTCCACAGCTTAATGGTCCGGCAGAAGTAAGAATTCGCGAACTATTTAGTTCGAGCCGAGATGGAGGAGACCACGAAGCTGTGGTCGTTATATCTCGTTACTTCTCTGACGAGTACCATTTAAAAGATTTATGATTGTTGCCCGACCTGGGAATAGAATCCACGACCTCACGATTATCAGCCTTAGTAAGTTGAAATAGGTACTTGAGGCGATATACACTGTTACACATACGAAATAAATTAATGATACTCTTAAATATGCTATTAGTGAAAGTCTTCCAAGACACGCACCACGGCTATGCAGCCCCATTAGTGAATTTAAAACTTAAATAATAATGTTGCCACAAAACACCGCATCACAATGGAACCGTATCACACGCTATCGTAGAAATAAAAGTTTAACAGATCAGTGAAATTCGGTCATGATCTCATTTCTGTAATGTAGCGATACATTTCATCTATTAATAGGAACGTTTCATTCAGCGTAAATTTCACGAATAATGATAAAAATAACACAATAAGCCGGCCAAATACAAGTCGGAGTGGCGTACCTGTTCTTTTTTTTTGCTTGAATGACGAGACGGTCAAGACGCTCGCCTGATGATAAGCGCCACGCCTGCCCATAAACAGAAGCAACACCACACAATACTTTGAATTGTAAGCACTGCACGGCACTGAACTGCGCTCCTCACATAAGATGTTAAGTCCCATAATGCCCAGTAATTTTACTGGCTTCAATGTCCTTCAAACCGAGACACAACGGTGCTTACACACTGTAGTTTGGCGGCAGAAATAGACACAGCAGTGTTACCAACCCAGACGGCTTCTCGCATACCAAGGACCTACCACCTTGCAATCTCGGATAATAAATTAATTTATCCCCTGTGCCACAATTATCGTCGTGTTGGTCGTGTGAAAGCATTATTGTAATCGTCGCAAAAATTTCACGAATTTAACTGGCGTATAATTTGTCGCTGCAATTACGTTTAAAACTTTAAATTGTACTTCCGTGTTGGTGATGTATTGGACTATCGTTATGTCCTTTACAATACCCATAATTTTTGTCACTGGTTAAAAATACACAATTATAATACGTGATAGCTTAAGTATATTTGACGGTAAGTCGTCACTCGCCTGTCCACGCCGGAATGCATTTAACGTGATGAACATCGTGTCAGCGTTAATGAGCTGACAACATAACACGCAACTATTTAAATAACTGTGATGGTTAACATGAAAGCGAACGTTAAAATTTTTGTTTGTTCACGCACCTGGTAAATAATGACATGAAATTCTGTATTGCCTCATAGATCTAATGACAGTATAATTGGGCTGAGAAACCCTGAGGCTCTGGGTTCTAATCCCACGCCAAAAATCATAATATATGCTCGGGTTTTATTAGGGTTTTTGCTATAATCCCACATTAACCCTCTCCGCTACAAACTACAAAAAAAATATGCCTTGTAACAAGCATATGTACATTATTGAATTAAACATTATCATTATCATCATCATCATCAGCCACAGGACGTCCATTTCTGAATATAGGCCTCCCCCAAAGACTTCCATACCGTCCTGTTGGTTGTTGTTGTGTAAAGCTTTCTTGCTAAGTCGGCGATTAACATACATACCCGAAGATAAATAGACTCAAAACCTAAATACGCTAAAATAGTCATTATCGTCGAATTTAAACCGCAATATAGTGTTAGGATTAACCGTAGACCCGCGAAGCTACAAGAGTCGATAGCTTTATCGCTTAACACATTCCCGGCACTAAATCACAATTATACGTTATTCGAAAATTTTCGACCAAAACTGAACACTATTCCGGTATGAGCTGTGCTAATGTGGCGAATACAGATTTAAATGGTGCTGGAAGTGATACGGCTGTTGATAATCCGGTATTCATATATTGCTAGGAATATTTATCCTCTATATTCCTCCTGTATACTCATACTGTATACTCATGAGGCGAGTATTTTTTTAATAAATAAAACTACGGCAATAAATTCGTGGTTCATTGATCATTGTACATTGCCTCTTACAGACCACAAATCCATGTCAGATACGCTAAATATTGCATTCTTATTAATTGTCCAAATCAAACTCCACTGGAAACTACACTATGACTGAACTAGAACTGAATTACATCTAGCAGAGCTACGGTGAGATAAACTAAGAGTTTATCTACTGCGGACCGTTCACTGAGAACTGGAGACCAGGATCCCAGTTCG
Source organism: Amorpha juglandis (assembly GCA_949126905.1). Taxonomy (NCBI): domain Eukaryota; kingdom Metazoa; phylum Arthropoda; class Insecta; order Lepidoptera; family Sphingidae; genus Amorpha; species Amorpha juglandis. The sequence continues at coordinate 16,019,466 of OX421374.1, read as the reverse complement.
AGCCAAGTTTCGATGTAAAGCCAGAGCGTGTTGTTTGGGTTGTTGCGTTGCGTGAGACTTCTGAAGATCCGAAACCAAATTCTTTTGCCAACCCATCGTTAAAAGTCGGCAACCATGGTATGGATGGGTGGTGCTTATTTTTTACGATTAAGTGACCTGCTAACTCGTTTGTCAGCTTTTGTTATGGAATATATAAATACAACATTGCACAATGTTCTTCATATTTTGATTTCGCTACATCCTAAAATAAACATCAGTCTGACACTGCCCCTTGGCACTTATCTTTCAATATCCTTAGTAGGAGTATAAAGTATTATGGTAGCAAAATCCATCCAAACAAGAACTTAATTTACATCCACGCCCATACCGGATCCATTCCCTCACACTTCAGTGAAGCAAGAGCTGTTTTCATCGCAGCGCATTAACTAATGCAATTGCGTTCCTCAAAATGTTATTTGGCTCAATCAACGCTCCGCACGCTATTCTTCATTTCATCGTGTTTTTAACCATAATAATGTTTGCGCCGTAAATAATAATTATTATATCACGGAATTTTGTACCACGTCTTGTTTTACACGTGTTTTGTATTCAAATTAATGTTGGTTTAATAATGGATTTGGGGTTGGGGTTTGAAGTGTCAGAACCCGTCAAAGTACAAGATTAACGCCGTATTTTAGGGATGTGCTCGAGCCTCTATGCTTCTAGCTGTTGTTAAGTCAGTCAATACTAAAACCCCTAAACATATAGCTGAGCTTATTAATAAGAAAATCGGATTGCTTGGCAAGGTCACTAGGTATATTCCACTCGTGCTCTTTCGTGTTTCGTGTTCGTGCTTGCGTCTTCCGATGACGTATGGTTTTAGCACATACTAAGTATACCGCACGTTTTAAAACTATGGCATTTAATGACTGCCTATGGAGCATACTACAATCGTACAATGCTGTGAAAATCATGCTGGCGGTGTACCCGATTCCATAGCGACTACCATATCATCATCATCATCAGCCACAGGACCTCCACTGCTGAACATAGGCCTCTCCCAAAGATTTCAAGACCGACCTGTTGAAACCGACCGAACATCCTGCGATCTTTATCAGGGCGTCTGCCCACCGTGTAGGCGGACGTCCAACGCTGCTAAGGCTAGTGCAGGCGATTCAAGTAGCGTGGTCAGCCAGTGTATAACCAGTAAGTCCAGGCCGGCATAACTCTGCTGAATGTAGAGAGTCTCAATATCTCTTAACGGTTGATATTATATTTGGGCTATACTGTATTTAAGATTCAGTTTAATCACTTTGCCGTGCCAGGATAACAAAAATGCACTCGGTAAAGACGTAAGCCGAAGATGATAGCGCATCAGGCAATGCCATCAGTTACGTAATGTCATAAGTTTGTGTGACAAAGCGATAGTTGTAGAGGATGCATTTTTATTTGGTTACAATATAAACTCCCGTGAAGATAATCACCACACGCCCGCGACAGCTCGTCAGCTATAATTTAACTTCACAAACACTTCAATCCTCATTTCAACAAGAGACACAGTGCGACACGGTGTGACAGTCGAAACACGTTTCATTCAAATAAACCCATTACGTATTGCACCGAAATACGAAAATAAATCATTGAAATAAAACGCAGTAATGCCCGCACGCCATTAACTGATTGATGATTAAGCTGACTGGGTTCCATCTCTATGGTTACAACTATGAGTTAAAGGGTATTTTTAACATGTACTTGTTCTGTCAAAGATTTTTAAAATATTTACTGCCGCACAGCGTACTCAAAGGCGTCAATTAACTTTAATTGTCATTAAGTAATTTCTTAGAATTTGTTTAATTTTCGAAGATGTCAAATATTGTTAGGATTTGCTGGTGTTAGGATAAACCTGCCATAGCGACCCATTCACCTTGATTGGATCAGCCAGTGTATATTCGGGTCTCTCGAGGGGCTTGCGACATGACTTGACGGTTGGTTGGGGCGGGTATAGAGGTAAATCTTTGTATCCCTATGCCTGCATCGGTCATCCGCATGTCTTGTCGCAGGCCCCTCGATTTGCATCTTCCCTCTTCGGAGTCTAAAAAATCCGGCATGATTCTGGTGATCACCGATAAACTCATTATTAATTTCCATCCCATGATGTGATAGGACGGAGGACCAGCCTATCACCATTCCGGGCACAAATGTAAACTTCGGGATAATACTGAGCATTTCGTGATAGATAACCACAATACCATCACTGGTAACATTATCAAAACCGGTAACATAACACTTATATCACCTTTCTGTTTTGTCGAGGGTTTAAAAGGTTGTATCTCTGTTAAATATAACCCGAGCCAAGCCAAAAATAAGTTGCTAGTATGAAATAATTCACTCCTTCACTACAGTCGATTTACCGAACCCCGTAATTTTAAAACTCTGCTGTCCGTTTTATTAATTTACAACCTCTTTGTTACAGGTAAGTGGATCGATGTTTCGAGGGTATTCCGGCTGCACTTTGTAAGTAAATGTGCATTAATCAACTCGCATTGTTATTTTCAATAATAGTTTAATGGAGTGAGTTTATAATTATAGAGCCCCGCTGTAGACACTTGTGTAGAGCATGGATGTGCCTCTCAACCGGGTTGTTTCCTCTGTGTTACAGAAAACTATTTAAGCATATGACTGTTGCATTATGTTTGGTGAGAAATCCGGCAGCTCATATCTCCCCTCCATTTCCAACTCCTATAAGTTCGGCCATGATGTTTGTAATTTTTGTGGATTTTGATGGGCGATGGAACTCGTTTGCTACTGAAACTTGCTAAACTGATCTATTTTCTTGTTTGCCTGCATATTCTATACGTACAAAATAATCCATTGAAATAGCAAATAAATATAATATAAAAAAAAATAGTGGTGTCGTGGGACACCAGGTAGGAACGAAGTTCCTTCGGCTAATGTAGAATCGACACAAATTGCAAAAAAAGTCGTCTCAATTCTGTGTATGCGACTGTCGCGCCTGCGCACGTTTAACGGTTTTATTCCACGCATTTTTCTTACGGTTTTACTATCACATTTTTTTCAGTTCGGTCATGCAGCGAAATCCCTATCCCCTCCAAGCCTGCCGTAAGGAACTTCGTTCCAATAAACTTTTATTCAGTAATATTTCATCCCAAAACACTACCGAAGTGTAACAACTCTAATTAAAAACTTAGATTTAGACTGGCTACTAAACGGTGGACGGCCGTGTTCTATAATCAAAAATTCAAATTCAAATTTCAAACCGCGTCTACATTTCCAAATGTCATAAGTTTCATACCCATCTGTTTTATTAACGGAATTTCGACTTTAACTTTGTGTGCTAGATATCAAATTAAGTTAAAAAAAGTCTCATTTAACGGTTTTTATTCCACGCATTTTTCTTACGGTTTTACTATCACATTTTTTTCAGTTCGGTCACGCAGCGAAATCCCTATCCCCTCCAAGCCTGCCGTAAGGAACTTCGTTCCAATAATACAATAAATATGTTAAGGAAGCGTAGACCGGCAAACGAGCAAGTGGATCATTTTATGGTAAGTTCTCTCCACCGCCCATGCAAGCCTATAATACTAAAAGAATCATAGGCACGTTATCAATCTTAAAGGGAAGAGATAATTAAGGGATTGGGAAGGGAAGGAAGATTTGGGCCTCCGGAAATCTCACTTACCGTACGATAGGGAGCAGCAAGCCCCTACTTTACGTTAGTTTTCTGTGAGACAGTGGTAACGACCCGAACAAACCATACAGACAAAACTGTCCACAGCACTCTATCACTCAGTGATGGACCTTATACAAACTCACAAACACCGATAAATGCATTTAGGTAAATGCCAATACACGCGTGTGTTCAAAAAACTCCATTGAAACGGCAGGCAGTTTTCCTCATAAATAGATTACTCAGTTGTCAGCGCACTTGTGAGCTACAGCGAATCTATTAAGAGCGTTATTTCCGCCAGCGTTCGCGTGGATGCCTGTCGCCTAGATGTGTTATAACAAGATCGCCTTGTGCATTCTGTTTGTAGTGTTTTGTGTATTTGATTTCTTTTTAATTAGGCTATGAATTTGTATCTGTTAATGGACTGTTAAACGGAAATTTAATATCAATGTGTTTTTTTAATCGTACATATGTATAATACATATGGTTTCATCCGCGAAGGAGTAGGCAGAAGTGTAATCAAAACATTCCTATTTTACCAAGTATATATCCGTCCCATAATGGTGTAGGTTAGGTGAGCCTATCGTCATACCGGGCACAATTCCAGACTCCGGTCTGATACTGACCATTTCATGATAGAAAAACCCAATAATACTTTTACCTGACCCGGGGCTCGAACCTGAGACATCAGCACAGTAGCCGTACTATGTACGCTTCACAAGTGTGTACTTTTTAATTGACTTCAATCCCACTCCACCAACTATGAATCGATTTTGATGGTTCATTTTATATTCGCTGGGTTTTATTTTCATGGTGGTTCTATATAAATTTGGTTAAGATCTCATAACGAAATGATAACGTATATGAGGAATCGCGTCGCGATTGGAATCTTGAAATTTTTAATTTACAATTATTTGTTTACAATATTTTTTTATATTTTTGGTGTGTGTAAGAAAATTAAGTAATGAACTGATTAATATAAATCTTTATCACACACCTCTTTAAAACTTCCAGATCCTACTAAAATTGATGTAATCTAAAGGGGGTTAAAATTAAATAAAAACAAATGTCACATATTATGCTAAAATTTTTAAGTTCTACGCTCAAATTCCGTTACCAGTATTCATACAAGTAATATCCAGTACACAACCAATCATATCTGAGCGTTCCAATTTCAAACTAAAACCATCTGAAATCACTGAATAATTGAGTCGAAACTTCATTTGGCACATCCAGCGCGTCGCGTCCGCGAAAATCCACCTACAATTCGAATGAAGCTTCCAAAGCAATCGATTTCCGGCCTATTCGACTTTGAACGGGGAATCGAACCAGATATCCGAACGGATTTAGTTGCGGCTCCGATACGTTCTAATGAATAGACTAGATTTCCATTTAGTTAAGTTATCCTTGAATTATAACTTTTCGATGCTTTGATGTTTAATAGCTTATTAATAATGTGATTTAATTGGAATTTGCTGGTGGGAGGATACTTGTATCCGACCGGATAGCGACCACCGTACACTGGTGCTAAAACCTGCCATAGTGGCCTGCCTTGTGTGGGTCGCGTTCCCGGGGTCAGCCAGTGTATATCCGGTTCTCCCCAGGGGGCTTGCCCCCTGATCCTAACCCTTTTTCCTCCCCCACCCCCTTGACCCTTTGGTAGGCCGGCATGATCTTGCCGACCTACGATGAACAATTGTTTATCGTTGGTCGACACTATTCTTGGATTGCGCTACACTTACCATCAGGTGTACCGTAGTCACTATGCCGAGCCCGGATAAAAAAAAAAAAAAAAAAATAATTGCTTAATGCGATGATGCTTCAGTTATTTGATGTAAAGGACACTTATTTTCGAATTTGACCTAGTATTAGCAACTTAACAGTATTTTGTTATAAAAATAACGTCATTGGTTCTACGAATTATTTGAAATCCAATTAAATTGTCTCGGTGCGGGAGTCGAACCCACGGCCTTTTGCTTCGTAGCCAACTCGCCCGCTACGCCATGAAGGTTGTCGAAAGTTTGATTTATTGGTAATTTCCAAATACATTATGTTTTGTTTTTATTAACGTTAATGACAAGACAAGCAGGATACCTTAAACAGAAACAACAGCAATCAGCACCTCGAATTCTGAAGCCCTGCAAGGAAATGTACTGCGCTCGTTACCCTGAGACATGAAATGTTAATACTCATAATACTGATTATGTAAGCACTATTGTGTTTCGGTGTAATATTGACGCCAGTGAAATTAATGGAAATGAGACTTATCATCTTATTGCTTGGTGTGCCGAGCGCAGTCCAGTGATATGCAGTTCCTTTATAACTCAAAGTTCCGTGTGGTATTTTGTCATTTACCATCAGACCAGCGACTTGCTCTTTTTGTCATTAAAGCTAATTGAAACAAAATACATTATGTGTGACTAAAGTGCAACATATTTTAATAAAATTGAATAATTTTTTAATCTCAGTACCACCAATGATTTCATCTCCCATCTATTTTTCATTTTCTACACATTATCCAGAACCTTCACAAATAGCCTCTAAGTTTCATATTGTCTACATACTAACCATACATATACCAAGAGACAGACCAAACTATCAAACATGACATTCAGTTTATGAGGACGTATGTATCGGGTTCGAATCTAGACTGTTACGGTAACTGCGGGGCGTGCACGCCAGAGATAACGCCGTCGCCCCTGGGCAATAAAAGTGGACGCGTTAGGGGACAATAGGATGCATAGTTAGTGCCTAGGTTAGAGGCGAATTTACTCTACATTTGAAGATATGATATCTATGATTATGATATTATATTTGTGAAAGATATTCCAAAATATCTAAATATATAAAACTCAAAGGTGACTGACTGACATAGTGATCTATCAACGCAAAGCCCAAACCACTGGAGGGATCGGGCTGAAATTTGGCATGCAGGTAGATGTTATGACGTAGGCATCCGCTATGAAAGGATTTTGATAAATTCTACCCCAAAAGGGTCAAAATAGGGGATGATAATATTTAAATGCTGTTCACGCGGGCGGAGCCGTGAGCAAAAGCTAGTTCCAAAATAAAACTGATTTACAGAAATCGATAGGTAAAATTCATCTACCAATTTGATCTAGTTACGCAAAAAGGAACCAACCCACCAAGCAAGTTCAAATGGTGGTGCTGGTTTTTGCTTATGTCCTACAGTGTCAGATACATTCGCCTTATTAATCTAATGGCAGGGTATTAAGTTTGATAGCCTTAAGGTCCTAAGTTCAATTACCAGGTCGACAACCACATTTTATGTATATTTTTCCAATCGTAAAATCACACATGAATTACTTAAAGTTGGAATTTTTACCCGGTATGGCGATAGGCTTGCGAATGTGATAGGGACATTATACGGAAATAAGCTGAGAAAATGTAGATATGCTAGTAAAATCTCTTCCTACCCCTTCGAAGATAAAGGTGTAAGCCTATGTTATTTCATCAAACATAAAGAAACCTATCATAATTCTAATAACACCAGACACAAACAAACTCTATAGCAAACCTTCGTAGATCACTGTCGATAACGTCACAACCGTCGTCATTGTCGTAAAAACTTTATCTGTATCATATTTTACTGCCCGCATATTTTCTTCAGATAAACCAATAAATCCACGGGTACCCTTCACATCTTTCCATTCAGGAGTCGGAGTTAACGTGCGGTCATAAGAAATGAAAGTTATCCCCGTCCAGCACAATAGGCTAGCAGAGCGAATGGATTTCATGATCCGTTCGTTGATTGACTATTGTGGCGATGCTTTCATATTGGCAGATGTGGAATTATTTGGTATTTCGTATTTATTTATGTTGTTTTATTTCGAGACCACGTTGTAGACAGTTTTATCTGCGGCATAAATGGCCCGGCTCAACCGGGTTGTTACAACTGTCTCTCAGGTGTGAGCGTACAGGTACATTTCGTATGGTGGAGATATCCAGTAGCCCAAGTATTAGTTCCCTTCCTCATCGCATAATTGTCCCTTTTCTTTAAGGTAGATAACGCGTGCATGATTTTTTTGGTATTATGGGTATTTATGGCCGGTAGAGATTACTTACCATAAGGTAACAGACTTGCTTGTTTATCAGTCTATGGTTTAAATTAAAAAAAGAATGAAAATACCTATTTCATTTTTGGTTGAAATTTTATATGCCTCCATCAGATTTTAGATCGTCTGTTGGATACAAGTATTCCTTCATTGTTTAAGAAAATATTTACTAAATGTATAAATTATGCTTGGTACTTTGGATTTTTAAAAACAGTAATCAAATAATAAGTTTAGAGCAGATTGCTGCCAAATTTATATTCGGAACCGAAAGGTTAGTTTTTTGGTCGTTAATAAGCCACGTTACCAAATTGCAGTGATTGCATAGGTATAGAAAGTTATAATCCGGGAGCAAAAACTCGCCAAAAATGTATCCGCTCTGGAATTACTCCTCCATCAAAGTTTAACAGTTCAGGTAGTTGTCTAGAAAGCCCAAATCCCCCCTCATCTCCCCCACCAACGGTTTGAATGGCGAGCGCTGATTACGACTAGCATTTATCGATCCACTTTTATAGGACCAAATGATGCCCTCTACAGTAACTCAAGGCCTTTGTGGTACCACAATGGAAACAATGGCAATAGTGCTTTGTTCATTGAAATTTAAAGGTTTTAAGGTAAATGTAACTATTGTGGGAGATTTTTACTTAGCCTTTTGCGACGGATTTATGTTATAGTCTACTTGGATGGAATTTTGATACCAAATGTTCTCCTTTATTCAGAGGAAGTCGTAGATAGAAACAAAAGATTCTACGTAGCAGTAGAATGAACAACATGACTTAATTAAATGCCAAATATGATACATAGAATGGAAATGTTGCCATACTGACTATATAATTAAAATTTCAGAGTCAAACAGAGATCGTTTAAAAACTTATAAATGTAGATCTTGGTTAAAGATATTATCGTGGTGGTTTTTATAATCCTTTCAAATATAAACAAAGGGGTGATTGGTGCTTTGAAGTCATTACCTCTTGTTATACGTTTTATAGGAAAAACCATGTGTAATTTTCTTAAATCTCCAATAACCTGACTGTCGATATCAATTAGAAAAAGGTTTGTAATTTCTAATGTGCTAAATATTCTTCAAACATAGATAAGGTCCATTTTTTTAAACACTACGATGCCACAAACAGTTAAAGGGCTCTGATTAAAACACTCCTCTTTTTATTGGGGGTTAAAAAGTATCACAACATATCGGTTTATAAACTACTTTCTGTATACAAAACACAATAGTTAACATCAATTCACATGAACCATTGGAGAAGGGGGGTACGGGGGGGTAGGGAGAATGTTTTGCACAAACTTCGCCTCTTTGTGTTTAATGATGTGTTCCGAATTGACATTAATTCACTATGCATGAAAGAATGGTTTAGTTGGAGTGCTTTAAAGGCTTGTAGATTACTTGTGACCATTATTTTAAATGTTATCGGCACGTATGATGTGTGCTGGTTTTAAATGCGGATTTCTTTTGTGATCCTATTTTAGATCTGGTTCAAAACTAAGACTGTTGTTATACTTATAGTATATAACGCAACTTCTGAAGTTTGTACCAATATCTTCAATTTTTTTATTTTATCTTACTAAAATTCGTCAGCGTATCAGTTAAATGGGGGTGGTCGTTTTTAATTATACGTTATCAGAAGAAACGTACTGAAAGTCCCTTGTAGCTACTATGGCTCCATACAGCGTGTTCTAATTTGGGATCAAATCTATTTTTCTGTCGGTATGTTTATTTATTTGTTATAAACTTCTGTATTATTTTTTACGAAATAGAATCCTATTATGTAGGCAGTTCTATCTACAGCATGAATTATCACACTCGAACAGAGGAGTACTATTATCACAGAAACCCGTGAAGTGGCAGTTTGTAATTGCTTACGGTGAGAGAGATATCCGGAAGCCCAAATCTACCCTTTTCTTGTCAATCCAAATTTATTTTCTTTAAGGTGCCAGAGCTTGCTGTTGCGTTTCGTACGGTGAGTGAGATATCTAAAGGTGTATATCCCCCTCCTCTTCCCAGTCCCCCGACAATCCATTTCCAGTAAATTTAGAAACGCATTCCTGGTTCTTATGGCATTGTTGCTATTCCTGAACGATGGAGTTCACTTACCAGCAATTAAGCAACCTACTTACACGATTTCCGTCCCTTCCTACAAAACAATGTATCATTATCTGTGTGGTAATAGTTTTGTTAAGACCCTTACTAAAGATATCCATATGTTTGAACATAACCATTTGCCTCCATCGGAGCGGCTGGCTCGCCTTTTATGACGTCACACTATACCATAACCGTTAAAAAAAATCACCCACCACTAAGAGTTTGTATAGACCATTACAGATTATTGTATGTATTCTTCAGCGGACTTTTTAAAAGCTCCTTTCGTTTTCAGTCCATCTAAAGTTAAACTTTAAGCCTTTGTTACGTTATTGTTATCTTAAATGGATTTTGCATTGTAGAAGATACTGTTTTGTTATGAATATAATGGAATATTATGAAATGTTTATTTGATGGGTGTTTCAATTTAGTTGTTCATCTCTAAAAAGGTTAGACCTTTTGTATCTCCAACAAAAATAGAAATATTATCAGCTTGTCCTCTTTGTGTGTACGTGTGTACTTAGGCTGAGAAGTCATGAGGCCCTGGGTTGAAATCCCAGGTCAAATAACCACAACTTGTGTTTGAGTTTTCGAGTCGGAAAAGCAAACAGGTTGCCCAGGATTTGAATTTGTGTCCGGTATCATGGAATACCAATAAGTCCAGTGAAATTTGGGTGCAGCAGTAACACATCTGCCTACCTCTTCGGAGATAAAGGCGTGAGCTCATATGCGTTACTGTAATATAAAAAACAAGTTATAAAAACTCTACAAAACAAACAACAAATTCCACTTGTATTTGATTAAAACAAAAAGCACTAAGCAATAAAACAGTATGAATTATATCAGACAGTTTATAATTTCGAGGCTATCAAGCGCGTGGCGTAATTATCTGTCCTAATTCCATAATTAGACAACTAATTCGATGGTAATTTAATAGATCGTTGTAATGGATGACTAAGCACCATCACAATTAATTTACTCAGTAATTTACATTGAATTTGAGTTTTTGATGGAACGTTTTAATAGAAACATTAAAATGTACTTCACTATAGGCATATCTGATAAAGGTCGCAGGAAGTCGCTGAATGCAGACCGCTTCCAACAGGTCGGTCTGGAAATCTTTCGGGGAGGCCTATGTTCAACAGTGGACGTCCTGTGGCTGATGATGATGATAGGCATAGCCCTTTTTTATATTAGAATGTCAAGAACGCGTAATATACCCATTTATTTCCACCCTTTTTTATAGCATAGGCCGACAAACGAGCAAGTGGGTCGACTGATGGTAAGTCCACCGCCACATTGTCGCCCACAATACCAGAAAAATCATAAGCGCGTTGCCGACCTCAAAGGAAAGGTACAATTAAGGGATTGGGAAGTGAAGGGTATTTAGGCCTCCAGATATCTCACTCATCGTACGAAATGCAGCAGCAAGTGGCTACTTCAGTCTACGTCGGTTTTCTATGAGACAGTGGCAACGACGGTCGAGCCGGCCCATTCATACTGTAGACAAAACTGTCTATAGCTTGACTCTAACACTACTCCCTTTTTCTCATCGGTTATAAATAGCCAGCAACTCGAGAATAAATTTTGCCTAAACATTTACCCACAACAAAACTAGTAAATCATACAACTGTTGTTACTAAAAACAACTCGCATTTCCACAACAGTAACTAAAGATGTACCCCAACAACTATATGTGTTGTCGGTCTCATAAATACATGTCACATGCAGTAATTATATCACGCGCTTAATTAAAACGTCTAGACGTTATTTATGTTTGCATTATCTTTTTAATTGGTTCCACAAAGTACTTTAACTGTAGGGTATGAAAAAATACAAACGAGGAAAAAACTGTCAGAACTTAACAGATTTGTCGGTTCATAAATTAAAGGCAACTATTATATTCTTCAAGGAAATGGTATTTATCAAAGATGAGACTTAATCTCTTATGTCTCGAGGTGACGAGCGCAGTTTAATGTCATGCAGTGCTTTGTAATTGTAGTTCTGTGTGGTGTTGCTTCTGTTTATGGGCAGGCGTGGCGCTTACCATCAGGAGCGCCTGGTTCGTCTCGTCATTCAATCACAAAAAAACTTTGTAATGCAATGTACAGCATGGCACTGCAGTACGCTCTTCACTCTAGACATTAAATGCTAACTCACATAGTGTCCAAGATTTTTAGTTGCTTATTTAATGATAATGCTCTTTAAATAGTGCTTACACACATCTACGCAGTAACTCGGCGCCAGAAGTAGACCAAGCACTAGTACCCAGACAACCTCTCGCATAACATGGCTCTATCAAATAAAAGAATAATATAAAACAAACAAATGTAAGTAAACACCAGATATTCAAACAAAAACAGATTATCTACAACTTCCCGCAACGCTATGTAAAAACAACATCATATTTTTGTTGCGAATTGTGTCTGAAACGCTGTTTTGCTATTTTTTTACAATGCCTTATGATAACGCAGGTGGACAAAAACTCAGGAACTCGGAGCGGCCCCAAATGTGAATTATGAACAGGAAAACTACATCGTAAACATACTAGAATAACGTTTGTTCGTACGTATTGCTTTTAGCACGCGACTGTGTCTGTATTTTGTCGTTTAATATTTGTCTATTTTTTATGTGGCATCTCAGTCATGGATGTTACGTGAATTTATTTTTATTTTTCAAGGTTTTTGTGATTTATGTGTGGTAATTTGAATATACTGGTCGATGCGATCGTATGGAATATAGACAAACCTTTATGCTCGTGTTTATAAAATGAGTAAGTTATGGTTCAGTTAAACAACGTACGCCAACGAAAGTCAAGTTAAGTGCACCGAAGTTTTGACAGCTATTACGAATAAAGTCATTAAATGAGTAGTTTACGCTACGTCAGAGGCTCGGCTCGCGCTATCACGCGTTTCTAACTGCATCTTTAGCCGATGATTGGATTATCTTTTCAGTATTTGGGGCTTATAACATTTTTTCTATCCGAGAACGACCAATTGATTGTACTACACCTGATGGTAAGCGCAGTGCAGTCGCAAAAAAAGAGTGACATTTAATGAAATTTTGAATATTCCTTGTCGATTTGATGAATGTTATTTAAATAATAGATTAGCAATATCGAAAATATCCCTAATCTATAGTAAAGTTGCGACCTCAGCGGGCATAATTACAATACGTTGTCACAAATATAGCACTAACACTTTTAGAAAATCCCAAAATAAGCAATGAAATATAAAAATTAGAAAAATAACTAAAATCAGCTAGTTAATAGTATTAAAATAATGTTGAAATAAACGTACATACATAATATCAAAAATTAAGTATTGTAGCAGAGTAATATAAATTCAATGTGTCTTTATGCCTTAGTTATACATTGTTTATTATGTTTGAAACGAGACAGGTATAAAGGAAGGGCGCTCGGCTGCTCGGCCACTGGAAACTGTTTGTGTTCGGCCACCAAATTAGCGTTGAGCGGACGCCATAGTCAGATGTTAGTAAATTTTAAAATATGATAATTTAATTTAATATAACAACTACTTAAAACATGAAGAAAGCAATAAGATGAATCTAATAAATAAATTCACCCATCAATCACACACATTAGTTATGATATCACGGTTGGAAAACCGGCTGAACAAGTGATTGGCTTACTAGCCTCTATGGCAGATTTTTCACTATGTGGACGGTGGTGGCTATCCGGTCGGCTACAAAAATGACCAGATAATCTCCGACCAGCAAAACCATCATCTTAGCAACCTGCTTTTCTCTTCATTCCAGTGAATAAACAAAATGTTCTTGGATTCATACTATCAATTTAGATTATATTTGAAGTATTCTGTGGTTTGTACTACCCTAGCGTATGATTATCGTAATATATAAACACGCGTCTACTATTGAAGTGAAGGATGTAACTCATTCATTCTCACTCTTTCACTCACATAGTCCGGGTCATACGAATAGCAGAAGAGTGATACGAAGTAAAATTGGATGTAGTACATGCAAAAATTCGAGCCGCTCTTGCTTTATTTCGGCATATACGGGATAAATGTAACGCCTTTTTTATTTATTCTTGACAGTATTGCAGGTTACTTACTACCAAGTGCAGCAATCACTTCGTTTAGCGAAAAAAAAACAAAAACAACTTACAACTGACTTCACATAAATTATAACCAGTTTATCGCTAATTCTCTAGCCCCACGGTCACCTGAAATGACCATGGTGTACACAAAGTAGAGTAACAAGACAATGAAGCGGTGTGACCCCGTGTCGGTCCAGTGCAGTGTTTGTTAGCATTTCACGCGACAGGGACCGCAGCCGGAACCGCTTCTCCATTCTATACGATTATAAAGTTTTGATCACTTCGAATTCCGCTCGAGCCGGTTCATTTATATTTTCCTATAAAGATGCGTCAAAGGTCAATAATGCTTATAATAATGAAGACCAATGCTGATTAACTATTAATACACTTCGACTGTTAGGTATATTCTGAAGCTGTTACAACACCCGCGACTTATTTTTCGATAGATCGTACTACCCTCCGTTAGGCCATTATTAATTTATCGAATTGTATTTTTTATAGCATAATCCGGTAAATGAGCAAGTGGGTCACCTGATGGTAAGGGATCTCCACCGCCCATGTACGCCTACAATTCTAAAAGAAATTTAGTCACGTTGCTGACCTTAAAGAGTAAGGATAATAAAGGGATTGTGAAGGGCAAGTTATTGGGCCTCCAGATATCTCACTCACCGCACGAAACGCAGCAGCAAGCCGCTACTTTACGTCGGTTTTCTGTAAAACAGTGGTAACGACCCGTTCGAGCCGGTCCATTCATGCTGTAGACAAAACTGTCTACAGCCTCGCTCTGCCACTCAAAATCAAATTTATCATGTCATATTGTACATCTACACTAAACGCATAAGAGCTGAATTGCAAATCTATTGAGCACGCACGTAATTCTGGGCCGGCTAACATCTGTCACAGCGCGCTCCGTACTTCACGTCACAAATGGCGCCCACGTCATTTGTCACGCAGCTATTGATTTACAGCGTGCCGTCGTGTAGAGATTGCTTGGTATATTAAATGTAGATGATTAAAAAGATCAAGATTTGGTTCTGGTTTAAAGGAATTATCAGAAACATGAAATTTACTAAATACGTTTTCCAACCATTCCCACTGTGTTGTGATTAGTCATATATTATTTTCGTAACGGAATCGCTTTTTATAGAACGTGGTTTTGTTATATATGTTTAAGATCATTCGCAAGTTTTGCATTTAAAAACTAATTTAGATGGAAGATGTGAATTTTAAATTTGATGATAGCTGGTCCATACAACGCTTTCAGTGAGCTATACCAACACTCCTACCCATATCCATCATAGATCATAGATCCATCCTCTTCTAGTAATTAGTTCACATACAATCTATATGCTATAACTAATTAAATCAGCTAAAAAAATTACACATGCGTCACATCTTCAGAAATTCTATTCTTCACAATACATCTGAGGCTACCAACAAAGACTATTAGAATATTCCAGTAGTCTTTCACCCCGAAATAAGTTTAGGAGAGGCCGTCTAGGTTGCTACCACCGCTTGGTCTATTTCTGCCGCCAACTTACTGGGCAGTATGAGACTTAACATCATTGTCTTAGGCTGACGAACGCAGTCCAGGGCCATGCATTGGTTTGTAATTCAAAGTTCTATGTGGTTTTGCTTCTGTTTAAAGTGTCTTACCATCAGGCGAGCGACCTGCTCTTCTCGTCATTCAAGCTAATAAAGAATGAAAGGTAGTAGTTGGTAAAGAAAGTAAAATTTTACGGTTTCTATTGTTAACTTATGCATTAAATATCAAGTTATTTGATGAAATAATTGTAGAACACACACCGATTGTCATAACAATCTTTTAATTTTATTTTCTCGCACGAACAGCACGAAAACAGCTAGTAACAAATAATTTAAATACACATTTTCTCAAGTATTCAAGGGTCGAGAGCGTATTTGCGAATGTGCATGAGTGTACATGACACGGAGTGAGCTCGGATTAATACCAGGAAGAAATACAGTTTCTTTTCCAACGATAATTTAATACGACAAAAATGAATGTATTTTGATACCTACCAACGTAAATTGAATTCATATTTCGATAACGTAGTTTATTCTTTGCAATGTGATGATTTGAGTGAATCGACTGTCTACAATAGAGTTGCTTTGTAGACAAGTCTGTCTACACCAAGAATAGAGAAGATATTAATTGTCATTCAATAATATTTAAGACTAACTAATTTAAACTGTCTCATTGGTCTAGTGACAGAACAAGGATAAGAACTGTGAGGTACTGAGTTCTATACCTAGGTCGCGTAATTACAATTTGCGATTGAGTTTTCGATTTTAAAAGTCATACAGTTTGAGTTTTCTGGGATTGGAATTTATATTCAGTATGGTACCGTATCACATTATAGGACGGAAAAAAGCTCGGTGAAACGTTGATGCATAAGTTGTACCTCCGCCTACCCCTACGGGGATAATGGTGTGAGCACCCAATGAAAGAAAGACAAAGTTTGTTTTAACAAGTTAATCTACACATACGATAAGGCACAACATGAACTCAAAACAAGATTGTATGTTGATTCTTCAAAATAGATTCGGTTAAATACAGTAAATTAAAAAGCAATGAATCAGATCAAAGAGAAGTTAAAAATAATTCATAAGAATAGCTGAAAGTCGAGCCAAGAACCGATATTTATCTGACAGATATTACGGTGCTCGAACAATCAAAATATGGAACAGATTTTATTTCCACTATAATTATTAGCACATGGCAAATACTGCATCATAGTGATTCATTAATGTCACTCATATTTTCAGATCAGTTTAACTTTTGACCGACGACTAAAATAGAGAAGGTTATAAATTTGTTTGTATATATTAATTTAGCATAACTCCACCAAATGTGGACCGATTTGGACAATTATTTTTGTAATAGATAGAGTTTACTTTTGTCATAGTTCCAAATAAATTTGAAGAAAAACTACACTTCGGGGTGAAATCGGAGACGAAAGTCTAACACTCCTACATATTTTATGCACTGATTTTGATGATTCTTACACTTCTTCCACCTTATCCCACTAGCAGTGGGGTCTGCGCAACATACTTTTTAACACATGTTACAAAAAGATTTATTTTAAAGACCAGTTACACAAGTTAAGCAAGCGCGCAAGCTGGCGCAGTCAGTCTATGTATGGATGACCACTTAATGGTATTTCAGCTGAGCGTCTCCGTGCTTGGGAGGGCACGTAAAATCTTGGTCTCGGCTGTTATCTGACAACAGTCATTAAGGCAAGTCGGAAGCCTTCGAGCGGCTTGAAAACTTTGACACTAGGTTGGCCACCATTATAGATAGACCAGATTATAGAATAAATAGAATAAAAACATTGGATAGTTCTAATTAATACCAACTTACGCCTGTCAGTAAAACGGCAGCAGCCCGTGCAAATGTCGTATCCGTCAATCGCCTGTCAACTGCGACACGTCCGGCGGCAGCTCACATCGATTTCACATTAGCCACCTTTCGCATTATCAGCAATCGCTTGTTTCCCAAACGCGAAACTAAGTTTGTTTGTATTTCAGTAATAATGGTGACTTTGTTGGATGACGTATGTATATTATTAGTGGTAAAAAATTCAACAGTCTCAATGAACTCTTCCGTCATGGTTTTTTATTAGCCGAAATAACAAAACCAAGGGCCTGGCATTAGCACCACACCCGTTCATAAAGAGTTGCAACAATGTTGATATTTATGGAGGTGGCTTAAAGCCGACGGATAGTTTTTACCTTGGAAGATGACCAAGTATCACGCAGGCAGAGTCTAGATAGATGATCTACCACTTAAATATCATGTTCTAGTGAATTCAGCAGCAGATCCTACTCTTCCCGGATTACAAATAGAATAGTTTTCTTAGATACCGTAAAAGCTAAAGAGTGTCTTAAAGAAAGAACTTGGTGATAAAGTCTTTACATTGTGTTACTACAGGAAATCTAGAAATGAACAATGTAAATATCTGCTAAGACACGAAGAAGTCCTCGTTTTATATATGTAATATGCAATCTTGCGTTGACCTCATAATAGCATAAGTTCAAGACAAGCAATTATAATGTAGCCTTATTACTTTTTACAATTTGCTGTAACATTCACCTGCACCCTCGTCATACACATATATTTGCACATCAAATATATAATTATCCACTATCATATGATATAATTATCCACAATTTCCGAAATCAAGTGTTCCATCTCCCGTTGCTCAGGTTGCTAATCTCTGACCCTAATTTTTAGGGCTCTATGCCCAAATAATAGCAAGATAACCCTATCACGAAGCCGTCTACTACACCGTCTGTCCTAGATTTCATTTTTTTATGATCTTTAATCTTCAAAACCGTAATAGATTGTCGACTCAAATACTCATACAACATATTATTAGGATGAATTCCTTATTCAGTCATTCAAATAAAAAAAGCAAAAGATTACGGCTGTGGCTACGGTACCCTCGTACCCTCACTTTAGATCATTATACTTCTTGACTCAAAAAAATCCAAAGATATAAAGAAAAATATACATTGCTACGTCTATTTTGAGCATATCGATTCTCCATCGAAAGTTCAATGATTTATTTATGAGTTCCGGTACTTATGATAATACGGAACTACTGGAATTTTCCACGGGATCTCTCATTATTTTCAAAACTCGCGAAAGTTTTCTCAAGTTCTCATCTCAATAATAGTTTACTAAGACTGTAAATATTCTTGGAATTCTCCTTTTTTTGTATTTTACTTTGTTTTGATTTCATAAGCTCACGCTTGTATCCTCGAAGGAGAGAGCAGAATTCCAATGGTGCACTCATTGTACCCTGAGTTTATTTTCTTTCCATAATATTGGAATAGGGGTGAGTCTATAGTACGAGTATAACCAGGCATAAATTTCAATCTAGAACAATTCAAGTGATTTTACTAATTGAAAACTTAGACTTTAATTGCTTCCTTAGCTGACCAAGAATTTGAACCCTGATTCACACGGTTCCTCAGCTTAAATAAGCTGCCACCAGACCAACAAGGCTATAGAATTGTGAATTTGGATATTTTTAAATTAGTCGCTATAACGGCTAAACAGATTTTTATGAAATTTAGCCATAGGGACACAATAACGTGGTAATCCACGTTGCTACTTTTATCCCAGAAGAGGATATTCATGCAAGAAAAGCCACCAATAAAATCTACATTTATACGTACTCAAGCTTGTAATTCCTAGAGGGGTAGGCAGGGGTATAACCATTACACCCAAATGTTGCCGAGCTTATTTCTGTCCCATAATGTGATAGGGGGTGAGCGTATCACCATACCAATCACAATACCAGACTCCGGACTGATACTGAACATTTCGTGATGTAAAAATTCAATATCACTTACCCGACCTGGGAATTGAACCCGAGACCCCAAAATAACAGTCATACCGAGGCAGTAAGAATAAAATCAAGTAAAAATAAACTCTTTTAAATAAGCCAATGATCACCCAGATCACATCTCACAAGCTCTGATCGTAATTGGCCACAACAGAAGTGCCCCGTCAGCATATCGGCATGTAGCATCAATTAGGCGTTAATTAGGTCGCCTATCAGTCACTAATCCTGTACTCATCGCGTTGCCAATCAACCGTTGTTTAATTTCAATCAGTCGCCCCACTGGATAGGTAATTGCATGTAACTACATCGTGTGTATAGGGTTAGCCGAAATCCCACGTTACCCCTTCCCAATTCCTTAATTATCCCTCTCTTTTAACGCTGATATGCATCCATTTTGAGTGGTAAAGCCACGTTGTAGACAGTTTACTTTAATCTGTCTACCTCTTAGGAGATTACAGGTGTAAGTGCACCCTGCTACTTAATTTTGAATCTTACTCCACATTGAACCGATTCATTGGAAGCGTCATTTTGCATAAGTCAAAATCTCTCTTCGAAACATGACCAATAAAGTGAATCAATTAATTAATCTGTACAGACTCTAGTGCCAGTAACTACTACGCAGAAGTAGGTAAAATAATACACCACAAGATACTTCAGAAGATACGTTAAATCTTTAGGTCCGATGGTACTCGATCACTCGAAACAACAACAAACTTTGCTACAAATTTTGTCGCTAGAAATTACCATTTACAAATATATTCACCAACATAAAGCAGACTGCGACGTAAAACTTTCTAGAAAACTAAAAATATACGTAGCGTGCAGCTGTACTCTTGATGTACTCTATTACAATCTAAGTATATTACAAACTCAAAACCCGTAAACACTCCTCCATTTTTACTACGACCTCTGCACATAACTCGGAATACATTTCACAATAAAACAAATGCACTGAAAGTGCTAGCTAGCCGTGAAATACGAAAACCTGTATGATACGCATCATTACAGTAGTAACTTATTTGTTGTGAGCTGAATGGATTTTATCGATTTGCAAGTTGGCTAGGGTGATTTGTGTTAATTTTTGTGGGTTCTGTAGAATATAACCTATAGACGATACAGACACAAAACAGGCCAAGCGCGGATCGTATTTGCGTACCATATGTACCACCACCATAATATGTACGGTGGTCGCTATCCGGGCGGATATAAATATCTTACCACCAGTTACGTAATGCCCGTTTACCTATCGACATAATAACACTTAATTTACTTTAAGAATACGTTAATAATACCATAATAATCTGTAAATAGTAGCTCTAAACTCAATAAACACATATTTGGCGTGGCAAATGGATAATTATTCATTAAAATGCACCGCTTGAATTGTCTATGATCCTCTATTATTTCTTAAAATACAAAAAATGTGGCGAAGGTTTTTTTAATATTTTGGTGATATCTTGAAAAGGAAGGATCGTAAAAACAAGCCTGTTCTGAAATACACAAAAGGACACTTTTATGAGTACTTTACTCTCGCGAAAAGAAGCTGTTACATTTTTGCTACCCTTAAAATGTTTCGAAATATTTTTCATCGCATTTTAGCAGCTGTGGTACGAACGTTGTGTTTATATTATGTCCCACGAAATTATTTACCTACTAACTTTAATTATTTTAGGGTATATGTCGGTTAGGGTTCTAAAAATGAAAGACGTAACATATTTCTCCCTCGTCATGAGCGTTATTTGCATCTAGATATCACCTAAGTTAGGTTATGTATATTAAATTAATCTGACCAGTGTATCTACCCAATGTCTCTCGATGGTCTGTTATTAGAAGTAGTGTAAAATATAACATTAGTTAATAGTTGAGTGACAATTATGGAACCAACTTAAAAAAGGAAGTTCTCAAGATATTACTGAATTTGATGAACCTGATGAATTGTGAACTGAATTAAATTTGAAGTTTTGACGAAACTCAAGATTTAGTAACTCATTATGACTAGTCGAATCCGTGTCGATATCCATTATCTATATTTATAATGAATTTTTATTAGTTTGATCTCTATATTTGCCTATATCATTCACTCGTTTGCGATTAAACCTTAGTGAGTTGTTGTCTGTATGTCCGTGTAGGTTAGTATATAAAAAAAAAAATACGGCAATAAGTGTGAACCTATCTAGAAAGAAAAAAATGCGTTGCATCTCATGCCCAATACATTAATTAAAAATAATAATAAATTTCTAATATTTTACGGAACCCTAATCAGAAAAAGGCGCCACGTGCAATGCAACGTGATCTCCCGTGACCATTATCTAGTCTGCGTTGAAACATCGGATTTATGACAGTTCCATTGCTTTTAATCAGGTCCTCTATTTTTACATCTAAAGAGTAAAATCATTATTTTTTATATAATTCTAATACGAACATCTTGCAGTAAAATACTGCATATTTTGAGGTGGCTATAGTAACCCTTAAACCCATCGAGTTTAGTTTCATAAGGGATTGTAATGCAGTAGTTAAACATGCTTTTTTAGTATACTATATACTAACTGTCCTTCGAGATTTCACCCGCTTGTATGCGACTGCTCAAGAGTCATAGAATGATGTACTAACGTCTCGGCAAAAAACATCTTTCGTGTAAATATAATCGATCGTTCTAGGCGTTCCCAATTGGTTACATAGTGACGACAAATTTATTCAGTTATTTATTTTCAGTAGAATGGTGATTGTCTTGAATTTATCTTACCTAGACGCTTTCATGAAACCATAATAAACAAACACGCATAACCATCGTCCGAATTGTGAGCTAACGTCTTAAGTTCATACGAAAATACTATAAAAAACACTGTCAATATATCACGAATTTAATTTTTTAGGGCAACTATTCAAAGTTGTCTTTCAATAAAAACTTTATTCGGATTATTATGAACATTAAAAATTAGACAAATCAGTTCAGCCGTTCTCAAGTGATGCAATTACGAACCGCATTTTATTTCTATTTATCCTTCCATCATTGATCTAAACTTGGTTGAAATACATAGGCCTAATGTAAGTCAAAAGATGGATTGCCTTTATATGCCCGTTTATTATTATGCTCGGCGTAGTGTCAATCTTTTCATGCTGTCTGTACGTTCTCTGAATGCCAACTACTCGGATCGGCTTAAAGTGCTCTCTGTGGTGCGATGGGACTCAAGACTTAAGCCACTAAACGTGGTTGCGCCCCAACCGAGATTTGAACTCGCGTCACTTTGACGGAGTGGATGGTCCTGAATGTAACATAATTTGGATTATTATTAAATACCTACATAAAAGAAAGTATTTACAAAGCAAGTGTTAAGACAAAGACTTTCCTAGAAGAATTGATTTAAAACATTGTTGAACATTCTTAATTTTGACGGATATAATTTTGACGGTGTTTGTGACGCATTCATTGAGTAGCCGGCTAGGAAATAGACGGCGGTGGGTCCCATTCTCATTCCGAATTAAATAGTTCAGTTATTACCCATTGTATCACCAAGTGTATAGTAAAATGGAAAATGAAACTAGCACTTCCCCTATAATTCTTGGAAATAAAAGATATAAAATCTTCCCCTATAAATCCCCTATAATTATTTCTAAGGTTGTCTGGTAGAGATCGCTTTTAGCGATAAGACCGCCTTTCGTAACTTGATTTAGTTGTAAAGTTCTTAATGTATAATTTTAATTATTGGCGTGGAATAAAGAGTTACCTATCTATCTATCTTGATGCTTATAACACAAGACTTGTAACGTAGTGTGGATTTATGACCTCTTGGTGTAGTAATATATGTATAGAACATTAGATATCGTAAATAGTATTAAAGCTATGCAGATCTCGTCTAAAGTTGAATAATTTAGAGCTGCTTTTGTACAACGCAAATAACAAAATAATAGGATAAACGTATTACAGTAATTAACAACATAGACGTTAGTAGCAGGCAATGACGAGATGGCAATGCAGAAGTTTATGCATTGCAATGATGCAGTTGTCTTGAATACAAATTGACGCTTGCAGTTTAGATTACGTAGCACTAATTGTATGCCTTTAGATCAGTGTATATAATACATAGTCTAGGTAAATAGATAAATAAACAGAAGCGATCTCACATTAGGATTCTCTGTCTCTAGGGCAAACATTGGTGGATTAGGTAAATATTTGACTTAATATTGTAGTACAATTTAGTCCTTTGTACCAAAGAGGTCATTTGTAACTATATTCTAAAGAACTCACACAAGGCGCATTTGAGGGTACTACAGCAGCAGACCTACAATGGATCTACACCCACCATCAGAAGAATACGAAACAGTTGCAGTTGCCGAAATCAGTTGTCATTCAGCGAACGAAACCCATGGCGAAAAGCTGTCACTACTTTTTTATTTTTATTTGATTGAATGAGGAGACGAGCAAGGCGCTTGCCTGATGATAAGCGCCACGCGTGCCCATCAACAGCTTATACACTATTGCTTGGCGGCAGCAATAGACAAAGCGGTGGTATCAACCCAGACGGCCTCTCGCATACGAGGGACTTACCACCTTGTAAGACTATTGACTTCATGTCAATATTCTGCGAGACAATGATGGTTGAATCAGCTAATTTATGCTGTAGTTATAATATTGTCTACAAATAGTACTTTTTGACAGGTAACAACGCACGCTTTTTACGAAATTGTATAGAACATTGGCACGTCGTGCTCTCCTATCTCGTATGTGTACATCAAAACATGCTTTAAAACTTACTGACTAAATAAATTGTCCATTCCTTGTATCACGATACCAATGAGGCAATCCCAAACATGTATCGCTACAATTTGTCACATGCACGTCGTATAAATCCACACGTCTCATTACTGCGGGCGTGAGATGCGCCGACCGCGAGGTAGACGGCAATAAATCTGTGAGAGTCCCGCGTCGCATATATCCGACGCGCCTCGACTCACACCGACGCGTATAAAGCAGCTTGTTATATAATGAAGTTGTATTGAGCATTGAGGTAGCAGTATGTAGTCATTATTAATCAGTTTTAGATTATCACCTAAATTCTTTTTTATTTGATTGAATGACGAAACGAGCAAGGTGGTTGCCTGATGGTAAGCGCCTCGCCTAATAGTAAGCGTCATAAACAGAAGCAACACCACACAGAACTTTGAATTACAAAGCACTGCATGGCACTGAACTGCGTTCGTCACTACGAGACTAGGTGTTATGCCTCAGAATGCCCAGTAATTTCACTGGTTTCAATGTCCTTCAAACCGAAACACAACAGTGCTTACACACTGTTGCTTGGCGGCAAAAATAGACAAAGCGGTGGTACCAACCCAGACGGCCTCTCGCATACGAGGGACCTACCACCTCGTAGTATTTACACAACTTATTCCGGAGCATAATATATTGATTGATATGTGACTGATATGAGGGAAAGATTCAAGAGTTATGAACAAGAATAGTTTAGACCAATAGAATATTGAAATTCACCAAACCAAATTGACCACTACAGTGGCATACTCACCAAGCGCTCAAGACAATATCGCTGGTCTGCTGACGGCGCTCGGCTATTGCGATATGACAAATGACTGTCAAGCCCATGCACAACTTGGCTCTGTCATATATGTCATGTGACGGGGCGGCCCAAATCTTAGCCTCTTGTGACATGATATATGACTAGGAAATCCTTCTGTAACTGGTTTTGATGCATACACCCTAACATCCCAACTGTATTATATTTGTATTAAATTGGTTAGATAATGTGAATTGGGCTGCAGATAGTATTGAATCAAGAGTCCCTGGCTATCTCCAAAAAATTGTGCTGCAAGATTAAACCCGATCAAACATACAAATATTGCAAGTTAAATAAAGGCTTGTAAAGACATATATTGTGAAACCCAGCTACATTGGCTCGTTATAATGAGTCGCATTCTGGAACCAGTCGATATACATGTAATTGAGACAGGCCAGCATAATTCTGGCGATCAGTGCAACTTATCTCGTTAGTCAACATTATATTTGAAATGTACTGTAGTGGCCACTGCAGTTTAGTTACTTTACTACCAGCAATAAAAATACTTTACAATGTAAACTATTTTCATAGCAGTGGCCGGTAACAAGCAATTGGGTTACTGGATGGTAAGTGACAACTGCCCATAAAAACCCACAATACTAGAAAATCACTACCTTTATGTAAATGAATTTGGATTGGGAAGAGGAAAGGAGGCTTGGTGTGTCAAAAGGCTAGATTTAAGTTTAATTCAAATCAAAGTGTCGTCCAAAAAAGTTAACCAAAGATTGAATGAAGCCAATGAATCTCAATAGCTTTTCTAAAATAAACTACTACATCTAAGAGTCATTAAGTGATCCATTAGACACTATTTCGAAGTAAATTATCTTGACCCCAAGAAATTTCAGGAGCATTCATCAACGTCTGCGTGCGTCAGTAAGAACCCTAAAATAGAGCTGTTTGCTTTGAAATATGTGGTAGACGCTCAACAAAAAAGGAAGGCTCTAAACTAGGAGCTGATAATGTTGGTCATTTCGTGAGCTAATTTTAGCACAATATTCATGATTTATAATTTCACTTTTCATTCACTTTACTGATATTATAAATGTGAAAAACATTAACCTTTTTGAGTTTCAATCACATATTAACGGCTGAATGAATTTAGATGATATTTGGAACAAAGGTAGACCATGATCTATATTATGTTACTTCTTATCCCGTAAAAGACACGCGGGCAGAGCCACGAGCAAAACCGAGTTTGGTTTTTTTCGTACCGGAAACATTAATATTTTTTAGAAAAGTGTAATAAGGAAATTTAGTAAAATATCTAGTACGTAAATAATACAATTTATTATTTTGAGTAGAATGTTTTAGAAAAAAAATAATGTAAAATTATTGCAAATTATAAACAAAATTGAAAGAAAATACGTTTATTACGATATCTCACCCTAATAATAGTAATGACTGACCTACTACAATATAATAATGGCGACAAACAAAAAAAAACAAGAAATATCAAACTTTTTTAAAATTAACTGAAAAAGAAACAGTAATTGGGAAGTAGTTAAATACCAAACGTTGTAACCATTAACAAGACATGTCTTGCCATGGCAAGCAATTACATATTGAAAGGCAAGTCGAGTCATGCAATTTAAACGGAAAATGTGATTTGTTTACATTTAAATTTAAATTGTTCCAGAATTGCTCAGGAAAATCTTCTATGAATGCCTTCTAAACCTATAAAATAAATAAACTAATGAATACAAACAACTTCGAGTTTGTGCTTTCTGCAAAAATATTTGAACACTAGCTTTTGCTCGCGACTCCGCCCACGTGATCAAACAAACAAACAAACAATCAAACTCTACAGCTTTATAATATTAGT
This sequence comes from Amorpha juglandis, assembly GCA_949126905.1. NCBI lineage: Eukaryota > Metazoa > Arthropoda > Insecta > Lepidoptera > Sphingidae > Amorpha > Amorpha juglandis. Next base: position 15,992,786 of record OX421374.1, on the reverse strand, counting down.
ATAGATTTGGGTAGCTTAGCAACGGAAGCCTTCAAATAATATTATTTCGGTAGCTTAGCAACGGAAGCCTTCAAATATGAATAATTTTCCCCGTTTTTGCAACATTTTTCACTGATGCTTCGCTTCTAATGGTCGCACCTAAAGCCTTCCTCGATAAATGGACTATCCAACACAAAAAGAATTTTTCACTTCGAACCAGTAGTTCCTGAGATTAGCGCGTTCAAACAAACAAACAAACAAACAAACAAACAAACAAACAATCAAACTCAACAGCTTTATTATTAGTATAGATTACATGGCAATAGCACCGACACAAAATCGTTTGTTTTTAGCTATTTTGTTTTTTGGTGTAATGAATTTCTGTCATTTTTGATTAATTACCAAATATTCTTTAACCTCCGATACCAAAGAGAGATGTTATAAGTATAACCTCTTTTTTGTGGTATCGTTGAACCTAAATTAATGAACTGATTTTGATGCGCTTTTTAATTTTAAAGCTAAATAATCCAAAGCGTTTAACCTAGGTAACCTTTACCTGCTACTGAAACCAAGGTGTCTGTACCTTTCAACTCTTTGATAATTCATTAAGGATATTCTGTGTTGAGCCGCATCTAAAAGATATTGATGAGTGGGCTTAAAAATGCAGACCTCATCTCATGATAGAGATGAAAGGAGCCACAGGAACTCAGCTTCATTTTTAATGACTGTTTTTAACATTCACTCTTAATTCTCAATCAACCACGTTTTTCCACTGTTGGGCAAAAGCTTCCCATGTTATATGACTGCCATGGCGCCTTCGATTTCAGCACTACGGTACAGGTATTTACGATCTGTCTCACAACACCCACATATTTTTGGAACACACAAACATTAACCTTCTAACCTAACCGATCCGAGTCAGACCAGTGCGTATCGCCAAATAATGTAGAATTCCGCCTAATCGACATTTGCGCCCGGCTAAGAAAAAGTACCCACGCTATTACTGGTCATCTTAAAAATGCACCGGTGCTTCGGAAATAACCACTGGTTTAAGAACCATAATGAAAATCAGTAGATCTGATTTTTTATAAATTTTCAATATATTCAGTAATTACGATAGATTTGTAACTCTTTTTTTGTTTTTAGTGTGAATGGTACAGTTGGGAGAAGAAAGCCTCGGCGAACGTTTTTAGATCAAGTCTGAAATATCCTCTAGAAAGGCCAGATCAAAAGTAGGACAGGAATCAGGACGTGCATGCATGAAGAATATAATGAGAGTGAAAGAGGCCAAAGAGGTGTGTAAGGATCCTAGCACGTGGAAAACCGTTGTCGCTGCCTACCCCTATGGGAAACAGGCGTGAGTCTATGTCCCAACCAGCGTCACCTGTAGAGATGGTCCCGTTTTCACACAATATTTCCGTGCACGAGTGCAGACGTTTGCTCCAAACTATTATACTCGTATACCTTATAGATTTATTTCGCGATAGTTTTCGAATGTGACTCGAATCCACAGCGTTGAAGCAATTCATTGTACTTTATGTGTCACTAGCTTTTCCTCGCGGCTCTGCCCGCGTGATCTGCTTTTTCTGGGATAAAAAGTAGCCTTTGTTCACCAGGGGTAATGTAGGATTCTAATGAAGAAATATTTTTTGAAATCGGTCCAGGCAGCGCACGCAACGGAAGCCTTCAAATATGAATAATTTTCCCCGTTTTTGCAACATTTTTCACTGATGCTTCGCTCCTAATGATTGCAGCGTAAAGTTATATAGCCTAAAGCCTTCCTCGATAAATGGGCTATCCAACACAAAAATATTTTTTCAATTCGAACTAGTAGTTCCTGAGATTAGCGCGTTCAAACAAACAAACTCTTCAGCTTTATAATATTAGTATATATTACATTATAACATTTGATTGTAATTCTCTCGGTTTGGTTTATGTTAACACAAGTATGCTTGAGTTTTGGTGAACAAAAAAAAGTTTTGGTAACATTACAATTTCACTTGGCCTAATAGTAATTTCTTTTAACCTTTGAAATACTGGGTTCAAATTTTGATAGGTGTTTTTGTTTCAGGAACAAAAAATAGGGGTAGCTCGGAGTTGTGTATGGCTTACCAAAACTTATTTTGGGAATTCTATTTGATAATACTGACTGTTCTTATTCTGCTCACAATTACTTTGGTACATTCAAACGGTCCTTTTTTTAATTTGATGCAATCGTGCCATAAGATAAACTTAATTGAGATACAAAGCCGATGTAAGTAAAAATAAATATATACACACATTCACGCTTATTATCCCCAAAGGGGTAGGCAGACGTGTAACCACCCACATTTTGCCGAGCGTAGTTCCATCTCATAATATGGTATAGAGCGCCATACCGATAAACCTAATCCCCGGGTCGGATAGAAGGTATTCTATCCTATTCTAGGATCGAACTTAAGACTTCAGCATAGCAGACGTATTACAACGGCGCCACCAAGGCAGTCTACTTTCTAAAATCAAATTCTACCTTTTAATAAAAAAAATAATGTGAAAATAATATTATTATGGCTTTGAGTTTCAAACAACTTATTTAAATTATAGTTGTATAGACTAACTACCGCTACTAATACCAGGAATTCTAATTCAAGACATTCCAACCACCAGTGGCATAATCCAAACCACTCACCATCAATCACTCCAGACATGCACAATTCAGCCCAATCAGCGAGGAACACAAGTGGCCAATCACGCAGTGAGCTTGCCGAGGAATTATTGAAAAGACGGGCCTTGTTAGACGCGCCGGTGGCCTGCAGTTGACACACGCCTGAATTATACATCACAGGCGGACTGAGCTGTAATAATGTTTTAGTTTTGACTTTTGTTGTGGCGATTATTGGTTTTCTTTGCTTAACGTCTGAAAATATTATTGAGATATTTAGGCCGGCTTGCCCAACTTCGAAGTTAGGACCCGACCGTTTTTTTCACAACATGGCATTGAACTGCGCTCGTCACCCCGAGAGATAAGATTTTAAGTCTCATAATGACCAGTAATTTCACTGACTTCAATGTCCTTATAACGAAAACACAACAGTGCTTACACACTGTTGCTTGACGGCAGAAATAGACAAAACGGTGGTACCAACCCAGACGGCCTCTTGCATACGAGGGACACAAATGGCTGAGCCAGATCGTACCAGAAATATGAACTGACGGACAACCCAAAAAACGCTGGCTTGACATAAAGAGAGACATGAGAGTCAATAATGACAGTACAAAATCAAAATCAAAATCAAAATCTTTATTAATCATGTAGGCTAAGAAAGCGCTTATGACAGGTCAAGTACAGAACATATGTCATTAAAAAGACTAACTTAGAATTAAGGGAACTTCGGACTAAACGCCGCGCTAAAGGCTGGCAGGAAAAGGTACACCAACAAGCATGGGAAAAGGGAGGGCATCCTTAAGTGAAGGGATTCACGGACTAGGAGGATATGGAAAACGGGACAAGGGCAAGGAGGAGTAGGGTAAGTTTACAAAAAATCTGTAAGGGTTTAAAAGGTAAGGAGATGTGTCGTGGACCTTACTGGTACGGATAGTATATGTTCAAGATCAGTAGAAGTAGAGACATCTTAGTAGAAAAGTGGACCCTGACACTAAACCAGGATAAAACCAGCCAGAAAGAGAAACAGTTAATATATTACAGACAAGATTCTTAAATCTTTGTTGCACCTAGTAATAAAAGTTTAAAACCACTAACCCGCTGCATCATGACAATGGTATTAAGAATTCCACACGAATCGCCGTGTTGTGTCTAGGTTCTGGCAAACACAGATACGTTACGTATCTTAATTCGAGTTAATCCGGGAAGAAAGCGAACTACCCTCGATGTGGACACGCGAGGTGGACTTGCACGTGTGTTGAATACTAGTGAGGGGCCATTGTTGCAGCGTTTACGATAGTTAATACTCGTTTATTAAAATATAGTGATAATGAAACTACTGGGCATTATGAGACGTAATATCTTTTGTTCCGGAGTGTGAAGCACAGTTCAGTGGTATGCAGTGCTTTGTAATTCAAAGTTCTGTGTGGTGTTGCTTCTGTTTATGGACAGACGAGCGTCTTGCTCGACTCGTCATTCAATCCAATAAAAAAAAAATGCTTTACTAATGTTATAAAAATATGTGTAATCGTTTCATAAAAATATAGGGGAGTCTCTGTGGCACTATAAAAAAAACGTCTAAAGGACATTGTTCGTCTTCCATACATAGTTGGCCTAAGAACCAACAGGGAGCTGAATTTACTTTTTGGGTTTTAGATGATGTATATATTTGATTGAAACTAAATTAAAACTACGGACACTTGAGAATTCCGAAAAATAAATAAAATACTTTCGGATATTGAGGTTATAATTACGCCAATAAATACTATCAAATGTCAAATGTTGTCATCTGTTAATTCATTTTGACGGAGTTTTGGCGGGAATTCTGACATTGCGGTTCATCGCTGATTTTAATTTATTTCAAAAACTAGTTTAATGTTGTGTTTGTTGTATAAAAGTGGTGTGGATTTGTGCAATAAACATTTACGGTGATGAACAGTGTATGGGAATATTGAAATAAGTGAATTAAGTATCGTACTGGAAAGAATGCACACCAAAACTCCAACAAGTCCTTGAAAACTACCACACCGATATTTCATCGTTCTTGTGAAGACTTGAGAATAGATTACACTTGTCATGTGCGAAATGCATAACAATGCAAAGCCAAAAATAATTTTAAAAAAATCATTTTGACAAGCCGTATTATGGTTCCGCAACATCATATCGGACTGTTTGTGACTAAAAACCATAATCATGGTTAATAAAATAATGGTTTTTAATTACACAGACAAGCGTCAGTATTCTCAACACTTGAGTTTTGAGAATACTGACGTTTGTCTGTGTCAAACTCTTATTAAGAGTGCTGTTACAAAGACTTGGTCGTATGAGCTACAATACCTTTGCCTATTAAAAACCCGAATTTGAACCAAAAATTATAATACCGAGGACTATGACGGAAGTGAATACTTTTTAAATTGTTTTCGTAACTAAAAAGTGTCCGTTCTATTGAAATAATTATAATGTACATTATAAATAATAATAATAATTATAGTAAATGTTTCATGCGTGTTGATTCATAGGCCATTTTTGACAATGTCCTTTACAAAATAGTAGATATGTTATAAAGACTGACAAACAAAAGATGAAATTATCTTTTCTATTTTGCTTTAGCTATTTCCTGCAAATAATTGGACCAATTTTTTGTCGGTGCAAGTTAATGTTGAGAACTGACAATGAACCTGCAATCTGCAGTAACATAACTTGACTTAATGGTCAGTAATACTGTTCTGCTGTTCTGTTGTGTTGACAGTGGAAGTTATATGTTTTTTTTATATTACTCATCTTTCAGCTTATACTGACGTTTTTATTGTTTCTATCACTATAATATGTTTTTTTTAAAAATAGAATTATCCTTGTTTTTCGTATAAGATGTATCCCTGAATGTAAGTGCCTCTTGTCTTCCAGTGTCGCTTATTCAATGGCCACAATTGCAGTTTACTGGTTCGCTCACCCATGCCTTAACCGCCTGCTTGATAGCTAAATTGTACAATATGTCCAAATGTCAACGCCCTCTGATGCACGAAAGTCCCTATTCTTTCAATTCGAATTATTGGACGTGGTATCTTTTGTATTAAAAGAAACTATGTGACTCTATAATCTACTGTATAATTAGCGACTATGCATATATAAGGTCATGCTTGTGTCTTCGAGGTGGTAGGTACAGGTGCAACTAATAAAAACAGTTCGCTGAAATTATTTTTGTCTCATATTATAGGTGTCAAGTCTGCGCCATTTCTTTCTCTGTCTCTTCAGCTTATATCCTTCCAATTTTGAGTTTAGGCCTCTTGCATTGCACGCTATTTTCTTTGTTCAAGGCAGTCATCATCCAGGCGCTTCTCAATGCATTCACCAGATCGTCAATCGATCTCATTGGCTTGCCCTGGTTCTTGTGTCGTCATACCAGCTAAAAATTCCAATTCCGGACAACTCATTTGTAGATTGGAAACTCAAACAAAAATTCTGATTTCCGACTTAGGATTTGAACCCAAGACGTCACTCAGTATGCGGATAGTACCGATCCTGTCACCGAATAAACCACTCATTACAGACATAGTTATTCCTTTCAGGCCACAGAAACTACAACTCCAGCCCCGTCCCAACACAACTAGAATATTCAACAGCACAACTTTAAGACAAGTTTGAAAGACATTTAAACATCCGAAACCCATTTCGTTCCTTACAAATTAACGTAAGAAAAAGTTACTGACTGCAAAAAAAGAAGTTTTAAATTCAACTGTCACAACGGAGTTCCGAGTAGATCCAAATTAATCGCTTTAAATAGGTTTCAAAACGACTTAGAAAAGTTGGGCTCGAAAACAAAATTTTAACAGTAAGGCAACTGGGGTGTATTGTGCAAAAAGACAGCTCAAGAAAGCTGACGCTAAGTGAATAATTGAATAGTTAAACTCTCATAATATTTACATAAACTGAACATTAACGTTTTGACGCGAGTTGTGAGATGTGGCGACGCGTATAGCGGTTTTGCTAGGCGGATATATGTATGGAGGATCGTTTATCTAAATATGTTATTTTTTTAAGTGAAACTTCTTTATTACCGTTGTGATTTGAAATTTCTATGAAACGTAAAAGCGATAGTAAAAAGAGACAACCATACTCATAAATTTATAGGATTTAGTCTGCGAGAGAATGAGAAAGTAGAAAGTAGCCTTTGAAACATGTGTCATAAACAACGTGGTGTCTCATTTACGGGTTTAATTTTTTATGAAGTTCACTTCTGCCGTGTGTGAATTGCATACACACACAGTGTTTTATTAGCATTTACGCAAACCACACAGGATTTTATTCCTGGGTATTTTCTGAAAATAACACCACACAATTGTAATTATTGATACAACATTTTACAAAATATGGGAGTCCTATTATGATAGTGTCGATGTCATCCAAATACATATCGTCACTGGAAAGGCAAAAATACTAAAGCGTCAATACATGAACTTTACGGCACAGCATTTTAAAGTTGTTTCACGATTCATAAAAATAAGCAATAGATAATTTAAAAAAAAACTGCTATTTTATTAAATCATATTTTTTCCAAATATAATAAAAAATACTTTAAAATGATCTACCGTAAAGTTCACCTATTCGCGCTTTAGTGTTTTTTTCACTGACGATATCAAGAAAAATAACTGTAGTGCTTATGTAAGCGATGATAAATAAACAAAATCTCAAATCGCTCCGCTTATACTCTTAGACCGCAACGCAACGCGATCCGAAGCGTATGCTCATGGCAAATGAACCAACAAAAAATACGCGTGCCACGTTGATCGAATACCGCCTTTGATGTAATGCTGCGTGAATATGTAATGCTGGGTATTGCACGCTAAACGCTATGTAATTGGACACCAGGGGCGCGAGTCTGCCAATATTTATGACTTGTCATTATGACAATCATACCACTATTATTCCATTACCAATGTAATAAAAGTTCGTAATCTACTAAATTCACAATGATAGGAGGCTCTTGATATAATTGTGTTGGAATCGTGGCAAAAAGGCGATCGGTGCTGCCAGTAGCACAAAAGACTTAGGTATGCTGAAGTGATTATAGAAAAACTACCAGTAAATTTAAAAGTTCTTAAGCAAAGTTTGGTTTTGTATGGGGTGCAATGGTACGCCATCGGAAAATCATAATTATGCCACAATGACCCTATGAAAATAGGAGACCGCCAAAACTCTGCTGGTGGGAGGATAATTGTATCCGACGGGATAGCGACCACCGTACACTGGTGCTAAAACCTGCCATAGTGGCCCACCTTGTGTGGGTCGCGTTCCAGGGTCAGCCAGTGTATATCCGGCTCTCCCCGGGGGGCTTGCCCTCTGATCCTAACCCTTTTCCCATCCCTAAAAAAAGTCACACTTTTTTTTATCCTGGCTCGGCAAAGTGACTACGCCACACTTGATAGTAAGTGTAGCGCAATCCAGGAATAGTGTCGAGCAACGACAACAGTGTGTCTATCGTTCGTTGGCAAGATCATGCCGACCTTCAAGACACTTATACAATTCATAGACCTCTGTCACACCTACTTCAATGCCAGATTTCTTCAAGGTTTTTATAAGATCTTTCGCAATCACATGTCCCAATCGCTCATGCCACGACCATACATCGACATTGTTATAAAAGCAACTGAAGCCAAGATAACGACGAAATGCAGGACCTCTTCCCAATAAATAAAAAATTACGGGTTGCACTTCGGGAGTGCCGACAGAAGTGAAAACTTACCAAACGGCCCCAGTCCGGCCCCATTCCAGCCCCAGTCAGGCTCCCAGTCCGGTCACAGTCCGGTCCCCAGTCCGGTCCCCAATCGGTTCACCCAGTGAATAGTTTTGAGGTAATAAACATAAAAAAAGATGCGTACCGCGCTAAAAGAAGTTTACACTTCAAAAATACCCTCAGCAATTAGTCTTCTGTGGCATAAATAAACAAATTGTCTACTGAAAATACACGGTTAAATTATGGATCTGTTTGTACCCTATATAAATATAAACACGTTGTAATAAATAATAACGTCAAGTTGCCAGCCCTCATAATGACTGGCAACTTTGTAAAATTTCCTCTGGGAATATGAAGTGGCTTAGAAATTAATTGAGCCGTTTACTGCTTAATCCAACATATTTAGTTAAATAACATCCTCAAGCTTGCTATAGAGGTGGGTAGAGAACATGGATTAATTATACTAAAATGTATTAACACAAAAGCATTTTCTTAAAAGTAAGCAGTGAGAGCCTCCGTGGCGTGAGTAGCCAGCTGTGAAGCGAGAGGCCACGGGTTCGATTCCCGCACCAAGACAAATGTTTGTGTGATCCACAAATATTCGTTTTGGGTCTGGGGTTTGTAGGACCGCAAGTTCTTTGTAGTTCCTGATATCTTCGATTCTAATGAGTGATTAGTTAAGCTGTTTTTGTCTCTTTCTAGCCACTTTATAAATCGTGTTGACAGAGAAAGACAAAAGAGTGTTTAACATACAACACAAGGTGGTAGGTCCCTCGTATGCGAGAGACCGTTTGGGTTGGCATTTTGAAACTTAACATCTTGTGTCTCGGTATGACGAGCGCAGTTCAGTGCCATGCAGTGTTTTGTAATTCAAAGTTTTGTGTGGTGTTCTGTTTATGGGCAGGCGTGGCGTTTACCATCAGACAAGCGCATTGCTCGTCTCGGCATTCAATCAAATAAAGAAACTAATCGATGCTTAAGTAACGTTTATAAGTACGGCCCATTGTGTGTTGCTCGGGATTCAAATGAGTACCCGATACAGCGACAGTTTCGTCATCATGGAAATAAACATGTTCGATATATCGCGGGCGCACTAAATGCAACTCTGCTTACATAAAATATAAAGCATACGTAATTGAGGCACGCATCACCTCCACGGCTCTCATCCATTCGTTAATTAAGATATACGTTTTTAAATTTGGTGCTTTCACAAAAATCTGTTAGTTATGCAAATGAAATTCAAGTGAATGCCAACTGAGAAGTACTTACCGTCGCCTGCTAACGCGGACTCAAAAGAGACGGTCCCATTGAATTTCTTATGAGCTCGTGATTAGAATCAGAAAGTTTATTTTTTCTGTTCGCGTTTTAATTTTTTTCGTAATTTATTAGGATGCTCGGTTTCGCTGGCGGGTTTGCGTGCGATATGTTATGATTCATGCTTACTTAGTATATATGTGTATATGCCCTCACGCCTGTAAACCCCGAAGGGATAGGCAGAGTAACCAGTACACATTTCGCCGAGCGTATAATATATATATATAATAAATATATATATTATACGCTCGTATATAAATATTTGTTTTAGTCTGATTGTTTCTGCCCAGAGGGGTTAAGTCAGGCGGCCGGTCATAAAAACTACAAGCCATATCTTTCTTGCAGAAAATGTTTTAAAAAAAGCTTATCTTGCTGACTTCACTACGAGTGGGATAAGGGCAGATGTATCTATTTATAACTTCATCATCATCTCAGCCTATTGAAAAAAAAGAAAGAAAAAAAGTATTATTAGACTAGACACAAAATAGTTATCTTTTACATACATCATAACAGTATTATGTTAGACCAATAACAGGACTTCCCCCATTCAGCTTTATGCTGAAATACATTTCAATGCTATTGTTTTTTTTTTTAACGGTTGGATTGGCTGCCCAAGACCGGGATTCATAACATGTTTGTTCAAAATGACGTTAAACTAATCCACAGTTAGGTTTATAGATATCGGATTAAATTAAGTCTCAGGTTAAAACTGTCCTTTAAATATATTTACAAAACAAACGCAACAAAAAATATTTAACGTGACAGCGACATGGCAGAACGTTAAAAATACGTTAAATTATTTAGTTGGGTGCATGTTTTATACATCGGCGACGGCGGTTCGTCGTACTATCCGTCCGTCTGCTTCACGTTTTAAAATGTTCTTCGCTGAATTTAAGAATAATAGTCAAATGTTTTAAGGGTTTTGCACTCATAACGTGTTAGCAGATCCCTAATACTAAACGTTGTTAGTAGGATATTCATATCCGCCCGGATAGCGACCACTGTAAATGGTGTTGAAATCTATCAAAGTGATCCACACGCCTTGATAACTTGATGGTTGGTTGGGGCGAGTATAGGAATACATCCTTGTACTGCGTCGGTCATCCGCCTGTACTGTCGCAGGCCTCTCGGTTTGCTTCTTCCCTCTCCGAAGAGGGAAGAAACATTTGTACAGGCCGGCATGACGATACCACCGATAAACTCATTGTTTGTTGGTGGTCGCTGGTTTTTTGGATTGCACTACGCTTACCATCAGGTGTAGTAAAGTCAATTTGCCGTGCTCGAATAAAAAAAAAGAAACATTAAACCGGTGAGAATGTATGAAAAGATAAATGAAAGTCGTCTTTCAGGACTACGTAACGTGGTAATCCATAGTTTATCTACGTCTTTGCGATACAGGCGTAATAATACGTATTGATTTAAAAGAATAATGGTTTGGTACCGAGTCCTTGGTGCGCGATTTCGACCCACACTTGATTTACTTTAACAGTTAAATTGTTGTCACAAACCATTTTTATTTACTAACTCAATGAAAACCTTATGATAAAATTTCATCTTGGTGCCTAAGCACATATCGGATGAGGAACAATGTTGCCCAACTTCAGCGAGCATATTTAAAGTTTAATCCGAATCGGCGTCGCTTCTTGCTAAGGTTTTAGCTACTGTCGCAGCGCTAAGTCTCGTGACACACTGATATTGGGAGCGACGAGCACAATGCTGGGTGTGGACAATGAGAAGATGAAAGATTATTACATTTGAAGCTGCTATATAAATGTGCATGCTATCTATATAAAGGCATGAAAACTAAACAAGGGTATTAGCGTTATTGTACAATTTATTCAAAACTGATTATAATAAATGCATTTGATAAGTTTATATATTTTTATATTAACTGATTAATATTTAATTGATTTATAAAACCTTGTATTTTATAAAGTTGTTAAGTATTCCTTGCAAAAAAAAGTAGTCAATAAGGTTAATGAACAATTCTTTTATACTTCTTTTTATATCTTGTAACAAATGTCTTTGGAGGTTAGATATTCCGTAATACCTTTTATTCCGAAAGGCAACGGCTCTGAGAAAATATCTTGCTGCATTCACTTTAGATTTAAATTAGATTTTTGCTTATAGTTCTAACCACTAGGGACTTAAATGCAATAATGTTTAAACTTGTGAAGTTAAGAGTCCAAGCACTATGACAACTTTCAGTGTAAGGTGTCTGACTGAAGACATTATTATTATGGAAAACATAAATGTTCTACAGATGTTTTATCTTACTTTTAAAAATGTCCATTTACTCAAAAGTTATTTAAATCTCAAATTGATGTTTTGACCAATTTTACTAATTAATTTAGGGGTTCCATACTAACTAGGTGCCAACGGAATATTATTAATAAGCATAGGTACATAGGCTATCTCTTTGTATTATCTTTAAATGGCTTTTTTTATCGTAATTAGTACCCGGCTGAAAGTGCCACAAAATTATATATTAATGATTTTTTGAAACAATAAAATAACAACAAAAGTTATAATTAAAGAATATGGTGGAACGAAATCTATGGTCTATTACACTTGATTAAACTCATATCCAACAAAACTACCAACTTTCTTGCTCACCGAACGCTCGCTCACGTGTATCCTACCTAAGACTCTCATCATCACATTTAGTAGACAAATTTGTGCTAATTAACACTAGCGACGCATCACCACGTTGAATTCCAGTTTAATGCGACTTTGTATTGTTGAGATGCTTGAAAATAATTACGCCAGCTACTGCGGAATGCGCTTTGGAGCATGCTAATGTATGTATGTAAAAGTTTTGGGTTCTACCTGCTTTTATTAAATTGTAACCATTTTACTCCAAATCTGTATTAATGTTTTTTATTATAATGTAATAATTTAAACTATAATAACATAACATAATTTAAACATTATGTAAATTTAAAGATATTTTTTTTTTATACCATAGACCGGCAAACGAGCAAGTGGGTTACCTGATGGTAAGTGATCTCCACCGCCCATGTACGCCCACCACCAGAAGAATCATGGGCGCGTTGCCGACCTTAAAGGAAAGGGATAATTAGGGATTGGAAAGGGGAGGGGATTTGGGCTTCCGGATATCTCACTCACCATACGCAATGCAGCAGCAAGCCGCTACTTTACGTCGGTTTTCTGTGAGACAGTGGTAACGACCCGGTTGAGCCAGCCCATTCATGCTGTAGACAAAACTGTCTACAGCGTGGCTCTACCACTAAATATGTAATTATATTTTGTCACAAATAAGCAAAATAGTTTTGTTTGCTTTTTTCACTGTAAATTTAAATTACACTCTAATATACCATAAAACATCTTAAATCAATGATTATAACGTTCTGAAATTATAAATGGCTGAGCAGTTTTTCTACAAACATCGCAACCATCTCGAACAAACCAGCATTTAAATAATAATAACAACTTATTGACTTTCCAATGATTTAAATGTAATTTATTTTTAAACGTGAAGAAATGCATCGTGATAAAGCAGCACGAGATTTCTGAATGATATCTACCATCAAAAGGACGCCCGTGTCCAGTAGAGGGACGTAAATCACATTTATATACATATCCTAGCACGTCAAATTATCTGCAAGTATGGTTCTGGTATTATTAATAAATACCATTCGTTCTTTGTTTCATTTGGTCCGCTTGTCCGTCCGTATGTCCCAAGAGCTCTACTTCGTTATTTCTCTATCGATTCTGATAAAAGTGTATACGCAAGTCTTATGTAAACTGCTATAATATAATATACAAAAACCAGGACTACGCTTTCGTAAATAAAATTGAGAGAGGATTTTTTTAAGCTTCAGATTTTAGTTTGTCACATCAGTAGTTTGATCTTTGAACAATCGATATAATTTAATTTTGATAATTACACTAACCACATATTTCGGTTTGAAAAATATTGAAGCTAGTGCTGATTGCTCATTGGACAATAAGAGACTTAATAATTTTATTATTGGCCAATGGAATATCATGTTTTATTAATCAAAAGCTGAAGAAAATCGAATCATAAACAAGAAAGAAATATCTCCCAACTCTCTACCACCCCCGTGAAAAACAAGGCGTATAGTTAAGTTACAATAACACGTTTAAGTTCGAATGAAACAAAAACTGAAGCTATTCTCACGCAAAAAGTATTGCAGAAAGTTTCCTTACATTTCAGGCGAAAGGTTTTTCCTGAAAGTACGTGTCGTGAATTCATGTAAAATGGCTGAAATGGTATTTGCGAAATGTACGATAGTAGAATTATTTAGTATGTAAAATTATTTGTGGAATTCGTGGCTATACGCTTTGTGTGGCATGCAGGTGAACGCTTTCGATTTTGATATAACTGTAATAAATTTAAGAGGGTTTTTATATATTATACCGCACAAAAAGAGTGTATTATGAGTGATTCCTTTGTCTTTTTATTTATTATATGAGCACGCCACAGTGACTGCACTACACCTGATGGTAAGCGTAGTGCAGTCGAAAAAGTGAGTTTATCGGTGGTCACCAGAGTCATGCCGGCCTGTATAAATGCTTCTTCCCTCCTCGGAGAGGGAAGAAGCAAATCGAGTGGCCTGCGACTGGACAGGCGGATGACCGATGCAGACACCCTAATACAAAGATGTACCTCTATACCCGCCCCAACCAACCATTAAGTCATGTCGCAAGGCCCTCGTGAGAACCGGATATACACAAAGCGTGTGGATCACTATGGCAGGTTTTAACACCATGTGCGCGGTGGTCGCTATCCGTCCTTTAAGGCCGGCAACGCGCCCATGATTCTTCTGGTATTGTGGGCGTACATGGGCTGTGGAGATCGCTTACCATCAGGTGACCCACTTGCTCGTTTGACAGTCTATGCTATAAAAAAAGGGATAAGCTAGGCGCAATGTGGTTATACTGATAACATCTCTGCCTACGTCTTTGGGGATTACAGGCGTATATATATCTACTATGATAGTCCCATGTAAATCATATCTATTCTCTATTTAAGACGAAAATCTGACAAAACTAAACATATAAACCCAGTTTTTCGCGCCAAGCTAATCTATATTTTTACAAGAAAATATATTTTAGTATGAAAGCCGTGTGTTGATGTAATTTGCATTCATTAGGCCGAGTGTGCTGACTGGGGGCGTAATGCTAACTCATTTTTTACCTTTTGCAACCTTCATAATAATACGGGTTTATTTTCTTCCATTAAACGTATGTGTTTTAAATTACACCGAGGACTAGAATGGCGTAAGTGCGATTTCTGATGTAGTCATTTAAAGTATAGGCCGCCAAACGAGTATGTGGATCACCTGATGGTAAGTGATCTCCATCGCCCATGTACGCCCGCAATACCAGAAGAATCATGGGCGGGTTGCCGACCTTAAAGAAAGGGGATAATTAGGGGTTGGGGATGGGACGGGATTTGGGTCTCCGGATATCTCACTCGCCATACAAAACGCAGCAGCAACCCACTATTTTCTGTGAGATAGTAGTAACGACCCGGTCGAGCAGGCCCATTTATGCTGTAGACAAAACTGTCTACAGCGTAACTCTACCACTCATAAAGTTACTACATTTAGTTTAGTCATTTATTATTTTAGTACAACTCTACACACTCTTAGCTTCTTATTATTATATTATCCACTAGCTTTTGCTCGCGGCTCCGCCCACGTGATCAAATAAACAAACAAACAATCAAACTCTACAGCTTTATAATATTAGTATAGATTTGATTTTGATTTGACAACGGAAGCCTTCAAATAATATTATTTTGGTAGCTTAGCAACGGAAGCCTTCAAATATGAATAATTTTCCCCGTTTTTGCAACATTTTTCACTGATGCTTCGCTTCTAATGGTCGCAGCGTAATGTTATATATCCTAAAGCCTTCCTCGATAAATGGACTATCCAACACAAAAATAATTTTTCAATTCGAACCAGTAGTTCCTGAGATTAGCGCGTTCAAACAAACAAACAAACAAACAAACAATCAAACTCTACAGCTTTATTATTAGTATAGATTTGAATGCTTGCAAGATTCGAAACTTGGATGTTTGTTATTCAATAACAGCTTAACGGCTGAACGGATTTGGATAAAATTTAGCTACTAATAGACCCAACCTGGACCTTAACAAAGAAAGATTTTATGAATGCGATTATTAAGCCGTTGAGACTGGTCTGTTGGCAATTAGGTATTTAAGTATTTTTTTTTTTGTGATAAATGGAAAGATCATATATAAGTTTTATAACAAAACTATTTTTATTTTATTTCTTTCGCAATAATTTAAAAGTTATTTCAAAATAAAAATTAACTTTTGAATCCAGCACCGAAGATACGCCGACAGCTCCCGAACAAATCCGAGCGCGTGTGACGTCATAATGTTAGTTTTCACTCATTGCAGTTGATACAGAAATTATAAATACAGAGTTTTGATTTATTTAATTTTGTTGTCATTGTTAAATATTCAAATTTATATTAAAAATGTCGAACCTCAATAGTTATCGTTCTTGTTTTGTACCATTATGTACTAATACTACAAAAACAACTGACAAAATGTTTTTAAATGTTCGCCAAGATGACAAACGTCGAAATAAATGGTTTCAAACAGTGCACCGTAATAATCCCAAAACAAAATCGTTTATTTTTGGTTGTGAAGATCATTTCGATGTAAGTATTTCTTAACACCATTGTTATTAATTATTATTTATTTAAGTATACAAATCAAATAATTATTATATACTTACGTAGAGTTCAGTGAATATTTTTTTTTAACTGGACTCCAAATCATAACCTTTAAACCTGCTAAAGCTGCACAGTCATGGCATTGAACATCCTGAATTTTTCTGGACTTTAACTGAATAAGCTTTACTCCGAACTCGGTGTTCTGGACATTCCCGTCCCTTTACAATACAAATATTATTTTTACGACTTAGTTGAACATAACCTATAGCTTTGTCGCCGTAACTCTCACGCGGTGCTCTACAATTTATGAAATAAATAATTATATTTAATATGAACCAACCAACCAACTAGCCCTGTATTATACTTGTCCCACTGCTGGGCACGGGACTCCTCTACTGAATGAGAGGGGTTAGGCCTTAGTCCACCACGCTGGCCTAATGCGGGTTGGTAGACTTACATACCTACATACCTTACATACCTTCGAAAAATCTTATCGAGTTCTCAGGTATGCAGGTTTCCTCACGATGTTTCCTTCACCGTTAAAGTAAGCGATAATTAACAATTAATATACACGTGACGTAGAAAAGTCAGAGGTGTATGCTCTTGGGGCTGGTTTCGAACCTGCGACTTTCGTCTCGACAGTCCGTACCAATCCCCGCTGAGATATCGCTGCTTATATTTAATATAATGGAGAATAAATACTTAAATATTTTCATTTATTATAATATTTTTTAACAAACTTACCTTGATGCCTTGGCACCTCGAACTTCAGCAGAATTAAACCGAACGTCATTTTAAAAAAAAAAATGGATATCATAAATATATCAACATCAGGAATCTTATCAGACTTTGCCTTAAGGGGTTATACGCAGTTGCGAGGCTCAAAAAAGACGTCTTTTTATGATTTTTTTATAGAAACAGTTTTTATTTATCAATTACAAGTGATGGTAATTCAAATAGGGCCTACTTTTAAGAATACAATAGCGTGTCGATCATGTAAAAATATTAATATGCACCGCTCTTGTAGATGATGTCCCGAACGACCTCTAAAAAAAGGCCCGTGGCGGTGATCTCGATTTCGGCGGTTTGAATTATCTGAAATCAAAAAATATGATGGATTCTTTTAAAAGATAGATTAATGCAGGTATTGAACGAAGGAATAATAAAAATTTTGATTATTGACAAAATGACGGCTATTTGAAAAAAAAAAATCATTTTTGACTGAAATTTTCGCTCCAAATTGTAAAAAAAAAATAGTAATACATTTTTGAAATTTTATTCCTTCGTTTAATACCTGAAGAATATATCTAAGAAGATTGTGTAAAATTTTGAGAGCGATCGGTTGAGCCATTTCTGAGAAATCGAGATCACCGACTTTGAAAATACCGTTTTGAGAAAACCGCGTTTAAAGTTTCAGAAGTAGTTTATACATAGCTAAAAAAAAAATTCTTCAACTTACATGGCATCATCTATTCCAGGGCCATAAGAGGGACCTTCTTAGACCTTCGCTTCTTTTTCCTCGGTACAGGCTTTTTATCAAACAGTTTTTCAGCTGCCACTTTCGCACAAGAGTGAATGTTATCAATTATCAAATCATAAGTGCTTTGCGTTAAAAAAGCAGACATGGCCATCAAGCCACAAAATTTAGCTGCGCTTTTTGATCCTCGTCCCAGAATTCTTATCACAAATATAAATTGTCTGTTTATTTTACTTTTAAATAAAGTTTATAACACGATTTTCACACTTATCACACACTACAACGATTTTAAAACCAAGTCCACGGGAAGAAGCTTCAAATTTTATTTTTGTGTCACAAGAGTTACATTTCACACAATTACTTATCGCAGCAAATACAGTAATGGAATTTAAAATTTTATATTCAATCGAAATCGATCACGTGAAACTAAAATCTCTCTCTGTTTGTTGATGATTTTAACGAATGAACTAAAACTAATCCGTCTCAGCAGTCTTTGGATTAAAAGCCTATGATTTCTTTTTACCTTTAGAAATATGGATTTTTTCGGTACTTCAACGTAATCTTGAACATTTCCGGGGCATTTTTATAACTTTTAAATAAAATGTACTCCAATATAAAACATAAAATCACAAATACAAGTTTGAACTGAACGTACCCCTTTACAACGTGGTAGAACTCTTTAGACTGATGAAATCAATAAATAAATGAACGAAATACCTTCATTTTAGCTTATAATAACTGAATGTGACCTTGAAGTACTTAGTGGACCTATTATACTCTCCTTCTACGAGAAAACACAGTAGTTCTTACTCTACCTGCCTTCAAACACTCTGGCGTGGCTTTACAAATTCAGGTATATCTCCGAAAATATTTATCGGATTGGCTTCAAATTTTCAGAGAATATACTTAAATATATGTACATTTTTAAAATGCAAAAAAAAGAAAATCAATTTTTTGAAAATTCTAACTGCGTATAACCCCTTAATAAATCCTTTATCACACATAGCTAATCGGAACCAACTAACATCTCGGTTTTTAGCAATAAATTTTCAATATTATTGTCTAGTCACGTGTAATAGCCGTAAACGCTGTACTGTTATTAAATAGCTATAACATTATGACGTCACAACTATGGGGGCCGCTCATGGCGCGTTTATAGTCACGTGATCTTTATTTGAATTTCATCAATTTTTAAATGTTTATAATTAATTGAACAATTTTTTGAAGTGAAACTTCTTTATCGGCGTTAGAAAAATAAAATCGTCACATTTTTCCGTTACGCGGCACGCGTCACGTTTTTGACTTTGACTGGATTTTGACCGTACTTTAACCGGACTTTAACCGGGCTTTGACCGGACTTTGACCCAACTTTGACCGGACTTTGACTGGGCTTTGACCGGTCTTTGACCGGGCTTTAACCGGACGTTGACCCGACTTTGACCGGATTTTGACCGGACTTCTTCTGTCGAGCGTCCCGAGACGCACACTTTTTTTTGTATTCATGTCTATGATAATAAAAGCCTTTTGTTTAAACTTTAACTCATTTAACTTTATTAGACCAATTTCTGTAAAGTTGCATAATATAGTAGATCATTTTTTGAAAAATAAGGTCATAAAGAAGTTTCACTTCCTACGTGTGTACACTAGTACACGCACACATTTTTATTTTTTTAAATTTTTCTGTTACATATCAATATTATTCATAATAAAGTTTTAAAATACATAAAAAAAATCAATATTTTTTTTTAGTTAAATACCTAATTGTTTTACAAGATACAGCATCTATTTAGCTCGATGAGTACATTACCGCAAGTAAAATCTATTTTAAAATGTCCAAATCACAGCTTTTTAAAAACAATAATTTTATTATAATGACAGTTAAGTCACTTTGGTACGTGGGGTCTCATTTATAATATGCTCTACTGAAAAAACCACGTTAGTCAACTTACTAATGTTCTGGTTCGTTTTCGGAATGCAAATGCTTTATGCGAATACCTTTACAGTATTTATAGTTTCTGAAATCGATCCATGCAAAATCGAAAATAGCATATGAAGATAGTTTTACAATAATAATGCAAACGTTGTAGCTTTTTTTTATTAGAGAATACTATAGATTACCTACTTACTTAGATTGAATGAGACGAGCAAGGCGCTCGCCTGATCGTTAGCACCACACCTGCCCATAAACAGAAGCAACACCATACAGAACTTTGAATTACAAAGCACTACATGGCACTTAACTGCGCTCGTCACCCCAAAACGTAAGATGTTAAGTCTAATAATGCTCAGTAATTTCACTGGCTTCAATGCCCTTCAAACCGTAACACAACAGCGCATCGAAATAGAAAAAGCGGTGGTACTAATCCAGACACCCTCTCACCACTAACCACCTTGTGTAGATATTAAGGTTTAATAAATGAATAGGCTTTCTAGCACTAATAAATGCTAAGTTATTACTAGTCTTGTATCAACGAATGGAACTGTCATCTTAAGAAACTTTATCAATAGAATTACAAGTCCCTTTATGCCTTTCAACACGCTTTTCAATTCCTAAACGTAATAATACTTTGAATAATATTCAAATCCACAGACAATTGCTTATTACAAAGTACGTAAGATCTTTACAGTGTACCTAACCCCTACCGCCGGCGGCCCCTTAATAATCAAGTTTCGGAGTTGCCCGTCCAAGATGTCACTGTGCGAGTAGGGCCACCAACCGTCCGGATTCATACATCCTTGTCCGGCTTTTAGTACTGGACGGAATTTTTATTTGGTTGGAATTTTAAACTTGGTTGAAAAATAAATCAGAGAAATAAAAAAAAGAAATGAACTATTAATCTATGATTTTTTTGTGAAATTAATGTTTAAATTGCTTTAAAATAAAACATCAAACCTCCATCAAATTTGTAATTAATGAATCAGTAATAATACACCTAAGTGCGTGTGGCGAATTAGATTTTGGTCACTAAAATGTCTGGACTTTTTTTTATTAATTTAATGACGAGACTAGCAAGGCGCTCGCTTGATGGTAAGCGACACACCTGCCCATAAACAGAAGCAAACCGAAACACAACAGTGCTTACACACTGTTGCTTGGTGGCAGAAATATACAAAGCGGTATAACCCAGACGGCTTTTAGCATACCTTCATACCCCATATTTGCCATTGGACCTTGCTTTTGACTTTTTACAAAAGTCCGGATTATTGTCAGGAATTTTTACATTTCGAAATGGTAACCCTATGTGCAAGTGAATATTCTGCTGGATCCCAGCTGAATAACTAAAGCTACCGTCTGAGATAATTAACAATTTCTTAGAACAGTTTCTTTAGTATGTGTTTTTGAGGACAACCGGGGGAATGGTTGGGATTTTTGAAACTTAAGACTAAAGTAATTTTGGACGAAACTTGAAGAAATGTTAGTGTAGGCCCTGTAAATATTGCGAAGTTGTTGATTACAGTTGCTTTGTAGTAAACTGTTCCTTTTTTATAAGAATTCCGTATCATAATATACTTTTTTTAACAACCATAGAAAAAAAAACTATGTTTACTGATTTTGTAGATCGTAAAAATTATCTTGCTAAATCTATCAAAAATTATAAACTTTCTGATTTTTTTGAGCTTTTGTTCGCGGCTCCGCCCGCGTGAACAGCATTGCCCGGGATAAAAGTAGCCTGTAACCGTCTCCAGGGTCCCATCTGTCTCTGTAGATAAATTCATCAAAATCGGTTCAGTGATTTAGACGTGAAAGCGTAACAAACAAACTCACTTTCGCATTTACTTTCACCCCCTTTTTCATCCCTTATTAAATAAAATGTCCAAAATTCCTGAAACACGTATTTATTTGTTTTAAGTCAATAACCGAAATACAAAATTTTGTTTATGTAACTTTCAAAATGACGGACTTTCATACATATTATCGTCCCCTATTTTGACTCCTTTGGGGTGGAATTTTCTAAAATCCTTTGTTAGTGGGTGCCTACATAACAAAATGAATATACAGTCCGAATTTCATGCTTGTAGCCTTGATAGTTTGATGATGATGAATCAGTCAGTCAGTCAGGACATGTTATTTTATAAGTATAGATTCACCATAGTAGAAACAAACAAGATATTCTTGAATACAACACTTACCAAGTAGGTAATTCTAAAATAAATACACCGGAATCAAACAGAAAAGAGGGCTTTTGTTCTGGACAAAGACACGCCGCAGGAGCTCCTTAAGTGGCGATTAAATTGAAACGTCTCTTGTGACACGGCCATCCATCAGCCCCGCGGCATCGCCAGACGCGCAGCTACACTCATCAATTAACTTACAAAATAAAACACACGAAAAGTTTGATAAAAACTATTCGAACAAATACAAGTGATGAATCGATTGGCATGGAGCTACTCGAGCTAGATGTGACGAGACTGATTGTAGGATAAAAAATGGATTTGGATTGTCCAAAATTAGGTATTATTTCGGATTTATTATGAAAGAAATTTTAGATACAAATTTTAATATCGTTGCAATTATACTAAAAATACACGTAAATTAACGTATTTAATAAAGTTTGAATTCTATAAAGAACAATTGTTGTTACAGTGATTTTCATTCACTAATGATATTACCATCATCTTTGTCGCATTAATGATTATTATACGAAAAATATGTAATTTTTCTCATTTATAATGATATATGTCTAATATTATCTATTTTATACTAACGTTAACACCATAACACCACGTTAACACCATTCATATTTTATCCACACCATCACTCAAAACAATCCCTATGTATGTGTAACTAGATCCCAGACAGAATACAACCCTGCTGTGTATGAACTTATCTCCCGCTATACATTGATCGTACAATGTGGATGTTTGCACCTTCTGATGGGTTAGAGGACACATCTATCAACTGTACATCTTTATCGTATGACACAAAGAGTTCTACTCCAGTGTGCCCGTGCCAACAAATGAAATTTTCGATCGAGACGAATGACTGTGCATTACTCTTTTTGTATGCTCCGACAACAATAACGCTATTCGTTTGACGCTCATTGTATGCGGGAATGCGATTTAGTAGCTAAATATTTTTGCATGAATTATCGGGTTAAGGTTTTTATAAAGTATCGTTTCGTTGCGTGAGACCTCGTCGATATATATCCGATATTTTTTTTAGATTGTGATTTATAAATTAAGGAAAAAAAGCTAGATGTATGGTATCCCAACATGTTTTGTGAGGATACTGGCCGTAATAACACATATTCTGTGAAAATTTCAGCCAGCTCCTGGCAGAGCATAGGCATAAGCTCTGCAATAGGGTTCCGTTAGTACCCGATGAGTGCGTAACCCTAAAAAGAATACGTTCTTAATTTGATATCTTTTTCTTATGCTTTTGATTAAAATTTAAAAAATGTCGCACATAAGTAAACGAGGTCGCATAAAAACATCAACTCGATATATAATTCATGCAAAACTATTTAGCTTCTTTATGGAGTCTATGTATGGAACCCTGGACGCGAGTCCAAGTCGTACTTAACTGGCTTTTTTGTAGTTAGTTAAAAACGAGCGGAGTGGATAGAGTCAAAATTGAAAATTTGGTTTATAGAAATCTTCTGATCCTATCTTCTGATAATTATCATATCCTTCTCTACTCTTTGTTTTTCTAGTACAATTTCGATGCAAATTTCTATTGTACTTACTTTAACCTTTCTTCTAATAAAGTCTTCTGCTGCTTTAATATTATGTTACAAAACAGTAATAACTCTCTCTGTGTTTGCAGTTATAGTGCCACTCACTCCATTGTCAACTAACTTTTTGCCTAATAAATATTGTCTGTCTGTGCTCGTATGAAGAGTCGTAAAGCTACAAAGTTAGTTACTCCACATGACAGCAGTTAGGAGACCCTTGTTTACATGCTCATGATTTATTGTCAAACTTTATTAATTGTACCGTTGTCTCTTATAGTTTATCTTTGGCGATGTGTTTAATGGATTTCATAGTTTGCTATGCGACGTAACTTTCTATCTAGATCTCTTATGTCTATATTAAAGATGGCTGTCTCTCCTAATTTTGGGACGATATGAATTAATTTTTAATTACATTTTAAAACATCATTGTTTTTGTTAAAACCATATCTGATCATGTCTGTACGTATGTTCTCATATGCTTACCACTATAAGTAATACTATATTCTAGAAGACCAATGTAAAGTGGGAGATTGTTATTGCATCTTGTACGGTGAGTGAGATGTCCGGAGGCCAAAAACCTACTCCCTTTTCAATCCTTTAATCACCCCTTACCTCAAAGCCGGCAACGCATATCATCAGCATGTTCGTGGACGATGAAGATCAAATGATCCATTTACTCGTTTGCGGACCTCTGCTAAAAAAAACCTGACCTTATTCCAATCGTAATTGGCGCACCATTCTTTTTAAAACAAGATACAAAAAGATTTAGTTTGTAGTTTTTATGACCGGCTACCTACCTGACGTTACCCTCTGGGGAGAAAAAAAGGAGATTAATAAAAAGAAACAACTGCGAATAAATAACTAAAATAATAACAATTATTTTTTAAAATAAGTAGGCTTTGGGAATACAGGCGTGAACTTCAAACGAATATAGTTTTCCTTAATTTGATCCTTAATGTTTGCAGGGGCCGTTACATCTAGAACGGTTTAAAGTAAATCCTTAGTAAAATCTCCAACTAATATTTTGGCAAACACACATACTTTCTCAATTACAACATTAGTCCAGACAGTAAGACTAGTTGAGATTAACGACTCCACCTGATAATATCCAAACGGTGCACTGAACATGCGATTTGGCAACGTACACCCACTGCTGAGAACTTTGGTGAATCATTAAAATAAAATATGAATTTATCACACACTTTGCGGTGAATAAAAATATCGTCAGGAAACGGAAATATCACGACTTTTGGCAGTTACGCAGTAACATTAGCAATATGGATTTGTAACTGTGAAAATGTTGCGTGAATGATGGCGGATTTAAAACGACATCTTGCAGAAAGGTTTATCTTCCTGTAAGCTCTTACAAGATCAATAACTGATGTTTTATCGGAAATTAATATGTTTACTCCTCATATGCGAGATACCGTCTGGGTTGGTGTCATCGTTATATCTCTTTTTGCCAACAATATGTAAGCATTCTTGAGTTTCATTATGAGACTTAAGATCCTATGTATCGCGGTTACGAACATAGTGCATAGCCATGCCTGGCTTCTAAAAAATGGAGTATCATCTTTATTTAATGATTTCTTATATTCACGCGAATATTCCACATTGAAATAAACATAATTTAAACAGATTTTATAGCAGTTCTTTATTTTAATTCTGGTCCCGACGTTTCAAAAGCTTTTCAGCCTTCGTGGTCACTGGCTGAACTGAAGTGTAATAGGTTTGTCCAGAAACAAACCAAAATGAAAATAAAAAACCGCGAAAAAACCGTTTCAATTAGTTTCATTTCAATTTTCTTTATTGTTTAAAAATTATAAATCCATGAAATAAAATTCAATCGTATCGTGGTATCCAGCAGGACCATGTTAATATTATTTTTTACCTCCAGTACAACTAGAACCCATTTTTGTTGATCAACTGGAACCATGCTTTTGATTTTAATCCATAACAATTGGTTATTCAATTCATTTATGTCCGTTGGTATTGTGGAATTAATATTTAATTCAGTTTTAACTATAAATTATAAGAAAAAATATATACCTATAAAAACATCTACTTCGTGTTAAAAGCAGGTGTTTAATTAAATTAAATACAGAAGATTTCCAACCCTTTTAACACAAGGCGTGAAAAGACTGATAATAAACATCCCAAATCCTCTAATGCGGAGTCAGGACAGATTTAATCTCGCAGCAAAAAGGAGCTTAGATTCCGTCAGCGTCCCGGGTTCGTTGTCCGTCGAGTCACTTTCCCCGACACAATTTCAAGATGCCGTTGTGTCTGAATTTATAGCATTTGTCTCCATTCTTGACTCGCTCACTTTTAACACGGGTACGACGGAGAAAGAAAACTGGTTTAGAGTTCCTTTGACACTGGTATATAATTTAATGTCATAGTTTTACTATCAAAAAAGGAAATCGTTTTTGGGGGGACATTTTACAGAATGTCAAATTTATTTCCGACTGAATAAAGTAGGCTGGCATAGGGATTACAATTAAATAGCTATACGCTCACAATACTAGAAGTATCACAGGCGTGTTGCCGACCTTAAAGGAGAAGAATAATAAAGGGATTTGAGAGGGAAGGGGATTTGGGCCTCCGGATAACACTCACCGTACGAAACGCAGCAGTAAGCCGCTACTTTACGTCGGTATTCTGTGAGACAGTGGTAACGACCCGGTCGAGCCGGCCCATTCATGCTGTAGACAAAACTGTCTACAGCGTAGCTCTACCACTCAAAAAATTTTTTTTTTTTTTTTTTTTTATTAAAAATGGGTTTGCTCTTGACCTCAATCTAGCCGCATGGACTAAGATGAGATCGACGATGGAGCGAGCTTACCCAGAAGGTGCCGATTCACACTAGTCTTGAAGACACTTGGGTTGTACGCACTCGGAAAGACAGACGCAGGCAGGGAATTCCACTGCTTGGCTGTGCGCATTATAAAGGAAGATTTATAGCGCTGGGTATATAAAATATCAATCAAGTAGGGATGATATCCTGCTGTGCGTCTGGTGCTCCGATGGTAGATTGAAATTGAATTGACCCAACTACCAATTGTATAGTTTAAGTACGCTGCCACTAGACCAATGAGGAGTTCTTGTTGAATATTATATATTGTATATTATAGATAATAGTAAAATTGACAAACGATTTCATTTATTTATCCTTCTACCACTATTTGTGATGAACCATTTTTTACTCCATTCGAACAGAAAAATAATATAAAGTCAATAGTCACGGAACACGACAAACAACGCACAATTCACGCTTCACCGCTTGTATTTTTTAATAATAAATCCACTGGCATGAGAAAGTTGTTGCCAAAGTTTAATGAAGGATGGATGGACGACAATATTTTCTCTTTACAGTACGTCTCTCGTCTTGTTTGTAGATTAACATCTTTTATCATTATAATTATCTCGGAGAAACTCATACATTTTAGAGAAAAAAATATCTTTTAAAAACGTTTTTGTAATTTCTTGAGATGTTTCGCCTTTTCTTGTGAAATTTGTTTCCAGACATTTTTTGTTATTAAAATATCATTTAAGTTACATTGTTATATAATTACTTTTTGGAGAAATTTAAGCTAGGAGTTTGTAAACTCCATGACCCACAACTGTAGTTGTTCAAGAAACCATGGTCACTGATGTGACAGCTAAATTGAGTGAAATGCTTTTGTTATCTAGTTTTTGCAAAGTATAGGTATTTGGAGACTTAATTTTTGTAGTTACTTATGTTAATCACCAACATGATATTGCTTATTGAATGTAGTATCTGATGCCTCTTTTATCGACGCTCACAGCATTTATACTTAAAGATTCCACCCTTTAGAATATTCCAACCATATAAAAGCGACTCATTTTCTACTGAAGAATTCTGTTCTCACGTGCGTTTGTTTTTAACTTCCATCTTTTATGATTATAACATCTAAAAATTGTACGAAATATTTTTTCTTCAATTCTGAAAAATTTCAATTTGCCACTTATTAATAAATATTATACAAAGTAGAAACAAATAAAGTAACACTCATATTAAGAAGCATACTTCAAAAACAAAGCATCATCAAAAACACAAAACAAGATCTGAAGCAATACCAACTGCAAGGCGTTCAATTAAAAATTAGACTTGTTCAAACAAAAGAGTGGGGCTGAAAGTGGAACGAGTGCTCTCCACGCGTTTTGAACGCGTTTCAGCAGCGTTTTCGCAACGTCTCGACGTGCAGGAAAACAATTAAACCCTTCACTTGTTCCGGGGAAAGTTTGCGGATGCATCTCCCCATTGTAACTCCAGATCGGATTGTGGTATGAGAGACTAGCGTGGTTTAGTTCTGATGCAATTAGATGTATTTTCTGATGTAGCTTTTTTTATTCATGAGTAATATACAATATTTTCATCAGTGATAAGTGGGTATACAGCTACTTGGTAGTGACAACCCAAAATATATTGCTAATTAATATAGAATCTCTCACTTTAAAATCTCCGCAACATAAGAAAGTGGAGATAGTTAGTAATGAGTATTGTAATAACTTAAAGTTTAATTGCAAGCCTGTAAATCACTTATAAGGTTAACGTATGCAGGGAAATAAATGATCAATTTTATAATGATGCTAACATCATATGAAAAATCCAAAAACAGAGTCATATTATCATCGATCTTACAACAACACTTACAACAATTAATATTAACTGTGTACTCAGTAACGGAGCACCAAGCATTATGTGGTTTTGAGTGAGGAATCAATCGAACTTTCAGAAATGGGTAAGTGATAAATAACATTTATTGATATCTTCTAGTGTGGGAGTTGATTACCATCACTAGTAGTGTAAAAGTAACTAATCATGTTGAGGTACGTAAATAATTGTGTCGTTTTGATACAGTTCATTTCTTATGACTTGGTCTGAGTGGTTAAATACAGTGAATAGTCAGTACGGCAGAACATTAAACGCAATTCTTACATCACCTGTTTAATCATTGTCGTGCTGCTTTTACATATGTATTTTTATATTTTGAATGATTTTATGTATACTTTTATCTTCGAATTTTAAATGGTTGGTCACTGGATGGAGTTCCAATTTCTCATTTTGTTTACACAACCCAACAACGAGACAAATATGTTGTAAACCTAAGGGTAAGCATCACGCTTGACTATAAACAGCAACAATACCACTCAAAACATAAAATACGAAGTTGAAACCGTATGTAGGCATACCCACCTTTCTGTCTTGACGTTAGTAAAAGCATTCATCTTCGATATGGCTTGATTGACATTCTGACACATCACAACTATACGATACTGTATTATGTACCTTATTTCAATATTTCCACAATTTAATTTATTCCTTGAACATGATCCACAAAAAACATAGTATCCAAATATTTTAATCCTTTATTTTACAAATTGCTAAATGAATGGCGAAATGCGGTCCAGTCGTCGGCGGACTATTTTTATATCGTTAAAATTCCCTTCCGCGGGAATTACTGTCTAGACTCGATTTAAACTTCAATTTCGTTTCTCATTACGCAGCTGTGACTAATTTGTGGTTGCGCTACGATTTGGGAATGGGAGATTTTGGATTCGAATCTTGGCGAAGCTCTGCAGCTGTTGAGAAGGGCTTTATGGTAAAACAACAAACCGCATTTTATAGATTTTGAAGTATGTAGGTTTTTAATTTTTACCATGTATGACTCGTATGCGGAGCATCCGCTTAGATACATTTATTATTAGGACATTTACTAATCTATGTATCTATGTGAAATAATACTATTCAGCGATGTTTACACATCGCTGAATAGTATTATTTCACTCCTAAATACAGGCCTCCTCTATTAATGTGCCTCTATTGAGCGGTTATTTTTTAGTGTGATATACTATTACATTACGCTGGCCATACATGCGTGCTAGTATTTACATACTTTCACCGTAAAAAAATTGAGTACCCTCGGATTGAAACCTCAACCTCTGCCTCGGTAATCCATTCCACTTCTAGTTATGCTACTGCCAATTACTATCAGTATTGTACATTATCATCTCATCGATTTGAAATCGAAAACAAATCCCATCAAAACGGAATATTCCAACACGCGTTAAATAGAAAGAATTCAACATTGCATTTGGAGCGGAAACCGCCCCCGATGACGTCATCGCCGTAACGACCACTACGTTTTCAATTACACCGCAATTGTGGCTAAAGCTATAATAACATCGGATACCGGCAATTTTCTACAGCCGACAGTAAATTGCATTTGTTTTCCACTTGCTTTTTGCTAATGCATGGCTTGATACGTAGTAATTTGTAGAAGCGTTGATTTGATAGCCATTTGAAGATGTTATTATAGAATTTTAAATTTGATGGGTGAATTTGATTTTATAACAGAATTCGATAAACAAACTAGTTAGCTAATGGTGAGGAGTTTTTGAATCAATGTACACGGTCAGTGCAGTCACATCAAGATCTTAGCGTCCATTTTCAGGCTCTTTTACAAGCTGTTCTTATCAACTACTTCCTACACTATCATCTATGTAACACTATCGCACTCTTTTCCACTTTATTTAGTTGACGATTTTATTTGGATAGAATAAGTTTTCGTAAATATGAGAGTCCTACTGTTGTTTTAGTGTATGAGTGGGTTTGTTCAACGGTGGTGATACTATGTTTAAGGTATGTGTGTCATGGTCGCTATCGATCTGTAGACATTTTTCAGCTCGACCGGGTTATAACCACTGTTTCATTTATATGAAACGGTTACGGACGGTATTATAACCGTCGTGAAGTGGCAGCTTGTACAGTTGCCTTTCGTAAGATGCGTGGAATTTCTGGACGCCTACCTTAACCTTCCCAATCCCTATTCTTTTTGCTTTAACGTTAGCGACGCGTCTATAAGTCTTCTGAAGTGTTTATGACCTGTGAAAATCACTTACCATAATTACTCATTTGCATATTTGATAGCTATAAAAATATGTATTAATTACCCTCCCACTAGCTATACCCATAATATAACGAGAAAGACTAGAATATGAATCTAAATTGTTGAAAATGCACCTCATCATATTTAACATAAATCAACATTTTCATTTAATTACACGCTTTTAATTATCCCACATGTTATTGTTTCAGGTAAGTGGGCGCTGGAATTGAAGCGGTGAACTCGGTATTAACTCCTTTCAGCAACAAAAATTATGCTCTCAACATTTAGCTCGACGTGGAGTGAAATGTAAACGTTTGTGCAAGAGGTGGTGCTATTGCGTGTTGTTTTTCAGAGTGGGACTGAATTTAGGTTCTTTATTTTGTGTGTTGACGGAATTTTAAAAGTAAATTTAGCCGGCTCTCAAGGGTTGGCATATATGAATGATAATGTTGATTTGATCTCTCATTGTGCAGACAATTTTATGCTTGTTATATATCTTGCGATAGCAAATCTGTAAAATATACACAATTAATATTAATTAATAAATATTAGTAATTTGAGTGCTAGAGCCACGCTGTAGACAGTTTTGTCTACATTATGAATGGGCCGGCTCAACCGGATCGTTACCACTGTCTCACAGAAAACCGACATAAAGTAGCGGCTTGGTGCTGCATTTCGTACGGTAAGTGAGTTTCCGGAGGCTCAGATCCCCCTCCGCTTCCCAATCCCTAATTATCGCTATCCTTTAAGGTCGGCAACGCGCCCATCATGCTTTTAGTATTGTGAACTTACATAGGCGGTGGAGATCACTTTCCATCAGGTGATCCACTTGCTCGTTTGCTGGCCACAAAGTGATTTAATAGTTTTTCATGATTGTAATACTTAGGATCGATACTTTTATCTTCAAGTAAATGTTATTTCAGATAAAATATAAGATGGCAAAGTACAAAATTATCACGCTGACAATATGCCGATGAAAAAAAAGAAAGGTATGCCAAAATGGTACTTCTTAAATTTGCTGTTTAATCCAGCATAAAAAAATTGAGTTCCGAATGATCTGTTAGTATGGTTAGCTGTCAGGAAGCACGCATCGAGTAGTATTCCTGAAGGCATAGCCGATATTTTTATTACATTAGAAAAACATCTATTCATTGTCAAGTTAACAAAATCAAGGTGATTCTGATAATGCTGATAATGTTCATTCTTTTAGAACTACCAACCTATAGTTTTATTCATTTATTTCGTCTTACAAATGTTTACAATACGAAATATAAAGTAAACTAGTAACTCCATTAAAGTGAATTTTTGAATATGTACAAAGTTGCAGTCGCGTTAGTTAGTACCTAACTTATTACACCGCCGAGCGTATTTACCTAAAGTGGACTTTGAAATTATTAAGAGTAAAACGGGTAGCGAAGTTTGCCTGAGGTTATGACTTGGAGACTAGCGTACTATTTGATATTGCTAGAGGACAGTAGTTAGATTTTGTTAAGTTTCGTAGATATTTCGACGTAAATACATAATTTAGTTCTCCTTTTGAATAAATTGTTGAATAATAAATTGTTGTGATAGCAGAGGAAAGAGATTATGACGAGGTTTAAGGAACTATTACGAGTCAAGAAATTAGATATTATGAGGAATGAAACACTCGACTCAAATAAGAACTTGGTAACTTTTAATAGCACATACACATAGTTACAATAGTTAAACATAATACACTTTAAAGAAACGCATCGGACCGGCTACGTGACTCGCGCCGCCACGCCATTTTCTTACTCACTAGAAACGGGGTTCGCGCGGCTCGCAGGCCGCGCGCTATTGGCGGATCGCGGATGGCGTGTCGCGGTCGGGGAGCCATCGGCAGCGCGCGATACAAAGCGCGCGAAATTTAAGCGCTCGTTACAGACTCCCCCTCTGCTCCAAACAGTGCGCCCTCGCGTTTGGAGTAGTAAAACGGAAATATGTGTTACCAAAAACATACATACTCAAATTACACAAAATATCTACTTAACGTAAAAACCTTAACATCTTTTACGCGGACGCCCCCTTCTACGCTTTTCGTGCACCGGTGCTTGAAGTTGACCGATGAAAGGGGTAAGCTGAGAAACATGATATTTGCCTAAAGCGTTACCGTTGCTATGTTCTAAACGATAAGTCGTACTGCTCAACACTTCTTTAACTATATAGGGACCATCGCGCCGTGGTATGAATTTGGGGGTTTGACCGCGACCAGTGTCATTAAACCCCTGAGTCTTTAATAGAACTAAGTCACCTACCTTATAATCAGGCGCGGGTCGGCGTTTCTCATCAGCGTACTTCTTCTGAGTGACCTGCACCTTCTCGTGCGTGTCTCTGGCATCTATCAGAACGGTTGTCAAACGTTTCAAATAGGGGTGACGTTAGCCACGAATTTGTCGGCATCTAAGATGGCGCGCATGTCGTTTACGACATCGGCGGGTGCTCGAATTTCACGCCCGAATGTAAGCATAGCTGGTGAAAATGACGTACTGTGGGTGACAGCGGAGTTCATAGCGAACCTGATAGCAGCCAAGTGGACATCCCAAGTCGAGTGGTCCTGACCAACGTAAACGGCAAGCTGTGGCTTTAGGTCACGGTTCTTGCGCTCCACTGGGTTAGCTTGAGGATGATAATAAGGGGTCAACGCTTGGTCGATCCCGAACGCGAAGCATACCTGCTGCATCACCTCGCTGATGAACTGTACGCCATTGTCGCTGATAAGTCGGCGAGGAACTCCATAGCGTAAGAAAACTTCGTCAACCAAAGTTTTAGCGCAATCTAAACTCGTTGCGTTCTTTAGTGGAAACAATTCCACCCATCGAGAACAAACGTCCTCGGCGATAAGGATCCATCGGTTGCCTGACTCCGTTACAGGTAGCGGCCCGAACAGATCTACAGCGACTACTTCAAACCTTTGTGCCACAGCTGGGGTCTTTATGAGACCAGCTGGCTTGCGTGTGTCTGCCTTGTATCGCTGACACGAAGGACACTCCTTGACGTAATCTGCAATGAATGCTCTCATACCTGGCCAATAGTAGCGTGCGGCAATACGTTGCAGGGTGCGTTCGACACCTAGATGACCGGCAGTCGGAGCATCATGATACTCAGACAGGATCTTGGACCTCTGACTTACCGGCACGACGAGACAGGCGTCTTCGTCTTCACTCGGTTCAGGATTGTACCTGAAAAGTACTCCATCAGACATAATGTAGCCACGATCAGCCCACGATCGTGCCCTAAGTGGTTCGTCTCCAGCTTCTAAGTCTTGTATAATTTTTCGGACGTCAGGATCTTGAAGTTGTAGTGCTCTGTAGTTGGACGCATTTTCTGATGGGACGTCTACTACTGCGTGACATAAGTCACATTCGCTAGGCGTGTCTGTACAAGCTAGGCGTGAGAGTGTGTCGGCGATCACATTTGACTTACCGGGGGTGTACTCGATGCGCAAGTTGAATTCTTGGAGAGTAAGCGCCCACCTGGTTAATCGACCGCTCGGAGACTTGACGCTCATCAACCATCTCAATGGCTGATGGTCCGATTTGACAATAATCTCAGCACCTTCTATATAACCACGGAACTTATTGACGGCCCACACTACCGCCAGCGCCTCCCTTTCGGTAGTCGTGTAGTTCCGTTCGGCTTGCGTTAAAAGACGACTAGCATATTCTATGGGGCGCTCGTCGGGCCCCTCCCCCTGCATTAGGACCGCCCCGAGACAGTAGCCACTGCTATCGGTCCTAAGTGTAAATGGCTGAGTGTGATCAGCTTGACGTAGTATAGGCGCAGACACCAAGAGTCGCTTTATATGGTCGAAAGCAGATTGCTCTTCAACGGACCAACGCCAAACGCTACCCTTCTTTAATAGTAACGTCAGTGGTCTAGCTATTTCAGCATAGTTGGGTATAAAGCGTCTAAACCAGCTCGATGTCTGAAGGAAACACTTTAGGTGCTTCAAATTTGTCGGAACAGCCATGTCGCTAATGGCAGCTGTTTTATCCGGGTCTACCTGGATACCACCTGGTACAATTAAATGGCCTAAAAATTTTACAGAATGGCGAGCAAAGACACTTTTCTCGCGGTTCACTCGCAAATTGAACAGTTCTAACCTGTCGAATACCGCCTCCAGGTCTTCCAGGTGCTTGCTAAATGAGTCGGAAAGGACGATAAGATCGTCAAGATAGCACAAAAGAGATATACCTTTCAAGTTGGACTTGAACCTGTCCATCAAACGCTGGAAAGTCGCTCCAGAATTTCGCAGACCCATGGGCATACGTTTGAATCTATATGTCCCGAGAGGCGTGACAAACGCAGTTTTGTCACGGTCTCCTTCCGCCAACGGTGCTTGGAAAAATCCAGACCGTAAATCCAGAGTTGTCATGAAGCTTGCAGTTTTAGCTGCATGTAGCACGTCGTCTATGCGCGGTAGGGGATATCTATCGGGCTCTGTGACAGCATTTAGCTTCCGGTAGTCTATACAAAGCCGCGTGCTCCCATCCTTCTTAGTAACTAAAACAACGTTGGCCGCCCATGGTGACTCACATTCTTCGATCACGTCCGCTCGTAACAGCTCGTCTAACGCCTTCTCTAAAATGACCACCTTACCAGGAGACATACGATATGGCGGGGAAGCTATAGGTTCTTGCTTTGCATCTATTTTAATACGTTGAGTGATAAAACTTGTAGGCTCACCTTCTGCGGCGAATCGACTAGCCTTCCTCGCGATCAGCTCGTTCAGCTGTGCGCGTTGCTCCTCAGACAGGTGGACACACTCCTCAGGTCTCAGGCTCAAAGCCTTGGTGACGTCATTGCACAAAAGGTCCGCGTCACTAGTAGGTTTTAAATTATACGAGCTAACGAGGTCATACTCACGGTCGGGTGCAGTAGCGAAGCTCCATTTACCTTTGACTAAGTTGAGTACCATGCCGGCGCGCATGATGAAGTCGCGTCCTAAAAGCGTTCTCGTGTCCGCCCCCGGGATCACAATGAACGAAGCAGGAACTTCCCGATCCTGTAGTTTTACCGTAACTCTGTAGAAAAGAACACTACGCAACTTTTCAGTACCGTCGGCCAAGCGTATGTAACGTGGCGATTCTGAAAAGCGAACACCACTTCTTTGAAATATGTGGTGAAGCAAAGGACTCGCAATGCAGTGCGTAGCCCCTGTGTCCACAATAGCGATCCCAACTTGACCTAAAATGGTAATATTTACTAAGGGATGGCACTGGTCGTGGTCAAAATCATTGGACGAATATTTAGCTTCCACAATGTCGGTGGGTACATTATGGCGAGCGACCATCTGGTCATGGTCGGAAAACAACTGGTCGCTGGTACTTATATTTGTAGGATAAGATTTCACATTACCTGTGTAATAACATTCATCGAAATTAGGAATGTTACTAAAATAAGTACAATTATCAGAATAAGGCCGTTCGTCAGAATACGGATGTTTTTGAATAACGTCCGGATACGAACGCTCGCGATCGCGGTCGGCGGATATCAAAGGGTGCGACTTAACGTTTCGAACATGCATTGATGTTTCGCGAGTTAATGAATTCTTGCGTAAGCAATTGTTCCGACGAGATTTGTCACAAGTTATGGTGTTAAACGATGTGCTGTTAGGGACAACTTTTTTATTATTACATTTCTCGCATTTAGATTTAATTACACCGGGTTGTCCGCACCCGTAGCAACGCAAGGTTTGGTCGCCCCTGTAAGATTGCATCTTATTATTATAATTTCTACACTCGTCTAATAGGTGACCATAATTTTTACAATATGAACATCGCTTACGAAGTTGTTTAGGAGCATTGTTTGGAGCAGATGGGGTTTGCGTAAGTTTTACCTCCGGTTCGCAAACATTGTTAGAAACGTTGCTTGGTACCTTAGTACATACTTTGGGTGTACTTACGATTTTCGAACGACTATGCACCTCTGCCAATGACTCCTCGACATGACGTAACTTAACAACTAATTCTTCGAACGAACTCGCACTTTCGCGGGTTAACCGCTTACGCACTTTGCGATCTAATAGACCGTACACGATATCCACTTTAACCGTATCACACAAATCATATGGCAGTTGGCTCATCAAGGCCCTAATCCTGCACGCAAACACATCACTGCGTTCCGGAGGGGTGTGTTCATACGCGAACATATCACGGAACAGTTTATAGGCGGGTTTCGCGATCCCGAACATCCCGCGGAGTTTTGCGACGGCGTCGTCCCAGTCGTGGACGTCTTTCTTGATGCCTTGCCACCAGACTGCCGCGTCTCCAGTGAGAAGCATCGGCAGGCCTCGTAGGGCGTTCTCGTCACTAACACTGGCGCAGTCTTTGAAGACCAGCACCGCATCGATAAACGCCTCCAGCACCTCGGCGTTTCTCGTCGCTCCGTCGAAGCGGGCCGAACACTTGCTGAAATTGCCTTCTGACTTCATTCTGGCGGCGCCACCCGGCCCGGGTGAAGCCGTGGTCGAGGCTGTGAGCACAGTTTCTAACAACTTCCGGTTAGATTCCGCTTGTGCTTTGGCGAACGTTTCCATCAACTTGAATAAGTCACGTTCGAGTATCGGCGACGCTGGGGCCGGTATCGGCGCAGCCGGCGTCGGCGCGATCGGCGTCGGCGCAGTTGGCGTCGGCGCGGTCGGCGTCGGCGTACATGCCGACGGCTCGACAAACGTAGCTTCGTGGGTATCCGAGTCTGAGTCCGTCGTAGGGGGTAGCTCTCTGCCGCTAGCCTGGGTCTGGCCGCGACGGGCACCGGTCCTCTTATATGGAAGAGGCATGCTTCCGCGGAAACTTCAGATGCGATTTCTTCACGTTTAGCCCGGCGGCGTGTTTGGCCGCAAGTTGTGCGCCACTATGAGGAATGAAACACTCGACTCAAATAAGAACTTGGTAACTTTTAATAGCACATACACATAGTTACAATAGTTAAACATAATACACTTTAAAGAAACGCATCGGACCGGCTACGTGACTCGCGCCGCCACGCCATTTTCTTACTCACTAGAAACGGGGTTCGCGCGGCTCGCAGGCCGCGCGCTATTGGCGGATCGCGGATGGCGTGTCGCGGTCGGGGAGCCATCGGCAGCGCGCGATACAAAGCGCGCGAAATTTAAGCGCTCGTTACAATATTTATTAATTAATTTCGTGTCGCGAAATAAAATTCCAAAACTCCTACCAATTAAACACCAAGGAAGTAATTTTAGGTAAACTTTAATGCATTAGTAAAGACAGAAATAAATAAATTAATGGTTGTAAAGTTTTAGTAACGCAAATATATTCTTTGAAATGAACTTAAATGAATCTATCCCACACAAATGCTTCGAAGAAAAACTACCAAATTTGACAGCACATCAACACATTTCGTTTATTTTCCTATTCACATACAATAAACATCGCATTAACATTTTTATTCACATAAAGTTCTCCTAATTTGATATCTTAGGATGAAAACAGTTACTTTTCCTCAGAGGTTGGTCTGCGGGAGACGATAAATTCTTTAATTTCGCCCGTCACCACCTGAAGTAATGGTCTGAGTGCAAGACCTTGTACGTTAAAGAGTTTCTCACTGTTGTGGCCGCAGACTTTTGGGAAACGTTTATTTGAAAAATGTTTGTTATAATGGTTTATGGTTAGTTCGCTTAAAACACTATTAGGTATACTGTCATCGCTGTCAGTATTGTAAAAATAATTCTTTTTTACATAGTATAAAATGAAGTCGCTTCCGCTGTGTGTTCGCTTAGATCTTTTAAACTATTCAATGGATTTTAATGTAGTTTTCAGCATTAGGTAGAGTGATTGTGAGGAAGGTTTATATGTATAATATATACATATTATAGCACAGAAAAGATGATAAATTCAAATATTTGTATTGTGATGTAACATATTTTTACCCGTGCGAAGCCGGCGCGGGTTGCTGGTTCTTGTATATATTTCATGGTAACATTAGCACATTCTATGATATATTTAGGATATTTTTATGTTAATAATTACAATTGTTGTTCTCTTATGAGCGCGTATCATGAAGTAGTAGTAAAGTACTTGAACAGTCCGGAGTGGTGCATTTAAAAATGACATTTTATAAAATTTTACATTCAAAAATATGTAACACATATTTTTATTATGCTTTTAACTATTAATCATACTAAATTTATACATGTCTGATTTCCACTTATAAGAATTAAAATGTATATATTAAATGAGACTAAATGAGATGAGATGATGAGATTTAATGAGACTACAATATATAAAATAAAATTGCGTAAAAAGTACAAAGCTTTCCGAGTTACATTTTGTCTACAACTTATGTTCGACCTAACAACTTAATGACTCTTTAACCATAACTTCTTCGGAAAGACAAACAGCAATTTGTTCCTAAACAAATAACCGCGGAAAGTAAAAGTGCTTGTCTTTTGCATAAGGCATCTAAGGACTCAATTGGACCTGTTTACGCAAAAAGGGACCAACTCATAGCAAGTTCAAATGGAGATAATGATTTTGTTTTGCTAAATTTATTCACTTACATTGATTTTAACACTGTTCTTGAGTGGTAGAGCCACGCTGTAGACAGTTCTGTCTACAGCATGAATGGGCTGGCTCAACCGGGTCGTTGCCACTGTCTCACAGAAAACCGACGTAAAGTAGCGGCTTGCTGCTGCGTTTCGTACGGTGAGTGAGATATCCGGAAGCCCAAATCGCCACCCCTTCCCAATCCCTAATTATCCCTTTCCTTTAAGGTCGGCAATGAGCCCATGATACTTCTAGTGGTGGGCGTACATGGGCGGTGGAGATCACTTATCATCAGGTAACCCACTTGCTTGTTTGCCGACCTATGTTATAAAAAAAAAAAACAACATTTTTTGCAAAATCGTACATGGAATATATTTCATGCCCGATTTTCTAAAACAACAACAAGATAAAATTAGAATAACAAATTAAATTATTGAATTTAGTAAAACAAAATCAGTATCTCCATTTGGACTTGCTGTGGGTTGGTTCCTGTTTGCGTAAGTGGGTCCAATTCTGGTTGGTAACTTAAAGAGGTTGTGACCATCTCAACAGGATGGACGTGTGACTGAATAATCAGTTCAGATGGAGAGTTTTGGGATGGCATTTATTTATCTTTGAGTACATCTTCAAGATAGAATTTTGATTTAAAAATTTACATAAATAGAGTAAGTTTTTTGCCACAATTTTACCGAGAAACTGGAATAACATTTGTTAAAATTTGGCAAGGATATATTTGAAGTCTAGAGAAGGACAATGTACAGTATTTATTTCAGAACAATGGCATTCTTCCAAAAGATTATAATATTTATTAAGCTGATGAGTTAATTTTCAATGAGTATTTTTAATCCAGCTCATAAAGTTGACTGGTAGAGCTACGCTGTACACAGTTTTGCCTACTGCATGAATGGGCCGGCTCAATCGGATCGTTACCTGTGTCGCACAGAAAACCGACGTAAATAGCAGCTTGCTGCTGCGTTTTGTACGGTGAGTGAGATACCCGAAGGCCCATATCCCCCTCCCATCCCAATCCCTGCATGCATCTATGAATTTTTTAGTATTGTGGGTGTACGTGGCATGGAGCTCACTTACCATCGGGTGACCCACTTGCTAGTTTGTCGGTTAATGCTATAAAAAATTTAAATTTAAATAATAATTATATTGAGGCCGTTAATTGAATAGAAACCACAACGTACTGTGATAGAAATCATACAAATTATAAATTTATATGTTGCTTAAATGTCGCTGATATATCAAACCGCGTGTGAAAGCTGACGGCGACCGCTGTAATATGTTTAGCCTTACATTACGGCTAATGCTACACAGTTAGGCAATAATTAGTCACAAACTCCGAAATGGACGGGAAACATGATAATATTTGTCAATTTTAGACGCAACCACGCCTGTAATGTTTAAAGGGGTAGGCAGAGATGTAACCAGTACACCCATATTTCGCCGAGCTATCTCCCTCCATAGCTTCAAATAAAATCATTTATTGAATCATTCAAATGTCAAACATCATTTAGATTCAGTCAAACGTTATCTCTACCGCCAGCTCGGAATGCTGTTTCGTTAAAGAAGAACGGGCAAGAAACTCTAACGTTGCTCTTTTCTAAACTGATTTACAATATATATTTGCACTACATACATTGAAGTATTATTTATTTGACAGCCTCCGTGGCGCAGCGGACATTTAGCCGGCTGTGAATCGAGAAGCCGCGGGTTCGATCCCCGCACCGAAACATAGTTTGTGTGATCCACGAATATTTGTTTCGGGGTCTGGGTGTTATGAGACCCAAAGTCTCTCGTAGTTCCTGATACACACGACACAAGACTCGTATCTTGCTGTGGGGTCAGGACTATGTATGTGACTGTTGGGTGTATTTATTTATTTATTTGAATTAGAGCAGCTCAATTACAAACGCAAAACTGCGCTCATTCAATTGCAACATGCCTATTTTATTTTAAGCTGCGTCCAATCATTCAGTCCACATACGAGTCGTAAAACAAAACTGGAATCTGTTCACATCAATCTCGTAACTAAAATACTCGCCGCGATATTATCCATCATGTGATGTAACCTATAAATCACATTTAGGAGATTTTTTTTTATTGAATGACAAGACGAGCAAGGCGCTCGCCTCGTAAACACCGCGCCTGCCCATAAACAGCGGCAACACCACACAGAACTTTGAATTACAAAGCACTGCATGGCACTGAACTGCGCTCGTCACCCCGAGACATAAGATGGAAAGTCTCATAATGCCCAGTATTTTCACTGGCTTCAATGACCGTCAAACCGAAACACATCAGTGCTTACAGAGTTGCTTGGCGGCAGAAATAGTGCTCGGATATAAAAAAAAGAATCAAGCATAGAGAAAAATATTTGGTTTAGATGTTATTTGATTAAGATTCTGTCATTTCTGGTATCAAACTAGTTTTCAAACATAATTACGTACCCAAATCGCAAGCTTATATCACTTTATATTTTAATCTAGAGTAAAAAAAATAGACAGTTAAAATCGAACCGATAGACTCTTCGTTAAATTATGTAATACTTTATCAGACTTTCCGATCGGCATCAGCCGCGTAGTTAACCTTGGCTCGACGAGACATTGTCAAAAAGGATAAAAAGTCGGGCCAGGTCGCCGTGGGTCACTTTTAACGACTAATTTTCATGGTCTGCCGGATAATGCGATCGGTGCCAATTTGTTGGGTTCGTTCACATCTTACGGTACATAAATTCGGGTCACAGGGTATGATGAAATTGTATGATTATGTTTTTTTTTGAATAGTTTGAATGAAACGGCCAGGTCAAGTCTGCCCACGAACAGACAACACAACACAGAACTTTGAATTACAAATCAGTATGTGGCACTGGACTGCGTTCAATTTTAAGGATCATAATGACCAATAACATCACTGGCTTAAATGTCCTTCAAACCGAAACACAAAAATACCTACACATTGCCTTCAAGAAATCGAGGATGGGTAAATAAATAAATACACCCAACAGTCACACACAATATAGTCTTGCCCGCACAGTAAGATACGAGTCTTGTGTCGTGGGTATCAGGAACTACGGGAGACTTTCGGTCGCACAACACCCAGACCCGAACCAAATATTTATGGATCACACATATATTTGTTTTGGTGCGGGAATCGACCTCGCGGCCTATCAATTCACTCGTCCACTGCGCCACGAAGGCTGTCAATATATTAGAGTATATTATTTTTATATCAAAGTCTTTGCTAATAAGTCTTTTTACTTCCACCACGTTGCATACGAACGCACCTCACGTCGCTCATTGACCTTGAGACCTGACCCTTATTCGAGAACTTGAAAGTAATAGCACTTTAGGTAGCAGATTTGGAATGGCCGTCGGCCAACTATCTTGTAATATGGTTGTAATAACCTAGATAGATTAGACGTATAATAGTGGCACTTATGTCTTCCATTAGAAGTTCAAGCGGTGCATATTCAGTAAATCAAAACCCATAAGATTTATTAATATACTGTATAAACTGCACATGCTCGCTACTCCGCCCGTTTTGC
This sequence comes from Amorpha juglandis, assembly GCA_949126905.1. Taxonomy (NCBI): domain Eukaryota; kingdom Metazoa; phylum Arthropoda; class Insecta; order Lepidoptera; family Sphingidae; genus Amorpha; species Amorpha juglandis. Next base: position 15,950,269 of record OX421374.1, on the reverse strand, counting down.
TGGTGGTAGGATATTCATATCCGCCCGGATAGCGAGCACCGTACACATGGTGTTAAAACGTGCCATAGTGACCCACACGCCTTGTGTGGATCGCGTTCCAGGATCAGCCAGTGTATATCCGGTCGTCTTGAGGGGTTTGCGGCTCGGATAAAAAAAATCTAAGTCTGATAAAACCCGAAAACCTTTTTTTGGACGACTTGATAACAAAACATTAATTTCCTCTGCTACTTATGAATTCAATTAGAATTTATCATTCATATAAACCCACCAGAAAAAGATTTATAAATGATAGATGATGAATGACAGATAGATGAAAACTACATCGAAATCGGCAGGGTAGTTTATGAGAAATAAGCAGAAAACACTCATCCCACTGCTGAGTACAGCATGCTGCGGCCATGTTAGTCTGATGCAGGGTGACATACTTCACTTACTTTTGAAATTTTTATGGAAATCTTCTCAGATCTGTCACCTCACTATTTTTCCTTAGCTTTAAAAGCGAGTGATAATTCACAATTAATACATACGAAACTTACAAAAAAACAGTGGTGCATGCTTTTGGGGCCGGTTTCAAACCAACATTCTTTCGGCATTTCATATCACTTCCCGCTGCTTATAGAAATGATAAAGTATATTATGGAATTAATTTATTATCATATGTAACCAAATCATTAATACAAAATGCTAACGAAACATTTAATCTTCTAAACGAAATCGCACGTACTAAGTCAACATTTAACAACGTCGAAACTAACTACTTAATTAAACGGCTAATTAACAGCATACACCTAAAAATGCATTGAAGGGAAAATTAAAATTACCAGCTTAGACTTAAATTCAGCCAGTAATACCTTGTTAAGCCTGTGTCCAACACTGCCTGGACTTAATCAATTACCTAACAGGTGATTGGGTCATTTGTCGCCGTAGATCCTCTGTACATATTAAATTATCTAAGGTGAACTATCGGAGGCTAAAAGCTTTATCGGTTTTAGGTGTACCTTTTTTATTTACCTCCTGCATCAGGTTTTATATGATTTTCAAATGAGTTTGTAAGTTTCATAAGGTGGTAGGTCCCTCGCATGCGAGAGGCCATCTGGGTCTGCACCACCGCTTTGTCTATTTTTGACGCCAAGCAACAGTATGTAAGCACTGTCGGGTTTTGGTTTGAAGGATATTGAATCCAGTAAAATTATCTTATGTCTCGGGGTACCGAGCACAGTTCAGTGCCATGCAGTGCTTTGTAATTCAAAGTTCTGTGTGGTGTTGCTTCTGTTTATGGGCAGGCGAGGCGCTTACCATCAGGCGAGCACCTTGCTCGTCTCGTTATTCAATCAAGGAACAAAAAAATCTTTAACTTTGTTTCGGTATTATCAGACACACTTATTTACAGTTTTTTATAAAAGAAATATACGTGATTCCAAAGCTCTGGCCGATAACTGAATTAGATTTCCCGTGACCTCACCTCGATGTTACGAGACAAGTACACGTAGTACTAAGATCTGCATTGCGCCTAAAGGTACGCCCGTTCAAGGACGAGAAGCCCTTACGGGAAAGGATCACTCATTTGATAAAAACCAATAAACTTTAGTTGCTTCCTTTATTATCGTGTATTTACGATTCCAATTCGTTTTGCTTCTTAAGGCTCGGAGCAAAATTTTGTTTCGTTTAATTAAATCCATCACTTGAAAAAGACGCAATGAGTAAATGCATCTTTACAATGTGAATTGGATTTGGAGTTTAATTAAAAGATGTAAATCAAAAGGCGTGAACAGGTACACTCGTTTTTATCATTTTTTTGTTATTGATTATTTTTTAGGTCTTTTGTCTACATGGACATACTAACCCTATTGTACCTTTAAACTATTTACCATATTGAATGTAGAAATTACACAACTAGATACGGGTCGCCAAATTACAGTCAATTAGCCACATCAGTCTTTGGGTATGAAAGGATGGACTGAATTAGACCCACATCCAATCTATTAATTTTGAATTGCTTTATAAATATCTCCCTTTCCACTTTGTTTTTTAAACAAACAATCAGTTAATTTTGTACATCCTCAATAATGTTGCAAACAGTTCAGTTTGGCAAATTCACTTTTTTCATCAGGACTTTCAAAATATTCTATAATTATTAGCAAGGTTGCTGTTTAATACGTTGTTAGATTTTATCTCGTCTCATGCAAGAAAATTCAAAGGGAAGATCGTAAAATCCTATCAGTCCCTAATATCATAGGCAAAACTAGCCTGAATTTCAAACTCCACGCCGCACTTACAGAAAATTCTAGAGGCAATAAAAAGATTCTCAAAAATATTTCCTTTGTGCATGCATTCGGAATTCACCAATCGCTAAAGATACAAATACTGCAGAAGCGTCTTCATATTCATTTATTTAAAATACTTTCAGAGCAAATAGAGCAGTTAATTATTCTAATTAAATTCTATAACATTGATTGATCTAAGCTTTTCCCATCAATCGACCCAACCATGCTAAAATAAATTAATAAAATTAAATTTGCTAACGAGGAAATAATTTTTATTCTTGAATATTGAAATTAAACTAATTTAAACGGATTTTGTCGCGGTTGTTTATTAATTTTGATCCCGACGTTTTGAAGACTTTTCAGCCTTCGTGGTCACAGGGGGACTGACCCCGTTTAAATTAGTTTTATTTCAATGAGTAACATTCACCTAAACGTAAGAAATCATTATTCTTGAATATGTTCAAATAAGCTGACACGAACCATTATTATAATAATATGCAGCTTTAAACAACCCTCAAAAATAATCTTTCTATCATATTATTATCTATTTAGTTAACTCCTCGATGTTTCTGGCACAATGGTACCTCGATCTATTTATATTAACCAAAGCTGACCCAAAAACCACTTCTTAAAAATCAAAATAATATCGCAAAATAATACAATGTACAGAAATAACACATCCATAAAATGCTTGACAAATTGAAATACAATAAGAACTGTTCAAAGCAAACGATATTAATATGTTTGAGAGAGCCCGTCGGATTTTACATCTCATTTCTCAGTTTAAATGAAGTCGCTTCTGCATATTTTACCTTAATCTGCGTCCCATCTGCTATGTAACAAAAGTCATGAAGCCTCTCACAGTCTTTTTCGTTGGAGCGGGAATAGGGAAAAAGTGTTCCGAAAACGGTTAGCTTCGGTGTTCGCAAGCGTACGGAATATACTTTCGGTTCTATACTTTGTGCAAACGAGCATTTGATAGGGGCGTGCGGCGATCTAGCAATACTGGATATGGTGCGAACTGTTTATTTTTTATTATTTTTGAGCAACGCACTTTATGGTAAGTGATCACTGGGAACCACAATACTAAAGAAAATACGGTTGGGGTTAATCTGAGTAAGGAAAGAGAGGTTGGGGTTTGATTTATATGGCTCGTAAATTTTTGTTAACATAGATAAGTTAAGTTAATTAACGCTTTGGTTCATAAACTAGGGACAAAATTTAGCATTTTATCATAAAAAAAGTTTTGATGTGACGTAAAAACTACCATAATAATTTAATTAACCATATAGCTCCAGATTGAAATTTAATTACTTTATTTGCCCACATGTGGCAAATGATAGAAATTTGGAGTATCCATCAAATTTTTATCTTAGATCACATGTTCCAATGGTTTCCATCGAACAATTTAAGTAGACTAAAATGAATAGTTTGGTCCCTTCTTCAATATATTTTACCTAAGCTATAAACGTAGCCACTGTACATGTACATAGGTAGATAGTAGTAAAATACTTCTGTTATGTAAAGTAGAAAGTAAATCTTAGCATGTTTTTAAAACGTAAAACCACACAATATTAGCTTCCTTTCTTCCTATCGTACTCTTATTAATTAGCAAGATACTAGCCACTTCCACAAAATCTATACCGTCAAATGTTCTGTATAAATATATCTGAGGGTATCGCTATCCGTAAGCGGGATTACTGAGACGCAGGATTATATCTTTTATGATAAAATGACGCTAAAATGGAGGCAGCGTTGTTCGTAATAACTCTGATATTAATTAATCTTTCTTTTCTTCGTTACTTTTCTTTCGTTTGTATTGTTTATTGCTTCACGGTTTGGTTGGATAAATCATGATTCCAGGCTCTTGTTGTTATGGATTTTGATTTATTCTTCTATTGAAATTTTTTCAGTGTTCAGTTTAATTTCTTCTATGTTGACTAAATTTAATTTCTAATTTCTTTTTTTATTGTAATATTATATAGGTTTATTTAGTGCATTATAAATAATTGATATGCTTTTTTATGATTTTTGCAATTATGTAATTTTATAAAATTTAAGATTACATATATATTAGTTTTGTGATGTACCATGACACAAGTGCAATTTCTACTATACTTTTATTATTATTAGTTTAATTGGGCAGATTTCTTTGACTTATCAATATTGTTATTGATTCTGGTCTTTATTATTTTATGAGATCAATATTTTTTTTATTAAATAAATAACTTCAATTATGTTAGTCAATATATTTTGTAACATGATTTGCCTCTTTCACAACTTAGTTCACTATATTGCTTATAAAACCAGGCACACGAGTATAGCCTAAAGAACTATCGTGTCTATTCATACTAGATCATAAATATTACCTATCTTGCTGAATTGTATGCAAAATCTGTCGTAAAATAGATGCCTCGCGTCATCATGCTTTACAAAAAGTGTACCCGTTACGATATAATATTTTTAAGTTTATGATGACAACGATGTCATATAATATTTTCGATCTTGTTAAGAAAACAAACTGAAGTAAATAATACATCTGCTTACTTTTCAAACGTTTTGCAACTGCTGCTTGCCTTTATTCAATTAAGCAATTTATTTTATACTCTCATCGTTTGTTTCTTATTAATTCTTACATAACTTTCAGTAGTGCTCGTACTGGTGACCTGAAACCTGGTCACTACTGACATAAAATCAACGAGTCCAATTTGAATCAACCATCACGGACTGATTACGGACAAAATTACACAATTACTGCTTACTCACTTTTCGTTAAAAGTTTGATGTTCTAAAAATGCAAATGCAATATTTCGCCAATCCAATTCTATTATGCGACAAAGCACAACAAAAGGAATATTCAGAATTCATCCATATCTGCTGGAGCGGATATCAAAATCCTTGCACTTTTATTGTGTTCGTGCGAAGATTGGTCGCGTGTAAGTAATGCGTTTTATGGATCATTGGCGATTGTATACGTATTGTATGGTGCGAGTGAAAAATATCGGACTTTTTATGTCAGCAGTATAAAACCGGTGAAATAATTTCGTTCTACTGGTGATATAGGATAGACACAGGTAACTCGAAATAAGGGTATAAGTTTATTATTTTTACCACCGTTAACCACCTAAAGGTTGACTGGTATAAAATGGTTCATGCACTAAATCCAAGTACATATTTTGGTCTATAATGTGTATTTTAATAAATATACCATTTTAAAACTTTGTTTTAAATTAAATATCCTACTATACTAACGCAAGATAGTCAATTCTGTGAGACTGACGAATTCAAACTCATTAACTATTTAATTAAAGTCAGAGAAATCCAATACCCTCCTTGCAACCAAGACAGGACGTGGCAAAGCGGGTGAATTACAGCGATCAATTTCTGGAGAAATCCCGCGGGATTTGCACCCGTTGCAAACTTCTTGTCATTGCCGATTTGATGAGGTCTGCTGGCGTACTGGTTTGATTGACTGGGATGTATGTTTTTAGATTGGATGTAAAAATTTAAGATCTTTTCGTGTCCGAGGTGTGGCTACTGAAGACTTTTTGGTTGACATGAAAACAATAATATAAATGTATTAATAATCATGTCTGTATAGCCGAAAGGGTAGACAGAAGTGTAATTAGTGCACCCACAATTCTATGAGTTTATTTCTGTCCTATGTACCTTGTAGTGTTAAGACTATCGTCATATCGATAGTCTCAACACTACAAGGTAGTGTTAGTGATCTATAGTGAAGCCGGTAACGTAAACTACTCTAATCGATATTTTGATTTTCTTTTATAACTGAAGTACTAACCATAAACTTAATTCTAAATTATTATTTTTCTCTAATTCTTTAGATTGTAAACCTGTTAAGAAATTGTTTAGTTTATTATACTGTGAGCTAAGTTATACACATACCTAATATATAGTGCCATTTGGTATAGTATATAGTTTAAATGTTTTTGTTAGAACCAGGTGCCAGCAGAATTACCAGCGCTTTGCTCAATCGAAGCAAAGTACATTGCTGAGCTGGGGCCAGATTTCGGCGAAATGTACCACAGATCTATTTGTATCATGTTATTTTCTATTTTCCTTATATTCTTTGTGTGATGTGTTACATAAGCCGAAATAAAACTTTTATCTATCTATCTATCTATATCGGACATAAACTCCAATCCACTAATGTGTGATTTTAAGATCAAAAACTCCAATACAATTTTTTTACCTCATCTACGATTTCAACTCAGGAACTCTCGGTTTCTCAATCTAAGTCCACTATCATTCGATCAATGAAGCAATCGCTGCCACTAGATATGCTAGTGACGTGGTCTAAAATATTCAATTACCAAACAAAATTTAATACATACACACCAAACAGATGGTTATAGAAAATTTTTTTGTTGTTACATTACGATTTTTACAAACCACAGATCTGTTATTTGCTATTTCTAAAATAGTGTTTATCGGAACCGATCAAACCACAGCCCAACGCGAACAGATGGTGCACGTACACGCCAGAATGCAAAACTGCAATGCAACAATAACTCGTGTTCTCCTCACGTGCGACGCGGCGTATCGCATGGCACCGTAATAAATTTCTAAATCGACGCTTGTTATAGATTCACGGCATCTCGGCGGATTCTCGCGCACAATAAGATCGTGTTACAAAAGACCGGGTTTTGCATATTTACGGAGATCGGTGCGAGTGCTGTGTGCCGGTGACGTTTGCAATGGTGCGGCTCGTTGCAGCGTCCTTTTTTGCTTTCTGTTTCGTTGTGGTGTTGTGCAACTATAGGCGGGGTGGATTAGCTAGTTATTTTTATGAATTAATTATACAGCACCTTGATGTTTCACTAATAATGTTGAAAATAGTTCTGGGACGATTGCTGAGCAATTTGTATCATTAAAGTTTCTTTTCATAGCGTTCCGCCTTTTTCGTCCAGATACAATAACAGTCCACTGTAAAATGTAGGCTTCCCTAATTGAATGACCACCACAGTCTTGAGTAGCCCACATTACTCCGCTACCCGACATATTTTTCAAAGTCGTTGTTCCGTACAGCAGGGCGGCGTACACTATGTTTGCCAAAGCACGTTCTGCACTTCAGCATATGTTTGCTCCAACGGTCATTCGTCCACCTGCAGACATGACGGCCCACTGCCATTTCATAATTTTTTTAACAATTTCGATTTCTTTGTTTCTCTGGCGGATGACTTCATTACGAATTTCATCATCACATTATTTATACCTTTCACCATGAGGAATTCAGTTATGTCATTTGTAAAGCATCTTTCAGTATTTTGTATTTATAAAATGTATACATTTTCATACCGGTTTAGACACAGCTAGATATTTATAATTAACGATTCATCTACATCTGTATCGTATAATTTCCCACATTCTTATAACATGGCTGAAAAAAAAATTGGAACCATAAATTCATAGAGCAGTTAATTTACTCCACTCTCGCTGTAATTGGCACCCCACTACAAACATCCTCGTACCTAGTAAACGACACAGTGCACCAAAGTTGTTCCATAAAAGCTCTTGCCTCTCCACCTTTCCTTTGACATTTTGTACATGGTCATATAATTTTTTTTCTCACATTATTTTTAATGCTAGTTATTCTGCAAACGCGGTTATATTGTTCTGTTTATTTTGTTGGTCTGAGATTTGGTAACTGTTTTGTAGGAGTTTTGCGGAGTTTGTGATGAGGTAATTGTACTTTATAAAGCTATTATTTGTAGTTATTTTTTTTTTATAGATTAACCCCATAAGCTATGAAGTGAGTCACCTCATGGTAAGTGATCTCCACCGCCCATGTACATCCACAATAATTAAATCATGGACGCATTGCTGACCTTAAAGGAAAAGGATGGTTAACTGATCAAAGCTACCAGTAAATACTGATTAACTTAAATTTAGATTCAGCTATGTATGTTCAGATAGAAAATGAATAAATTCTATCTTATGACAATGGAAAAAAACAAATTGTTAGTATTGTACGTAGATTATTCACATTAAAATTTCTAATAAGCGATTGCAAAAGATGAAACTCGCCAAAGGGATCAATTATAATAATAACTTTACGATGAAATTTAAATAAATATATCACCATCATAGCATAAATCATAGCACCATCTGCATCATGTGTATGTGTGTGTGTGTGTGTATGTGTGGCATCTCAGAGCTCTGTTTACACAACAATTTATTAGATGCAAATTCTCGCTTCGGCATCGGACACGACAACAAGCGTATGATTTAAGAGTGCACGCCATTCGCCATATTTCTTCCAATGGGAAAATGGAATATGGCCTCCGGAATTTCAAGATATTTTTATAATAGTCGATGATTTAAGTTCTAATTTTGATAAAGCCGCGATAACTCATAGGGGAGTGATATGGGTTGCCAAGACGAAAGTCGCAGATTCAAAACCAGCCTCAAGAGCATGCGAGCGTGATAGTGAGATGTCCCAACTACGCGGCCACCTTTGCTTATACCAATATTTAAAGATCATAATTGCGGGCTCACTTTTAAACCGATTTTCATTGTATTTTTCAAAAGGCTTTCTGTTTCATATTATTTTCTTTGCATATTTTTTTTTTTTTTATTTTGGCTCGGCAAAGTTACTACGCTACACCTGATGGTAAGTGTAGCGCAATCCAAGAATAGTGTCGACCAACGATAAACACTGTGTCCATCGTAGGTCGGCAAGATCATGCCGGCCTGCCGAAGGGCCAACGGGTAGGGAAAGGAAAAAGGGGGATGGGAATAGGGTTAGGATCAGGGGGCAAGCCCCCTGGGGAGAACCGGATATACACTGGCTGACCCTGGAACGCGACCCACACTAGGTGGGCCACTATGGCAGGTTTTAACACCAGTGTACGGTGGTCGCTATCCGGTCGGATACAAGTATAAATAATGTATAACATTCAACGTAAAAAAATACTACTATTGTCATGATTTGTTAACACTGAATTTCCATTTATAGCCGTAGCAATAATGACATTCCTGCGGGCCAATTCTGGTAATTAAAAATGTTCAAAATATCATTCCGATCTAGTTTCAGTGCCAAGAAAGTTGCAAGTGGCATTCCGTAAATCATTAAAACTGTAATGCAATCAAAAGTATATTGCAAGTTGACTGAATTGACATCGCAATGTAACTGAAATGATATTGTGAATTAACTAAAATATAGTCAATCATATCGATATTTGTTTATATGCATGGGTAATATTCTATGTAAATATGTAACAATCAAATCACAAAGTCGTAAGGAAACATTATATATTAACAATAAAAATACAAAACACTATTACATACATACACATATTACACATTGCAGCTGAATCCATGTTTTTTGCACTGTGTGAACATAACTTTTTGGATAATACACTGTCCTTCCTCCTTCAGAGTCGGCTCAAGGCCTAGAATTGGTGATCCGAATTGCTTCAGTGAAATCCACAAACAGTTCTAATTGTTTAGTCATTGTTTCACCAACACTTTACTAACAGTCCACTAATAATTAACTCACGATATTATTTCAACTTTCAATTAGTATTTATCGCGCGCAATGGATAATCATAATTAACTTATTATAGAAATTGAAAGATACGTATTTAAATAACATACACAACAAAATTAAATCACGGAACAATAACAATAGACATTCTTTTTTAATAAAATTTTTACGGCTCTCGATCTTAGTACTTTGAGCCTGCAATAACAAAGAGGTAATCACTGGGTGACCCACCACGACAATAAATTACGCATATGTTTTCACTCACAATTCACAGAAATCCGAAAAAAACGGGTTTTCAATTTAGGGGAAACATGAGAAATTACCTAATCAATTAATAAATTATAAAATCTATTAATCAAATTTTAAATTAATAACTTCGTGCTAGAGTAATAACTTTTCCATCCAATTCAAATCGCCAAAATTACTCACAATGCCAATATATTTTGTCCGCTGGCAACTTTATTATAACATTCGCTTTACATTTTTTTATAATTTAGTCTGTGGTGGCTGACATTAGTTTGGTTTGGAATTGAAATGATATCAAATTGACATCATAATGCTACCGGAATAATATTGGAACTTTATGCGGAGCAGAATGCCACATTTTATTCAATTCGTAGTCTAATCTCAGTTTGGTTAAAGTTCAGTCTCAGTTAATGTTAAATACGAGAATTGGCCCGCTGATACAATTTACAATGAAATCCCAAAAATTCTTGATAAATCAATTGGTTGCCGCGAACAATAACTCAATGTCTCCGCAGGGATGGTTTACGATTGTTTTACGATACGATTCTTAGTTTACGATGAATGGAACGTGTTGGAGCGGTTAGTAACCGAGTGTCACGTGACTGGGTGGTGGAATTTTGCTTTATTTGAGCTTACCACGTAGAAACATGGTATTGGTGATTTATTTTATTGATTGAATGATGAGATGAGCAACGCTACGCCACGCTTGCTCATAAACAGAAGCAACACCACACAGAACTTTGAATTACAAAGCACTGCTGGCACTATACTGCGCTCGTCACCCTGAGACACAATGTGTTAAGTCTCATAATGCCCAGTAATTTCACTGGCTTCAATGTCCTTTAAACCGAAACAAAACAGTGGTTACACACTGTTGCTTGGCGGAAGAAATAGACAAAGCGGTAGTACTACGCCACGGCGGCTGTCAAACAACTTTGAAACAAAATTTGCATAATATCGACAATGAACATTTTAACTCCACAGAAGTTCACGACAAACTTTGTACTTATTGTAGACTAGCTTTCGCTCGCGGCTTCGCCTGTGTGAAATTCTACACTGTTATATTATCGGTATCGCCAATGTTCATCAGGGATAATGTAGGATACTAATGATGAAAGAATTTTTCAAAAATCTTTCCTCTTTATAATATTAGTTTAGAAAAATCATAAGGACGATACCAAACTGTATAAGTTCGAAGATACAATTCTAAGGTTTGGCCTTAATTTGCGGGGGATTTTCAAGTCCTTATTGACTCGTTATACTTCTGCCTACCGCCTAAGCCTTAGGTAATATACAAGCGTATGACTCTACATATATCTGCACTTTTCAAATATTATTATAATTGTGTGATCATTCGGAATAAAAATATATATAGCGCCTCCGTGGCGCAACGGGCTAGTAGCCGGTTGTGAAGCGAGAGGCCGCGGGTTCGATCCACGCACCGAGATAATTGTTTGTGTGATCCACAAATATTTGTTCCGGCGTCTGGGTATTGTGAGCCCGAAAGCCTTTCGTAGTTACTGATACCCACAACACAAGACTCGTATCTTACTGTGGGGGTTAGGACTATGTGGGTGACTGTTGGGTGTATTCATTATAATTTATATTATTATATAAAAAACATTATAACACAACTGGCTCGGTGGCGCAGTTTTATTACGTACGGGGTACGACGTCTCCGGGCTTTGCTGAGCTCTCGGGTTCGATCCCCGGGTTGGGTAAAGTGATGTTGGGTTTTGCTATCACGAAATGCCCAGTATCAGCCTAGAGTCTAAATCGTGCCCGGTATGGCTTGCCCCTTAAAATATCATGGGACGGAAATACGGTCGGTGAAATTCGCGTGCACTGGTTACACCTCTATCTACCCCTGTGTATGTATGTATGTATTATATCACAAAATTTGTTTTTTTGAGTTGCTGATTGTAAAATATAAAAACTAATTTGTTTGTTTACTTAGTAATGATTGCTTTGACACTCGATTCAATTAAACCATTCACACCATTCACAATAACGCTTATTCATTCGGTATTACGTTCATTCAATCATTCAATAGATACTCTATTCACACAAATTCAATATTTCATTCGAGTAATTCCTGCCGAACAAAAAGGTAATTTATCGGTAAAACTAGAATTTCATAATAACTATACGTGCATTCTTGCTCTTTGAAGGCGTCAGAATCTTTTGTATGGGTAAATCGCTCAGTCATGCCCACTTTGGTAACAAAGGAACTGACAAAAGGGCCACAACGTGTGTTCCCCCCCCCCTCGCCGTTCCTGGCATTTCCCGAAACGGCATTTTCGTACCATCAGTTCGGTAGGTGACATACTCTTGGGGAAAACGTATGTGAACTAATTTCGTAAAGGAAGTTACTACGTGTTTGGTTTTGTCACTTGGTTTTCGTTTTCGAGTTGTGTTCGAGTATGTTTTTACATATATTTAGTTCTTAATTTAAAAATATGAAGTAGGTCAGATATTTGTAGTAATAAATACATTTTGGTTGTTATTTCTTCAATGAAATTGATGTTTTTATTATGCATACTAAGAACAATTTTACAACTATCGGTATAGTTTTTATGAGTTCAATCGAATTTAATGGTATCGTAATAAAATTTTAGTACAGTTTGTTGTGGATGTTGTTCTTAAACGGAAATAAAGATTCGGTGCCTAGTTATTTAAAAAACGTAATATTTTATATGTAAATTTATAACTTTTATAACATGTAATGTTTGTATATAGAATTTTTGTTATTTATGTACAATTATTTTGAAAAATAAAAAATAATTATTAAAAAAATATATATAATAATTGTTTTATTATATAATTTAAAGAGTCTGTAGTATTTCGTATTACGATATTAATAATTTGTAACATTTTTTTATAGCAAACATCGGCCAACGAGCAAGTAAGTCACCTGATTGTAAGTGTTCTCTACCGCCCATGCATGCCCACATCACTAGAAGAATGATAGGTACAGCGTACGCGACAGCGTCGGTGTAGCACTCAAAATTTGCTACTAGTTATTTGCATGCTAAATAATATTATATCCTGCGTTCCATATCACATTATAAAACAAATTAATGATTATATAATCATCTATCTTCATTAAAAATAAAAAAATAAACTCGCAAAACTCTCGCCTGTAAAAACCAACCAATAGTACCGCCAGCAAGGTAGACGCGATCGCGAATTGGTTCAGTGCCTCGGCGAGTACCTACCTTCAAGTGGTAAGCTTTCAAATGCTCTGTTTGCCGAGAATTTAGGGTACAATGGCAGGCACATATTGCGTGCAAATATTGCCATTCCCATGGGTAACTGTTTACTTCGCTGTTGAGGAAAATCCTATCTGATTAAGGAGGGCGTGCGACGCGTATTTTGGATGTAGTTAAATTTTTGTTACAGGCATTTGAAAGATTTTTTTTATCTTAGCTTGACTAGGTGACTACGCTACACCTAATTTGTAACAATCCAACAACAGACAATGTATTTATCGTAGATCGATAGAAATATGCCGGTCTGACTAATTGCTTCTTTACATTCTGTACAAAAAATCCAATGTTGTAGAAAGGAGGGAACACGTATGCTGGCAAACTATTCCACAGGTTAATCCAGCAGAAGTACTGAACTACTTAGTTTGAGCCGAGATAGAGGAGACTACGAAGCTGTGGTTTCGCAAGCCAGCATGCGTAAGTCTGTTAATGAAAGGTGAGGATGAAACAAGGTCAAAGAATTCTTTGGAGCATTTACCGTGATACAGACGATAAAACCGCTAAATGGAGCAATGTATCTAAGCAGTTGTAACGGCTCTAAATTCTTTATAACGTCTACCTTATTCACAAAATGCGAACAGCGCGTCGCGTCGTTGCAATCTATCAAGGCCATCGAGCAAGTATTTGGCGGAACCCTCCCATAGGTGCGAACAGCATTCCGCACCCGGCCGTGACTGCGCTTTGTAGAAGCGGTAAAGCTGATCGAATCGGTTTCTGACCCTGCGTGATTGTGGATACATACATACAAATACTCACGCCTGTTTCCCATAGGAGTGGGCAGAGACAACGGACTTCCACCTGCAATAATCCTTACACACCTCTTTGGCCTCTTTCACTCTCATTATATTCTTCATGCATGCACGTCGGTTTAGGATTTTCTGACCTGGACTTCTCGAGATTATCTTCGACTTGATCTAAAAACGTTCGCCGAGGCCTTCCCCTCCCAACTGTACCAACTCAATCAACTTAGGAATCCAGTTGTTCAGGCTCACAATCGACTACGATCAGTAATTAAATTAAAAATCGACCAACCACCAAGAGGCTCATACCTAAAACATCATTAAATATTTACATTAATATCGTCTGATACGGCGTTCAATTACAAAGCACCCTACCGTGTTTATTATGGAAATTTAATTAAGAAATATCTGTTAATTTTAACGGCAAAGGAAACTGTATTTGCTTCCCGAAATTATTAAAACAATTTGTTTTAATACTTCCGTGTTCTGGTTGTATTCCTTAGAGTTTCAAATTATATTAGTCTAATGCGTGTTGGTGCATCAGCATAGTATTGTATACTAACTAATCAGCAAGGTGTACTGTAGGCTGAATTTTTCATCCTTGTTTGTCATATGAATTTAAGTATAGCCAATTTTGCGATATTGAGACTGTTTTTTTAGAAAATTGTATTATTAAAATTTTCAAACGCACCGGTCCGTATTCGACGCGCAATCTGTTGCTAAACAAAAAATCGAACGTGTTGATAAATTATACTAATTTTTTTTAAACAGTTGCCTGTATGAATGTACTAAAACATGATGCGCATCATCTAGCAGCAGTAGCAGCGCTCGCTGATAACAGTGTTGCCAAACATCTGGAGCATAAATTGTTGTCTAGTGAATTTCATAGAAGCGATAGCTCATCGGGGAGTAGTACGGACTGTCGAGACAACAAATTTGAAACTAGACCCAAAATCATGCATCTCTGACTTATCGAAGTAAGTTTCATAAATTCAACTACACAGTAAACTACTATATAGTATAGTAGTATAGTATAGTACTAACTATATAGTAAAATCCGCCATAGCCGGCTCGTTCTGGCGACCTGCATTCCAGGGTATGTTGGGATATATGTTGCTTACGACCGGCATAATTCTAGTGACCATTGAGTGTCGCAACGTCAACATGTTCTTTGAACTTTGCTACATTAGACAGGGGCCGTCCCTTTGCCGTACCATAATAAAAATATACATGTTCTGATTTGGATTAAAGATAGGATGGCTAAAGTAATCCAACATGACTATCGATCATTAGACTTTACCCAAAAGCCATTAAATATAAACTTTAAACACGCAATAAGGTGTTGGAGTAACCTTTGTTTAAATAGTAGTTAAATGTCAGTCATTAATAATGCACGACGACATTTGTGTTAAAGGTCCGAAGGTTCATGAACCGATAGTAATTCATTATTGAGATTAATTGGTAACGATTAACTATGAAATGTGGTGTGCTAAGGGTTTAAGCTATGGTTTGACTTGATTCGTTGAGGCTAGAAGGATTTGTATTTCGGCTGGTAATGGGCAGAGGGCAATTCATTTCAATAAATTATTTATATTTCATAATAATCAGTTTATAGAATTATTACCCTTTCTACCCTTGTTTTGATTCTTGATTAAAATTCTTAATTCCCAGTCCAACGCTACATAGAAGCTTGAATATCATGTCATTTTCGAAGAAGTTATGTTAGAATGGTTGATGTGTGATAACTTAGTTACACAGAGTATATACTTTACAGCAATACTACTCCAAACATTTTCTAGCACAGTGGTATGAATATGGATATTCTCTACAAAACTATCAAGCGTAGCACTAATAGTACAATGGGGGATAAAACTATATCACTTGTGGTGGTAAAAAAGGGAGTTAAAAACGCGCCTACAATTCGCATTCCTAAGCACCAGGTTGCTGTACCCGTAGTTTAATTTTTTTGCTACACCAATGCTTCTAGAACCACTTTTTCAGTAATAAAAAGATACTCTTGCCTAGTATTTTGAATTCGATTTACATACCAGTCTTCATGCATGTGCACGTCACCCATATCTTAACAGTCGCGCCACCGCTTCATACACGAAATATTAGCCGCTATCAAATTCTAACTTCCCATGTCACGAACCCATAAACAAGAGACGAAAAACTCCAAACCTTATGCAAAGCAGTGGGTTCCGTAGCGAGTTTATCGCGAGGTTTTTGGCTGTGTCCGGCGCGGCCCAAATTCCGGGTGACGGTTGCGGACGTAAATCTGGGGACAAATGACTGGGCCATCGCGCGCCCTTGTTTCGATTTGTTATTCGCATTTCTTTGTGGTGTAATCGTGGTATGTTAGAATTTGAGAAATGACGAACGAGTATTTGAGAATATCAATCAAATTGTTTGGAGTTTTATTAGTAAAAAATATATATTTATTATAATTTGTTACTAACACTTACTCGTGATTTCGTCCTTGTGAACTTTTTTCTCTTATTGACGTCATAATTTTATTATAAGAAAAGTAATAGCAAGCAGTTTGTAAACACTGTTGTGTTTTGGTTTTAAGACTTGCCAGTGATATTACTGGGCATTATGAAAGTTAACATCTTATGTCTCGCAGTGACAAGCGTAGTCCAGTGCCAATCAGTCCTTTGTAATTCAAGGTTCTTTGTGGTGTTGCTTCTTTTCTGAGCAGGCGTGACTCTTACCTTCAGACCAGAATTCGCCTCGTCTATCAAGCAACAACTTCAACACAACAATCCGTCCCCAGAAATCTAACCGCAAAACTACACACAACAACAATTTCGTTTTACACAGTACGGGAAATACGCTCAAATATACACGTCCCGTAACCTAATAGCAGAAAGCAAAATAAACAGTGCGAAAGTGTCGTGAAACAGTGTCGGACACCGGTCACCGGCCGTGAAATCGGACGGGTGACTGCTGCGTATGGCAGACTTGCAGCTGGTATATGTGCAGTCTACTTTATCTGGGTTTATTTGTTAAAAAATTGCTTAAATATAAAACGTTGTCTAATTGTATGTTGCATACATACTATGTATGTTAAAAGCATCAGAATTCGACAATTAGATAATTTTTTATCTGATTTTTTTTCAAAAAAATTGATCTTCAAACTTTACTCAATGTCGTTTAGATATTTTTGATATGAAATAATGGTAAAATGAAATGTAAATTTATGTCACAATTATTGTCAGAGCAAAAATGTTCTTGTCTCAGGTTGACTGTTAGAGAATGCCTCTGGCATTAAGTCCGCCTTTATACATGTTTTGTACATAAAGGTCAAAAAAATATATAATTTTTACTATTCGTTATTATTATATGTTAAAGATACTTTTGCGGTTTGATTAGTTAGATTTTAAATACAATGTAGTAATATTTTTATTGCTTCAGCTTTGTAGACAAATTATGATCCAAGGCTGCCAACTATTTTACGAGCTCAACTATAGTTTTATTTTCTTCTTTTCCATCTTTATCTTATTCTTCAGCAACAAAAAATAATTCTTCACTATAAATCGGTTAGTCCGTTAGTAGTTAGGAGTAATAGTTAAATTGAATCAGAAGGTCTATTCATAAGAATATGATTACTTTCGCCTTCGAAATCAGTAGAACTAACGGCTCACTTGATGTTTTTTATGGGATTAATTTACTTTCGGGATAAAGACAGATTTGTGTTTCCAGAGACTCTTCTGGCTTTACTTCTTATAACAACTACAATACGCGACACCTTCGACACTAGTCTAAATTATCTACACTAATGTTATAAAAAGGAAAGATTTGTATTTTTGTATGTAAAATATTAACTTAAAAACTACTGGACCGATTTGAAAAATTCTTTCACCATTAGAAGAATCCTACATTATCCCTAATGAAGTGTTACAATGGTGGATGTGAGGGCAAAATAGTGTCTAAGAAAAAGTATGCATCTAAATAAACTACAAAATCAACATAAACATAACCCCTTACGTTTCCCCAACTATGTTATCAACAACATACCGTACACACCGTCGTGTGTAGCTTTACAACAAATCCGACAGTGGCTTCTGTCGCTGCACTACATCACACAAATTATTCGGTTTGGCCAGCATATCTCGAAGAGGTAATTTCTCAAAAAATGTTTCACTTCTTGACCATCATTACCTACCCGACTAAAAACAACCACAAACAAAATAAAATATCGATAACACTATCTAGCCGTTCTCACCCTAGTCACCCTATTCGTTGTTTAATTATCACTAAGTTTTACGTAAAGGAAACCTCCGTGTGGTAATCTACTCTGAGAAGTCTCCATAAGAATTTCAAAGCTATGTAAAGTCAAAAAAAATTGAGGTGTGTGTACCACTACGGCAGTTTTTATCACCAGGAGTACGGTGGTATATGATATGAATCCTACCACCAGCGATAATTATTTAACTGCGACTATTAAGTCGTGGTCGTGTGCGGCTCCACAACGATACAGGTTACAGACGTCGCTGCGCTGTTGTGCATCCTCGTTCAAATTACTAGCCTCGGGCCACACGCTTGCGATATTTATGTTGACGCTTGCGGTTTGTTTACATATATTATTGACATGTTTACATTATATGAGTGGTGGAGCCACGCGGTAGACGGTTTTGTCTACAGCAGTGTTTCCCAACGTGGGGCCCACGCCCCACAGGGAGGCAATTTGATAGTCAAGGGGGGCAATTTAAAAATGGACTCGACACGACCTTAACCCTATCGCTTTAGGTTATTTAAATGCAAAGTTAGAATCGGTGACAAATTTAACAAAAAAATGTTAAGGTGGGACATAGCCTAAAAAAAGTTGGGAAACACTGGTCTACAGCGTGAATAGGCCGGCTCGACCGCATCGTTTCCACTGTCTACAGAAAACCGACGTAAAGTAGGGGCTTGCTGCTGCGTTTTGTACGGTGTGTGAGATATCCGGAGAGAAATCCCCTTACTAATCCTTTCATTATTCCTCTAAGGTCGGCAATGCGCCTATTATTATTCTAGTATTATGGGCGTATATGAGCGGTGGAGATCACTTACCATCAGGTGACTCACTTACAAAAAATGACAATTTTGGAACGAAGTTCCTTACGGCAGGCTTGGAGGGGATAGGGATTTCGCTGCGTGACCGAACTGAAAAAAATGTGATAGTAAAACCGTAAGAAAAATGCGTGGAAAAAATGCGTGGAATAAAACCGTTAAATGAGACTTTTTTTAAACTTAATTTGATATCTAGCACACAAAATTAAAGTCGAAATTCCGTTAATAAAACAGATAGGTGTGAAACTTATGACATTTGGAAATGTAGACGCGGTTTGAAATTTGAATTTGAATTTTTGATTATAGAACACGGCCGTCCACCGTTTAGTAGCCAGTCTAAGTCTAAATTAATAAGTTATTATTTATAATTACATAAGTTGATAAAAAATGCTATACAATAGCTTTACCGCGGCAGTCTCCGAGTGCTACACGTCTTTTTTTTTTTCTATTTTTCTATTCTATTTCTATGTAATTTTATGTTGTCAAACAAAAATAAAGAGACATATTTTGTTATTTTAGTTGATAATTTGTATTTTTTACAATTTGTGTCGATTCTACATTAGCCGAAGGAACTTCGTTCCTACCTGGTGTCCCACGACACACACCAATTTTTTCTATTTATTTTTGTTTACACGAATTTACATTATGAAATAAAACTAATTTAAATGGAATTTATCTCGGTTTTTAATTTTAACGTCGGGATCAAAATTAAAATTAAAAACCGCGATAGAATCCGTTTAAATTAGTTTTAATGCAATATGTAAATTCGTGTATACGTAAGAAATTATTATGTAAGAAATCATTAAATAAAGTAAAACTCAAGTTTTCACATTTCCATCGTTTATAAAATCACCAATTAAGCACATAATATACCTATCTGTATAATTATATCGGTCCATTAATAAATCTTATTAAAAAAAATTAAAATCATAACGTCTTAAAAACAAACTAGGTATATTTCAAACTTTCTCAATAGTGGAGCGGGGCGCCATCTTTCCAAAATGTCTGTCTACATTTACTGTGGCGGGGTGCATGCGTTACTAGCGACACCTATCTGTTTCAGCCAGGTGGGATGGTTGCGAAGCGTCCCGTTGTTCAGTGATACCCGGTGCGAGATATAGATGGCGCTGGTAGTAATTTTAATGCGAGTTTTGGTTTCTACATGGATGGTATAATAAATTGTTATTAGGGAATAGTTATATTAATTAATAATGATTTCAACAAATTTTCAGTGATATTCCAAGTTGAGGAGAAGGACTTATTAGTAGCCTTCCTGTGGGTATTCGAGGAGTATCCCGTAACGCAGCGGGGATGTAGGTAGCTTTGAAACCAGAGGCCACGGGTCCGATCTCAAATTTATTTTGAATATTATTAAATATTGAAAAATAATTCAATAAAAAAATAAAATCACCCTGCGTCTGACCCGGGGTCAAAGGGATAACATACCCAACACACAATAGATAGTCACCCACAAAGCTCTGACCCCACAGTGTTTTAAGATTATTTTGTATCAGTGTATCAAGAAATATGAGAGAATTTCTGTCTGACAACACACAGAAACATCTATCTCGGTGCGGGGATCGAACCCACGGTCTCTCGTGCCACAACCAGCTACTAATGACAATAATAATATCGTCAGTGGAAAAGCAAAAATACTAAAGCCCGAATACGTAAAATTTACGCTAGAGCATTTTAAAGTTGCTTTTTACGATAATACAATTATATCAATATACCTGGGTACTAAATAATTTTCAGAAAAACTTATATTTTTTTTAAATTCTATAATTAAATTCACGTATGTACTGGCGCTTTAGGATTTTTACCTTTCCATTGACTATATCTATATTCTATGAACATTTGAGTAGGCTACCACATGGTACCTACCTCGTAGGTAGATAATAATAAATAAATACACCCAACAGTCACATACATAGTCCTGACCCCACACTAAGATACGAGTCTTGTGTCGTGGGTATCAGGAACTACGAGAGACTTTCGGTCTCACAACACCCAGACCCCGAGACAAATATCTGTGGATCACACAAATGTTTGTCTCGGTGCGGGGATCGAACCCGCGGCCTCTCGTTTCAGAGCCGGCTACTCGCCCGCTGCGCCACGGAGGTTGTCGAATAAAAATGTAAAGGATGGAAGGAATGGAGGGAAGAAGGGATAGGCAGATAGCGTAGGCTTAGCAATAGAATCCCACTGATACCCTTTAGGTTCGGAACGCCAAACCAATCAATCTCACATATATAATTTAAAATTATACTTTTTACTAGGTGGTATGTCTCTACTATGTAACAGGCCGTCTGGGTTGGTTCTTAGTTTATACCGCTTTGTTTATATCTGCCGCCAATCAGTTACTAATTAATTGCTAAATGAATGAAAACACCTTACTTATGTCTCGGGATGAGTGCCGTAAAGTACCATGTGGTACTTTAAAACTCAAAGTTCTTTCTCAAACTCAAACTCAAATTCTCACGTTCTCAAACTCAAATTAATTTTCAATTTTAAATTACTGTTATCCGACCAGGGAGAATGTAATGTTTCGAATATACCAGTCTTTAATTACAATAAACATGTCGCGTATAGTTAGGACTCAATAAGAAAGCAGTCCAATAAATAACTTTCAATAAATTGCAAGGAAGGTTGGAAAATTTTATTATTTTTCCGTTTATAACGAGCGACGTCGGCAATGGCACAAGCTACGAGAAAACAGTTTTGTTTTTTTTTATTTGATTGAATGACGAGACGAGCAAGGCGCTCGCCTGATGCTGTCAGCACCACGACTGCTTATAAACAGAAGCAACATCACACAGAACTTTGAATTACAAAGCACTGCATGGCACTGAACTGCGCCCAGTAATTTCTTCGGCTTCAATGTCCTTCAAACCGAAACACCACACTTACACACTGTTGCTTGGCGGCAGAAATAGACAAACTGGTACCAACCCACTCGAACTCTCGCATACAAGGGACCTACTACCTTGTAGTCACCGTGTAATTGTTTCGGATTGTATAAGTTATAATAGAAATCAATAGTCTACCAACCCGTTTACAATACAGGTATGATGAATTCAACCATGCACGAAACCTTATCTCAAAATGAAACGTTAGCCAAGTCGTATATTACCAACCTTCCAAACGCCTAAACATTTGCCCAAACGCTTTCTCCAAACCACTACGCCAATTAGATCGAATTAACAGATTCCTACCTTGTTAGCAAACCATTATATTTTCGTCAAATACCTGCTTCACTTATACCACGCCCTCGGAAGTTCGACGGATGCCAAGCAACCCGAGTCACCTATAGCAACGCTCCCCCCGTATCTATGGAAACCCCCCCTTTGTAGGTCTTTATGAAATCTCGCGGCTGTACAAACGTATAAATAGTACACCAGGGGTGGATTTGTGACGCTTTTAGTTATGGGGTTGAGTTCTTTATTTACAAACATTGTTAAATTGTACCTGTGTACTTCAATAATATTCTATATTAGATTTCTTTGTAGTTTGTTTATACATAGAACTCTTTGTGCTGATTTTTGGAAAGAATTAAGGTGACGTAGATCACGATTTGTTGATCTTTAACTGCTTTGCGACTTGGAGCATGTATTTTATACGTACACAAGAAAATAATACTTTTTATAGCACAGATTATAACTGATGGTAAATAATCTTCGCCGCCCACGTTTTTTTTTTTTTTTTTTTTTATTGCCTTGATGGGCAGACGAGCAAGCGGCCCGCCTGATGGTAAGCGGTCACCGCCGCTCATGGACATCGGCAATGCCAGGGGCACAGCCAAGCCGCTGCCTACCAAACGTTAAGCTACAATTCCAAAAGAATCATGGGCGCGTTGCCGACCTCGAAGAAAAGTTACAATTAAGGGATTGGGAAGGCTATCCTTAAAAGTTGTCAATGCACCCATGATTCCTCTAATACTGTGTGTGATGATGAAGATCACTTACCATCAAGCGACCAATTTACTCGTTTGCCGGCCTTCTATAAAAAGGTTTGCTGGTGGTATTCATATCTATATAGTTTTACAACATGCCATAGCGACCCACACATCTTGTGTCGATCACGTTCCAGGACCAGCCAATGTACATCCGGTTCTCCCGAAGGGCTTGCGACATGACTTA
Source organism: Amorpha juglandis (assembly GCA_949126905.1). Lineage (NCBI taxonomy): Eukaryota > Metazoa > Arthropoda > Insecta > Lepidoptera > Sphingidae > Amorpha > Amorpha juglandis. The sequence continues at coordinate 15,927,046 of OX421374.1, read as the reverse complement.
ATGGTTGGCTGGGGCAAGTATATGGGTACATCAGGGATATAAAGGCATCCCTGTATTTGCGTCGGTCATCCGCTTGTCCTATCGCAAACCATTCGATTTGCTTCTTCCCTTCTGACAAAGTATTTATGCATGCGGCATGATTCCGGTAGTCGCCGATAAACTCACTATTTGTCTGTGGTCGTTGTTTTTTTTCTACTGCACTGCGCTTACCCTTGGGTGTAGTGTAGTCAGTTTGACGTGCCCGGATTAAATAGAACTTGACAGATTCTGTAGATAGAAAAAAAAAACAGTTTTCATCTACCAGTTGTCATGTTCACACGCGATAATCAAAATTAATTTGAAAATAAACATGTTGCATCAATCTCACGTATAAACACGAGTAGAGATAGATGATAGTCGGTCGAAACATGATTGCAAACTAATAATTACCCATGAGGATCAAAAGCCATCAAATTCAATCCTTATTCCGTGCCTGAACTCTATAAGTAGAATCGGTAATGCCCATTCGGCTGCGAAGAGTTAATATACATGGGTTGTTTAATTGGAAAGTTAGTTAGGTATTGCCATAGTTTAGATACTCGGTTCGAATTGGGACCTTTGAAGGATGCTCCTTGAAGACTGCTTTTTATAGCATAGGCCAGCAAACGAGTAAGTAGGTCATCTGATTGTAATATATTGATAAGGTGGTTGGACCCTCGTGTGCGAGGCTGTCTGGGTTGGTACCACCGCTTTGTCTATTTCTGCTGCCAAGCAACAGTATAAAAGCACTGTTGTGTTTCGGTTTGAAGGACATTTAAACCAGTGAAATTACTGGGCATTATGAGACTTAACATCTTGTGTCTCTTGGTGACAAGCACAGTTCAGTGCCATGCAGTGCTTTGTAATTCAAAGTTGTTTGGTGCTGCTTCTTTTTATGGGCGTGGCGCTTATCATCAGGCAAGCGCCTTGCTGGTCACGTCATTCAGTTAAATAAAAAAAAAGTCCTACTCACACACATCCAGTCGCCTCTTTGTTCTAATGGCAACGTACTTGGACTGAGTTCTGAGTTCAAATCCCAGGTCGGGTTTGTGTTTAATTTGAAACATCACACATACGTTGCCCGGGACTATTCACTCCACGTTTCATATAGGTCATTTTCGGCGTATAATGTGATAGGTGACGAGCCTGTCGTCATACCGGGCACAAAATCTCGGGCAACTCATCTACAATAACTAATATTATAAAGAGGAAAGACTAGTATTTTTGTATGTAACGAATAAATTTAAAACTCTTAGACCGATTTAAAAAATATTTTGCTACTAGAAAGCTACACTATCACTGAGTAACATAATTTTATCCCGGAAGAAGCTTATCACGTGGGCAGACCGTGAGGAAAAGCCAGTTCATAATAATTTTATGTGAATTTAAAAACTGAATTTATTTGTAACTCGTACTAGACGTACAGTTTTCAATATGTCGCTTGCACAACCGCCTATGTAGTTGCGAATATAATAAACAGAGCCAGTGGGCCCGTCTCTCCCGTTAACAGAATTTACGAACATCCATTAGGGCCCATTTACGTAATCTCACTTAGTTTACTGGAGGTAACGCAATTTTGTTGCGAAACAACCAACCCTTTCACTTTGTACAAACTTTTCAGAAATTTAATAACAGATATTGTATGTATAAATACTCAAAGCGCAAAAGGATTGGTACCAACGCATTGTCTATTAGTGCCAGACAGAAGTGTATAAGCACTGTTTCGGTTTGAAGGACATTGAAACCAGTGGTATTACTACTTACTGAACTGCGCACGTCGCCCCGAGACATAACCAGACATGAGAATGCCCAGTAATTTCACTGGCTTCAATGTCCTTCAAACTGAAACACAACAGTGCTTACACACTGTTGCTTGGCGGCAGAAAACGACTCGCCTGAACGAGCTACTATGACGGGTTTTTCATCACGGGCGCATATCCAGTGGGGTACAAGAATGATCAAGTTTCCTCCCACCAGCTAGATGTTTATTAAAATTACGACGTATCTTTACAACACAACATATCCCACATTACGATTGCATTTTATTGTCAATTTTCCACATAAAAATATATTTGCTACAATAAAATGACGACATGTTACCGCAATCTCGCATACACTTTATACCGGTATAAAGTACTAAGAAATCAATTTGGCATAAACATCGATAACATAAAGGGGTTGTTGTACCCACAAGTATGCATTATTTTGGCATAATAAAAGGAAATTTCGAATTCGAATAAAATTTTGATTTGTCGCGCTACTGTTTGTGTTGTGAAATGGACAAATTTCGTTTTAACTAGAAAGTGTATTTATTTAGATTAGGTAAATAAGTATTGCATTGATATATACGATTGTTATTGTATATAGGAAGGGTCTGCAAGGACCGCAAGGGAATTAAAATTAAAAAACTATTAATCACAACTATTTATTATATTTACGCGAATGTTACACATTGAAATAAAACTAATTAAAATGGATTTTATCGCGGTTTTTTATTTAATTTTGGTCCCGACATTTCGAAAGCTTTTCAGCCTTTGTGGTCACGGGGTTGACTGGGAGAATATAAAAAAAAACCGCGATAACATCCATTTAAATTAGTTTTATTTCACTATGAAGCACATTTCATAGGACCCAATCAATGTTCAGAAGCTTTTGTGGTTGAACCATCAATCCCCTTACAGAAATTGAGTTCGATTTTAAGAAATTATAAATTTAAAACTTCAAAACTCAAATGGCAATGTATTTGCTGCTAACCTTGAAATGGAAATCTCAAAATGGAAATATTATCCTGCACTCTTATGTCATCAGTTAATCAAATTTATTTTAGACTATCTCGGAAAAAATCTTGCAGACAAAGAAAAATCGTGCTTATTAAGAAAATATAATAATAAAATAAAACAAATTTTAACGGATTTATCGCGGCTTTTTATTTTAATTTTGGTCACGAAATCGTTTGCTTCAATAGTTTATCAGCCTTCAGGCTTTTTTCTTATAGAGTATTATTATAGCCAAATATTTAAAAAAAATATCAATGTTAAAAATTTTCTCTAGGTAATATAAAATTTATCGAAACATCGAACTTTATCGGCAACATTTAAAAACACGCCAATAATTTAAAGGAATACAATTCGAATGAAGCCAGTTTAACGTGAATTACGTTCGGGCAAGTATTCATATGAAGAAAACTATGATATTATATGCATTTTGCATGAATGGTATTTATTGAATGGCGGTATTGGAATATTCCGAATGTGTGGTACCATTGGCACACTGTGAGATGCTGTCGAGTTTCTGATGAGTTTCAATAGCGATTTCAACAACTAAATTATATTGAATTTGGCTCAGATATAAGTATGTTTCTAAAAGGTGTGGTACAACCACACTTACTTGAGGGTACTTGAGGGTCGTCTCAAACACGTGTCAGTGAGTGAGAAGAAGCATTTATACAGGCCGGCATTATTTTGGTGATCACCGATAAAGTCATTTTTTGTCAGTGGTCGCTGGCTTTTTGGACTGCAATCACTTTGCCATACACGGGTTATTTTTGTCGTATTATATCAAAATTTAGACAACCTAAAATATCACGCAAATTTCTTCACTCTTTTTTTTATCATCGTTAAGATTGATTACATCTCTATAAATTAATTGCATTACATACCTACACCTAGATTTATATCAGCTATTCATCATTTAGTGGTATGCAAAGTTATAAGTCGGTACTACGGAGTGTAAGATATTTATAGGTACCCTACACCATACTATTACTTAAATTTTACCATACCTTTCTGTCACATCTTGTATTTTGTGGAAGCAATATGTCATTCCTATATCATCATCAACTTATTATATTTTGATTCTGTTTAGATTTGTCGTTGCGTATGATTAAATTGATTTTTTCTATATTTTTGTTTAATTTTTTATAAATTTTAACTTAATCAATCAAAGTATATTTACGAATTATTAGAAGAATTAGAATTAATATCACTTTTGTATTTTTTCAATAGCAAATCAATATTTCCCGAATGATTCCTTACAAACAAAAAAGTATAATAGTATAGAAACGAGACATAAAATTTTATTCACATCGCGAAAAGCCATACAAAATAGCACCCAATTTTTAAAGCAATGTGCAGAACCCATAGTAACGACCCAAAAACTACAATAGGTTATGTCATTGTGGAGCTTGTAACAAAGCATTCTTTACCATATAATACATACACGATAATATATAAAGAAGCTATACAATGTTATTCTTTGTGCTCCATAATTTTCATAAGGGTAAATTTTTCCCAATTGGAATTTTGTCAAAGGATTTTATATTTTAATATTGAAAATTTTGGGACGAATAAGCTTTATTTCATGGAAATGTCGTTAGTGCGTTGAAAGTGGGAATTATTTTATGGGATCATGACTCATGGGGAATGGATGATAAGCCTTTTACACCAAACTGGCAGCTTTCCTGGTTCTGAAATATTTAAAGATCTGAAGTTCAAAAATTCTAGATGACGAAAGAACTTTATGGTTGTTTGAGGCGGGTATAGGGGTACATCCTTATATCCCTATGCCTGCATCGGTCATCCGCCTATTTTATTGCAGATCCCTCTGTGTGATTTTTTTCTTCCCTCTTCGGAGTATGAATAAGCATTTATACAGGGCGGCATAATTCTGGTAACCACCGATAAACTCATTGTTTGTCGGTGGCCATTGGTTTTTGGACTGCAGTGCCCTTACCCAGTTGTAGTGCAGTCACTTTGCCGTGATGAGATAATATAAAGCTACCCTAATTGCCTCTCAATTACCCATCACATAGTTTACCCTATATTTCCCTCCCTACTTTATAAATGAATATTTCTCCACCAAAACACAAACTCATTACTCAACCCTCAAGAACTAGGCCACATCGATTGGTTATTGAACAAAAATCGAGTACAGGTACATAGTTATCCGGGACACTTAAAACTTATCGAGGAGATCTGCCGGCGGAAACTTTGTCAATATTCGAAATCCACGTATCTGGTAACTTGGAGCGGCTCATCGATTGAATCATATTTATTTTTTATTTGGTTGAATGACGAGACGAGCAAAGCGCTTGCCTGCTGGTAAGCACCACGCCTGCCCATAAACACATGCAACACCACACAGAACTTTGAATTACAAAGCACTGCATGACACTGAACTGCGCTCGTCGCCCCGAGACATAAGATGTTAAGTCTCACAATGCCCAGTAATTTCACTGGCTTCAATATCCTTCATACCGAAACACAACAGTGCTTACACACTGATGCTTGACAGAAATAGACAAAGCGGTGGTACCAACCCAGACGGCCTCTCGCATACGAGGGACCTACCACCTTGTATAATAAGAAAACTGTTATTTACGAGACCGCGAAATGTTATTATTTTTCTAACTATACGACGTGGCCTTGTAAACAAGAGTATTTCTTTATATTCTCGTCTGTTTTCATAAATTCTATCTAAATAGGGCTTGAAGTAATACCACCCAGAACCTAGACTAGCAAATTTCTGCATGAGAGTGCACTGCGCTCGTTACTCCGCGATAAGATGGTACGTTATATAATGCCCGGCAATTTCATTAGCTACAATCTCTTTCAAACCACACCACGGCAGTATCTTGCAAACCAAATCTTTTATTGAATCATTAAAATGTCAAACATCATTTAGATTCAGTCAAATTTTATCTCTATGGCGTTCGGAATGCTGTTTCTTTAAAGCAGAACAGGCAAGAAACTCTAACATTGTTCTTTTCTAAACTGATTTACAATACATATTTGCACTACATACATTAAAATATTATTTATTTAAATAAGAACAACTCAATTTATGCCACGCATACACACTCTGAATCCCTACATTTAAAGATCCTCTCCCTCTTCCCATCCCATGTTGGCGTGCCTTTTCCTGCCAGCCTAAAGCGCGGCGGTTATTCCAAAGTTCCCTTAATTTTTAAGTTAGTCTTATTAAAGAAAAATGTTCTGTACTTGACCTGTCATAAGCGTTTTCTTAGTCTACATGATAAATAAAGGTTTTGATTTTTTTTTACACTGATAGCGTTATGATATATAGACAAAGTGTCGAGGTAAGTATGGTGGCATTAATAATTATTCTTATGGCTGTAACAAATGCTAATTGTAATAATAACTTTTCGTTGTAAGTCTTATGTTTAAGCGATTATTATACATTGAAATAAAACTAATTTAAACCGATTTTATCGCGGTTTTTTTTATTAACATTTCGGGACAACTTACTCTTCAGTCCACCCGGTGACCGCGAAGTCTGAAAGTATTTGAAACGTCAGGATCTCAGTTAATAAAGAAACCGCGGTAAAATTTAAATTAGTTTTATTTCAAAAACTCTATTGTGATTTATACCCAGGACCACGACAATCCCTCAGCATAAGTACGGTATACGATGATGTATATATATATGGGTTAATCATGCTCTCTATAAATGCTAACTAGTCGTAGTTAACTCAAAACATCTCATTAACTAGACCCGAAATTCCGGAGCAAGTTCAGCGTAGTTTGATCTCTGCCGACCCTTGATAGGCAATTTCCTGCTCTTTGTACATCTTTGTACGGCCTCTGCGCCCTGTATGAATGGGTTTTAACATTCGAATTTGCGTCCGCATTTAGGGGATTGCATAATATTTGTATAAGGACGACTTTGTAATGTAAATCATAATTAATATTATAGGCCGGTGATTTTCCAATTTGAAACATAAATAAATTATAGTAGAATCAAACCCATTGTAAAAGGAAGAGAATACAACAAAATTCATAGGAAAAATAAATTAACGGCGATCTGAGGTCGGGAAGTGGGAAGGGGGGGGCTTTTAAGGGTAAAAAACGGTTTATCTCGATTTCCGGAAAAACTACAAGTCCTATGGAAAAAAGTTAAATCGCAAAGTTGTAGGTAATAAAAAGATCTACAACTTTTATATACACACTCTCTTCACATAACCTCAAAATATATGTGAAAAATTCAAATAACCAAGTTTTTTGTTTTTATTTTTATCTATTATAATAAATCATTTTTTTACACGAAATTTGGTGAAAACTTACCTTTTTGTATCCCAAATACACTGTAATTTTTTTGATTTAAAATATTTATTTTTGCACCTTATTTTGACTTAATATCGAAAAAGCAGCCTAATTTTCAAACGAAAATTCTCACGTCAAAATATGAGCTTTTTTAAAAAAGTCTGTTGGTTTCTTGTTCATTGAATTCTCTACTTTCTGATGGTGTAAAAAAATATATACATTACTACGGTAAATGTGCTCAGAAAATGCAAAGAAACGAACTACTAAATAACAGGTAGTAAGGCCCAGACCCACCTAGCCCCTTCCCCACTTCTTTATGATGGGCTAAAATTTTCCGTAGATCACTCAGGTATATAAGTTATATTAAAATAACAATAAAGAGGCATCTACGCATATAATTTAAAGAAGATTCTACAACTTTCTCAAAATATTGTAGATATGTCTTATTAAATATTAACTTATAACTTTACATTTTCTGAGCACATTTACCATAGTAATGTATATATTTTTTTACACCATCAGAAAGTAGAGAATTCAATGAACAAGAAGCCAACAGACTTTTTTAAAAAAGCTCATATTTTGACGTGAGAATTTTCGTTTGAAAATTAGGCTGCTTTTTCGATATTAAGTCAAAATAAGGTGCAAAAATAAATATTTTAAATCAAATAAATTACAGTGTATTTGGGATACAAAAAGGTAAGTTTTCACCAAATTTCGTGGAAAAAAATGATTTATTATAATAGATAAAAATAAAAACAATAAACTTGGTTATTTGAATTTTTCACATATATTTTGAGGTTATGTGAAGAAAGTGTGTATACAAAAGTTGTAGATCTTTTTATTACCTACAACTTTGCGATTTAACTTTTTTCCATAGGACTTGTAGTTTTTCCGGAAATCGAGATAAACCGTTTTTTACCCTTAAAAGCCCCCCCCTTCCCACTTCCCGACCTCAGATCGCCGTTAATTTATTTTTCCTATGAATTTTGTTGTATTCTCTTCCTTTTACAATGGGTTTGATTCTACTATAAATTTGTTTCTATTTTTACCATTTTCAACCGGATAATCACCAGTCTATTAGCATTGATTTATAATATAAAAAAAAATCTTCAATTATATTATCATCATCTTCATCATCTCAGCTTATTGCCGTCCAATTATATTATAAAATGTAGTAAATTATCATATGGAAGAACCCTTTGATACTATTGTGGCAGATGCCTCGTCCACAAAATGTACTAATAAAAGTCCGGATGACAGTTAAGCTGTCGGATTTTTTTTTAAATGGCTAAGAATCATTTGAATTAAACCAGATTTCCACAAAAGGCTTGCCTTGAAATCGGTCTATAGGTCACCTCGCTTAAAAAACGCTACAGTAATACACTCACACACAGAGATAAATAGAGAGAGAGATAGATAGATAGATATATAGATAGAGATATATAGATATAGATAGATATGTGGGGAAAAGGTATTTTTTTTATTTCATTAAATGACAATACGAGCAGGGGCTCGCCTGATGGTAAGCGCCACGCTTGCTTATAAACAGAAACAGCATCACACAGAACTTTGAATTATGACGCACTGAACTGCGCTCGTCACTCCGAGACATAAAACGTAAGTCTCATAATACCCAGTAATTTCACTGGCTTCGATGTCAGCAGTGCTTGCACATTGTTGCTTGGCGGTAAAAACAGACAAAGCGGTGGTACCTTGTACACCCCATCACTACTTGTAAAGGCCTTCTTCTTATCGGGGGCTTAAATAAATTAAATATAGCTAAATAACTATTCCCGGTACACAAAACTTGCCAAGTAATAAATGAACGAAATCTAGTTTAGCCATTTCGCACCCGTTACATAACCCTAAAAAGGGGTAGAGTAAACTGACGTAAATGTAAAAACAGTGTAGAGTTTTACGTACGGACCTGACGCGATCATTTATTATGAGAAGATGACACTCTATTACACCCGCCGGAGGATGGGACGTTTTACTATACTCAGGAAAACTTAAGAGAAGTTGCGTTGAATCTTATCTACATTGAAATATATATTTTTCTAGTGGTAGAGCCACGCTGTAGATAGTTTTGTCTACAGCATGAATCAGGCTCGATCGTTGTTACCACTGTCTCATAGAAAACTGATGTAAAGTAGCGGCTTGCTATATCTGGAGGCCCAAATGCCCCTCCCCTTCCCAATCCCTAAGTATCTCTTTCCTTTAAGTTCGGCAACGTACCTATGATTTTTCAGACATTGTGGGCATATATGGGCGGTGGAGATCACTTACCATCAAGTGACCCACTTGCTCGTTTACCGGTCTGTGCTATAAAAAAACATTGAAATGATTTGATTATCAATATAATATTTATTTAACAGCCTCCGTAGTACAGTGGGGGAGTAGCCGGCTCTGTAGCGAGAAGCCGTGGGTTATATTTCCACACATTGTTTGTGCATTTTGTTTATTTGTAATTTGCCTGGTCTTTGGCTTTAACGTCTAGCTTAAACTGAAGTAATAATGTCTACATAGAAACTTTACTTATGTACCTTAGTCCTTCTGTTCATCAAACAACAGTGAAACAATAAGTAACCGACACCAAAGGCACGGCGTGTTGACATATTTACTTACCCGTGTTATGACCTACAGGTAGAGCGGATATAACTACGCGATTCAAGTCTTATATTGGGTTTATTTATATTTATTCTTTTTATATACTTACTAGCTTTTGCTCGCAGCTCCGTCCGCGTGAACAGCATTTATATATTATCATCTTCTATTTTGACCCCTTTGGGGTAGAATTTTATCAAAATCCTCTCTTACGGGATGCCTACGTCATAACATATACCTGCATGCCAAATTTCAGCCCGATCCCTCCAGCGGTTTGGGCTGTACGTTGATAGATCACTATGTCAGTCAGTCAGTGTTTGAGTTTTATATATTTAGATATTAACAAATAACAGATACAGTAAACTGAAAGCCTACCTACTTTTTTATATTTCAGTAACAGGACGTTTCACTTTTTAGAAATTTCTTATAACCCACATAAACTAATTGTATTGTTGTTACTGAAAAAACTTACACATTTTTTCTTTGTTCCAGGTAAGGATACAAAAACAACGAACCTCGGCGAATTGTATAAAGCTTCTTAAAATACTACAAGTAAACTACAGGGCCGTACTATAAATAATTCATTATAATAGTATTCGGGAGGCCACGCCCCCGTCGGGAATAATTAATGTGTCCCAGATATGATTATGTCGCCACAATAGTGTCATCAACGTCATTCGTGTACACGGGCTGTTAAAGAGCATTTACACAGGGCAAGGCACGTTAATATCGTCAATGAGGCAGACAATACTCAGGTCGGGATTCAATTTGTCGTTTATTGCTGTCTTAGTGCCTGTCTGAAAATTTGATTAGTATAAGTATTCTGTGTTTATTAATTTGAGCTATATTACTAATATAATATTAGACGTTATTACTCCGTAATTAATATTTATGTCTTAGTTTTTCTGAGCGATAGATCAGCGGGAAGTGGTACAGACTGTCGATACAAAAGTCGTAGGTTTGAAATCAGCCCGAAGAGCAATAGAGGAGATTCAATAGAAGATACTCGTGCCCAGCAGTGGGACGTATGTAATACAAGGCTAATATTATTTAATTATTTATGTCTTAATTTTTAATATATCTTTATAGGCCACAATTAATTAATTTATTTACATTAATTATTCTTTTTTTATTTCCTGAAACATGAAACCTAGCATAACTTATTTTACCGTAAACTAGCACAGCGCGTCACATCCGAAATTCGTCATTTTACATGCACCAACAGCCCATTTCCACTAACCAAGGCATTTTATTTAAACAAGGTCATAAATAATGATTCATTGGTGCGGCCTGAGTGCGCCGTCGACTCATGCATACGATATTACAAGTAGCACTTGGCGACGTGCCTTGTGATGTGTGTAGGGTACCTTTACACGTCTGCACGACGCTACAGTAATTTGTGTAATACGATTAGTTTCCCACAAATAGATACGACGTTTTGATGTGTTAATTATGTATGTGTTTGGTTCATAGATATGTGAATGGGATTAATGCTTGATGTATAAAGGTTTTAAAATAGGATTTTGGGTTTATATATTGTATCATCAGTGATAGCTCAGTGGCGAGTGGTACGGTCTGTCGAGACGAAAATCACAGACTCTGACTTTTCTAAGTTAAGAAACGCTGCAGCAAGCCGCTAGTGTACGTCGGTTTTCTGTGAGACAGTTGTAACGACCTAGTCGAGCCGGCCCGTTCATGCTATAGACAAAACTGTCTACGACGTGGCTCTACTACTCATATGCATATCATGTCTTTCTTTCTTGCTTTCTATAAGATTTTCTATATGTTGGCAAGCGAAATAGTAATACGGCATCTATTTATATCTTTAGCCAATGGATACCACCATTCTGGTAAGCATGATGCCTCCTCGGAAACATATAGCCGACTCAACAGAACCGGCAGACAATCAAACAGCGTACAGTTTGCAACAAAGCCGTCCGGTATTATACACGTCTAGATACCGCGTTATATCTTATCTCCCTTATTGTATGATTGACGGTATTACATACATTTTAACAACGGACCATAGATAAAAATTATTAATTTTTATGTGCATGTCGCAACTAAACCCAGCGTCCAAGACGTCCGTCCGACGAGAGACCGTATGGGTTGGTACCACCGCTTTATCTATTTCTACCGCCAAGCAACATTGTGTAAGCACAATCTAAAGTAAAGTAAAATTCAATTAAATAAAAAAAAATATCTGTCAGCTAAACTGTAATAATGCAATTTCACATCTGCCATCATACCATCTCGAGGAAACAGGCTTAAGCTTATGTTAAACTAGCATCGGTTTCGATCTATCTAGACATGTATTCCATTAAGCAGTACGTACATTGGTCGTATAATAGACATAATCCGAATTAGAGCGGGCGGCCGAGCGTGAACTACAATATGAATGACCTTTGTCAATGGGGCTGACGCCTCGCCCGGACTCCCGAATAATTTAGCCACCCATGAATTTATATCGGACGATTTATCGTGTCGGATGTATCGGAGACCCGTTGTTTACTTAAGTTTCGGTAAAGGCTTATACTTTACAACATGATCGAAATCTACCTAGATTATGGAAAATATCATGATGTTAAAATTAAGATATTACTGTGTTGCATACGACATTTTAAAAATTTATTTTTATTAATCATAAAAATAAGTAAATTTTCTAATTGCAGCACCAATTAGATAAAAACTTATATAGGTTCCGTAGCGTAGTGGGGAGTAGCCATCTGTGAAGAGAGGCCGTGGGTTTGACTCCTGCATCGAGACAAATATTTGTGTACTGCAAAAATGTTTATTTCGGGTCTGGGATTGTTTTCTCGCCAGAAGGGTTAACTCCAAGTTAAAAAAGTGAACAAAAGCAAACTTAATAAAATTTTCGGTCAGTACTGCTGGCAATCCAATCAGAACAACCTTTAAAATCCCCAGATATCAAATAGAAAAAACATCTGCAATTTCTAAGTGAATGAAAAGATTTTTTCAAAACATAGCTAAGAACCATCCAGAACCTAGATTAAACTAACTTTCAAAGAAAAAAAACATGTGGCAAACAAGATTTTATTTTTGGCATAGACCGGCAAACGAGCAAGTGAGTCACCTGATAGTAAATGATCTCCACCGCCCATGTACACCCATAATACTAGAAAAATACAAAGAGATCTAACTTATATCACAACCTTATTTGTCGGAGGTTGAAAACCCCGTTAAGAAGTCGTCTGAAAGTTAAGCCTGATATAATGTAAAAAATCTTTTAACCCGCACTTACTGTAGCCGTAACCTTATAATAATGTCAAAGTAAATATCGTGTCGTATCCGGTAGGTGTAAACAATCCCCCGCCACCCCTGAGCGGATATCCGAGTGTCTTTTGTTCGTACATTCGAATCCAATGTTAATTAAAACGAATATTGTTATGGAAGTCGGTACCTACGTAATTTTGATTACTCGGCAGACGTCACTCGCGTCAGACGTGTCAGTCGCGTCAGCCACGCGTCAACGTCACAAGTGGCGACGTCGGAAAGTGAGAAAATTAGTGGAAATTGTGTCAGTCATGTTTATTACAATTTGTTTTGTTTTGTTAATTTTGTTAGAACGGGGCGTTGGTTGTGAAAATGAATTTGTCAGTTAATTGGATGAGATATTTGCTGCTATTTTTAGATCTATATTAGTTTTATTTCTATGCGAGGATAAAATTAACTACCTATCTTTATTTTTTAACCACCGACAAAAAGAGTTATAAGTGGTAAAGCTGCGCTGTTGACAGTCTTGTTTACAGCATTATTGAACCGGGTCAAGCGAGTCATTACCACTGTCTCACAGAAAATTTACGTAAATTAGCAGCAATTGCGTTTCGTACAGTGAACGAAATATCCGGAGGCCCAAATCCCAATTCTTTTACCAATCTCTTAACTATCGCTTTCCTGTAAGGTCAGCAACGCATCCATAATTCCTCTGTGTGATTGTGATGTTCATGGTCGATGGAGATTTTGAATAAGACAGCTCTGGCTAGCACTAGACTGCGTTCATCATCTCTCTAGCCTTTTTTTAGTTTAGACCTCAACATATACCATTTGTCGCGGCATTGAACTCTTTAGAATCAATTCGAACCAGCGACCGAAATCATCATCATCATCAGCCACAGGAAGCACTGCTGAACATAGGCCTCCCCCAAAGATTTCCAGACCGACCTGTTAGAAGCGGCCAGCATCCAGCGCCTTCCTGCGACCTTTATCAGGTCTTCTGTCCACCTTGTAGGCGGACGTCCAACGCTACGCTTGCCGGTACGTGGCCGCCATTCCGAAATAGGAAATAATAAAAAACACCTTAAACTATGAAATATTCTTGAAGTCTTAAAAGTCACCAGTTATTATTGATGTTCGACATGAATACATTTCAATAAAATATTGTCTCATAATTTCTTTTTATCGGTATTCAATATTATTCATAAACTTCCCTGCATTTTACTTGAGAAAGAACGTGAATAGGTACAGGATACTCGAATGTGGATAATAACAATACCTCACACAGACAATGGGTACAGGAATCAAGTGGGAACAAATGGCGCGGAACTAAAATATGTAATTTTTGTGGTTATTTGGTATGAGTGAATTGAAGGTAAGATTTTTGAAGTTGTTCGTATTACTATAGTCTCCTTAATTGCATGTATGCGATGTAAATTGGGAGGTTTTGGGTTAGATTCTTGGTCAACACTTTGTGTTTAGTTTTTAGGGTGCCTAAATGGCAACAGAATTCTGTTACTAAGTCTAAGGGGTGACGTAGGCTGTATTGATGTGTAGACAGTTCGACGTATTTATCTTTTTTATTTGCTTAAATGACGAGACGATTAGGACGCTCGCTTGTTGGTAAACTAAGCCCCTACCTATACACAGAAGCAAAATCGTAGAGAACTTTGAATGACAAAGCACTACATGGCATTTGACTGACTTGACTTCAAACCAAAACACAACAGTAGCTTATACACTGCTGTTTGGCGGCAGAAATATACAAAACACAGACGGCCCCTCACATACGAATGACCTACCTAGTTACACTATGTAACTAACAGAGCCTAAGTAAAAAGTCTTAAATTATTATTTTGGCATTTTAAATTCTCTGTAATAATACTTTAAATATCCATGACTAAGTAAAATATTCGCAAACTACAGACTTCTACTTAATTTAAATTCTACCCACATCACCGTCTACCAGATAACTTATAGAGGCATTAGTTAAACATTAAGTGGAGCGTACAAGAAAGTATTTGTTACAGTAATGCTCTTAGTAAAATTTCAGCTTCATAAAAACTGCAAGCCCCATAGTTTCCCCTCAATAAATGGGATGCATGTGATCTGCTTGCGTGGTTTTATTTGTAAGATATTGCGACTAAAATAAAGAGTAGTAGCACTATGATAAGACTGCAAAACTAAGTTCCAGGGTTCGACTACCGGTTGGGAAAGTATAATTTTCGTTTATGTTATCAGTTAGAAAAAATGGGTCTATGTGTATATGTACCCGGTATGGCGATAAGCTTCCTCCTTATCACTTCATGGTCATTATGGTATAGAAATAATCGGCATAATTGGCAGATGTTTTTTTTTATTATTGTGGGGGTTTTCTTGTATTATAATATTGGATATTTTCACTTTATATCGTAATTAATTAAATCATGATTAAAACAATAACTTTACTCAAGTTTGTAAGTGTCAAAAATGCATTGGGAATCGAAATAGCATTGATATTTTTTTTGTAATAGAGACTTTTGGTACCAAATACATAGTAAGTGACAATACCAGACGAATAATACATGTTTTGCCACCATCAAAAGAGAGTAATGAGGATTAATAGGAGGAGTAGCAAACAGCTTGGCTATAGCCTATAGGCGACAGTGACCGCCTACATGCGGGCCGCATGCTTGCTGTCTACCAGGGTATTAAATATACCTAGGTGGATTTGGCCTCCATAAATGATTTACCGTACGCAACCCAATAGCAAGCACTTCAAGTCCTATATTAGATATGTAGTATTCTTTGAGAGAGTGATAGTATTCTGAATACGTTGGATACACGTTGTAGACAAAAGTATAAAGCTAGATTTTATAATAATCTTAAGGTGGTAGATCCTTCGTATGCGAGAGGCCATCTGGGTTGGTACCACCGCTTTGTTTATTTCTACCGCCAAGCAATAGTGTGTAAGCACTGTTATGTTTCGGTTTGAAGAACATTGTAGCCAGTGAAATTACTGGGCATTATGAGACTTAACATCTCATGTCTCGGGGTGACTAGCACAGTTCAGTGTCATGCAATGCTTTGTAATTCAAAGCTCTGTGTGGTGTGGCTTCTGTTTATGGGCAGGCTAGCGCCGTGCTCGTCTCGTCATTCAATTAAATAATAAAAGTGTGGTTCTGCGATCTAGTGCAACTCTTTCGAACACTTCTTCCGAACGAAACGACATTTCTTCCTACATGCCATTGAATTCGAAACTTATTTTTTCCTCAACCGCTTCGTCCATAATATTGTGGCACAAACAGTCGTTTATGTAAAAGAATGTGCCAGTAGACTCCGCTGGCAGGCAAGTTGCCAAACCACGGTTAAGTGTCTTCATAACACGAACAAATCTGTCGTGTACCTTGTTTTATACTAATGTTCTCTGCTAAAATACAGTTATTTGTTTGCGGAATTTTGTTTGATATCAGTTTCGTATAAACAGATAAAATAGGGACAATTTGTTTTAAGAAAGTACATCTCGATGTCTATTCTGGATTGTCAAAGGTACAGTATGGTGATCACAATAAACTAATTAATTACGGGTTAGAAAATAACATGAAATTTCTGAACTGCCTAATAGATTCTCTTAAAAAATAGCTACAATAATATATCTAACATACACACACTAACACACGTGCAAACACACACATACACATAGGGACGCAAGCATTGATGCATAAACTTAAAAAAGGCAAATAACGCATTGAAAAAATTATAGTCCGAAATGATATTTCATGTCGGTCTATAGCATACCAGCTCGACCTAGTTGTCACCAGTCTCTCACAGAATACCGGAGGCCCAAATCCCCCAATTTCCAATCCAGAGTCCTTTACCTGAAAGCCTGGTATTGTGGATGCCCATTTGTCGTGAAGATTATTTACTATGCGATGACTTATTTGCTTATTTGCTGGGGGCTTTAAAAGACAAACATGACATGTTCTTCTTTAATCGAGGCTTAAAACAGTATTCCTTTAGCGGTAGGAAGGGGCTTGGCTAAGCCCCTGGCATTGTCGATGTCTTTGAGCTCCGGTGACCGCATTAGGTGGGCCGCTTGCTCGTCTGCCTATTAAGGCAATAAAAAAAAGTGAGTCATTAATTTACCGCGCATAGAAGAAACCTTATGAAACTTAACAACGTATGTCTCGGGGTGACAAACGCGACATAAAATGTAATTAATTCAGTGTGGTGTTGTGTCTGTTATTGTGCAGGGATGGCGCTTGCCCTCAAGCCAGTGCTCGTTGCGCCATTCAAGTAAAAAAAAAACATAACTTAATATTCCTTCTGAAGCCAATAAAACGTCCATTCCAGCGTACTGTTTCAAAGATACAGCGCCAGGGAGCTGTTTTAATTTATCCGAGCCAAGACTTTGACAGTCATCGCTCGCATTTCAATTTTAAATTAAAAACTCACACACGTTACTTCTGTGAAATACAATTCCATTGCTCGTTTTGCGATCGGGAATTGGCTTTCGTGTTTTTATTTCTTATAGACTGTTGTGAAAGTAGATATAGTTTTGTATGCCATGTAATATTTATATATTGGGTAAAATTAATAAAGCCTTAAATATTGTAAGTTTTTTTTTAATCCTGGCTCGGTACAGCGACTTCGCCACATCTGATGGTAAGTGTAATGCAATCCAGGAATATTGGCGACCAACGACAAACAATGTGTCTATCGTAGGTCGGCATGATCATGCCGGCCAACCTAACCTAACCTAACTCCTTCTTCACACTCCGTTTAAAGGACCCCATATTATAGGAAGGTGGGAAAATTAATGATGTTTTTGTTTTTAAAAGCAGTTTTGTTTTTAAAGGCCGACAAACGAGCAAGTGGGTCACCTGATGGTAAGTAATCTCCACCGGTCACGTATTCCCACAGTACTAAAAGAATCATGGGCGCATTGACAGCTTTTAAAGGAAAGGGATAATTAAGGGGTAGGAAAGGGGAGGGGAATTTAGGCCTCCGGATATCTCACTCATCGTACGAAACGCAGCAACAAGCCGCTACTTTTCGTTGGTTTTTTGTGAGACAGTGGTAACGACCCGCTTGAGCTGACCTATTCATGCTGTAAACAACTGCCTTCAGCGTGGCTCTACCACAATTTTTTTTTTTTTTATGGCATAGGCCGGCAAACGAGCAAGTGGGTCACCTGATGGTAAGTGATCTCCACCACCCATGTACGCCCACAATATCAGAATCATGGGCGCGTTGCCGACCTTAAAGGAAAGGGATAATTTGGGATTGGGAAGGGGAGGGGATTTGGGCTTCCGGATATCTCACTCACCGTACGAAACGCAGCAGCAAGCCGCTACTTTACGTCGGTTTTCTGTGAGACAGTGGTAACGACCCGGTCGAGCCAGCCCATTCATGCTGTAGACAAAACAGTCTACAGCGTGGCTCTACCACTCACTCACAATGTATTTTAATAAACTTGACTCGTTAATACCTTATGCATTCAAAATCAACGTACTCGCAAACCCCGAAGGGATAAGCAGAGATGTAACCAGTACCTACACCCTCATTTCGCTGAGCTCATTTCCATTCCATGATGTATCACCATACCGAGCACAATTCCAAACACCGGATTCCTGATACTGAGCATTTCGTAATGGAAAAACCGAATATTACTTTAACCCAACCCGGGGATCGAACCCGGGATTGCAATCGTTCCGCGTACGCAACTCAATTGCGCCACCGATGCAGTCAAAATCAAGCACGTATAAATATAAATGTGAATATGCAAAAGCATATTTAAATAAACAAAATGTCTAAATGAAAACATTCATTCTATTAAAATTAAATGGTATTCTGCTTTGCACTGTTACCCATATTGCTATTCTCATTATTTAATAAGAATACCATTTCAAGGAGAATGCCTAGCGTTTCTTCGCTATACAAAAGGCAATGCCTAAAATACAAACCCACCTCCGTCGGCACAGGCCCGGCCAACTACGCTTAAAATTTTCACGCGGATCAACAAGTGCCGCCGCGTAAAAGATGCAACGTTTCCGACCTGGCAACATGCCATGCCACGCCTAGACCTACCATTGGTTAATATCGTTAACCAATTGACAGGCTCTTGTGTGTGATTGGTTGAAATGATACAAGGTGCAACACCTGACGGAAATTGGGTCACTGGGCTGGACGGGCGGAAAAACTGTTTGCGCAAATTTCGCTCGAGGACACTTTGTTTGTGTCGCTTCAATATATCACGGAATGTTCCGCTGCGCTTCCAGTTTGTTGTTTTTAATTAAATTATTGGCAACGATTTTGTTAATTAATAAGTGTACGTGCATAGTAGAGAATATTAAATAATCTAGCCTTAGAAAAATAATCGGAAATGTTACTTTTAAATTCAAGAGCTGAGCGATAAAACAATCGTTTTGAATTGTATACTGTAGTTGACGCAATGGGGAATTGCAAGGTATGATTTTTATGATTGCAGAAACATTGAACCATTAATCAATGATGTTTAAACGAGCAAGTGGGTCACTTGATGGTAAGTAATATCCACCGCCCATGTACGCCCACAATACTAGAAAAATCTTAGGCGTTTTACCAAACTTAAAGGTATGGTATAATTAAGGGATTGGTGGAGGAGGGGGGTTTGGGCCTTAGGATATCTCACTCACCATACGAAACGCAGCAGCAAGCCGCTATTTTACGTCGGTTTTCTGTGAGATAATGGTAACGACACGGTCGAGCCGGCCCATTCGAGCTACAGACTAAACTGTGTACAGCATGGCTCTACCACTTAGAGATAATCAAGTACGATTCTCTTCTCCAACTGTTATCTGTTTGGAAGTAAACTATTCCATATCAGTGCACCCAAGAATCAAATACTTAACTCAGACATCGTTAGTAAGTGCAGTCATGTGGAAATCTTGTTATCGATCGTCATTTCAAGTTTACTATCATAGAATAAGACCCGTGTTCACAAACAACACTTAAGTAAGCTGTTGCTGAGTCAAATTTGTGTACATGATTTGTCTGTTTTTCATAGCAGGGCAAAGTGACTGCACTAAAACTGATGGTAAGCGGAGTGCAGTCCGACCACCGACAAACAATGAGTTTATCGGTGGTCTCCAGAAATATGCCAGCCTGAATAAATGTTTGTCACACTCCGACGAGGGAAGAAGTAAAACGAGGGTCCGGCGACAGGACAGGCGGATGACTGATGTATGTACAGGGATACAAGGATGTACCCCTATACTCGCCCCAACCAACCATCAATTCCTGTCGCAATCCCCTCGGGAGAACCGGATATATACTGGCTGATCCTGAAACGCGATCTACATAAAGTGTGTGGATCACTATGTCAGGTTTTCGGTGTATATCTAATCCTCTCGATGGGCTTGCGACATGACTTGACGGTTGTTTGGCTCGGGTATAAGGGTACATCCTTATATCCCTGTGCCTGCATCGATCATCCGCTTGTCCTGTCGCAGGCCCCTTGATTTGCTTCAATCCTCTTCCTAGTATGAAGAAGCATTTATACTGGCCAGCATGATTCCGGTCACATTGATAAATACATTGTTTGTCGGTAACCGCTGCTTTTTTTGGCTGCACTCCGCTTACAATGTATAATGCAGTCACTTTGCAGTGCTCGGAAAAAAAACGAAAGCATTGAAGTGTTCGGACTTCCTACTTGGCGTATGTTCGCGAAATGAGTAAACTGTATATTTATACCTACAAAAGAAGACATCAAAGAGCATTTCCCAGAGGAAGCGGTACATCCTCAGGCAGGCAGCGTGCCGGAAACATCTCGACACGTGTTCGATTCCCATTACAAATGGGAAATAAACAACCGCGTAGGACGCGGGACCTAGTTTAGTTCTATTGACAAGTTTGTTCGAGTGAACAAACGAATAAATACTTGTTTAAATATATACACTTTTTTTAGCACAGGCCGGCAAACGAGCAAGTGGGTCACTGATTTAAGTGATCTCCACCGCCCATGTACGCCTGCAATACTAGAAGAATCATGGGCTTGTTGCCGACCTTAAAGGAAAGGCATAATTAGGAATTGGGAATGGGAGGAGGATTTGGGCCTCCACATATCTCACTTACCGTACGAAACGCAGCAGCCAGCCGCTACTTTACGTCAGTTTTCTGTGAGGCAGTGGTAACGACCTGGTCGAGCCGGCCCATTCTAGCTGTAGACAAAACTATCTACAGCTTGGCTCTACTCTCTAATTATAATAATAGCCCTGTATACACGCCACACTGCTGAGTACAGGCCCACTTACTTACCTCAAAGGGCATTCCCAATCCCTAATTATCCCTTTAAAATCGGCAACGCCCATGATTCTACTGTTATTGTGGGCGTAGGAAGGTGGAGATCACTTAGCATCAGGTGACCCACTTGCTCGTGTACTATAAAAAAAGAAATATACGTCCCCGTTAAACTAATTAAATCCTTAACCATATTGTAGTTAGTATAGTTATTTTAATGTTTTTTTGTATAATATTCCCTAATATATGGTATAATTAACACGCCAGGCAAATATTAATTAATGCCGACGCGTAATCATATCTTTTTGACATCGGATACAATAAGACGAGGTGGGGTCCGTCCGTAATTACATCGTAACTAGATACAAAGCAACAATTAATACAGACCACAGTGCTCTTGTCGCTGACAGAAAATCGATCGAGTTCACAATGACGCGTGCAGTGTCCGCCGTGTATGGAAACCAATATGATGTTTGTGACGCATTTTGACTATATTTTACTATTAATTTTGTAGTACGATCTTGTATTTTGTTGTTTTGATAGCCTCCGTGAAGGAGGAGGCGAGTAGCCGGATGAGAATTGAGAGGCCGCGGGCTCGATTCCCGCACCAAGGCAATTTTTTTTGTGTAATGCACAGATGTTTGTTTCGGGTCTGGATGTTGTAGGACCGCAAGTCCCTCATAGGCCCATACAGACGATAGAGATTTAATTATTTAATTTAATGACGAGACGAGCAAGTTGCTCGCCTAATGGTAAGCGCCACGCCTGCCTATAAAAAGAATCAACACCACACAGAACTTTGAATTACAAAGCACTGCATGGCACTGAACTGCGCTCATCACCGAGACATAAGATGTTAATTTTCATTATGCCCAGTAATTTCACTGGTTTTAATGTCCTTCGAATCAAAACACAATAGTGCATATACACTGTTGCTTGGCGGCAGAAATAGACAAAGCGGTGGTACCAACCCAGACGGCCTCTCGCATACGAGGGTCCTACTACCTTGTAAAAACAACTAGTCCACCTATGGTGTGCCAACTTTTTTTTTTCCCTCCCATGTATAGGGGGCGAGCCTATATATTATAATTTAACTGGCTTCAGTGTCCTTCAAACCGACATACAACAATTCTTGGCGGCAGAAACAGATAAAGCAGTGGTACCAACCCAGATAGCCTCTCGTATACGAGGGACCAACCACCTTGTATATATCCATGTATATGGCTGTCATTTACATTCATATTCTCACCGTTCTCCATGTATCCTGGTCAAATCACGTGCAGTCCTGGGTACAGAGCGTTAATTAAACGGAGTGTTCATTAAACATACCTTCTACTTTATAAGGATTTAATGATAAATGATACAGCCTTTTTATATCAAAACCTCATTAGCTCTATCACCATTATGCTCGTGCGGTTTGTGTCAATTTACGCTCAAATTAACTATACTAATGAGCGATTTACCGGTCCGTGTATATAGTTAATGTACCAAGGAATGTGTGAATGTGTATTAATTTAAGAGTGAGTAATTATTGAGTGGTAGAGCCTCTCTGTAGACATTTGTTTTATCTATAGCATGAATTGGCCGGCCCGACCGGGCCGTTACCACAGTTTTACAGAAAACCGACGTAAAGTAGCGGCTTGCCGCTACGTTTCGTACGGTGAGTGAGATATCCGGAAGCCCAAATCCCCTCCCTTTCCCAATCCCTAATTATCCCTTTCCTTTAAGGTCGGCAACGCGCCTATGATTGTTCTAGTATAATTGCCGTACATGGGCGGTGAAGATCACTTACCATCAAGTGACCCACTTGCTCGTCGTCGATAGTTTGTAATAATAAACATTGGCCGGCAATCAAGCCCGAAACGAACCTTTGTATTACCAAGCCGTTTTTATTTCGTTATCTACAGGGTTATTTTTAAAACACCAGCAATCTCGCAGGGGTAGATTCCTAAGGTTATAAGCTACTACTTTTGTTCTACGACTTTTGATAATTTGTTAGATTTTATTTTCATACAAAAATAAGTATTCATTTAATTTCCGTCTTGAATGTTACAACGCGCATCGCAGATTACGTAAACAAACACGCGAAGCTTGGGGAACCGGGCTAGCGCATTTGACCTTGAACTCCCGAGCAGCTGACGCCGCCTTTGATGTCGTGCGCGCGCGCCGCGCCGCGCCGCTATCTACGAAGAAAAACACGACACAACAAAAACTTGTATATAATTTTTTTTAAAATATATTGAGTTATATCCAAACTCGTAG
Organism: Amorpha juglandis; assembly: GCA_949126905.1. Taxonomy (NCBI): domain Eukaryota; kingdom Metazoa; phylum Arthropoda; class Insecta; order Lepidoptera; family Sphingidae; genus Amorpha; species Amorpha juglandis. Next base: position 15,903,608 of record OX421374.1, on the reverse strand, counting down.
AACAAAAGTTGTTCCGTATGGAGTCAGCTATCTGGTCCTACGAGATTGCTGGTGTTTTAAAATTAACCCTGTATATTGAACGTATTTAGAAGCTGAAAATTAAGATGGTAATTTAATCGCTATTAAATTCAGCCGAAATGAAGTTTATACCATTGTTTGCGACAAAACCCTTAAATTACACAAATATAACTTAATACAATTTGTACAAAACCGTAAAACATATTGTAACCGCAGAGCTGAAATGTTCTAAATGCATTCACAAACACACTGGGAGTCGTCATTAAAGGCTAAATCACACCGTAGCGATTACGGTCCCAAATTCATTTAAACGCCATTATCTTGGTCAAAAACTAAGCCGGCACCCGCCCGGACCCCGCACGGATACCGCCAGACCCCGTTTGTTCCCCCTAATCCAAATTAAAAGCCGCAAGCCGCCGTAATACGGCTTTTGTCCTGTTTCTTTCTTATCTCACTGCAAAATTTGTCTAGGCGATGCTGTAAAATAGTCTAAAAGAATCCCCATTTACACCGTGGTGTAATTTTTTTGTTGGACAGATGGGGAAGATTGTATTTGTCATTCAAATTTATATTTAAAGTTAAATTTATTTCAATAAATGTCACGTCATCTGTAATTACGAGTATATGAATGCAGATCCTTATACTTTCAGTGGATAATATTGAACACGTATTACCTTATAACTTTCGTATATGACCAGATTCCAGACGGATTTTAGACTTTTCCAAAATTTTGCTAGAGTGATGAAATTGAAAATAAAATGCCGTAGTTTACTACAATAAAGTGGCTAGAAATTGCTCAAATAATGGAGCCGTGCAATTACTGATAGTAACTAAAACCCATTTTGAGTCGCTGTGCCAGTGTAGCCGGGTATAAATATATAAATTGAATAGTTAAATAACTCCTAATTGGTCTAGTTACAGCCTATTTAAACTGAAAACCGTGAAGTGCTGGGTTCGTAGCTCAAGTAGGGCAATTATTATTTATGTTTGAGGTTATGAATCAAAAAACCATATATAAGTTACCCATTTATATTATTTAGTTATTTATGGTATAGCGATAGGCTCGTCCCCTACACATGAGATGGAAATAAAGTTGGCACACCGTGGCAATGCAAGAGGCCGTCTGGGTTGATATCACCACTTTGTCTATTTCTGCCGCCAAGCAACAAAAAAAAGTGTGAAAGTACTGTTGTGTTTCGGTTTGAAGGACATTGAAACCAGTGAAATTACTGGGTATTATGAGACCTAACATTTTATGTCTTGGGAAAAGAGCGCAGTTCAGTGCCATGCAGTGCTTTGTCATTCAAAGTTCTGTGTGGTGTTGCTTCTGTTTATGCGCAGGCGTAGTGCTTACCATCAGGCGAGCGCCTTGCTCGTCTCGCCATTCAATCAAATAAAAAAATGTTGTATCTTGCCTACATCTTTAGGGATGCAGGTTGGAGTTTATATAAGTATGTAATAATTTTGAACTAATGTTACAAGTCGGTGTAAGCGGCGGTAGTTTTAAGTGGCAGACACCTAGGACACCAGCGCTCTCAGACCACGATTTATTTTACCCATGCCCGCCTTTATTGCGCTTGTTAAAACAGATGCAAGCTTTTTTAAACTAATGAAATTACACCAAACAAATTGCATTAACATCATACAAATTGTTACTGTCTATGGGTTTTTCAAGACCCGGTGGATATTTAATAATTTTTTTCTTTATTACATCACAATACTTATAAAACGGTGATCAAATCCTTAATTGGTATGTAAAAAATACATTAGAAAATTGAATACATCAGAAATATTAAGTTAATTAGATTTTTCTATACGATTTACTAAATTCATCTTTACTTTTTGGGGAAATATCCGAGACCCGAAACAGAGATTTGTAGAGCACACAAACATTTTTGTCTCGTTGCGGAAATCGAACCCACGGCTTCTCGCATCACACGGCTACTCGCCCACTACAATACGGAGGATGTGTATATAATTCATAATTGAACATAAATTTGTTTTTAAATACCAATATCCATGTCATAAATGAATTTGTAAACGAAGCCAATGAAATGTATGCATCGGCAAAGACCATTGTATGATTGACTTTTAATTATATTTCCTTTTGTTATAGGCCTTTTGTTCACCGCTTTTATGGACAAAGATAACCTTATGTACTCCGAATATTTACAATTTCATTAAGGCTTTAAGTTGATTAATTTATAAGATGCCTATTGTAGGCGTTATTAGAGAGGAAGCCTGATTCATCAAATTATATTAATTACTGAAATGTGGTCAATATTGACAGCCTCTGTGATGCAGTGGGCCAGTAGCTGATTGTGAAGCGAGGAGCCATGAGTTCGATTCCCGTACAGAGACAAAATGTTTGTGCGATCCGCAAATATTTGTTTCGGGTCTGAGTGTTTCTCTCAAGAGAGATTGACGTCGTTACGATCGTGTCGCTTACCACTAAGCGAGACGTTTTCTCGTCTCGTTATTCGGTGGTAAAAAAAACAGGACAGACAATAGGCAGTTTATATTTTATGATAAATAAACATGACAACTTATATTTAAGTTTGTGTTCGAGAAGAGAGTTTTTATAAAAGCTTTAAATGCTGTTCGAAATAAACGAAAATATGTAAAAGAAAACCATAAGACATTAGTTTACGAGTTAAAGCAAATAATCTGTCGGATAAAAATACATTTAAAAATAAACTGTTGGTATTCTTACAAACGCTAGCCCTAGGTGATATTCTCGTATGTGTCTTGGTTGGTGTAACCGCTATGTCTATTTCTGCCGCCAGGCATTCATGTGTGAGCATTGTAATATTTCGTTTTGAAGAACATTGAAGCCAGTGAAATTCCTGAGCATTATTACTGCCTTTATATCTTATGTCTCGGGGTGACTAGCGCAGTCCATTGCTACTGCAGTAAAGTAATATGTAATCCAAGGTTCTGTGTGTATACTCTATTTATAGACACATGGTGCTTTTAATCAAGCGAGAGACCTTTTTATTGCGTTGTTCCGGATAATAAAACAAATGTACGGGCGTTTTTTGAACAGCTTAATAGACTGTGTTGTGGACTGCGTCAGGATACAGTATTATGCTGAGCTGGCCAACATTTGTCACAGCGAAGGCATTTTTTTTATAGTTATAGAGTCACGCTTTGGCTTGTTTTACGTAATAATATTCAATAAGAATAATAATATTATTGTGCATTATTATGCATATTTTTATGACAATAAGCCTTTTCTTTCTTCCCAAATTGTTATAAAAAAAAAATTTTTTTTTATAGCATAGGCCGCCAAACGAGCAAGTGGGTCACCTGATGGTAAGTGATCTCCACCGCCCATGTTCGCCCACTACCAGAAGAATCATGGGCGAGTTGCCGACCTTAAGGGAAAGGGAAAGCTATCATTACAAACTTTTATAGTACAAGATAATACACCACAAATATACGAATTATACGTCTCATGAAATCATACAAACCATTACTGTCTTTGCGAAGCGTCTCTTTTTCGGTTCGATTTCACTTGGCTGCTCCCAGCTTAATGAGAGCGTAATGATGAAAAATATTGTACGGCGGGCGCCAGGATGATAAATCGCTGCGATTTTTCTGCGCACATGTCGTTGCAGTCTTATAGTGCTTTCCTTTGTAAGCCACTGAATCCGTATTTTTTAGTTATTTTTGGTACGAGAGAAGAATATTTTTTTGTTGTTTTTATTAGTGTAATTTTTTCATACACCAACAATAATAGTGTCAATATATTATATTAAGAAAAAATACCAATACTTTTTTGGCTAATATTTTCATCGAGAATCATTTTCTTCATGACAGTTAAATTTAGGTCTTGCTAAAATAATCAACCCAGGAGGTCTTATCAAATTCTCACAATATATAAACAACTAATTTCTTCAAAAACTAACTTTTATTATAAATACGCCTCTATATTTTAAGAACAAAACTGTAAAAGTTTCGCGGTGTCTTATATAAATATTAATATAGATAGAGAAGGGCCACGCTCCGACCGTAGTACATTTATCAGCTGACTGCAGACGCGGTCTGGATCTCGCGCGACACCTTTTTAGTCGGCCAACATTTATAACAGGATAGTGTGGATGTAATCCAACGCTGGATGGGATAAGAGCGTGGTTGCTGGTATTTTCACATAAGACTTTTTTTTTAATAGGATAGGCCGCCAAACGAGCATATGGGTCCCTTTATGGTAAGTGATCTCCACCGATCCTATTTGTATTTGGCCTATATTATAAGACTTAACGACTTAAGCCTCGTCGTGTCGAGCGCTGTGCAGTTACCATGAGACAAACGATCTGCTCGTCACGTCATTCAAGTGAATAGAAAACAATTATAGCGTTACTACTGTCATAGGTAGTGCTCTAAAAACGGAAATTTGAATAATGAGGAGAAATTACAATATGTGGTTCTTGGTTTAAATCAAGATCGTGTCATGTCATGTTTGAGTGGTAGAGCCACGCTGTAGATAGTTTTGTCTACAGCATGAATGGGCTGGCTCGCCCGGGTCACTACCACTGTCTCACAGAAAACCGACGTAAAGTAGCGGCTTGCTGCTGCGTTTCGTACGGTGAGTGAGATATCCGGAAGCCCAAATCCCCTCCCCTTCCCTATCCCTAATTATCCCTTTCCTTTATGGTCGGCAACGCGCCCATGATTCTTCTGGTGGTGGGCGTACATGGGCGGTGGAGATCGCTTACCATCGGGTGACCCACTTGCTCGTTTGCCGGCCTATGCCATAAAAAAAAAAAAATGTCTTTCAAAAGAAGTTGATGGCAAATGATACCTTGTTTTTTTATGAATGTAGTTATACACAACTAATATTTCAAATTTCTGATTCTTTTTAACCGTTCTTAATTATACTTTGTTGGCGCCTTTCTTTACTACTACCAAAAAATACTTATTTCCCTGTTATATACTATGAAAACTTTAAACCGGAATCAAAAAACTTACACGCCTTTAATATCCGAGTTTCGGATGTTAAAGGTGTCGTTATTACACCATATAAAAACATCACCCTCCTTCTAGGCAGCCTGAAAAGTGCGATCAAAGATTCGGCGGCTCATCCAGCAGTTTAATTCCTTGCCAAAACGCCTTCAGACTCGAATAATTTATCTTGGGGGCAATCAAGACGGTAATTTTCGTGAGGAGTCCGCTCCAGAACTATTTCTGTAAAGTTCAGTTTCATTATTGTTGGCTAAATGAGAATTTTTTATACCTGAACAAAAGTTATACACTCTCTTTGTCTTTGGTGAATGCGATTAAGCAATTAGGGACGTAGCTTTGGTTTTGAAGACTGGAAGTGAATGTTATTCATTGTTGGAAGTAACATTAGTAATTATGATTAATTATTTTCTGTAGTAGGCAATCTACGGATTGGGCTTGAAGACGGGAAAGGTAGGTCTCTCGTTTGCGAGAGGCCGTCTGGGTTGGTACCACAGCTTCGTCTATTTCTGCCGCCAAGCAATAGTGTGTAAGCACTATTGTGTTTTGGTTTGAAGAACATTAAAGTCAGTGAAATTACTAGGCATTATGAGACAACATCTTATGTATCGGGGTGACGAGCGTAGTTCAGTGCCATGTTTATGGAGAGGCATGGCGCTTACCATCAGGCGAGCGACTAGCTTGTCTCGTCATTCAATTAAATAAAAATAAATGTGGTCTCATAATGCCCAGTAATTTCACTGGTTTCAGTGTCCTTCAAACCGGAACCCAGTAATACTTATACTCTTAGGCTTAGCTCGGAATAGATAAAGCGGTCGTAGTTATCCACATGACCGCTTCCAAATGATAATAATAAGCCTTTCCATTTACAATTGAAAGAAATAGTTACAAATATGGAAAATTCTTTTTTCATTCGAAAGAGTATAATTCAAAGTTGGTCCGATCAAAGAATCTTCAAGAAGTAAGATGAAAGACTCAAACTTCATATTTTATACACCGACGTTGACGATTCTTTCACTAAAAATAGTATAAAACTTTTTAACAAATAACAAACGGACAATAAAAGCTAAAAATAAAAAAAATGAGTCAGTGCCTTCTCACTTTGAATTAACCATTACATAAAATAGAACCGACTGTTTTTTTACTTTAATTTTAAGTGATTTTATTTTTAACAAAAAGTTTTTTCTATTGTCATGTTAACAATTCACTCCTTAACTTCAATATTGTCATCTCCTTACAAGGTTATTTCCCGGAAGCAACAATTACTTTTTGAAACTCATATTTCTCGTTTCTGAGAATCTGAGGCTGGTATATTATTTAATATGTATAATATTGCCCGCGCGTCTCATATCAGTACAAGTGGATGCAAGCACCAATAACAAGCTCTCTTACGTGTTGTACTCGGAAGGATATGTAGCGAAGAATTTATAAACCTTCTTTTTATCAAGGGTTAATAAAAATGACGTTATATTGGTCCTTTGAAGCTTCATGTGAATGCAATATAGTACTTATTAAGGACTAGATATTGCCGCGGATTCGCCCCTGTGAACCCCCTTTCTTTTACAATCCTTTCTTAATACAGGGGGTGATAGGGGAGGGTATTGCAGAAGTTAGATATGTTATCATCTGACCGAAATGTATATAGCTTTAGTAGTTTTTGAGATATCGTGATTAATCAGTGAATGATATTTCGCTTTTTGAAATAGAAGATTGTTTCATCACTGAATTTAATCTGTAACCCCCAGAAACAAAGGTTTAGTATTAGTATTTTATATTTTAAAAGGTTTCTTTTTCATTTTTTAACATTACTTTCGGTAAGTGTATTTTTAATTTAATAAACAATAATTTTAATTAAAGTTATTGTTTACTTTTGAATTTGACAATCAATTTAGAAAATATGGTGAAATCTCTAATTATGAAAGTCGTAGTATAGTTAGTGTAAGGAAAAATTCAAATCAAACGTTAGATGTTAGACATTCGCTAACAATCGCCTTAAAATAACCTAAAACACTTAAAGAATTAAATAATCATATGCGGAAAAAACAGAACTTTCCAGATAAAAAAAATACCTTAAGCGAGTTCCAGTAAAACTCAACCATTCCATACTAAGACGCCTAATTCTGGAACCGTTCGAGAAACTCGATCAATTTGCACGAGACATGGCGGCACACTATGAAATCATCAACAGTTTACCAAGCGTCAAACTCAAATCTGATCTGGTTGGCGCCGCGCGTAACTTTATCGATATAATTTAAACATCACTTGCATACATTATGTCGCCGTGCCCGAAATTGGGGCTCTTGACGTTGAGGCTTACTATGAAGATGCTATAGATCTTTAAAGATTTCGATACGGGTACTAGGCTGTAAACAGTTATAATACTAATATTAATACTAGCTCTGTATTATATACGTCCCACTGCTGGCTACGGGCCTCCTGTATTGAATGAGAGTGATTAGGCCTGAGTCCAAAAAAAGTAAAAAGTAAAGTTGTAAAAAGTTATCAAGCTTAAAAGCAGTAGCTGTGACTGTTATACGCCTGATTTCTATTAACAATCTTAGATTGAGTCTCTCGATCGATCCCTGAAATGAGACAATACAAATACAGTTTGATAGTCACGTGTGCAAACTTAGATTGATCGTCGATTTTGAGGATCGATCTGGAAAATCAAACCAAGATCTTTTATTAAAACTTACCAATAGTCATTACGATCCACTAGGAGTATTGTATGGATCTATATACATTATAGTAAATACAAATAGAGACAGCTAACGAAAAACTTCGGCCACTGGGATATGACGATTGGACTCTACAATGTAACATCCAGTTTCAGTGTAGCGCCCCATCCACACACGCAATGCAAATGCATGCATACATGTGAATTGTGGTTGCCAGATTGTAAATTGCTTTAGCTGATCTAAATATCACATGTGACGTCCCTGGGGATAAGGCTGGTGTTACAATGTGTAATGATTGGTTGCCGTGTGTACTCCCCATTAATTTACATTCGTGTGTCCTTGCGGTTTGTGATAATGAAGTAATATATTGATTGGATCAATTATAGGAAACTAGCTTTTTCTCGCGGCTCCATCCGCGTGAATGTCTTTTTCCGGGATATAAGAACTCTCCTATTTCCTAATCCTGGTCGATGCACTTCTTTCTAATTCAAAGTTCTGTGTAGTAATGTGTCTATTTATGGGCAGACGTGGCATCTACTAGGCGAGTGACTTGATCGTTTCATCAATCAAGTTAATAAAAAAAATAACAGCAACGCAATATCTATACTATAGCGTACAGATGCGATATGGTTTCCATCAGCAAACTTTTATCACCTCTAGATAAAAGTTACAAAGCAATTAGAGCCATCTCATTGGCTCAGTAGCACCTTACTTATGCAGGAAAACCGTGTTTTCCTTGATTCAAATCCCAGATCAGACAGTCAAAATTTGTTTGAATTTCCGACTGGAACAAGCACACTTGAGTTGCGGTAAATCGGAACTTGGGCTCGGTATGTTAATAGGTCACCTCTTATCACATCATGTGATAGTCATAACACACTTACTTTAGCTTATAAATAAATAAATACATCCAACAGTCACATACATAGTCTTGACCCCACGGTAAGATACGAGTATTGCGACGTGGGTATCAGGAACTACGAGAGAAACAAATATCTATGAATCACACAAAAATTTGTCTCGGTACGGGTATCGAACACGCAACCTCTCGCTTCACAGCTGCCTACTCGCTCGCTGCGCCACGGACGCTGTTTCAATAGTCCCAAATTCGTACCAACTGATCTTCCAAATAATTTGACTCTACTTTTTCCATTCGAATGAACTTGTACAGGAAACCATCCACGCGTCTCACAAAAGCCTTATCAATTCGAAAGAGTTCATCCCGGTTTAAAACTTTCGGGCTGACCCTTGTCTTGTTTAGGGTCTTGTGAAATATTACCTCGATTGTTCTCTGTATAATCTAGTGGATCCTAGTGTTACGGAAATAAAGTTTTTGGGGTTTTTTGTATTCTTCCAAAAAGGTGAACATCTTTATCTTTATATAGTATAAAATGAAGTCGCGTCCGCTATTTGTTCGCTTAGATCTTTTCAACTATTCCACGGATTTTAATGCAGTTTTCAGCAATAGAGTGATTCATGAGGAAGGTTTATATGTATGTATAAGATACGAAAGTACTTCGCTGACAATACTCTTGGTCAATTATTGCGTTTTATTATTTTATTTTTATAGCACAGGCCGGCAAACGAGCAAGTGGGTCACCTGATGGTAAGTGATCTCCACCGCCCATGTACACCCATCACCAGAAAAATCATGGGTGCGTTGCCGACCTTAAAGGAAAGGGATAATTAGGGATTGGGAAGGGGAGGGGATTTGGGCTTCCGGATATCTCACTCACCGTACGAAACGCAGCAGCAAGCCGCTACTTTACGTCGGTTCGGTTATTAAATATAATATGTTATAGAACAGACCCTTATAATCTTGATACAAGGTCTACATTATAGTAAATAATTATATAATACAAAACTCGCATATGTACCACACATAATTTATTATAGTGCAATCGTATTCAATAATACAAAAACATTCCAAAAACATAAACAAACAATGACATAATCCAATACAACTAAAAACAATTATAAAATCTCTATACATAATGGCGTTAAAATTACGAGATCGTGATTACAAATTCATAAATTAACTGTAAATCCGCATTTACAATTAATCCATACGTCACGTAAATCCGAGGTCAATTAGAAATAAAAAAATACGTGAAATTATGTTAAATTAAATAAGAACAGCGGTTCACGAAGCCCACGTTTACATTAAAACACGAACAGTGAACACTACTGGCATTTATATTTGTAGTCGCGGTGTTCCCGCGCTTTGTCTTTTAGCCTCAAGTAAACAGCAATTAGTGTTTGTATTCACCACTCTGCTTCACATAATATGTCTCGAATTAATCTTTTTTCGTACCGCAATGCGACTATACATGTGATGTTAAAATAAATATAATCCGAAATTGGATGAAAATATGTCGATAATATTTCAACCCACATCAAGTAAAAATATTATTTTGCTAATTTCAATAACTTAAAGTTATATTTGGCATAATCGTACATGGGGAAAGTTTCATTTGTGATTATTAAATAAAATACGGAATTTAACCCACTTAAATCTAATTAATGAATTTAACGAAATAAAATCAATATCTCAATTTTAACTTGATGTGGGTTGAAATGTTGTTACATATTTGCATCCAAATATAATATCAACTATCAAGAGACATTCCATCCCTCGACGGTCGGCAGAATTATGCCGGCCTGAAATTATTGAATATTTGCTTGAGCCCGGAATGCAACTTGCCAGAACGAGCTATGTTTAGTAATTAGTTTTTCACCTTGTCTACCATAGATTATACACAATGTGTACGGTAGTCGCTTTCCCATCGGATACAAAGTATATCAGGAATCTTACATAACCAGAAATATATTTTTTAATAGCTTTGTTTTTCTCTAAGCTATATTGCACGTTAGAATAGTATACAATGTAATCTAATAGTCATGAATATAATAAGTGACACCACATGAAAATTCAAATGAGATTCAACAAGTGCAATCGAGTAGCGCTCTCGTGGCCTTATTACACTAGTTTATTGGTACGAGCAACGATATTATTTCAGCATGATATTTTACTGGATCTGCACTTAGTATCAGATATGTTTCCGCATTATATTTATAATAAATGTGGATAATACAACGTTTATAGAATAAAAGCTAGAACGGTTCGGATATTGATCTATTTTCGTCTTTTGGCGAATAACGTAATAATTTTCAACATAAATACCACTTGATCATAAGTCATATTTCTTTAACAATAACATAATTAAAATAAATTATTATACTGTTATTATTCGTAATACTCAAGTTACTTTGCACACAATGCTGGACGCACAATCACAGTACATTGATTTACATAAAAAACAGATTCAAATAAACTATACTAAAATTATATAACGATATTTAACAAAGCATTCAAGATATTATAAACATAAAAACTTTAATTCTTAAAATTCATTAAATTGTTAGTGCGATAATTTTAACAATTCAATGAATTATAAAATAAGTGTAATTTAAAAATTAAATTAATTTTCAAATCAATTTAATTGTAAAATTAATTTATTGTAACATGAATTTAAATGTAAAATTAATGTAATTTTAAAATCAATTTAATTGTAAAACCAATTTCATTGTTAAATCGATTTAATTGTAAATACCTACACTGAAATCATTACCACTCGTACCTTTACAGTGCATCTAGTTCAATACACATGACTCGTATGTAGGTATCATGTATTTGATGTTTATAAAAGCATCAGGCCCACCGTATCTCTCGAGGATCTGCAGCGTGTCCTCTATTAGATCCGCCACGTTCTCGCCCCGGGTGGTCGTGTGGTCGATGCCGGACCCCATGTTGTCTGAGGACAATTTGGGCTAATAAATAAGTTGTTTAGCTTTAGATTAGGTGAGTTGATTTACTTTATAAAGTTGTTCGTTTTATGATAATATTATAAGTTTGTTTTTAGTTGTTATTATTATTGTGTAATTCTGAAATAATTGAAGGATTATAGAGACGATAAAATTAATTAATTGACATGGTCGCCTGATGTGGTTCTGACATCAGTGTCAGTGCATGTGGTCTTTCACGTCAAGGGACAAAAGTAAAGTTTACGAACACCGACGAAAATATGAAAACACTTTTTCCGTATTTATTATTCAATACTAGCTTTTGCTCGCGGCTCTGCCCGCGTGATCTGCTTTATCCGGGATAAAAAGTAGCCTATGTCCTATTCTGATGTATAAGCTATATTATTGTAAAGTTTCATAAAAATCTATCCAGTAGTTTTTACGCGAAAGAGTAACAAACATACATCCATCCATACTTACAAACTTTCGCGTTTATAATATTAGTAGGATAATTCCATTTTATTTTATTTCACAATCATATCCACCAAAACGAAAAACATTGGTCTAAAATTTTAAAATAAAAAATTTTTTCATCGCATATTTTTCATTTCAAAACTGGGTAACATTGTTACGCAGCGAGGGAATCACTCGGCTCTCGATTGTCTGCCATCGATCATTCTCGGCGGGCAAAATAATTGACACACGCCGTACATCGACCGGGAAGATATTATTTCCACGCTAATAGACTTGTCAGAACGAGCGAATAGATTAATTACCTGTTAAAACACAGCCACTGAGGAACGAACGCGGACGGCGTAAATGATACGGATCTGTTAGGTTTTTTATGTTGGCGCTGCAGTGACTTACACTACACTTGATGGTGAGTGCAGTGCTGTACAAGAAATAGTGTTGACCAACGGTAGAAGATTTACATTCATCTATGGCGTGCACAGCTATTTTATTTTATTGGGAAGATTTTTGGGAAGTTTCCGGCTACTTTTATAAATTTAATTAAAACTTATTAAGATATTATGTCAATTACAAGCTACGAAATTAAATAATTTTAATAACACTTCATTATGTAATAACAACTATTACATTTATGTGAACAAGATTGCAACGGTATCACAGCTTTTAAATACACGGCCATCGAAATAAATAAATCATTATCTAAAATATATCCTCAGATCTTCATTTTAAAATGTACATTAAAATTTATGTCTATTGATTTACTATATTGTAGATAAATTATCTACAATATAGTAAATCAAATTGTGTCTGAAAACGTTACACGTTGGTTTTTCAACCAATCACAATTGAAAGGCACGAAAGTTTATGTCGTGTTTTTATGTCACATTCTAACCCCGCTGGAGAGCATTTGACATAAATTTATTTTTTATTTTATTGAAATATACTGTCACAAAATGTAATTAATGACTTTCTATGTATTATATTTAGAATGACCCAAATCCACCGGTCCGTAGCTATACTCTTGCCGTGAGTATGTTTCGTGTGACTGGTGGTGAAAGCGAGTTCACCACGTCGACACCGGGCCGCGTTACGGGAATTCTCCGCGAGCCGACACTCAATGCTTTTTGTTTGACTATACATGTGCAGTCGTGCGCCATAAAGTCGAGATATTTTATACCTTACCTATACCTACCTACCTACCTATTCAATTATTATCGTTAATAAGTCTTTCCACCCCCGTATATCCGGTTCTCTCGAGGGGCTTGCGACATGACTTGATGGTTGGTAGGGGCGAATGTAGGGGTACATCTTTGTATTTCTATGCCTGCATTGGTCATCCGCTTGTCTTGTCGCAGGCCCCTCAACTTGCTCTTTCCCTCTTCGGAATGTGAAGAAGCATTTATACAGGCCGGCATGATTCCGGTGACAATCAACAAACTCATTGTTTGTCGGTGGTCGCTGGTTTTTTTGGACAGCACTCTGCTTACCATCAGGTATAGTGCAAACACTTTGCGGTGCTCGGAAAGAAATATATAATACTAAAGTTTTAATAAAAATCTACGAAACAGTTTTTCATTAGTGGCATTAATCAATCTCTCATATCAATAACATGTGATAAAATGACTTTACTGTAATATGCGATTAAATATCTCGACAATTAGTCGCAGGTGTATCCAACCCGCCTTGCTTTATTCACTTCCATTGCCAAATAGTTGCCGACGTCGTCGCAACAAACGCCTCTTCACCGCACATTTCACACCCGGCTAATGTTAAGTAAAGCATTTCCCATTATTAACAACATGTATTAATCATTTGACAAATTGTCTCGCTGGTGACATTAAATGACTTACAATTACCTTGTTATCGTGGTTTAGACAAAAGCTATTTGTGATATAATTGTTTTGTCTGTCATTGAAATAGAATTAATTAGGAATATTGTTCGGTTAATTGGACCTAGTTACGCAGAAAGGAACCAACCCACAGCAAGGTCAAATGGAAATACCGATTTTGTTAAATTAAATATTTTTAATTTATTTGAATACCGTATTTTTTTGAAAATCGTACTTGGAATATATTTCATGCCCGATTTTCCAAATAAACTACGAGATAAAATTAGTTTAAATAATTGAATTTAGTAAAACAAAATCAGTATCTCCATTTTACCTTGCTGTATGTTGGTTTCTTTTTGCGTAACTAGGTCCAATTAGTCTTCAACTTTGTATTATCATTTCATTGTACATTTATTTTTAATAGAAAATATAAAGCAGTTTTTTTTTTGGAAATTTGCCACCAAGGGCTCTCTTGCACGTCAATAATAGATACATTTCATTGAAATATCTCTACCGGTGCTTTGGAAATGCCTACTGGTCTGAAAAGAAGCACTAAGAAACTGTATTTTGTTTTTTTTTGTCCTCAAATCATTTTTACATGTCATACCGTAATACTTTGAAATAGAAATTTTGCATGTAATTTCATACAAATTATTTAAAAATTTAAATACCATATTATCAAGGACTAGGCAGAGTACAATAATCTGAAATTTTTCATTACTCACTGTTCTTATCCTTGAAGAGGTTCAACACTGGAAGAATCTGCCGATAGTAAGGCACCAGCGCTTCGCCGACTCGATCAGATCCCGTGACTATCATCTGTATGCACTTTAGGGCATGGCATAGGACGGATGGGCGTTTCGTCGATAGGGCGTCTGAAAATATTACACTAAATAGAAATACGAGTATAAGCAGCATTGTGAGTTGTGAAATGAGAATTCTAAATTTGAATAACGTGTCAAACATCATTGTCCATGTCAGTGGATTTGCGTTTAATCTAGATTGAAAAATTTACTGACGTAAATAGGAACGAAATATTAACAAAGAAAAAAATTAGACCAAAAAACGAAAAAACTTGAAATTAATACATATCCATATCGGTGGTACTGTAGTTTAATAGTCAATAAATGATTCATACTATTGACCCTTTTTGTTTGGTCTATTTTTAACTTTTTAGTTTTTTGAATTGGTTTTATGTTTTGTTAAAAAATATTATTGTAATGTTTAGTGAACTAATTATTAAAATCGGTACATACATAAATCTGTGATTAAAGATGTTTTAGTCTGTCATTCTCGATGTCACCCCCTAAGTGGGATTTTTTTATTGGCCTACCACCGCAGCCGAACCCTATCGAATACAAAAAAAACTATCTAAAAGGGTCTAAATTTTGGTAGAGTTATGTGTGAAATACACAAAAAAAAATTACCCAAATTGAGAACCAGTAACGCCAAAAATATTTTAACAAGAAATCGCTCCAAATACCCCTCCCCCTTCCCAATTCCATAATTACCCCTTTTTTAAGATGATTCCGCAAGTATTATGGATGTTCATAGCTGGTGGAAATCACTTACCACCAGGTTAACTTGCTCGTTTTTGGGCCGTTGCCATAAAAACAATCTTAAAGGATCATCTTAAAAATAATCTACAGACTTTTAAAGACTAAAGCCTTACGGTAATAAAAAAGCCCCGGGGCCTTGTTAACAATCGAAATACTTCCATGTAACTGGAAACCAAACGCTCCAATTGTTTATAGATTGAGTAAATGTCAAGGATAATTAAATTCCTTCCTACTTTTGTTTAAAACGAGTCTTAAGATGAAGGTAAGAAGTCATCTTTGAAGCTGTGTAGGCTCAAACGCAGAAAATATCTAAGTTCATCTTTATACTAGTGGTTCATATATTATTACCGGAGTGGTAGACCCACGCTGTAGATAGTTTTGTCAACAGCATGAATGGGCCTGCTTGTTACCAATGTCTCGCAGAGAACCGACGTTATGCCGCGGCTTGCTGTAGCGTTTTATACGGTGATTGTGATATCCGGAGGTCCAAATCCCCCTCCCCTTCCCCATCACTTAATTATACCTTCCCTTTATGGTCGGCAACTCGTCCAGAATAGGGTAGTTGACTTGATTTTTTTTATTATTTTAATCAACAAGTTACGTTACCCAGAGCATATTGCGGAAAGAATTTCATTAATCCCTCCTCAAAAAAATAAATTAGGAGTAATGCAAATCTGATGGAGGGGGCACTTGTCAAATAACAGACGACGCCAATGTTTCACGTCACCATGGCAAATGGCCATTACGGTGCATGCGTGCGATTGAGATAGTGAGATGTCCCCACTCCGCGATCACCTTTGCTCAAACCAATAGTTAAATTCATGATAGCAAGCTCATTTTTGAACCGATTTTGATTGTGTTTTAACAAAAGGGTTTCTTTTTTGTATTATTTTCCGTTTGCATATAAAATAATGTATAATATTCAATATAGGAATACCCCATTATGTATGATCATTAACCAACATGAGACTTGCTCTCTCTCTACTATAATAAATAATAGTTAAAAAAACTAAAAAACACGCTTTTATAGAAAGTCTAACTAAAAAATAGAAAATAAATTTGAAGAAAACAATGTATTTTATTGTAAAAAAAGCGTGGGGTGCATGGTGTCAATAGTTATAATTATTGTATTGACAGATATAAGTAGAAGGATTATCATTTAGATAGTATCTTAGAAAGCACCCCACGCTTTTTTTACAATAAAATACATTGTTTTCTTCAAATTTATTTTCTATTTTTTAGTTAGACTTTCTATAAAAGCGTGTTTTTTAGTTTTTTTAACTATTATTTATTTTTATTTTTTTAGTTAAAATATAAACATATTGTAGTCGGTTGAGATCCGAATATCAAAAAAGCGCCATCTATTGACGCTCTTAGATACTACGACATTCCCTATAATTAGCAAAGGTCCAGAGAGTATAATTTCAATTGACGCAGATTGACAATCTATTGACGCATTCTTATGCGTCGTGTAGATGGCGCTAAACTAAACTACACAACAATTATTTATAATTATTAATCACAATTTGCAATACTTTTTTTTTATATATATATATAATATTGCATTGTCATCGGTCCTTGATAAGTATGCCAAATTTCAATTTAATCCGACGTTTTAAAGGAGGTCAAAATCACGTTCAAAGACAAGTTACAGACAAACATACCAACATACCAACATACCTACGTCTGAAGCAATAAAAGCGTGTTAAAAAGAATATTAATTACTTTTAATAGGAATGATGAGCTGCGGAACCACAGGTAGAATCTTGTACGATCCTTTCGTGACCAAATCATGAATGCCTTTCTCGACGATGAAGTTGAAAGGATAAGTGCCTTCTGAAAGACCGTCGAAGAACATCGGCAGATAGTGGTGGAAGTCCAGCTTTTCTATTGGCACCTGGAAAAAAATGTTGATTTGACAACCTTTTATTTTTATCCTGGCTCGGCAAAGTGACTACGCTACACCTGATGGTAAATGTAGCGCAATCCAAGAATAGTGTCGACCAACGATAAACAATGTGTCCATCGTAGGTCGGCAAGGTCATGCCGGCCTGCCAAAGGGCCAAGGGGGAGAGGAAGGAAAAAGGGATGGGAAAAGGGTTAGGATCAGGGGGCAAGCCCCCTGGAGAGAACCGGATATACACTGGCTGACCCTGGAACGCGACCCACACAAGGTGGGCCACTATGGCAGGTTTTAGCACCAGTGTACGGTGGTCGCTATCCGGTCGGATACAGGTATCCTCCCACAAGCACCTCCATGGAATTGTGGGTTATTAGCCGGACATTAAATTACAAAATAAGGAGACCATGGGTTCTGTCTCCACTCCTAAATGTATGTGATATCGACAAACATTTGTTCGGGTCTAGATGTTATGGGATCTTAAATCCCACGTAGTTTCTGATACCCACGCCACAAGCACATAATTTTTTTACATTAACACGAAAACGAACACAAGAAATTAATTGCAATTATTATAGTGATTACGTTTTGCAATATTTAAGTAAGCTAATTACGGAGTATTCCTCAAATCTTAAGACAAAAGACTTATATTGTGTCTTTTTTGACAAGCTTTCTGCAAAATATTAGTCGGCCGAATAAACGAACTGGTGAAAAAAGCAGCCAGGCCTCAGCAGGGACTGTCAACACGGAAGTTGCAGGTTCGATACCAGCCCCAAAAGTTCTGACTTTTCTAAATTAGGTGGTTATTAATTGCTAATTATTGCTTCTTTTAACGGTGAAGGAAACACCGTGAGGAAACCTGTACACCTCGGAATTCAAACTTTGGAATTGTACACCTTCTTAATTTCAAAGGTAGGTTTTAATGCAAGTACGACATATAAAATGAGGGTTACCTTCCAAGCCAGTTTTTTTCCGTAAGTAGTAAACTCGATGGAGACAGGGAACTCTCCTCTCTGATAACATTTTCTGAACATGGTAGGCCTTGGTGGTTGAGGCTCCCACACGTTGCACTTCGGTGGAGGTAGGACTTTTGTATTCTTCTGCATCGCTGTAAGTGAAGTATAATTAGCAGTCGCCATAAATAAAAACAACATGAGATGATGCATTAAGGGTTACCACCCGTGGCTCTGTAAGCCACGCTGTAGACAGTTTTGTCTACAGCATGAATGGGCCAGCTCGAACGGTTTGTTACCACTCTCTCACAGAAAGCCGACGTATACGACGTAGCGGCTTACTACTGCATTTTGTACGGAACAAATCCCCATCCTTTTGCTAATCCCTTAATTATCCTAATTCTTTAAGGTCCATAAACACCAGCAATACCAGAAGAATCATAGACATGTTGCAGACCCTCATGGGAAGGGATAATAAATGGATCGAGAAGGGGTGGGGAATACTGGTGTCTGGATATTCCACATCGTACGAAACGCAACAGCTACTTAGTTGTTACTTCACGTCAATTCTTAATGTAAATACACCCAACAGTCATACATAGTCCTGGCCCCACAGTAAGATACGAGTCTTGTGTTGTGGGTACCAGGAGAGACATTCTCACAACACCCAGACCCGACACAAATATTTGTGGATTACACAAACAATGCCTCGGTGGTACAGTTGTATTGCGGACACCGTACGACTGCTATGCTGAGGTCTCGGGTTCGATCCCCGGTCGAGTAGAAGTGATATTGAATTTTTCTATCACGAAATGCTCAGTATCAAGTATGGCGATAGGCTCGCCCCCTATCACATCATGGGACGGAGATACGCTCGGCGAAATGTGGGTCTACTGTTTATACCTCTGCCTACCCATTCAACGACTACAAGCGTGACAACAAACAATGAATTTATTAGTATGTTAAAATATCATACCTTGAATAGTGAAAGCGGGAACCGCTCGAGGCTTCTTCTTGTGTCCATAAGGATAGTTCGGACTAGGCTTCCTCAACGAACTCCGGAAATCCCGTCCGCAATTCTCCGGCACGCATGCCGGTAACAAAACCATGGCGCGGAATCAACACATGCTAGTGTCAAATGTAAATATACCAATAATATCTAAAATGTTTGCACAAATAATAAAATAAGAAAGTAAATTTGCTGTACGGGTCGGGCGAGCGGGTTGTTTATTTTGCAACATGATCGTTGCCGGGCAACCGGCTATCGATTCGCCAGTAGCGCCACGCCGCGCCGCGGGCGACGTGAGCTACGTGGGCGATCACGGGGGATGATTGCGTCGCTGCACGCGGCTTTGTCTGTGTTTAAATGCGTTTGTTTTTTGAACTTATTTATTTTTATGTGTAGGTAAGGAAATATTGCCAGGGCCCATTGTTTATAGAGTAATTTACCTGGTGAGATTGCTGATTATTTATTCGAGCACAGCCAAGTGATTACACTACACCTAATAGTAAGTACTATGCAGTCCAAAGACGTTCGAAAAATTCTCGATGATTGCCATAATTATGCCGGCCCGAGGTTACTGTGTATACACTGGCTGGCACCGGAATACGATTTGCCGAAATGAGCCATAATGGTTTTTTTAGCAAGTGTACCATGTGTCTGATTTAGCGATATACACGACGTGAAAATTATCCATAATTGCTCATTTCGGTGAGTTACATTCCAGTTTCAGCTGGTGTAGATCCAGCAACTTCAGGCCGGCAGAGTTCTGGCAACCGTTGAAAGACGCAACGACTCTCAACGATTGCCAGTTATATTAATATATCAAAATCTATATATGCTGCCCGTTGATCAATAATACTAAAATTTAGGAAAAAAGGAAGTTCTCATAACACAAATACAGGAAATCCGAAAATCGACTGACCCCGTCATTAAACCGTTCAATAAAAAAAACCTTATTTTCTACTGCAAAGTTGAGTTTGTTTCTTAGGAGCAGCAGTAAATATATAATTTATATAGTGCGGTGGTGCGGAACCTTCGCCGCGCGTTAACAATTCTCACTCGATGTTTTTCTAGTGCGTCCGCCTAGACGTGACATATTAAAACACAAACGCGAATTCCAATCTGTATTTTCCGCTAGCCTTAGGCGCGGTCCACACTGAATTATATTAGCATTCCGCAATTTTATTACATTTTAATATAAGGTATTCCTACAATAAATGCCACTTGAAAAAAATGCGACCGTTGATCGATGGCTCTTTATAAAAGCGTTGGAAATGTTCTTTGATTGTTTGTTATTGCTAGTTAAGAGGATTTGAAATTCCGATAGACTGCTTCAATAAATATTAAAGAAGTCTGTTAAAAGGAAAACAATATTATTTTCTTAAGACTTTTGTTTTGTTATTACGTCTACGGTGAATCGATTCCAAGAACATTGGAAAAACGTTTATACGTTTTAAGTTTTGTAAGCTTGTATGGGGTAACGTAATAGTACAAATAATACTAGCCCCATTATTTATATTATGTACCCTATGTATATGAGGTATATGTATATGTTGCCTATTGTGGGTTCACATGCCTACAAAGTGGTAGGTTCCTCTTATCACAACGTAGTAAATCCGTCGTATGCGAGAGGCCGCCTGAGCTGGTACCACCGCTTTGTCTATTTCGACCGCCAAACAACAGTGTGTAAGTTCTATTGTGTTTTGGTTTAAAGGACATTAAAGCCAGTGAAGTTACTGGGTATTATGACACTTCGAAATTTATTTGGAGAAATTCTCAGGTATGCATGTTTCCTCACAATGTTTCCTTGACAGTTAAAGCATGCGATAATTGACAATTAATAATCACATAACTTAGAAAAGACAGAGGTACATGTTTTCGGAGCGAGTTTCGAACCTGCGACTTTCGTCTAGATTCTGTACCACTACCTGTTGAGTTATCGCTCTATTTGACCGATCATAGTGTCTAAATCTTTTTCTTACTGCCTGGCATTATCCTGGATTAATACCAGGGTCCGACTTCCCCTATGTTGACCAGCCGTTTGACCCCCATAATCTGCAACTGAGTTCAGTTGTCGCCTCGTTCGTCAACCAGCAGAGTGTAGATACCACGTGCTGGTGATGTTGGCTTTGATTCAAAGATGTTGGTAGCCAATTTTACACCAAATATACCTAAACCAATGGACTAATTTAAATACGTTTTCCTTTTGTTTGAAAGCTAGTTTAAACATTGTTCTTGCCATGCTTAAAGAAAATCCGTTCAGTCATTTAAAACTTATAGCTTTTTTAACCAACTTAGAGTGGTAAAGCCAAGCTGTAGACAGTTTTTTCTACATCATGACTGGGCCGGCTCGACTGGGTCGTTACCACTGTCTCATAGAAAACCGACCGTTAAATTGAAAATTATTACGGCTTATAGTATAGCTTTAGCCTAATATTTGAACGCATATATCAAAGCAAAGGTTACCTCAGTCTTCTGCTTTTTGTGTGGCTAACCGCTAATACAGTTGTCAAAAAGTGACATAACGACTAACTCTTCAGAATCCAATTGGACCTTACTCAAAAACGAACCAACCCACAGCAAGATAAAATGGTGATACTGATATTGTTTTACCATATTCAATAATTAAAACAAATTTTATCTCGTTTTTTTTTGGAAAATCGGGCATGAAATATATTCCATGTACGATGTTGCAAAAAAATACGCTATTACAATTAATTTAAATTAATTAATTTAGCAAAACAAAATCAGTATCTCCATTTGACTTTGGTTGGTTCCTTTTTACGTAACTAGGTCTAATTATGAATAATTTTTACTCTATTAATCCAAGCGTGTGTTAAATATATCGTGTCGCACATTGCCGTTTTATGAGCACGTGTGTCCCCGTGGGACAGAGATTTCGCGCCAAATTGAATGTCGCTCGGTGAGGAACGTTCGATATTTAAAATTTAATATTGCATCAGCTGCCAGCATTATGAAAATTTTTATATTATCGCTTATCCGACCGGAGTGAGGTTAAGTTTAATGGTCCGTGCAGAGCTTGTATTAAGGTACTTCGGTCTTTGGCCGGGTTATTGGATTGTACGTGTCACTTTAGTTTATAATAACTTTTTGATTTTATATATAGTGCGATAAGTTCTATAATAATATGTAAGCGATATGAGTGGCGCTGTTTTTAAGCGTTCTTTGGGCGATTTGGGCTTCATTCACCGTACGAAACGTAACAATATGCTGCTATATCAAGTCGGATTTTGACGTAGTTAATTAATGATTGTAAATCTACACTAATATTATTAAGAGGAAAGATTTGTATTTTTGTATGTAACGAATAAACTTAAAAACCACTGGACCGATTTGAATAATTCTTTCACCATTAGAATACTACATTATCCCTGATGAACATAGGCTTTAATGCCCCATTACAATTTGTATACTCCTTTCCCTTGCTAATTCTCTCTCTCTTTATCTTATAGGACATGATACACCACGTATACTCACGAATTAATAGGTTGACAGTAAATATCCTTTGACTCTTCTTTCATAATATTTGACCACGAAGCTAAAGCTGGTTCCATAAATCTGCAAGCCTTTCTCTGGTTCTACGTCTTCTATCCGATACGTAAAACGTCTAACAAACCCGAGCTCTCGTCTCGTAGTTAAGTGCGCAGTTAAATCTGCACAACACACCAGTGGTCGCAAATTTACGACCGGCTAAGTACCGCGCCGGACTCACGTACTACGTATAAAATGGATTCACGAACGACGTAAAATTCTGATGGATAGTTTTGGTAAATTCTTCGTCTATTGTTGTACTGATTTCGTTAATTTTATTGAAGGGTTTGGTGATAGTTTTGTCTACAGCAGGAAAGGCCCGTTTGACTGAGATGGTAACCAATATGTCACAAGGTAGCCCTCGTACGCGAGAGGCCGTCTGAGTTGCTACCACCGCTTTGTCTATTTCTGCCGCCACGTAATAGTGTTTAAGAACTGTTGTTTCGGTTCAGATAACTGAAGACAGTGAAATTACTAGGCATTATGAGACTTAACATCTTATGTCTCGGATTGACGAGTGCAGTTCAGCGTCATACAGTGCTTTGTAATTCAAAGTTCTGAGTGGTGTTACTTCTGTTTATGAGCAGGCGTGGCATTTACCATCAGGTGAGCGCATTGCTCGTCTCGTCATTCAATGAAATAAAAAATATATCACATAAGCAAGTGAAATAGCAGTATGCTGAAGTGTTTTGTGGAATTCAATACGTTACTCTACTCCTAGGTTCCTTTATTACTATGGAAACATCCTGGGTGAGTCTAAACACTGTCCTGCCAGAAAAAAAAACATAGCGACCACCGTACACATGGTGTTAAAACCTGCCATAGTGACCCACATACCTTGTGTGGATCGTGGTGGTCGCAGGCCGCTCAATTTGCTTCTTAACTCTTCAGAATGTGAAGAAGCATTCATGCATGATTCTGGTCACCACCGATTACGCATTGATGGTGGTCGCTGGTTTTATTTGGACTGCACTACGCTTACCATCAGGTGTAGTGCAATCACCTTGCTGAGCTCAGATGAAATATACATATATATACCTGAAAGTAAGATCCAGGTATTTTTATTTGATTGAATGACGAGACGAGCAAGTTGCTCGCCTGATGGTAAGCGCCACGCCTGCCCATAAACAGAAGCAACACCACACAGAACTTTGAATTACAAAGCACTGCATTGCACTGAACTGCGCTCGTCACCCCGAGACATAAGATGTTAAGTCTCATAATGCCAAGTAATTTCACTGGCTTCAATATCCTTCAAACCGAAACACAACAATGCTTAAACACTGTTGCTTGGCGGCAGAAATAATATAAGGTTAAGGTTTAAGAATAACTTTATTTCTCATAAAGAATACATAATAATTCACTTACTGAGAAACAATATTAATTAAAACTAATTTAATGACTAAAGCGCACGAACAGAAATAATAACAAAAATGTGGGTACACAAAATATTAATAAACTCAGTGCATCAACTAACTGGATGTGGCATTGATAGAATAGTATCTATTAAGTATCTATTATAATTTTCCTTTTCTTTTTTATATATATTATTTTATTGTTATAAGACTATTTTATATCTAGTTTAATTTGGGAAATTACTAATGTATATTTTTTATTTAGATGTACTCACTACTACTCTATTGTCTATGTGTATTTTTCTTTTTTATTGGTTGTTTTATTGTTTATTTATTTATTGGTATGTATTAATTGTATGAATTTTGAGTAACTTTTTGAATCGAGCATTACTTTTTTCTTCTTTTATTTCTGATGGTAATTTATTATAAATTTTGACACCCTCAAACTCTAAATTTCTTTTTCCATAGTTAGTTCTAGGTGGTCGAGTCACTAAGTAACTATAAAGAACTTTACCCCGATGACGACTAAATAGAAAATCAGAAAAATGAATATGAAATTCACAATCAGATGTTATGTTACTCCCCATAGAGATAAACATGTTATTTGACGTAATTTCATACAATATTGTGGTTATTATGATCCACATACGACTCTACGGGATATACGTAAACTACATAACATGTACTGTGGGATATTTGTTGTATGGGTTATTAATATAATTATTATGATCAGCATTGAATTGATCGTTATTATTGGATCACTATGGCAGGTTTTAACACCATGTGTACGGTGGTTGCTATCCGGGCGGATATGAATATACTACCACCAACGAATATGAACCATTTTTATTTTCGAAGATAAGTTTAAATAGCGAAGGAAGAGTTATTGAAATCAGTTCTACAGGGGGGACACTTGAGAAGAAGATTGCTAGATGAGCGAAAGTTTCTATCATGACCATCACATAGAAATTAAAAGTTAAAAATGAAAAAAGTAAGGAGGATTCATAGAAAATTACCAAATTCATAGTTCAAACGAGTTCTAGATCAAGATACAAAAGCAGCAACTACTAATTGATATTAGCGTGTTTGCTAATAATTTAAAGCCATCTCAGCCAATTAAAGTGATATATAAACGACTCACAATCACCACTGGGTAATTTAAAATCCTCGCAATGTGGTAAACTCACACTGGATGAGACACGCTCCATTGTAATTCTTGGGGTGTATAATTGGTTGAGTGCTGAATTACGCACATATCCACAGATACGACACTCCGAGACATAAGATGTTAAGTCTCATAATGCCCAGTAATTTCACTGGCTTCAATGTCCTTCGAACCGAAACACAACAGTGCTTACACACTGTTGCTTGGCGGCAGAACTAGACAAAGCGGTGGTACCAACCAAGACGGCGTCTCGACGTCTCATACGAGAGACCTACCACCTTGTAGCAGTTCAGCGTACTCCTAGATCAATAAGGCGTAAAATAATTTATTTGTAACTAGTATCGGACACTGTATTTATGTACATTGTTAATATTAAGAACTCAAATTAGAAAATCTTCATCATATAAACATTACTGTGCTTCGCTTTTTCTCTGAAACTGATTAGGAATTCTTAGTAATTGTTATACAATTTCATTTGACTACGTAGTGGCCAATATACTTAATTAAATAGTGTTTAATGATTCGTAATTATCTTCTGCAACTATTGTGAGTTCTATTATAATATTTGTATCTATATGTTATACCTTTTTTTTCTTTCTTTTTTCGACAGCCTCCGTGGCGCAGCGGGCGAGTAGCCGGCTGTGAAGCGAGAGGCCGCGGGTTCGATCCCCGCACCGAGACAAACATTTGTGTGATCCACAAATATTTGTTTCGGAGTCTGGGTGTTGTGAGACCGAAAGTCTCTCGCAGTTCCTGATAACCACGACACAAGACTCGTATCTTACTGTGGGGTCAGGCCTATGTATGTGACTGTTGGGTGTATTTATTTATTTATTTTGCTAATCACTTTAAATCACTTTTCGAATGATACACACTTCTGATCTGACAATACCTTAATATTCTTAACGTTGGTACCTTCAGAGTATTTATTATTAATGGGGAATACCCGATAGGTCAAGTCACTTAGTCCATTCAACAGAAAAAAATTGGGCAGAAATATTCATTCCAAAGAAGTTTGCGTCGGTGTTTCCAAGACAAGTCTCTCCCCACGGGCCTCGCTAATAAGCCAGTAATAAATGAGCCGCTTCCTCAGCAAAATATTATTTTATATGTGGATTGTCGTAATTATTACACTTCCACCGCGGGTATTATTAAATTTGTTATGAGGCGGTTCTCAGAATTTGAGACTCACGACAAAGATTGAATGGCTTTTTTACTGCTACTTTAAAACAAAGTGACAGTAATATTTTATTATTGTTAAGTTGCTTTTCGCCGATTTAGGTATATTAAAATATATATAACATCTTACTCTTCGAGACGTGATTTTTAGGACAGCTATATATATTATGTTTATGGATGTAGGCCGCTTCCAACAGGTCGGTCTGGAAATCTTTGGGGGCCCATATTCAGCAGTGGACGTCTTGTCGCTGATGATGATGATATATTTTTCGAAATAAAATTTAATTGTACTTGTAAATATTTTAGAAATAAACTAATATCTATATTTTTCTTTGTTTCAGGTAAGCTGTTTGAAAATGAATCGTTAAGTCGTGAACGTAAGCTTTACACGCGTAACTTATTTAAAGCATCATTTTATTTAAAAGCAACTGAAATAAATAAGAGTATTCAGAATATTTTTATTTCCTGTATATTTAAAATCACACGTAATTTTCTTTGATATATGCAGCTCAAATAGTTGCAACCTATCTTTTAAGGATAGCTAATACGATGGCCCCTTCAGTTCCAGACTTAGTGTATACAGCAGTGACAGGAGCAATCCCCCTCATCCTGAATGATGAATAGCGTCGACTGCATTAGTACATCCTATTCAGTACAGGTGTATTTAAATGCGGTAAAGTTGGTTCGAACCGGTCTGCACCGGATCGCGCTAGTTGTGAGTGGTATGGTAGTGTTGATTGGTAGATTAAAAATTGAACTGTTGGAATGATATGAATGTATCAGCTATGATAATTTATGAATTAAACAAGTATATAACATTCATAAACACATTTGGAAACTTACCCGTCAAATACACAATCCTCTAGTAACATTTTAACCATTGTGTCATGGGTATTAGGAACTACGACGGGACTTGGTCCTTCAAAATGATCATGTGTTTTTTGGGGATGTAAGCAGTAACTTTTACTTTCACAAACTGATATTCCGCACAGTGGACACAATTCTAGACTCCGGGTTGATACTGTGCATTTCGTGATAGAAAAACCTTTGTATCCCACCAGATATCGAACCCGTGACCTCAGTACAGTCGTACTGCATCGTTATTAATATAGTCTCTAAATACTATGCTGTATTGTATTGAAAAGCAAAAGCGACGTTAGTCGTTTAGTTTAGTCAGTTAGTTAGTTTAGTCGACCAGGTATCGAACCCGAGATCTTAGTTTAGTCCTTCTGCATCGTTATAAATATAGTCTCTAAATACTATGTTTTATTGTATTGTATTATAAAACAATGAGCAATATGTTACTATGAACTACTTGATCATAGTATTTTCTTTAAGCTAATTAAATAATAAAAAAACACGTGCCGATTAATGTATTGCGTAAAATGTTTATAAACAAGTGCCCACTTACATGAACATACTCTTCAGTAAAGTGTTAGTAAAAAACGAACCAAAAGCAATAAATGGCTTTCGCTGCATCCATTAAAGAGATGAAAGTATGAATTCCAGGATTATCCACTTACTGCAACTAGAGTCTGAGTTGCGTTGTGTGGGATGGGCGGAGGCGGAGTAAATTATTTATAGATAACTAGCTATCCCTCGCGGCTCCGCCCGCGTGATCTGCTTTTTCTGGGATAAAGTGCAGATTAACAGTGGCGCCATTTGTCGAAATTGGTCGTACAAACTCAGAAACCTTCGTGGGTTCATGCACAACAACTTTGCTAAAGATCATCACGTGATCAAATGCATAGTTTACGATTCTACAAAGGACATACAGACAAACATTCATTTTTATATTATATAGATAGGTGGATATAATTCTCGTGTAATTTATATACAAAGCTGTCAACTTTTTAACACCACGGTCTGAAACAAATAATATTGGCTAAAACTAAAATTTGTCGCATCGAATCCGCGATTTCTCATTTCACAGAAAGCAGCTCGCCCTCAACGTCAAGGAAACTGAGGTAGATCTGTTATTTGTACCCTGAAAGTTATTTTTTAATCGACATCAAAAGAGAGGAGTTACTCAATCTGTATGTGTAAATGTCATTTATTTTTGTTCGCGCATAACTCCTCCAAATGTGGATTGATTTTGATGAAATTTTTTATTAGTTAAGATTGTTTCCGACTGTGGTCCCATATAAATTAGGTTTCAAAGAAGTTGTTCCTTTTAATCTGATATACAATGCCAAAAGTTATTTTCATATGCGTGAAATATCTAATACTATTTATTAAGCATTTATCGATAAACGCTTTTTTATCGACGTCAATTAATGACTTACAGAATTATTAGACAATATTGACTCTATGTTGCCGTGAGCCGTCCGTCGGTAGACTACATCGTAAAAATAAGAAATTCCAAACGAAGTATTTCAAAACTGAAAATTTACACGAAACAGAAAATTAGAATCATTTAATGAATTATTCGCTACAAACTCACATTTGGACCATCGTCAAAACTTTAGTCGTATGTTCTCGCTAGTTGTAAAAGTGACTCGGTAATTTATCGGCTACGAAGAACTTGGCCCAGTGGGTTCAGAGTTGGCGATACCTGATACCTGATACCTGCTACCCGCTACCCGCCACCTAGCTTACTCTAATGATAATGACGCACCATTAAGACAAGTTTAAGTTTTTAACTCACGAATATTCGCTTTATTTTGATAGATTTTCATGGAATAAGAATAGTTCAAAATTTATTTCAAATTATACGTCTTTAGATTCTTTTAGGGTTTAATTGATGTTATGGAAATAAAAGTGTGTGCTCGTAGGATGGTGTGTCCTGGTGTGGTAGGATCATATCCGGCCGGATAACGACCACCATACAAATGGTGCTAAAATCTGCCATAGTGATCAACACGCCTTGTGTAGGTCGCGTTCCAGGAGCAGTCACTGTACATCCGTTTCTCCTGAAGGGCTTGCCACATTACTTGATGCAACCATCAACCAACGTTTGAGCGGGTATAGGGTACATCCTTGTATTACTGTGCCTGCATCGGTCATCCGCCTGCCCCGTCGCAGGCCCCTCGATTTGATTTATAAAGGGCGGCATGACTTGAGATATGGTACTAAGATGGGGCATCGCGATGCCATATATGTACAAAGTAGACTTGCTGCTATCGCCTGACTTGTGTCTCATGTGAGTGCTAGAGCCAAGCTGTAGACAGTTTTGTCTATAGCATGAATGGGGTCAACCGGGTCATTACCACTGTCTCACAGAAAACAGACGTCATGTAGCGGCTTACTGCTGCGTTGTGGGCGTACATGGGCGGTGGAGATCTCTTACCATCAGGTGACCCATTTGCTCGTTTGCCTGCCTAAGCTATAAAAATAGTTACCGTCGCGTACCTCAAAACTTGGTTTTAAGTAAGTCTAAATACGCAAAAAACCTCCTTACTATCCCACACCTTCTCAGCCTAGTTCCAAAGTCCTTCCTACATAATAAATAAATAAAAGATGAAGTTTGTCGTCGTTTATCAGAATTCCACTTTTCTATTAGTTTCATAACTTTATTTCATTCCATCGCAAAAACATAGCATAAGTTGAACACTCATACGAGAGATGAAATCGTAATTTCATACAAGAACCTAACATCGGCAATTGAAATGATGCCCTGTAAGTTTTCAATTTAATATTCTGAACTAAAAATGAAATTTATTCTTCTTTCCCTTGTCTGAAGATTATAGTTAATGTTAGTGATTGATATTGCGTAGGTAAGGCTTTATAAAATCTATTATGAAGGATAATTCAGTCTAAAATTATAAACTAGTTACAAGCTATAGCCATTTCGTTTTTCCGCTGCCGTCTTAATATTTACATTTACATCGACATAAAAAATACAGATTCGGTCTATTAAAACTATACCCACTTACACAACAAATATTACCATACGTTGCTGCTTACAGTCTGATTAGCGTGTTAAAATCCCATGCAATTCCGGCAATGTACAGCGCACGCGTTTTTATGCACGATAAAACGGTTGACGAACTAAGTTTTTAGTGCTCTGTACCACGTATTACTTTATTCAGTTGGTGCTGATGAAATTACTTGTCTGGCGAACATGTTTTGGTTACGACTTTCAATTTTTAAACGGCTATAAGGTTCTTTTTAAGAGAATTGTTAAACCTTAGTTGGTGACAAAGCAGCGATAGCTCAACGGGGATGGGTACGGACTGTCGAGACGAAAGTCGCAGGTTCTAAACTAGCCCCAAGAGCATACACCTCTGACTTCCCTAAGTCACGTGTATATTAACTGTTAATTATCGCTTGCTTTAACGGTGAAGGAAACATCGTGAGGAAACCTGCATACCTGAGAACTCGAGAGAGAGAGAGGGTATTATATAATTTATTAATTTACGGGGATCGAACTTGCGATCCTTTCTCATCCCCACTTTTTAATTATAATGCCGTAACGAGCAGGATAACCACCTGATGATAAACGCCTGCCCATAAACAGAAGCAATACCACACAGAACTTTGAACTACAAAGCACTGCCTGTCATTGGAATACATTCATCACACCGAGACACGATGAATGTCTAGTAATTTCACTAGCTTCAATATCCTTCATACTCAAACAGAACTTACCGCGTCGGCAGAAATAGACAAAGCTGTAATATCAACATCACCGATACAAGGCATCTAACATCTACCATTTAGTCGATTAATTTAAACCCAAGCGATGTTCCACGTATTTATAAACGTTGCAAAATAAACTCTGAAAGGTCAGACTGACCTTAAATATTTGACCTCATCAAGGGTATACATCATTTTCCATAAGAGTCCGTCGTAGAAACAAAACCTTATGGGCGTATGCTCTTAGCTAAGCACTTCGCCACTCGGCTCTATTGCTCTACATTGTACAGGTAGAGCTTTTGCTATTTCTCTACCATCGCTACATTGAGTTGAACTTTACATGTATATTTTGTTGCACCGTTTGCGAATTTTTGTTGTGCGATAGCGAATATTTTTAACCCTTGAGAAATAACTGGGATGTTATAAGTTTGAGTCCTTTGGCTGTATGTGTATCTGTGGCTTTGTATTGCGTTAAGTACTGAATCAATTTGAATGTGGTTTTGCTGTTTGAAAACTGGTTTAATAGAAATGGTCCTTGAATACGTTTTCAACTATAATTGAATGGAGCAGATGTTTTCTTATTAAGGTTAGTTGATTTTAGCGGTTACTGCATTTAGTATTTTTTGTAATTATTCGGATTTTTATCGTATCTCTGCCATTGGCCTGCCATATTAGCGTACTTAGGCTATGAAATTATTGGAGTTCTGGATTCAATTCCCGAGTCGAGTAATCATAAATTGTGTCTTTAAATTCCGAAAACATAAAAGAGTTACCCAAAATTTGAACTTGCCATAGTGATAGACTCCCCGCTTATTACATTATGGAACAAACATTTGATAGGTTTGTATGTCCATGGTTGCATCGGTACCTATCCTTCGGGAGACATAGGTGTGGTCTTATAACCTAGCAATAGGAATCGTTTGGTGAAATGTATTACTAATAATATTTGGCAAAATATTTTTTTTTATCCTGGCACGGCAAAATGACTACACTGGACCTGATGTTGAGTACAATCCAGTCACTAATTTCGACCCTTTTCGTCGAGCTTATTTTTGTCCCATGATATGATAGGGGCGAGATTATCGCCTAGAGTACAAAGACCAAACTCCGAGCTAATAAATTACTTTCACTCGGCCCGGGGATCGAACCCGAGACCTCAGCATAGCAGTCCTACCGCGTACGCAATACAACTTCCTCACCGAGACAGTCAATTAAAAGAACATTTCAAAAATAACTTTAAACTACTTCCAACTCCCTTAATGTTTTAATTATAGCAATTAAATTAGTTTGCAAGACTGCAAATTGTACCTACGCTTAATTTCGAAGTACTCGAAGAAAATCACAGATAAACATTCCTCTGCAATTAATAGAAATAAATTTACCAGAAACATGAATTTTGTTTTAAAAAAAATTAAACGCACAACATCAATTTAACCTATAAACGCACTCTACAATCTATAATCTATAGTACAAAACAAACTTTTCAACGAAGGCTGTTAGTACAGAGGAGGCGTTGTCATGGCAACCGGCTTGTCTATGCGCAGACGCGCGAAGTCCAAGCTCCGCCTCCTTGGAAGCCTGTTGCTACTGCTCTCACCGCACGCCAGTTATCTTTGAACTTCCACGCATCGACATCGGAATATAATGATTTAAAAAATCTGTCAGTGCGGTTGA
Organism: Amorpha juglandis; assembly: GCA_949126905.1. NCBI lineage: Eukaryota > Metazoa > Arthropoda > Insecta > Lepidoptera > Sphingidae > Amorpha > Amorpha juglandis. The sequence goes on along the minus strand of OX421374.1, from coordinate 15,870,928 downwards.
CTCTATGGACGGTAAAGGTGAATTTCAAGGCTACATTGCCATCTCGCTTCAACGCACGTGGCGGCGTGATTTCATCCCGCTCGTGTGCGTTAATGAAGAAGTGCTTCATCAGGTATCTATATAACCCCATAAAAGTTATGAAAATAGGTTTATGAAAAAAAAACAAAAGAAAATTTTCCCCGATATTTTCCCGCTTATTTTCAAGTGTGAAAAGTTGGTGAATAAGAAAGCAAAGCATCAACGTTAAATTAGATATATCAAAAATAAGTACTCAACAAGGCATATTTTTCCTTGCCTCCTGAAAACTTGTTTTCCCAAGTTTTATCAGTATTAAACTTTTATTAAGTTTTTTTGAATAAATAAATGATGATTATTTACGTAAAAGTCAAGTGTCAACGCGACAGAACTAAAACTTTATAAAAGAAAACATAGTATTCATGTTTTATTAGCTTTTTAATCTCCATAATATAATCTAGTTACAATTTCAGTCACGGTGTGGCGCTAAGCGTTGAATCTTTTGTGCTAAAAATTTATCACTATTCTTATATTTATAAAGTGTTTTGTTCTAAATATTTTTAAAAAACGTAAATTTGCTTACATATTGAATGCGACTGAATTTTGTTAAACACTACGATATTACAGAGTTACGTATTTCTATAACCTACGGCTATATATTTGTAGTCAGCTGTATGTAATAAACATTTACATAACAAATTAATGTCGAGAGTAATTATTGTTATAACAAACAGTAATGCAAGTAGTTACGATTATGTTCTTCTTCTTTGAGTGCCATCTCCTATCGCAGGTCTGCGATTATACAGGCTATCTTAATTTTAGAAGCTGCTGCTCGGAACAATGGTCTTGTACTCATGTTGAACCATTGGCGAAGATTTTTAAGCCATGATATCCTCCTACGACCGGGCCTCCTCCTGCCCTATATTTTCCCTTGAATGATTAGTTGTGTTACAAATCACAATAACTTTTCGCATATAATTGTAGTTTATGCGAGTTTTTTTAATAAAACATATTTAAAATAGCAAAAAATTATATCAGCTCAATGTAGTCAATTTTGAGTTCGTGCTTTCAATAGTTCATCACAATATGGTGCTGTAATTGAAGTTCTATTATTAACTTTTCACCCGCGTATATGTATTTTTCTGGAATATAAATTAAGCTATGTATTATTCTGGTCATGGTCCACCTATGTGCCAAGTTTCATCCAAATTCGTTCAACTATTATGGCGTCATTGACTGAAAGCACTCAAATTGGTTGGTTAATAGTATTTTTTTTTTTTTTTATGGTATAAGGGGGCAAACGGGCAGGAGGCTCACCTGATGGAAAGTGATCACCGCCGCCCATGAACATCTGCAACACCGGAGGGCTTGCAAATGCGTTGCCGGCCTTTAAGGAAAGAATACGCTCTCTTCTTGAAGGTTCCCAAGTCGTAACGGTTCGGAAACACCGCCGGCGACAGCTGGTTCCACAGGGTTCCATAGTATATATTATTTTTACTCTTTAATACTCTTCAGATGAATTTAATTTTTTTTTTTACCCCGAAAAGAAAAAGTTGGGTATAAGTTTGACTCCTTTTTAATTATCCAGTCTAATTTGCCATTTTAATAAAAAAACAGCTTGCATTATATATAACTAATTAACAGTAACAAAGCAAAATAAAAGGAAACCAAAATAAGAAAATAAGTTAACTAGTTTTTTATCCTAGCACGGCAAAGTACACGTACGTAACACATAACTTAGAAAAGTCAGAGGTGCATGCTCTTAAGGCTGGTTTCGAACCTGCAACTTTCGTCTCAACAGTCCGTACCATCCTGCTGAGCGATCGCTGCTATCTCACTAAAAACAATTCTAACAAACAATCTAATATTGTTGAACACAATCCGTTTAAACACAAGCCCGCTGAACGTTAATACTAAAACCAATATGCATAGACCTGAGGACTTTGTGGAGAGGAGAAAATTGCCCCATCCGTCTGCAGCCAGCATTTAAATTACATTATTTGCGGACCGCTGCAAATTGCTACTGGTAACAATCCTGGTATAATATCAAATTGTAGCCACTTAAAGTACGACGATGTAAATTATTCGCTCCACCAATGTTCGCTGTTTACGAATTAGTAAGCATTTTGAATGAATGCCTGGCTATCCGGCTCCAGTAGATTATGAAAAAAACATGAAAATATAATTTTGTATTGTCTTTAGGTGGTAGGTGCCAGTTGTTTAGAATCTTTATAATAAGAGGATTCGGAAAGAATTCCAGATCTTTGAAATACAGATTCTTGTTTGACAGACTCCGTGGCGCAGTTGGCAAGTTGCCGGCTGCGAAGCGACAGTTCGTGGGTTCAAGTCCCACACCGAGACAAATGTTTATGTCTACAAATATATTACGTTTCGGGTCTGGGTATTGTGGAACCGCATGTCCCTCGTAGTTTCGTTATGTATATGACTATTAGGTGAATTTATTATTATTTTAAATATATTTATCATACTAAAATGGACGGATTGACGAACGACGCAACGGCGAAACTTAGTTCCTGTTTCGGGTTGTGGGGGTCAGACTGCGGGTCATCCTAAATAATACCAAATTCACCATCAAATCATGATGAAGGAAGGTGGACCTTGGCATTAAACCGGGATAACGCAAGGCATAAAGAAAGACTAAAACCGTCTACATCCACATTTTCATGGAAAATTAGTAACTTTACCAATTTTATTAAATCAAAACATCAGCGTAGTCTCCGGTATCTCATAAAAATTCTACAAATTCCCGACTTTACTACCCTATCGATATGTTCGGATAATGTCTCTACGAATATTGAAACTTGTGCGGTATCTTTCATCAACCTTTGTTAGTTTTATAGGGTATTATATTTTGGTTAAGGCGATCGCATATTATGCACACGGAGACTGATTATATTAAAATGAGATAGTTGAAAGGCTAGTGGCCTAACATGTGCGCCTTGAGATAAATTAATAATAATATAATAATAAGAATAATGGCAGGGCAGCTTGTGGCGAGCTGTTGGGGAGTAGCGACCCTGCGTACCCGAGTGCTCCCGGGGGAAGCTCCTGTTCTTCATCTCTGGCTTGCCTTCATCGGCCGGCCGGAGTGAACACTGATGAGGAACAGATCCCCCACCTCTGGCTTGCCTTCACCGGCCGGTCAGAGTGGAGTCGCGAGAGCTTTCTGCTCGAGGGTTGGATGTGAAACGTAAGTGGTTAGTGGGCAACGTGATGGGACCCTAAGGGAGCAAATGATCGTTGTTTAAAGCCCAGTGACACCTCTCCACCCTTTAGCCACTCACCTGATGTTGCTCCCTTGTCACTTTTTGTAGCGACTATTTTGGGGAGCCCATCTACCTGAGTTGGCGAGTCACCACCTGCCTATTTTATCCGTGTATTTACATAGGTCAGGCAGGTGCCATAGTAATTCCCATAGACCCAGTTATCCAATCCACCAACACCTCACCTCAATAACCAAGTATACATTTATGTCCATCGTTACAATAGTCCTACACCGACCGGAGGCGGTCCTTGGGTACACTTTTATAGTGTATACAGGGATAGCCGCCGGGCGGTGTCACATCACAATATTACATTAAATTTGTCTAACGGGCCTCTACGTGTTGGCTTCGGCCCCACGCACGCCTACCAAAGGTCCGGGACTCTGTAGTCCCGAGATATGGTAAGACATACAAATAAGAATAAATACATCCAAACAGTCACACATATAGCCCTGATCTCACACTGGGTTGAACCTATATCGTGGGTATCAGGAACTACGAGGGAAACTTGCGGTCCCACAACACCTAGACTCGAAACCATAATTTGTGGATCACACAAATATATTATCTGTATAATATGTCTGTCTAAGCATTCGATGGACATAGGCATATTAATGCCCGTTATTTATGCCACGAGTAAATTCTTCCGTCTCATTTTCTCGTGCTATCTCTACGTTTCCTATCACTCTTTGTATAGCTTATGGTACAAATGCGAAACTAGTTGATATCGACAGTTTTCTCTCGTGGGCGTATGCTAAGCGGTCTTTGATGTATATCGGTGATGTTGAGTTTTGAGTAGCAATAAAGTTTGTAATAGTTTTATAATCCCGTACCTAAAAAGCGCGAACGGTCCCTCAGTGCACGGTCCTACTCGCAATCGGTCTTTGAAGTCTCATAATACCTAGTAATATCATTGGACTGTAATACAACAGTACTCAACGTGGACTGCACCATCCGTCGATTATCGATATAGTTATTCTAATAAGCAATCATTGGCGACATCTACAGATTTTTACATTTTGAAAAACAAAAAATCTATAATTTAATCCAAACGTGAGCCAGTTACAATCGTTTTAATTATATTTATGTTATAGTAATCATTAACCAAAAACTTAATACCAATTCCTTACATTTCACATTTCTTACAAACCAATACCGGAAAATGGATTATTCCTTGCGAAATGTCAAGTCAGCATCAAACTTTACAATACAATAACTGTACAATAACAGTACAAGTTACGTCTTGATTAATCCAAAAATCTTGTAATCCTAACAGACGGGAACTGGGACTCGGTAACTGTCCAAACAATATCAAACAAGTACTCGAAGTGTTTCAATCAAATGACTCCAGTTTCTGACAATTAATTAAAATCCGAATGCCATTGTGTATAGAAGCTGTATAGATTTTGTCTAAACTTTAGCCGGAGTGATGAAAATTGCTTTCAGTCTAATTTGTTTGTGATGCAATTTTTTGTTTAAGTTGTTTTATACCAAATTAATGAAATTGCTGGTGGTAGTATATTCATATCCGCCCGGATAGCGACCACCGTACACGTGGTGTTAAAGCCTGCCATAGTGATCCACCTTGTGTGGATTGCGTTCTAGGACCAGACAGAGTATATCCGGTTCCCCCGAGGGGCTTGGGACAGGACTTGATGATACGTTGGGGCGGGTATAGGGATACATCCTTGTATCCCTGTGCCTGCATTGCCCTTTCGCCTGTCCTGTGGCAGGTCCCTCGATTTGTTTCTTCCCTCTTCGGAGTGTTGAGACGCATTTATATAGGCCGGCATGATTCTGGTGACCACCGATAAAATCATTGTTTGTCGGTGGTCGCTGGCCAGGTGTAGTGCAGTCACTTTGCTGTGCCCGGAAAAAATATATAATTAATCAACAACTAGTTTTCTTACCTACAAAAAATAAGCAGTATAAAGAAAAGGGATAATTAAGGCATTAAGAAACGGAGGGGGACTTTGGCCCCCGGATATTTCACTCACCGTACGAAACAAGCAAGCAAGCCATTACTTTACATCGGTTTTCTGTGAGACGGTGGTAACGACCCGATCGAGACAGCCCATTCGTACTGTAGACAAAACTGTCTACAACGTGCCTCTACCACTCAAAAGATTTAATATATTCTCACCTATGTAGTACAAGTTTTTTTTTTTATTAGAAATAGGTTTACTCTTGACCTCAATTTAGCCGCATGGAAAAAGATAAGGTCGACGATGGAGCGAGCTTACCCAGAAGGTGCCGATTCACACTACTCTTAAAGAGCTTCAGGCTGTACGCACTCGGAAAGACAGACGCAGGCAGGGAATTCCACTCTTTGACTGTGCGCATTATGAAAGATGATTTAAAGCGCAATTTAAATTCTCCCAATAGTGCTTAAACAATAAATTATCATAGATTTATGCACTCAAGCATTCTGCTTATCTCCAACTACAGCGTATTTACGCAACTTTAATTCGGCCCGTGGCATATAAGCATCGCGAACAATGCGGAACGACAAAAGTTAGCTTGTTTATTTCCACTTCAGAGGTGGTATGGCACGCAAATGGGAGGTGTGAAATGCCACGTGAGTTATCGCAGCGGTATACCCCACAACGACCATCTTTGTGCGAATATAAGTTTTAGCAGTTCCATTGTGATTTTTGTCAGTACTTTTTATGTGTGAAATATTTCGCCGCGTTGTATTTTTTAACTTTGAATTACAAAGCATTGCGTGGTACTGAACTCATCACTCCTAGACATAAGATGTTAAGTCTCATAATGCACAGTAATTTAATTGGATTCAATGTCCTTCAAACCGAAACACAACAGATTGAGGCAGAAATAGACAAAACGGCGATACCATCCCAGACGACCTCTCCCATACGAGGGACCTACCACCTCAATAAACAGTGGATGCAACACTAATTGCACCTCTGCCTACCTCATAGGGATACAGGCGTTATGTTATAATTTAAGTCGTGTAACTAAACATCAAAGTGAAACTTTAAATAAAATCATAAAGAAATGGTTTCTCGTATGCGAGAGGCCGCCTGGGTTGGTAACACCGCTTTGTCTATTTCTGCTGCCAAGCAATAGTGTGTCAGCACTATTATGTTCCGGTTTGAAGAATATAGAAGCCAGTGAAATTACTGGGCATTATTAACATTTAACGTCTTGGGGTGAACGACGAGACAAACGCAGTCCTTAATGTCATGCAATGCTTTACAATTCAATGATCTGTATGATGTTGCTTAAAATAATGATAAAAGATAAATAAATGTAATCTAATCTAGTATAAAATTATTGACATGTAAAAGTGATATTTATGATCCAATTTACAGAATAAATGATTTGAATTTGAATTTAAATTTGAATTTGCTTCTGATCATGGACGAGCGTGGCGCTTACCATCAGGCGAGTGACCAGCGCGTTTGTCATTCTAGCAATTAAAAAATAAAGCTAAAAATAAAATTCTCATTTTTGCAGTCAATGCTACCAATAGTTGATTATTATACTGCAAAAAGCAACGACTTGAATTTGGTTATTTAAATTTTAGTGTTTTACTCTTTTTTGAGTCGGTTTAATTCGAAAGACATACCTCCTTAGTGTACTATAGTGATCATGACCCCAAAATTGATTCAATGAAATGCAGTCCAGTACATCAGTATTCGTGTAAGCCTCTTGTGGACCCGCATAAAAGATTTTCGGGGCTTTCGTTTGGTTTCCTATTTGGATGTGCGCTTTTCAAAGTTCATTTCCCAGTAAACGATGTTAGGGATTAAAGTTTCTACCTACCTACCCTAAGCTACCTCATCCAGATGGACATAGCCCTATATAATACAGGATTTTGTTGTAGTGGCGTATTTATTATTATTAGCATATATGATTTTTTTTTAAATGTTACCGAGTATACTGTGGATTAATACTATGGATTATTAATGGAAATCTTTACATAGTATAAAATGAAGTCGCTTCCGCTGTCTGTTTGCTTAGATCTTTTAAACTATTTAACGGATTTTAATGCACTTTTCAGCAATAGATAGAGTGATTCATGAGGAAGGTATATATGTATATTAAGTTATGACCCATGGGAGCAGGGCAGTAATATAAAACCGCGAGGTACAGCTAGTAAATAATAAATAAATACACCCAACAGTCACACATATAGTCCTAACCTCACACTACGTAAAACCTGTATCGTAGGAACTACGAGGGACTAGTGATCGAGAAACAATCGAAACAAATATTCGTGGATCACACAAACATTTGCCTAAGTGCGGAAATCGAGCCTATGACTTCTCACTTCGCAGCCGGCTACTCTCCTACAGCGCCACGAAGGCTGAATCGATAACTGTCATTTTAACTTCAATGCATCTTTTCAACGCTCCAAACAAAATATAAATCAGATTCAAACTTTGGATGTGTGCGATCAACCGGATACTAATCAACGAATCCTCATCCCTAATTTAAAAATTAAAAAGAAAACCGAAAAACAAAACAAAATCACTTAATCCAATCAAGACGGGGCGAAATTAAAAACTTCAAGAACAGGTAACCGATTACGCTGTAACAAAAGTCGAAAATTAATTCCGTCAAAACGAGATAAATTTCAAGTTTTATTTTAAAACGGCGGCGAACAATTTCGACAATCGGCGGGAATAAGTATCATTATGCCCGTAAAGTTTTATCTTGAGCGCCTACTCGCCGACTTTGGGAGGGTAATAAACCATTTTGGCAGATTTCGGTACAGATGCTGCTGGCTGGATGTATTGTGCGGTGTTTTGGGAAAAGTCTGTGTTATTGTATAAATTTAATTGTTTTATTTTGTGATGTTTTTGTTGGACGTTATTATAATTTTTTTATTTTTTGTCTTTTTTGAGTTGAACATGAGTATCTAGAGCCAAGCTATAGACAGTTTTATCTACAGCATTACCTCTGTCTCACAGAAAACCAATGCAAGCTAGCGGCTTGCTGCTGCGTTTCGTACGTTGAATGAAATATCCGGAGGCCCAAATTCCCCTCCCCTTCTGAATCCCTAATTATCCCTTTCCTTTAAGGTCGGCAACGCGACTATGATGCTTTTGATATTGTGGGCGTACATTGGCGGTGGAGATCACTTACCATCAAGTGACCCACTTGCTCGTTTACCGGTTTATGCTATAAAAAATCCACGATCATAAGACGCAGCGTTCTTCGACGGTCGCCAGAATTATGCTGTCCTAAAGTAAAGAGTTCTTAATAAATAAATACACCCAAAAGTCACACCTGATTCCTGACTCTACACTAGGTTAAACCTATATCTAGGCTATCAGGAACTACAACGGACAACTATCAGGACTTGCGGTCACAACACCGAAATCTGAAACAAATATTTGAGGATCAAAATCTTTTTCTCGGTGCGGGAAGCGAACCCGCAGTCCTTGGCTTCACAGTCAGATACTTTTACATTCTTAAAACAATTTCAGTCTTCTTTTTAATATTTGTTTCACCGTTTGATTTATTTTTATCCCTAAAATATCTAACTTTATAAAACATTGCAGATCAAATGAAAGTATCACAAGCGCGACAGATGTAGCAATTGTTCACGTCGACGTCTGCTGACGTCCCAGTACCGAGTACACCATGTGACGTTTATTGACTTCACTTCGACACGTTAAACTTAACAGCTTATATCTGAATCAATATTTTACATCTTCACTTGATAGTTTTTGTTGTAATAAGTTACGATATTACTCGAATTTCTCTATCTATTCGTCTATAGTAATACCTATTTTTTTATGCGAAAATGTGTTTGTGTGTTTGTTTTTCTTTTGCAGTATATTATGTTATTTTTTGTTTGCTGTATTTACCCTGTAGATATGTATATTGTTTTTGTATAAAGTTATTATATGACTACGAACCTGCTTACCTAGCTCCTTTTAAAATTGACGTGTGTGTGTGACGTTGCCTACAAAACGCAGCAACAAGCCGCTACTTTACGTCAGTTTTTTGTGAGATAGTGGTAACGACTCGGTCGAGCCGATGCTTTAATCAAAACTGCCTACAGCGTGGCTCTATCACTCAAAAAAGTCGATGTCTCCTTTGCGTCTTGTCGTGATATCACGCGTTTACTGCACTATTAGACACGTAAATGCAACATGTATCATCGCTAGCCCGTCGCGACGCCTCCCGACGTTTGCCTGTCTAGCACCACTGCATGACGGTTATTGAGTTTTGCACAACTCATGTTAAGCGTCCCGTACGTGTTTACGTGGGAAATTTATTTTTAAATTGTGTTTGAAAATGTGCATTTGGGATGCCAATGTTGCAAGCGTATATTATTATTACATAGATAAAAGATAATAGAGTTTATTTTAGATACGTGTTTTTTAAAGGAGACGACAACAAACTAGCAACTGGATCACGTTTTTTTTTATTGAATGACGAGGCGAGCAAGGCGCTCGCCTGGTGGTAAGCGCCACGCCTGCCCATAAACAGAAGTAACACCATACAGAACCTTGAACTACAAAACACTGCATGGCACTGAACTGTGCTGGTCACCCAGAGACATAAGATGTTAAGTCTCTTAATGCCCGGTAATTTCACTGGCTTCAATGTCCTTCAAACCGAAACACAACAGTGATTACACACTGTTGCTTGGCGGCAGAAATAGACAAAGCGGTAGTACCAACCCAGACGGCCTCTCGCATACTAGGGACCTACCACCAAAATTTCATTTCAACCAAAATATTTCTCACAATCACAATACATAGGAAACCAAAAAATACTACTGAATGCCAGTAATAAAATCAAAAAGCGATACCTGCCTGTCAAAAGCTGTATCCCAAAAGGGTTGTCAACGATGAATATTAAATAGTGTAACTGATCTGGATCCAAACTGGGATTTAATTATGTTGTGCATTGCGATAGTTGTTCCGCCATTACAATATTCAGTGTGACAGCCCTAAATCCTACTATTTCTACTAATATTATAAATGTGAATGTGAGTTTATTTGTTACGTTTTCACGCGAAATCTACTTAACCGGTCATCATGAAACTTTGCACACATATTCTTGGAGGTATTAGAAGTAACAAAGGCTACTTTTTATCCCGGAAAAAGCAGATCACACGGGCGGAGGCGCGAGGAAAAGCTAGTAATATTATAAATGTGTAATTTTGAAGTTTGTTAATCAATATCAAATTAAGGACTGAATGGATTTGTATTAAATCTGGCACATAGGTAGATCATGACCTGCGGGCCAATTCTGGTAATTAAAAATGTTCAAAATATCATTCCGATCTAGTTTCAGTGCCAAGAAAGTTGCAAGTGGCATTCCGTAAACCATTAAAACTGTAATGCAATCAAAAGTATATTGCAAGTTGACTGAATTGACATCGCAATGTAACTGAAATGATATTGTGAATTAACTAAAATATAGTCAATCATATCGATATTTGTTTATATGCATGGGTAATATTCTATGTAAATATGTAACGATCAAATCACAAAGTCGTAAGGAAACATTATATATTAACAATAAAAATACAAAACACTATTACATACACACACATATTACACATTGCAGCTGAATCCATGTTTTTTGCACTGTGTGAACATAACCTTTTGGATAATACACTGTCCTTCCTTCTTCAGAGTCGGCTCAAGGCCTAGAATTGGTGATCCGAATTGCTTCAGTGAAATCCACAAACAGTTCTAATTGTTTAGTCATTGTTTCACCAACACTTTACTAACAGTCCACTAATAATTAACTCACGATATTGTTTCAACTTTCAATTAGTATTTATCGCGCGCAATGGATAATCATAATTAACTTATTATAGAAATTGAAAGATACGTACTTAAATAACATACACAACAAAATTAAATCACGGAACAATAACAATAGACATTCTTTTTTAATAAAAAATTTACGGCTCTCGATCTTAGTACTTTGAGCCTGCAATAACAAAGGTGTAATCACTGGGTGACCCACCACGACAATAAATTAACGCATATGTTTTCACTCACAATTCACAGAAATCCGAAAAAAACGGGTTTTCAATTTAGGGGAAACATGAGAAATTACCTAATCAATTAATAAATTATAAAATCTATTAATCAAATTTTAAATTAATAACTTCGTGCCAGAGTAATAACTTTTCCATCCAATTCAAATCGCCAAAATTACTCACAATGCCAATATATTTTGTCCGCTGGCAACTTTATTATAACATTCGCTTTACATTTTTTATAATTTAGTCTGTGGTGGCTGACATTAGTTTGGAATTGAAATGATATCAAATTGACATCATAATGCTACCGGAATGATATTGGAACTTTAAGCGGAGCAGAATGCCACATTTTATTCAATTCGTAGTCTAATCTCAGTTTGGTTTAAGTTCAGTCTCAGTTAATGTTAAATACGAGAATTGGCCCGCTGGAATAGGTCATAAGCCATATAAATCTCGAAAAATACACTCACTTCGACGGAGTTTTGGGAAAAAATTAATAATATTTAAAAAGTTTGGGAGAGTTTTATTATTATATTTAGTTTTATTATATTGAGGTCTCGTTAAATACATACATATTATACTTTTATTAGCCTAAATAAGGGATACAGGTGTGAGCTTATGTTTAATGATTTCTTGTGTTTACGCAAATAAAACTAATTTAAACGGATTTTATCGCGGTTTTTTATTGGAACGAAGTTCCTTACGGCAGGCTTGGAGGGGATAGGGATTTCGCTGCGTGACCGAACTGAAAAAAATGTGATAGTAAAACCGTAAGAAAAATGCGTGGAAAAAATGCGTGGAATAAAAGCGTTAAATGAGAAGTGCGCAGGCGCGACAGTCGCATAACCAGCCAGCGTTAGTTCCTTTTTTAAAATGAAATTCATTCAGCCAGTTACAGTTGAAGTATAAATAAATAATAGTTTAAAAAAACTAAAAAACACGCTTTTACATAAAATCCAACTAAAAAATAAAAAATAAATTTTAATGAATTCGAATTAGGAATAGTGTACAAAATTTAAAAATATATATAAATTAAGAATAGTGCAAATAAGAAAAAATATGTAATTTATTGTAAAAAAAACGTGGGGTGCTTTTTAAGACATTATCAAAATGATGATCCTTCTACTCATATCTGTCAATAAAATATTTTTATAACTATTGACACCATGCACCCCACGCTTTTTTTACAATAAAATACATATTTTTTCTTATTTGCACTATTCTTAATTTATATATATTTTTAAATTTTGTACACTATTCCTAATTCGAATTCATTAAAATTTATTTTTTATTTTTTAGTTGGATTTTATGTAAAAGCGTGTTTTTTAGTTTTTTTAAACTATTATTTATTTTTAGTTTTTTAGTTTGATTTTCTATAAAAAGGTGTATTTTCATTTTTTTTATCATTTATTTTTTTTTCTTTGTGTTTTTATTTTTTTTACCATTTTTTGAAGTGAAACTTCTTCCGAATCTTTGTGATTGGAAAATTCGCTGAAACGTAAAAATGTCACGAAGGAGGTAGAACAGAAATACCCGATCAATCGTACAACACCCATAGTTCATACAAAGCGTCGGAGGTAATGATTCGCTGGAGAATCTTGACATCGCGATGTAGATGTGCCAGTGGCGCCATCTCTTGATTTTTTCTTGTTTTATTTTAATGTGTCATGTAGACTATAATTCAATGTTCTATTATATTGCTGCCACTAATTGTAAATAATATAAAAAAGCGTGTTAAAAAAAGTGTTTTGCGAACATCCCTTACTACTGAAGTAATTTTAATAACAGTTGTAGGTAATAAATTTGTAATTTATAACAATTATTCAATGAAATATTTAAGGAAGTTTTAATTTTTACAATATTTATTTATTTTGTTCTAAACTCGTATCAAAATAACACAACAAAACAACCAGCGCCACCTTTATTGCATTTAAACTACAAGTTGACAAGAAAAAATCATGAGATGGCGCCACTGGCACATGTACATCGCGCTGTCAAGATTTTATCCGACGTTTTGAAGTAGGTCAAAATCACGTTCAAAGACAAGTTACAGACAAACCTACCAACATACAAACATACATACGTCTGAAGCTAATAAAAGCGTGTTAAAAAATACTCCTTCGATTTTTAAAAGATTACGTTAGCTCGTTATTATTTATAATTACATAAGTTGATAAAAAATGCTATACAATAGCTTTACCGCGGCAGTCTCCGAGTGCCACACGTCTTTTTTTTATTTCTATTTTTCTATTCTATTTCTATGTAATTTTATGTTGTCAAACAAAAATAAAGAGACATATTTTGTTATTTTAGTTGATAATTTGATTTTTTTGCAATTTGTGTCGATTGTACATTAGCCGAAGGAACTTCGTTCCTACCTGGTGTCCCACGACACACACCAATTTTTTAATTTTAATCCCGAAGTGTCCAAAGCCTTCATGGTCACAGGGTGGACTCCACCTACTCATACTCCACTCTACTCACCACTACCCGTGACCCCGAAGGCGGAAAAGCTATCGAAACGTCGATATCAAAATATATAAAAAACCGCCATAAAATCCGTTTAAATTAGTTTTATTTCAATGTGAGCTTACGTTATCATAATTGTAGAATCACTACTTGAAAATACATTTATTTAGACAAAAAACATCCAACCACGACTAAGGTAACAACACAACCGTATATAAACAGAGTTACCGCACAGACGTCTGTCCACGTCACAGTAGACAAATAAGGAAGGAGCCTTTTCCTTTTCGAGTGAACCCCGTGAACTACTTGGAGACGGGAAAAAATGAGACGAAAAGTGGTTTTTTCCTGGTGCGGTTCCGTACATTTTTGCTGTAATAGGTTTTGAAAATGGCTTAATATTTTCCTATTATAAAGAGGAAAAGTTTGAAAGATCGTGAGTTTTTCGTTTGTTGTCTGTCTAGAAATATTGATGTTATTCTGATTTTTTAATCACTAACAAGAATCTATATATTCTCTGAGTACTATAAGCTATTATTAACCAATTTCAAAAAAGTAGGAGGTTCTCGATTCGGCGATATTCTTTTTTTTTGCTTCTTTTATTACGTATTGTAATACAAGTAAGTTTTAATACGAAAAAGACTTTGCACCACATGCCCACGAAGTTAGTCATTGAATTGAATCTTTTTCTTTATTCGAGCACGGCGAAGTGACTGCATTACATCTGATGGTAAGCGGCAAGCGCCGTGCAGTCCTAAAAAAACCAGCAACCAACGACAAATAATGAGTTTATTGATGGTCAACAGAATCATACCAGCCTATATAAATGCTTTTTCCCACTCCAAAGAAGGAAGAAATAAATATAGGGCGCTGTGAAAAGTGATCAGAGAACTTACTTTTGGATGCAAAATAAAATTAATGATTTCTTACGTTTACGCGAGCACGCTTCAGCACATAGCCAATCTTGTCGGTGACTCTTCTAACATCGGGATCAAAATTAATAAAAAACCGCGATAAAATCCGTTTAAATTAACTTATTTCAATTAATAGAATTGTTAACGTTTTATTAACAGTCCATATTTTGATTTGCAATTACCTTCCTTATATTCACACGTAAACGAGTATTTTTCTATAACTCGCATAAATTCCATACGTTTATGCAACGCCCATTCGTAAATTGATTTTCTGTGCACACATCAAACAAATTGATGGATGGGTTTTAAAGAAAAGCCGATAGTGATGTTACGCATTAATTCATTATTCAATTGTGAAGTTTACATACTTATCGATGAATCGAATATGATAATCGATAATAGGTGTTACAATAAAATGTAAAGTATATTATAGTTAACTAGCTGTCCCTCGTGGCTTCACCTGTATATGTATATATGCCCTGTATATGTGCCCTGCTCCCATGGGTCATAGCGTGATATACATATAAGCCTTCCTCATAAATCACTCTATCTATTTCTGAAAACTGCATTAAAATCCGTTGAATAGTTTAAAATATCTAAGCGCACAGACAGCCGAAGCGACTTCATTTTATACTATGTAAAGATTTGTAATTCAAGTTTAGTGTTTTTATAACCTGCGGAATGGTGCTAAATGGTAACACTATAACAGATTTTTTAGACAATGTTATAATTAAATAGGCTAATGGTGTTTCAGACTAATGGGAAAGTTAAGATCCAGAATAGTACATTGAATACAGCATCCTAACTAATATTATAAATGTGAAAGTGAGTTTGTTTGTTTATTGTTTAAATCACTGAACTGATTTTGATACAGATATAAATGACGTTGGAGACGGTTATAGACTACTTTTTGTCCCGGAAAATGCTGAAAACGCGGGCGGAGCCGCGAGCAAAAGCTAGTAGTTTACTACCTTTACTAAGAGTAATAATGAGGAGAATAATAATAATAATGAATAAGTAAGGCGAATAATGTCTTATTTAACGTTAATTCAATCGTCTAGTCTTTAATATCCAAACCACTAAAATTCAGTTATTGATTTCAACAAAAATGAGTCGAAAAAGTCAACTCAAACGTAACAAGAGTCAATGATTTATTCTTAGTACCGCATATCGTGAAGTAAATAAAACCTTAGCATTGTCACGGAGGGAACACCAAACCGTTAGGAGTGAGGCAAGAGGTTTTATTATTGAGTTAGTGCTCGGAGGAGCCGGCACTTCGGACCGGTCGCTGCATCGGCTACCCTCTATGTACACTTGTGGTCGTTTATACTGGAAATGAAGGTGCTCTGTGCTCGCAGATTTTATTTTTACCTATTTTTTTAAAGCTCCAGTTGGTAAAATCAGCTCTTATTAATAATATTTGCATGTACATTATCCCACTGGGTACTTGGGCACGGTTTCTTTAGCTAATGAGAGAGGTTTGGCTTACCTTCACGTGGGTTGGTAATATGGATTTGGTATACTTTACATACCTTTTTTTGGAGTTCTTTTCTTGAAGTTTCTTTTAGCTGATATCTTTTTTATAGCATAGGCCAGCAAACGAGTAAGTAAGTCACCTGATGGTAAATGATATAATGGTAAAACCTAAATATATTACCTGAATTGGGTAGTATGTAGTTATGAAAACGGATTTTAATAAAATTTGGCATACAAGTAAACCACGACCTAGATTCAGACATAAGCTACTTTTTATATTGATGATGATGATGTCCTCCTCGACGTATCCGTCAATGGCGAACCTTGTCAACTCCGGAGATGGGAGCGGATATGGCTGGCAAAACCAAATTTAGTTTTGAAGACCCTGTTGCATGGCGCACAGTGCAACTGGCCTAAAGAATTGTAGGTATAATCATAGGAAGGCTTAGGACGAATCTTTTTAAGCAGGCGTTTTGCATCGAGATCTTGTAGTCGATTTTTTTCAAAAGCTTCAACTGCCTTAGCAACAGAGTTACGCCAATCACTTCTCTGTTTTGCAAGCTCTTCCCAGTTATTAGTAGAGATGTTACATGTAACTAGATGCCGCTTGAGTACATCTTTGTATCGTAGAAGCTGCCCTCCAGGTTTGCGATTGCCTTCATTCAGCTGCGAGTAAAACACAGATTTAGGCAGCCTTGAGTCGTTCATACGCACGAGATGCCCACACCATCGAAGTTGACTGCTTACAAGCAGTGCCTCAATGCCGCTTAGCTCCGTTCGGCGAAACACTTCGGAGTTTGTTATGCGATCCTGCCACTTGATGCGAAGAATTGAGCGCAGACATTTCGCGTGGAACGAGTCAAGTCGTTTAATGTCATTCCTATATAGACACCACGTCTCATTGGCATAGAGCAAGATGGGTATTATAACTGCTACTTTTTATATTACGTCTGGGTTGGTACCACCGTTTTGTCTATTTCTGCCGACAAGCAACAGTGTGTAAGCACTGTTATGTTTCGGTTTGAAGGGCATTGAAGCCAGTGACATTATGAGACTTAACACCTTATGTCTCGGGGTGACAAACGCAGTTCAGTGCCATGTACTGCTTTATAATTCAAAGTTCTGTGTGGTGTTGCTTCTGTTTATGGGCAGGCGTGGCGCTTACCATCAGGCCATCGCCTGGCTCGTCATTCAATCAAATAAATAATAAAAAAAAAAATGTGTGCGTGTACTAGTGTACACACGTAGGAAGTGAAACTTCTTTATCACCTTATTTTTAAAAAAATGATCTACTATATTTTGCAACTTTACAGAAATTGGTCTAGTAAAGTTAAATTAGATAAAGTTTAAACGAAAGGCTTTTATTATCATAGACATGAATACAAAAAAAAGTGTGCGTCTCGGGACGCTCGACAGAAGAAGTCCGGTCAAAGTCCGATCAGAGTCTGGTTAAAGCCCGGTCAAAGTCGGGTCAAAGTCCGGTCAAAGTCCGGTCAAAATCCGGTCCAAGCCCGGTCTATGTCCGGTCAAAGTCGGGTCAACGTCCGGTCAAAGTCCGGTCAGCCCGGTTAAAGTCCGGTCAGAGTCTGGTCAAAGTCCGGTCAAAGCCCGGTCTATGTCCGGTCAAAGTCGGGTCAACGTCCAATCAAAGTCCGGTCAGCCCGGTTAAAGTCCGGTCAGAGTCTGGTCAAAGCCCGGTCAAAGTTAGGTCAAAGCCCGGTTAAAGTCCGGTTAAAGCCCGGTCAAAGTCCGGTCAAAGCCCGGGTAAAGTCCGGTTAAAGTCCGGTCAAGGTCGGGTCAACGTCTGGTCAAAGTCCGGTCAGCACGGTTAAAGTCCGGTCAGAGTCTGGTCAAAGCCCGGTCAAAGTCGGGTCAAAGTCCGGTCAAAGCCCGGTCATAGTCCGGTCAAAGTCCGGTTAAAATCCGGTCAAAGCCCGGTCTATGTCCGGTCAAAGTCGGGTCAACGTCCGGTCAAAGTCCGGTCAGCCCGGTTAAAGGCCGGTCAGAGTCTGGTCAAAGCCCGGTCAAAGTTAGGTCAAAGCCCGGTTAAAGTCCGGTCAGAGTCTGGTCAAAGCCCGGTCAAATTCCGGTCAAAGTCCGGTCAAAATCCGGTCAAAGCCCGGTCTATGTCCGGTCAAAGTCGGGTCAACGTCCGGTCAAAGTCCGGTCAGCCCGGTTAAAGTCCGGTCAGAGTCTGGTCAAAGCCTGGTCAAAGTTAGGTCAAAGCCCGGTTAAAGTCCGGTTAAAGCCCGGTCAAAGTCGGGTCAAAGTCCGGTCAAAGCCCGGTTAAAGTCTGGTTAAAGCCCGGTCAAAGTCGGGCCAACATCCAGTCAAAGTCCGGTCAGCACGGTTAAAGTCCGGTTAAAGCCCGGCCTGTGTCCGGTCTATGTCCGGTCTGTGTCCGGTCTGTGTCCGGTCTTTGTCCGGTATATGTCCGGTCAAATTTGGGTCAAAGTCCGGTCAAAATCCGGTCTATATCCGGTCAAAGTCCGGTCAACGTCCGGTCAAAATCCGGTCGAAGTCCGATGAAAGTCCTGTGAAGTCCAGTGAAATTCTGGTCAAAATCCAGTCAAAGTCAAAAACGTGACGCGTGCCGCGTAACGGAAAAATGTGACGATTTTATTTTTCTAACGCCGATAAAGAAGTTTCACTTCAAAAACTGTAGTTAAGGTAAAGTAAGGGTTCAGTTGCGATGCCATTGTATAACTTTCAAAGCGGAGCGCCCTTTGCTCCGCGTAATAAAGTTAGGTAAGCTAAATGCACGTCACTGTGCGCTTGCAAATATCCAATTCAACCCCACTTGACTTTTTCTTGGCACATCTGATTTTCTGTTGCAATTTGTGAAAAATCTTCGTGTAATATTTTCTTTGAAGAAACTTTATTGCAGTGTGTTTGAATGGCTGATATAGAAATAATTCGCAAGATGGTATCTAAAACGACGGTTATGAATTTCACACTTTAATATTGAAAATGCCAAATGACTAGCTCGTTTGGCATTTCTCGTTATCAAGAGTTATATTGTACCTACTTACCCAAACAGGCACAAACCCACAGCGAGTTCAAATGAAGATACTGATTTTGTTTTGCTAAATTCATTAATTTAAATTGATTTTGATGCTGTATTTTTCTGCAAAATCGCACATGACATATACTTCATGCCCGATATTTCAAACATCTACGAGATAAAATTAGTTTAAATTATTAAATTTTGCAAAACAAAATCAGTATCTCCATTTGAACATACTGTGTGCATCCACTGTTGTGTTTCGGTTTGAAGGTTATTGTAGCCAGTGAAATTAATAGGCGTTATGAGACTTATCCGCCCGCAAATCGACTACCGTACACATGGTGTTAAAACCTGCCGTAGTAACCCACACACCTTGTGTGTATCGCGTTCCAGGATCAGCCACTGTATATCCGGTTCTCCCGAAGGGTAGGGGTACATCATTGTTTCCCGGCGTCTGCATCGGTCATCCGCCTGTCCCGATGTAGGCCCTTGGATTTGAATATTTATATATGCATGACTCTGATAACCACCGATAAACTCATTGTTTGTCAGCGGTTTTTTGGACTACACTACGCTTACCATCAGGTGTAGTGCAGTCACTTTGCAGTGCTCGGACAAAAAAAAAGATTTTCGTAAATTCAATATTATGATTTCGTAAAATGCACTTTGAATTGATAATCCACCAACTTGATCAGGTGGGTAAAGCCACACGCGAAGCATAGTTTATAATAAATATACCGCCTTCGTTCCCTATTGTCTTCAATATCCTTTAGCACATATTCTATTGTTATTCATGGCGCTAATTAGGAATACAATACACGTATAGAGTAACTTTTCTAATCCGTAATTAAACGTATTTTCATTATACATTATATAAAGGCGTTACTAATAAATACATACAAACATAAATATACACTTATCTTCTTTACATAGTACAAAATGTCGCTTGCGCTATCTGTTCGCTTAGATCTTTTAAACTATTCGACCGATTTTAATGCAGTTTTCAGCAATAGATAAAGTGATTCATGAGGAAGGTTTATATGTATATCACGCTATGGCCCATGGGAGCAGGGCAGTAACATGCAGGTGAAACATTGAGTGGTAGAGCCACGCTGTAGACAGTTTTGTCTACAGCATGAATGGGCTGGCTCGACCGGATCGTTACCACTGTCTCACAGAAAACCGACGTAAAGTAGCGGCTTGCTGCTGCGTTTCGTACGGTGAGTGAGATAACCGGAAGCCCAAATCCCCTCCCCTTCCCAATCCCTAATTATCCCTTTCCTTTAAGGTCGGCAACGCGCCCATGACTCTTCTGGTGGTGGGCGTACATGGGCGGTGGAGATCACTTACCATCAGGTGACCCACTTGCTCGTTTGCCGGCCTATGCTATAAAAAAAAAAATACTTCTTTGGCATCATTAAATTAAAAAATAGTTTTTAATTGCATGCAAATAATTGATTACAATAATAATAAGTATTTAACATTAATAATTTAATAATATTTAGTGTTAATTATATTAAATAAAAGTATTTTAATTTATATCAATAAATAATACATACGGATAGTTAACCTCAATTATATTGGAGCACTTGAAAAAGTATATAAGCACAATTTTTTTCACTAATATTCACAAATAGTAAGTAATATCAATCAAAATATTCAATTTAAATCACTACTGAATATAATTTATTAGCACATATATAAATTATAAATTTCACTCTCATCATTTTTTCATAACGCGCCTAACTTCATACTGTTAATTTTTGTGTCACAGGTGCGCGCGCATCTTAAAATTTCACTCTCATCATTTTTTCATAACGCGCCTAAAGAAGTATAACTTCAAAAAAAAAAAGGTGAAACCGCGAGGGATAGCTAGTATCTCTATAAGCATTAGCCTCTATGGCGCGACGGGCGAGTAGTTGGCTATGAAACGGGAGGCCGTAGGTTCGATTCTCGCACAGAGACAAATGTTTATGTGATTGCAAATCCCTCGCAGTTCTTGATATCCATGATGTGGGTTAACCTGGTATGGGGTCAGGTTAATATTTATGTGACTGTTAGGTGTATTTTTCAGTTCTTTCTGAAAGTATAGCAGATAGAGTTAGTTGTGTTTATTTTCATCACGTCACATCATGGGATGGAAATACTCTCGAAATGTTGATGTACTGGTTACATTTTTGGCTGGCATCAATGAGAAAAACATTTGCAACTTTTAAAGGCTAAACAGATTTTATTTAAACGTAATTGAAAATTATTAAGCCAGCTTTCATACAAAACAAATCTCATTCAAACCGTTTAAGCACTACGTTGCAGACACATACTCACACAAACAAAACACCTATTTATTGGGGGTTTAAAAATATACATCGTCTAATGATTTCTTATGTTTAGGCGAATATTACATATTGAAATAAAACTAATTTAAACAGAGTTTATCGCGGTTTTCTTTTTATTAGTTTTGATCCCGACGTTTCTGACCACTAACAAAATAAAAAAATAAATATTTTTTTTAGCAATAATTGTAAGCTGAAGGTAGGCACTGTACCATTATCTTTTAGACAACCTACACCACGATCCACCCCGTGACCATGAAGACTGAAAAGCTTTCGAAACTTCGGGGTCCAAATTAATAAAAAAGAAACCGCGACAAAATCCGTTTAAATTAGTTTTATTTCAATATACATTTTCATATTTCTCTATTAACATTTTCTAAACCCATTATAAATAGCGTATTTCTCCTAACCCCGTGTTCACTAAACACAGGGGTTGGAAACAATTGCTGCAATCAGGGTGACAATGGACGCATAACAAAGCTACGTGCTTTACAATCATAATAATATAATACAGAACTATGTTAACGCACTGTCTGGTTATTTACACATAATTATTCGAAATAATACACACTGGCAAGCGCAACGTTGGACGTCCGCCTACAGTGTGGACAGACGACCTGATAAAGGTCGCAGGAAGTCGCTGGATGCAGGCCGCTTCCAACAGGTCGGTCTAGAAATCTTTGGGGGAGGCCTATGTTCAGCCGTGGACGTCCTGTGGCTTATGATGAGGATTCGAAATAATTAGGTCTTGATTACTACAATTATTTTTGTCCACTGACGAAAAAAGGGTGGTAAGTTTCTTTTTTTTTTTTTTTTTTTTTTTTTTTATCCTGGCTCGGCAAAGTGACTACGCTACACCTGATGGTAAGTGTAGCGTAATCCAAGAATATTGTCGACCAACGATAAACAATGTGTCCATCATTGGTCGGCAAGATCATGCCGGCCTGCCAAAGGGCCAAGGGGGAGGGGAAGGAAAAAGGGATGGGGAAAAGGGTGAGGATCAGGGGGCAAGCCCCCTGGGGAGAACCGGATATACACTGGCTGACCCTGGAACGCGACCCACACAAGGTGGACCACTATGGCAGGTTTTAGCACCAGTGTACGGTGGTCGCTATCCGGTCGGATACAAGTATCCTCCCACCAGCAAAAAAGTTTGTGTGTTTTGTGCATTTTATGTGTGTTGTTCATGGGCGCCAGCAACGGGGTGCAAGGGGGTGCAGTTGCAATACTCAAATAACCTGAACGACACTGAATTGCCAATATCAAGTATCAAAACCATGAAAACTAAACAATATATCAAGTTATAAAACATCTCGGCATTTTGATTTAATAAATATGATCGTTAATTAATGCTGTTATTATTGTTTTCTTTCTAATTGGGATGTAATAGGATCTATGAAGCGATGTCGCATTATAGCGTATTCTATTTGTAGTATAACAAATAACATAGCATTGCTGGTGATAGGCTCTTCCTCTTCCACCAGCCTTTATCCAACTCGCACTGGAGTCGGCGCAATATCGTTTTTTTTTTATAGCATAGGCCGGCAAACGAGCAAGTGGGTCACCTGATGGTAAGTGATCTCCACCGCCCATGTACGCCCACAACCAGAAGAATCACGGTCGCGTTTCCGACCTTAAAGGAAAGAGATAATTAGGGACTGGGAAGGGGATGGGATTTGGCTTCCGGATATCTCACTGACCGTACGAAACGCAGCAGCAAGTCACTACTTTACGTCGGTTTTCTGTGAGACAGTGGTAACGACCCGGTCGAGCCAACCCATTCATGCTGTAGACAAAACTGTCTACAGCGTGGCTCTATCACTCAATATATGTTACAAAAAGATTTACCTTGTAGTTTTTTTAAAACAACCGGATCCGAAACAAATATTTGTGGATCACACAAACATTTTCTCGGTGTGGGAATCGAACTCAAGCCTTACGGTTTACAGTCGGCTTGCCCCCCACTGCGCTACGGAGTATTTATTATGTCAGTAATTCTCGAATCCGTCTCAATGCATTAAAGCTTTATTCTTACACTCAAACACTCAGACATAAGATGTTATGACACTTAACAGAGGCTAAACAATTTTTTCCACTCTACGTCGGATCTGTCTCGTCACGCACGCGTGTCGGATGGTTGCGACGTTTCCATTAAATGATGATGGACACTTCTAACTACCTACTTTTAACTTACATTTAGAAAATCGTATAAAAATAGACGCTGAGCTGTATAAGAGAACAGGAAAAAATATATTTTTATGTGTAAGTAGAACTTTGTTAAAATGTCTGAAATTTACAAAATGAATGAAACTTTCTTATACTAGCTGTTAAAAGCTTAAGTGGTAGTGTCACGCTGTAAACAGTTTTAATCATCACTCATCATATTCATAACACACACAAAGTAACCCATGTGTCCTCCGCAAAGGGGTAGGCAGCGATGTAACTGCACGTGGGTACGCTGAGCTTATGTCCTTCCCATAACGTGCTGTGAACTGGACTTTAATTCCAATCTAGAGAAATAATATTGGGTTGTTTTCCGAATCAAAAAGTCTAACTTAGAATTTAAACTGAAAAATTTGGGATTTTCAGCTCTCTAGACTACTGATACATAATGAGATAATTTAATTAAAAAGAGTAACGTTTGATAAGATTAAATAACAGCGGGTTCAAATGATTTGATTTTCTTTGATTAACTGACTTGAATTAATACAAGCTGTACGGTTATTGATGACCAATTCAATAAAAAATCTGTTCAGACTGTTCAAATGTCATGTATAAGATTTAGCAGTTGATCAAGTAAAATCCCGTTATAACCTGTCACTTACGCTAATTATTCTCTAGACCAGTGTTTCTCAACCTTTTTTAGGCCATTTTAACATTTTTTGTGTTACATTTGTCACCGATATCTAGCATTACATTTAAATAACGGGTAAAGTCGTATCGAGTCCATTTTTAAATTGCCCCCCTTAACTTTCAAACTGCCCCCCTGTAGGGCGTCGGCCCCACGTTGAGAAACACTGTTTTAGTCAATAATTGACTGAATGCGCATAAATGCACATAGCTATACACTGTTGTAGTGTTGTGAAACTTGTTGAGGGTCATGTTGCGCCTCAATTGTAGTGCAATGAACACAGCACGTTGTGAACGACACAAAGGTCCGAGGAAGTCACCCCGACAACTTTATAAAGAAACTTCCCAGATTGTTATCTAGGTTTGTTCCCCATTTCGAGACTAAATTTCTTTTAAAACTTTTTCTCTGAAGGAGTATATTTAGCACAGCTTTTTATACCTCAGTATTGGTTTAGACAATTGTAAATATATGTAGGTGTTTTGGGCGTTTGTGTTTTTTCCTTTTTAAAGTTTGAGTTTTAGAGTTTTCCAAAAATTTAATTAGGCTAATATAGACTTAATAAAAAAAATCTTGAAACATTTTATATGATATTAATTAAGGTAGCTTAATCGTCGAAATCCCCCACGGCAATTTAGAACATCTGTAACTTTGAATTGGCAAAATAGATATTTTTGACACATAACTAAGAACGATCTCGATTAAACCAGCTGTCAAACAAAGAAAATCGCGCTGAATTCGGTCCATTAATTGAGGCAATATGATACCAGAAATACACACACACATAAAAACTTTCGTGTGTAATGTATAGGGCATGCATCAATGACGCTACTAGTGATATATTATGTAAGTGATAGATAGATTTCTTTAGGTGCTCCTGTCGAATGAACTCTCATAGATACACAATCATAGGGCCTATTATCTCTTCTGTTTATTACTACTATTACTTCACGTCTGTGACGCATCCAACGGAAGACTTCTTTTAAAATTAACCTCGTTATAAATCAAATACAGCTCGTATATACACATAATACACAATAATAAACCACATAAACACCATTATACAAACACAAGCTCATAAACAGATCGAAGGAAACAAACTAAAAGTCACATTAGAGTAGAAACTAAATTTGTAAATGATAATCAGAGAGCGGGCGGTTGGCAAGCGCGTGTTCGGCGAGCGGCGCGGCCGTAAGTCACGGAGCGCGCACCTGCCGCTCGGAACCAATTACAGTAACACTGCTTCACGGGCGCGAATCACACACGGGTGGCTAGGCTGGGTGATGTTATGTTGGAATAATTAATATGCTTTATTTTTACCACTACTATGTAACAAGATAATAAATTGTAGGATTTTGGAGGTAGAATAAGCTTGTTATAATATAGAGTATTAAATATCATAAAACCACAACACAAACTATGAAAAATGATAGGACTCTCACGCCAAGGTTTCTGTACCACGACATTCTTAATTACATATTTTATGGAAATTTCTAACTTTTCTTTTTTCTGTCTGGCGCTGAAATGTCTACCTATTGCAGTAAAAAAAAAGAGAAAGTAGGATAAACAGACAAATAAACCGCGTATTCTTATCAATAAGGTCCTAATGGCACCCTTGATTATGGGGACATAAAAGTTTCGTGAATCAAAAATGAGAATTGTTTACACTCTAATATTTTTGATAAATTCTTACTAGTGTCGAATAAAAAAATCGTTCAAATTATTGGCATTTTCCAAAAACGAGAATTAGTAACAACGTCTCAAATTAGACTTAAAATGAAATTTGGAATACTTAAAAACAATTTGTACAAATATTTTTGTGAACAAATACACGTCCAAAAATATTTTGGTAATAAAATTTTTTGAAGTAATATTAAAACAAAAATCATGATTCGTATTCCTATCCAAAGTTGTTTTCAACCTAATAGTCTCACTCATAGTCTTGACCTCAGACTATATTATCCTGTATCGTGGCTATCAGACCCCATACTAGATTAACCTGTATCGTATGTATCAGGAACTACGATGGACTTGCGGTCCCACAACACCCAGACTCGGCACAAATATTTGTGGATAACACAAACATTTGTCTAGGTGCAGGAATCGACGC
Organism: Amorpha juglandis; assembly: GCA_949126905.1. Classification (NCBI taxonomy): domain Eukaryota; kingdom Metazoa; phylum Arthropoda; class Insecta; order Lepidoptera; family Sphingidae; genus Amorpha; species Amorpha juglandis. The sequence continues at coordinate 15,844,488 of OX421374.1, read as the reverse complement.
ACGACCTCTGGCGTTGCAGTACGTACATGCCCAATGCGCCAAGAAGGCTGTTAAGTTGGCTATTAAGTTCACCATTCGCGCCATCCGTATGTATCTCGGGTAATCCGGTGCGCGTAAATCATCACACAACTTAAAACACACAAATAACAAGTTTGATACAGCGCAGCCAGCCTGCGCTGCCAAGTTAGAGGTAATTTGCATACATTATCATCTCAGGTGCTTCGCGACGAACGTTTTAGTGTGCTGTTTAGATAGACACACATGTTGACTGTGTGTAGTTTACTTTGTTAAACTGCGACTTGGTTGGTATATTTTAAAATGAGATTTTATTGTCGTGGAGTAGTTGAAATTATACTAGGTAGTAGGTCTCTCGCATGCGAAAGGACCACAGATTTGTCTGTTTCGGCCGCTAAGCAACAGTATTCAAGCACTATTAACTCAGGGCCATTCAGTGCTAAGAAATTTTAAAATTGTGTGATGTCTGTTCATGGACACATGCATTTATTTGGGGAACACCCAAATACTCCGAAATATTTTATTCCGAATTTCGATGTTCCGATGTTCAAAAGTCCGAATTTCATAATACCTAAAAATTATAAAGTCTAATATTCAAACTTACGAAAATTATTTTACCGAAAGTTGTAAATACGATCTGTTTGTTTTCCGAATTTTATATGTTCGACAAGTCAAATGCTCAATGGGTTCTCGGTCCGAAAAACGACATTCCGATTTTCAATATTCCGAATAAATTGCTAAAATCAGGATTTTGATTCAGTTATAATCATTTTTTTTTTTTTTTTTTTATCCTGGCTCGGCAAAGTGACTACGCTACACCTGATGGTAAGTGTAACGCAATCCAAGAATAGTGTCAACCAACGATAAACAATGTGTTCATCGTAGGTCGGCAAGATCATGCCGGCCTGCCAAAGGTCCAAAAGGGAGGGGAAGAAAAAAGGGATGGGAAAAGGGTTAGGATCAGGGAGCAAGCCCCCTGGGGAGAACCGGATATACACTGGCTGACCCTGGAACGCGACCCACACAAGGTGGGCCACTCTGGCAGGTTTTAGCACCAGTGTACGGTGGTCGCTATCCGGTCGGATACAAGTATCCTCCCACCAGCAAAACATTAGATAGATACATTTGGGTTAGGTTAGGTTAAAACTGTGACCATTAAGCGCGAAAGCGAGCGAGCGCAGCGAGCGTGCCGCGGCAGCGGCCGCCGAGCGCCAAATCCTCTCTATTGTTGGTGAATCATTTGGGTTAGGTTAGGTTAGAACTGTGATCATTAAGCGCGAAGGCGAGCGAGCGTAGCGAGCGTGCCACGGCAGCGGCCGCCGAGCGCCAAATCCTCTCTATTGTTGGTGAATCATTTGGATTAGGTTAGGTTAGAACTGTGACCATTAAGCGCGAAGGCGAGCGAGCGCAGCGAGCGTGCCGCGGCAGCGGCCGCCGAGCGCCAGATCCTCTCTATTGTTGGTGAATCATTTGGGTTAGGTTAGAATTGTGACTAGCGAAAAATTTATTTTTATTGGAAAGAAAATATTTTTAAAACGCATTTGACATTAATTTTTTAATTCTACATCCTCATACTATTAGATTTCTCTTTGACAAGAAATTATGTGTTGATTTGTCTTTCTATTCAGTTGTACGAGGCGTTTTTATTTCGGAATTTTAATTAATAGGTATTTTAATAATCGGAATTCGTATTTTTGATGTTTCGAATTATCATTAATTCGGACTTTTTGTTATTCGATCTATTGAAACTCGGTATTTTGAGAATCGTAATTATATACGTTAGGAATATTGAAATTTCGGAATTATAAAAATAGGATAAATGATACATCGTAGTTGTTAAATTCGGAATTTTGAACCATTCGGAATTATGAAAATCGGTATTTTGAAATTCGTATTTGTGACTGTCGGAATAAAGTTTGTCGTATTATTGTAGTGTACCCATTTATTTGCCTTTGTAAAATTTTATTTTGTAATATAATATAATGTTCTAATGATAACTGAAAATAACTCTTTTTCCAAAGAGACACTAATTCATGTCACAATTCCCTATCGATTTTTTTTACAAAATAATTACGTCACATGTTAATTAGATTAAAAAAAAACATTGTCTAATACAAAACATATGTAACCGCCGTCCGGCTTCGAACCCGAAGATCCGTGTAATCTCATTAAATCACACATAAAAAAAGCTCGCCCAACACCTTTTTAACGAACGAAATTAAGGTCAGCGAAAGGGTTGAACGCTGGAATATTTGAAATCAAACAATTATTTTACGTAAATTGCATTCCCTTTGCGCTAACAATTCTAAATTAAAGCCAAAGATACACTGCGAGAGGGCGTGTGGAGGTAAAGGGGCCTGCCGGGGCGGGGGCGGGGCGGGTCGCAATTTCCGTGAATCTTCAGATCAATTAATTAGGACGCCCCCTAAATTGAACTGGGCATTTTTAAATTAGGAATGCGGGCGTGCCGCGCCGTTTCGGATCACTTCGGATACCCGCGGATCCGTGTCTTCGGTTTTGCTTTACAAAAACTTTGACATTATTGCATCATTTATATTTAAGGGTCTATTAGCGGTGTTTGATCGATTGATGAAATCATTAAAGTAATTGTTGAACTTTCGGAACTATTTCACATGAGCAATTATTTAAATTTAATTTATTTTCTGAAAGGCAAAACACCTGATGGTAAGCGCAACGCCCATAAATAGAAGCTACACCACACAGAACTTTGAATTTCGAATTTCGGTCGTCACTTCAAGACATAAGTTTTTAAGTCTCATAATGCCCAGTAATTTAACTGGCTTCAATGTTCTCCAAACCGAAACACAACAATGCTTACACATTGTTGGTGGAGGCAGAAACAGACAAAGCGGTGATACCAAACCAGACGGCCTCTCACATACCTTGTATGACCTTGTATGGTCATAAAATCTCCAATCCGCTATCTCCATTTCCAAGAAGTACTACATGCACAATTTGATAACGGCACATCAAGTCAATTTGATTCCTAACCATCCGAACTTAACTGGCGCACGCTTAATCGGGTTTGTCATGAATTAACACATCTGAATAATGCTTTAAACTTCGAAATAGTTCGTTCGATAATACCGTTATGTATAGAGAGGATCTTAAACTAGTTTTTGAACTTCTTTCGGTCCGGTGTTAACCCGGCTCAATGACAAGGTCCCATCATGATTGGATGGTGGGTTTGGTGTTATATTGGGCGTCACGTCGTCTGACCTCGATGACCCGCAACGAGACCCGAGTTTAGCCATTGCATTGTTATGCGTCAGGAGGAGGTATATGGCATTTCACGTCAAGCGGACAACGAAAAAAAAGTGAGGTCGTGAATTTTGTTTATACTCTGGTCAGTTATACTTCTAGTAGACATGGATGGGTACACACAATTATTTTTTCGTATAAAGCTTTATTGCTGAGTTATGAACTTTTAAAAATTTACTAAGTATGAAGTCATGAATTTTTGGAATCCTTCGATTGTGGATATTATTACTATCATCATCACTATTCATTATTATACAGACTTATTTATCAAAATAGTTGTTAATCAGTTGTTATATATATACAGATTACTATAGGAACTGCTACATTTGTCAAATATAGGTAGAATGTTATCACATTCGAAGAGGTTTTAACATTCCATGAGAAAAAAATACCTCAAGATTCAGACCGATTTTAATATTTATTTTGTATTAGATTGAGTTTACTTCAAGGATAGTCCTATATTTAGTTGAGATCCAATTATACATGATGATCCATGATTCTTCAGGGACGATGGATGTTCATGGGCGGTGGAGATCATTTACTATCAGGTGATCCAGTTGGTCGTTTCTCAGTCTTTGCTATAAAAAAAGAAAATATTTATTTTAACAACCGATTTAAGTGACGAACAGGTGATTCACCTATTGATAATATACTACACTTATTTTGTCCTTATTAGCAATACCACTCAGATATTTAAACTACTAAATAATGTATTACATTGCATTACGCTCATCATTTTGAGACAATATTTTACAATTCTCTTATTACTCCACACTTTCATTACAATTGAATCTACTTTCACTCTAAATACGTAACTGCTAATAATAATGACATACAAAATAAAACCATTTTAAAACCCCCAAAGGAAAACCACGTTCCAAACTAGTACAGGCATAAAGTATTTATTGCGCGCGAAGTCTCCTGTAATACAAGTCTCAAAATTCCGCCGCTCGGCTATTAGCCCGGGGCGCTCCGTTTGTAATTGCATTTGGCAACAAATTACAAGTTACAATGAGGCAGAAACACGGTCGGAGAGGTTCGCTCTTAAAGCCTACTTGTACACTGCTTTCAAACGTTTATGCGAGCCAATGAAAATGTAGAGATGATTTTGATCAGATTTAATTGAGCAATATGCGTTTAAATAATTGTTTAGTTGTACAAAAAGGTAATTTAAGACACGTTGCAGACATTTTTATACAACATAAATGGGCTGGCTCGACCGGGTTTGTACCACTGTCTCACACAAAACTGACGTGAAGTGACAGCTTGGGTTTAGTGTGGTGATTGAGATTGCTGGACTCAAAATGTCTGAATCGCCATTCCTTTCCTTCAAGGTAGTCAACGTGTTCATGATTATTTTGATATTGTAGATTTTGATGAACCGCAGAGATAACTTACGACCAGGTGACCCAATTACTAGTTTGTCGGCCTCTGCTAAAAAAATCACTAAAGTCGGTTCACATACACGAATTATTCCACTTTGTGCAGCTGGCTGTAGCAGACCATTCGCGCTCATCATAAATTGACAACGTACACAAATCGACTCTACCTTACTACCCGTGTAGTGAATACTTGCAGTAATTAATATCTGTGACATTACAATATATGGCCAGATCTGTCTACGGAGCTGCAACCTCCATCGTTAATCTAAAGCTATTCTTTACTGTCTTGTGAGATCATCTGTTAGTTTGCTTTGTATGCCTGATTATATGTCTTAGAATAATCTGTTTGAAATATTATGCATATTGATGGTAGGATGGCTGGCTCGATTAATATATAACTGTGCTAAAAATTTCAATTTATTTAATATCTGTTTTGGCACGATATAAATAATAATAATTTTGTAGTTGGATATTAAAATATTTGTAACTAAATCTAAATTCGCATATATTTATTTTCTGAGTGATGAACGCGTAAATTGTTCACCACAGAAGCAACATGACACGGAACCTTAAACTGCATGAACTGTATAGGTTACCCCAAGACTTAAGATGTTAAGTCCGATACTGTCTTAGAATTTTTCCGCCTGTCCTGTCGCAGGCCCCTCGATTAGCTTCTTTCCTCTACGGAGTGTGAAGAAGCACTTACGCATGCCGGCATAATTCTGGTGACCACCGATAAAATCATTGTTTTCCGGAGGTCGCTGATTTTATTGGACTGCACTGCGCTTACCATCAGGTATAGTGCAGTCACTTTGACGTGCTCAGATAAAAAACGTCAGCAATTACTATCTTAACAATATAAAAGGATTATATCTTATAAAGTCTATTTTGATGTCATAAAAATGTTCCAAACTATTGTAATGGTGGTAGGGTCCCTAATATTTTTGTGCCCAACTGGATAACGAAAATGTTCCGAGATCAGCTAGTGTATGCCCAGAAACACTAGGCCTACATAATTCTGCCGACATTCGAAAGATTTAATGTCTCTTGGTGGTCGTTATTATATTTCGACTGGACTTTACTTAACATCAAGTCCAGTGTATTCACTTTGCCGTACCAGAAAAAATACAAAAACATTGCCATTACGGAAACAAAATCTCATTAAAAGTTGATAGTAAATCAAATAAACGAGATCTGTCCGTGGCTAGCGAGTCGAAAAACTAGAAAAATCCAGCCATAAAAGCAAACGGACCGGTCTACGACAAACATAAAGGTAGATTAAATCACTTTACACACCATTAGCAAAACCTTAGTTTTTGCCTCGTGTACGAGCCTTTTGGCCTGCAGGCCAAAGTGAACTTAGTGGTTGTTACTTCTTGATGAGTTCAGTGTTTGCGCCCTTGCTTCTGTGCACAGTTGTATGTCCATGAGATTAACAGTTTTTCTTTAGATATGTGTTTTTTTATATTTGAATAAAATTACGAAATAGACGAGAGACTGATAGTAACGCCTGCCTATAAACAGTAGTAATACCAGACAGAACTTTGAATAAATTTACTGCATAGCACTGAAATGCTGGTCAGGGATCCCTGAGCCATTTTTCCACTTGATTACTATCAACTATAAATTTTTGGGACTCATCAAATCGAAATATTCTATCCTTGCTACCTCTGTTAGCTACACAATAGAGAATTTTCGCATAGGGAATTGTTGGGCGTCTCATCGAAACGAAGCTACTCACGGAAAATTAGCTTGATAGTAATCAAGTGGAAAAATGGGCCAGGGAACCCTGACTATGCCCCTTTCTCTCCGAGACATAAGATGTTAAGTCTCATAATGCCCAGAAATTTCACTGGATTCAATGTCCTTCAAACTGAAACACAACACTGTTTACACTGTTGCGGCAGAAATAACTAAGCGGTGGTACCAACCTAGACGGCCTCTCGCATACGAGGGACCTACCACCTTGTTAGTGCATTTCATCTCTAAAGTTTAAAAATTAACTTAACTTGAGGCGACTTCTCTGCAAGACTTCAATATATGTGAAGGTAGCAGCAACCTTTCAAGTCTGGCCTCTCAATGCAAGAATACAAGTACCAATAAATTAAAGGAAGCCTCAAATAGTTTCTTCAGTAGCTTGTGCAAGATCTTCAGAGATATCGTAGATGCTTCCAATCTAAGCGACGCGTTGTTTAGGATATTTGTACTTGCCTAAGGCAGTATTAACCAGGAATTAAAATAAATTTAATTAATACTATCACCATTGTATCCATATTAAGAGGATATAATATATAGTTATTTGGAAGATCATATAGATAAAAATTAGAAAAACATGCTATAATCATCATGAATCTACTTGATTTTATTTGTTTTATTTTCTAACAGCAAATAAATAAAGAATAATAAGAAGATTATCATTATATAATAAGAAGCTCATCTCTTGAAGTTGTCGACGAATATGTCTATCTAGGACAAGTAGTCCAATTAGGCAGGTCCAACTTCGAGAGAGAGGTCAATCGTCGAATCCAGCTCGGCTGGGCAGCGTTCGGAAAACTTGGCAAGGTCTTCTCGTCCAAAATACCTCAGTGCCTGAAGAATAAAGTCTTCGATCAATGTGTGTTACCAGTGATGACATACGGTACTGAGACATGGCCTCTAAATATGGGCCGTATAAGACGGCTCACAGTCACTCAGCGAGCTATGGAGAGAGCTATGCTCGGTGTTTCTCTGCGTGATCAAATCAGAAATGAGGAGATCCGTAGAAGAACGAAAGTCACCGACATAGCTCAGCGGATTAGCAAGCTTAAGTGGCAGTGGGCAGGCCACATAGCTCGCAGAACCGATAACCGATGGGACAGAAAGGTTCTGGAATGGAGGCCACGTACTGGCAAGCGCAGCGTTGGACGTCCACCTACAAGGTGGACAGACGATCTGATAAAGATCGCAGGAAGTCGCTGGATGGAGGCCGCTTCCAACAGGTCGGTCTGGAAATCTTTGGGAGAGGCCTATGTTCAGACGTCTTGTGGCTGATGATGATGATGATGATGAAATAAATAAATATAATAAATTTCCCCATCATAATTAACTTTATATTGTTTAATAAGTTAACTTACCACGAAAAGTTTCTAACACACTTTGATGTTGAAAAACAAACCGCAAATTTCCATCTCGACACCCCGAAAATAGTTAAGACGGTTTACAATTAATCGGTTATGACGAAGGTGCGGTACGTACAAAGGGTGATACCAACCTCGAATTCTTGAATATGCGGTTATAAGGTGAGACCTTTTGTTGGAAATGTCTACTATATTTGTGACTTTTTATATAACATAGACCGGCAAACAAACAAGTGGGTCACCTGATGATAAGTGATCTCCACCGCCCATGTACGCCTACAATACTAGAAGAATTATAGGCGCATTACCGACCTTAAATGGAAGGGATAATTAAGGCATCAGGAAGGGGAGAGGATTTGGGCTTCCGGATATCTCACTCACCGTACGAAACGCACCAGCAAGCCGCTACTTTACGTCGGTTTTCTGTGAGACAGTGGTAATGACCCGGTCGTGCCAGCCCATTCATGCTGTAGACAAAAACTGTCTACAGCGTGGCTCTACCATTCAAAAAACTCCGTTCTTTAAAAATAGCTTACTATGGGGTTGATTATCACTTTAAAATTAAATAACTAAAAATACTCTACAAATCCTTTATTCCTGTCGACATTCGAGACAATTCTGTCACATTATATTTTTTATTTTTCGACACTATTACATACAGATAATTATAAATTACAATGTCTCGAATTACCTTGTTTTACAATACGGCTCCAAGTACCAAAATGATCTGGCACTACCTGATTATCCTCGAGCGTGCTTTTCCCATGAAGGACGAAAAACAAAAAACCCAAGACCAACAAATGTATTCTTTTTTTAAAATTTTGACATGAATATATTTTTTAAATTTTCCGTAATATAGATTAAAACCTAACATAAGTAAACTACACGTTTCATCACTCAGGCGAATAAAACAAATGTCGTATGCGTCATATGATAAACCCTCTCCATCTAAATGGATCTTAATGTCTACACTATTTCTTCATTTTCAAACCTTCTCTCATCTTAATATTCCGAACAACATGAAAGCGGCAATCGAGCGAAATCCTCCCACGAATAAAATCTCCACTTTCATTTTAATTTCAACCGGAGTTTTTAAAGTGTTCAGTTTTTATTCGAACCAGCCATTAGTATGGTACGTGACTAATAATACGATCAAATTTTGGTACAGATTTTACAAATAGAGACATTACACGTACAGAAGAAGGAGTTCTGTACAAGGTCCTCATTATAGGAAAGAAGAAAGGCAATTTTGTTACGTTAAATGTGGCTTCGGTTGAAACGAATATTAGATTTAGTGTGGGGATTGTGCTTACTATAATAGACATTTACATTTTATAAGCTATACGTTTTTATACTCGCCTTATTGGTATAGTGGCAGCATAGGGTGTGAATCGTGAGGTCCTGGATTTAAGTCCCAGACCGGGCAATCATATTTTTTGATTGAGTTTTCGTTTGGATATGATACATTGCCCCGGATTGAAATTCATGCTCGATGTATAGAATAGAAATAAGCTCGGCAATCGTGGGTATACCAGTGTGACTACACAAAACTTGAGGGATCGTGTAGGTATCGGTAACTAAATGATTGGGAAGGGGTGCGAGATTTAGGTCTCTGAATGTACCAAAATATATTTGCTCTTATCATATTTGTGAACTGAGTCTCTCGTTCCTTTAATGGGCTTAGTGAAAAATAGCTAATTTACTAGTTTATGGTCTTTTTTCATTCAAAATATTATCCCATTCCGTTCAGCCGATAAAACGTTCCCATTTATAATATTAGTAGGATGTATGTTTACATATAAATGAACAAACAAACATGAGAAATCTCTCAATGAAATCAGTAAACCCACCAGCGATTCGGGGTTTAAAGTTTAAGTTATAATTATAAAGAAATTACAATTTTTCTAATGACATAATTTAAGTAGAAGTAGTAGATGTTAATTATGTTTATATTATATTAAATGTAGCATATGATAGACCAAAAAACTTAAAATAAAATTTTGACAACTTTAACCGGCGTCCTAAGAACAAGCATGTGGCTTAGTTCAAGACTCGCAGAAAATAATGACTACTCGATTTGTTCTCTATGCTAATAAAGGATTATTATTCTGTTGAGTCTACCACTAAATTAATGGGTTCTTGTGGTTTATATTCACCAGAACCTGCAGCCGATCAAATCAAATCTTACACCAATCTAACACAGGGCATGTCGCCGTTGGTTTTGCAATATCCGGCGCCGGGCGAGCCGGTTAAAGACAAATTACGAGACGGAGGGTAGTCGCGGTCGGATCACTTGCGGTCACCATGGCGATCAAATGATTTGTGGAAGACGTCATTTCACGTCGTAATGGTGTTTCGATGGCATTGGTGATTAGATTTTCGTTGGATATTGTTGTGTGTTTGGGTTACCTAAATGTGAGAAGCAAATCTCCGAGGTTATTTTCGAATAGTTTTTTTCAAACATACATATGCATATGCATTCAAATCGGTTCAGTCACTACGATATTGCTTCAAGGACTGGCATTTCAATAAATACACAGAGGGGTCCAATTTATCATACTCTTCTTTTTTATCGGGAGTCAAAATGTCTATAGGTAGTACACAAGAAATATTAGTCTTCTGCGTGGTTCTTTTTCTTTTTCATCCTCCTTGATGACGGGCTAGCAGGTCGCTTGCCGAATGGGTCATGCTTACTCCCACTGAGAAGTTGGATTTACAAACTACTGCATGAAAATGCACTGCGTTCTGCAACCTGCAAAATTTCAGAATACCCCGTAATTTTACTGGCTGCAATGTCCTTAAAACTGAAACCCATGATTACTTGGTGACTGAAATAGATAAAGTAGTGATTCCTAAACTAATGAAGTAATTATTTAATACTAAAGAAATAAATAAGCTGGTGGGAGGATACTTGTATCCGACCGGATAGCGACCACCGTACACTGGTGCTAAAACCTGCCATAGTGGCCCACCTTGTGTGGGTCGCGTTCCAGAGACAGCCAGTGTATATGCGGCTCTCCCGAGGGGTCTTGCCCCCTGATCCTAACCCTTTTCCCATCCCTTTTTACTTCCCCTCTACCTTGGCCCTTTTGCAGGCCGGAATGATCTTGCCGACCTACGATGGACACATTGTTTATCGTTGGTCGACCCTATTCTTGGATTGCGCTACACTTACCACCAGGTGTAGCGTAGTCACTTTGCCGAGCCAGGATAAACAAAAAAAATATAAACCGCACCACATAAATATGTCATCTACACTGATCATCTTATTGACAAGATCATAAACATAGATGACAAGGCAGATCGTTGCATTCAGGGTCATAAGGAGATCTCGGGTTTAGAGACATTATTAAAAAACCAGACCGGTGACCTACGTAACAAGCTATCAATATCAGATACCTTATGTGATGTCATATTTCGCACGCTGAGATGGTGATTGGCGCAAGTATTAAGCGGTGTGTCCTTATCTTTTTGAATAAAAGTACGTCATATTGGTGGTAGGATATTCATATCTTCTCGGATAGCGACCACCGTACACATGATGTTAAAACCTGCCATAGTGATCCACACGTCTTGTGTGGATGGGGATCCAGGATCAGCCAATGTATATCCGGTTCAGTCGTCATACATACATGGTTGAATTTATGAATTTCGGATGCTTAGAAGCAGCTCGGTTAAAGGAATTGACAAACAACACCCACCTAAATAGACTTTCGAATCCATAAGACTTAACATGTAGTAAAAATACTTCTTTTTATCAACTTTGTAGTTGGTCTATAGAAAGAAGGCCGTCATAGCTAGTTGCACTCACTAATCGTTAAAGTATTGACGGGTCAAACAACCCTTGGAGCGGTCAGTCTATGGATGGGTGACCGCTTAGTGGTAACCATCCGGCAGTTCACTACCACCCGTCAGTTCATGAAAATGAACAGCAAACGCTATTTCGATCGCGCCGCTCACCATCCGAATACGCTTATCCGCCAAGCGTCAAAATACACTCCATTCGACCGCGCGAAACGGAGACGACCGCGTAGCGTCCTCTCCGATCCCGACGATGCGACCACTCTGGCCATCCGAAGGAGAGAGGAACACATTAAAGCACACTCCACAAAACCGTCATATCTTCCTCGCCGCCGAGGACCGCGCCGCTTTCCCCGCAACCCCCCTGACCCTAGTACCGGCCCGCGAGCCGATGATGATAATTAGTACAATATAATCCTCCCCTAAAATGATAATCGCAGATGTCCCTGCCCTCCCCCAGTGACCGCCCTGAGCTGAGGTTCGTACCCCACAGGGGGTGCCCTCAGCGAGGTCGCTTAAGTGTAAGGGTTGAGAGCGCCTAAAGCGTTCGCCCGAAAGTCCGGTGAAGCTATAGAAAGCCGACTCGCGTCAGGCTAACAGTACAACGCCAAACCGCAAAAAAAAAAAAGCTTAGTGGTATTTCAACTAAGCGTCTCCGTGGTTCGACGGGTACATACGGTCATATAATAACAGCAGTCGAACAGTCATATAATAACAGCAGTCGAACAGTAATCTTTTTGCTTTTCAAACCTTTTATTGCCTTTACCTAAAACGTTCAGCATATTATACAAAATAATTTCAGAGCTGAAAATCTATCCTTTCTCAACCCTTAGACCACTTCACACTCGCCACAGTACACGACGTGATGCGATACATCAGGGTAGTATTGGCACGGTCGCACCTCCCCTCTCCACGCCTGGTGCCCCACGCCCCACCCCGCGTCCCCCATTTGCATGTAAATTGAATAACGACATGGCAGGCGGCTATTCGCTCCGCTCAGTTTGTCCTTCGAAGGCGGTACATGTAACCTTTTGGTATCAATATATCTGAAATCTTACTTGTCGGTCAATGTGTTGAAGATTTCTTACAAAAAAGACCTTTGATTGAACAAGTCGCCTGATAATCAGTGGACATCGTTGCACTCTAACAACTTTAATAGAATAAGTGAAGACGAATAAGTAAAGAAACATTTATACAGGTGGGTATGATTCTGGTGACCACCGATAAACTCATTGGTTTGTGTTATATTTTATAATGTTATCCATTCTCTTCATACATATACATTTTTATCACTATCAAGGTATAAAGGTATTTTAATGTTCTTAATATCAAATATAATCACGAAAAGAGACGGTATATAAGTATACATAGATGTTTTCGAGATAAATTCCCTGCACCATTAGACGCAAAGTGTACAGAGATTTTTATTTCAAAATAAAACCACAATATTATGCTCAAGAAAGTAAATAGTCGTGCATAATATATTTTCTTCTTTGATAAAATATTTTATGATAAGGCTTTCATCCAAAACTTCTTATCATTCACTAGCAGTTTAACCCTTTAGAATATAAACACAACGTGCCAAGTTTGCTAAATACTTCAAATTTCTCACTATAAAAGAAATTTTCGCCATTAAAATGCAACAAACAGTCTTGGAAATAATTTAAATGAATTAGAATTTTAAATGAATTGCAAACGTTTATTTATACTGAAATCAGTTGATATTGTCAAAATCTCCAGAAATGTCTATTTACACTCGATTTACGAGATGATCGTGAAAGTGAAATTGCTTTTGCGAGTCTGCTACGGCCACTTGTTACTACGACGTAGCACGTCTACGCCGTAGAGTTGTGGTCTTTATAAAGCATAAACGTTTGAATAACATTCGCAAATTCAATACAGTGCAAAACAATGTTTATTTAAATTTATTTAAGACAACTCGTACGGGTATATTATTATTTTGAGGCGGATTGCATACTAAGCAAAACACTAGTTTTGAATTAATATGTTTTATATCGAGAAGAATGTATAGTGTGGTGCTTTTATGATTAAGTTATTTTTTCTTATTGTTAAATCAATTTTTGTTGTTGTTTCAGGTAAGTTTTTATTCTTGTAACGTGATGGAAGGCTGTTCATTAATGGTAAGTCAATTATTGTAGGTGAATACAATCGGTTACCAGTAATATTAGCGAAAGCTGTTGTACTGACAATCACGAAAGCCTAATCCCTATGGGACTTACAAATTGATCGTTATTGTTACAACATATTGTGTTCCTCTTCATGAAGATGAGTGGATATTAATACGTGCTTATTACTGACTCAAAGCATTCCAATTAGAGAAACATCTCAACCGCCTCCTTTATTGAAACAGGATATAAATACAGTAATGGAGTATGGGATGGGGAAGGTAAGATTTACCCATACTGATTACTGGACCTCCGTGGCGTAGTTGGAGAGTCTTAGAGAGAGGTTAAGACATCTGATATATTATAGCATTTTGAAAGTAGTAGAGACACGCTGTATACACGTATATCATCATCATCATCATCATCAGCCACAAGACATCCACTGCTGAACATAGGCCTCGCCCAAAGATTTCCAGACCGACCTGTTGGAAGCGGCCTGCATCCAGCGACTTCCTATTACTATATTTATTCCTATATTTACTTTTTATCTATTCCCATATAATTTTAATATAGAGTTTATTAACTACACTCAGTTGAAACGATTTCCGAGAAACTTTAATTATAGCGAAAGCTTTGCAATATATACAGACACAAGTTGGTCTAATAAAAAATAAAAATACCAGTTCTCTATATTTAATTAAAGCTTCATACGTCATTCATTCTGGTCTTACTTTTTTAAATGAAAAGACAAAAAATATTTTTTTAACAGTACTATAATTCACTATATACGTACTCTATGTATTACTTCAAAGTCATTCCTGAAGATCATCATCTTTTCTTTAAGGATGGCAGTGACTCCTTGGGTATAATTTTTTATGGGCGTAGATCACCTATCATCAACTGACCCACTTAATCGTTCGCTGACCTTCACTGGAAACATCAACCTGTATCCCAAAATTAATCTGCCTCTGATGTTATAATAAACAAAATTATCTAGCCACCATATATTTCTACTTTCAAATATTCAAGTTTCTTCTACTAATAAAAAGTATTGAGCTAGTCATACAATAAAAAAATGTCCCCAAAATGTAGTTCCCCACAAAAATCAGTCCCGATTTAAAATTATACTTTCTGCGACCCCCCAAATTGCACCCCACCAACGATACAACGTGACAAAAACGTTACAGAGACCGTAACGATTGTAAATCTCGTCCTTTAATTTAACAGCCTCTAAAACACAGGGTCTTTGAAACAAAGGGGTGAATCGTCTTTATTAGGCGATCTTCACCCCCTCGTTCGCCTTTGGATGCGTGTAATGGAGTTTGTAACGGCCTGATTATTAAAGTGGCTTTATTTTTTGAGCATGATGTGGATGATCAGGGGTTGGGTGTTTGCCATCATAATAGGATATATGGGAACATGCCCAGTCACATGTCTGTGTGGGCAAAATGTCATGGCATAGTTTCGGGTGAAGACTGTGGGTTAAATACTTTTAGTAACTCATAATTAAGCATCATCCCAAAAAAAATCTAGTACCTATTATTTTAGTAGGACTAATAAGTATGAATAATAAATAGGTTCGTTCTGTTAAATTGAGAGTGGTAATGACGCGGTCGAACCGGCCCATTCATTTCTGTGGACAAAACTGTCAACAGCGTGGCTCTACCACTCGTTTTCCTAGTATAGTGGCTGAACTAGGCTGTATATATAATTGCCTTGGTCTAACTCTATACCCAGGTCGTTCAATCCTTGGCATGAATTTATTCGCTATTTTGAATTAATTGGCCGCTATACATTCACACTTTATGAAAAAAAAACAAGTGTTATTAATTAAAATAAAAAACCTAATTAAGATACAAATTGGTGTAAACTAGAATAAAACACGAACATACATCGTAAAAGGTTGCAATAAAACTTCCATTAGCAGAAAAAAGCGCATTAGCACACCTGTTTCATTAGGTGGGGATACACACTAGCAGTTACTTAATTTATCATTGGTCACACACGACACTTCAATAAAATTAACTGTGATGAATGGAAAAATTGTCTGCCATCATCAATCATACGTTAGTTGTGAACTATTTAAGTCGTTTACAGGTCACGACACGATAAAACGTATCGATGAAGTCTGCCAACCCGCATTAGGCCAGCGTGGTGGACTAAGGCCTAATCCCTCTCAATCAGTAAAGGAGGCCCGTGCCCAGCAGTGGGATGTATATAATACAGGGCTAGTAACATTTTTTTTAATTAAAGATAGTATAAATAAATTAATCTGATCTTTCCATGGTTTTTTCGTGGCACAATAAAGTGACTTTTTGTAGCATAGATCGGCAAACAAACAAGTGGGTCACCTTACCATCAGTAAGGTATCTCTACTGCCCATATACGCCTACAACACCAAAACGATCATGGGCGCCTTGCCGAACTTAAAGAATAGGGATTATTAAGGGATTGAAAAAGGGATGGAGGATTTGGACCTCCAGACATCTTTTTCACCGTAGGAATTCAGCTTTGGAATGCAGCTACTTTGCGTTGGTTTTCTGTGAGACAGTGGTAACGACCCGGTCGAGGCGGCGCATTCATGGTCTAGCCAAAACTGTCTACGGCTTGACTCTACCACTCATATATCTGGCAGCATGATTTTGATTTTTGTAGACTATAAAGCAAAAAAATTAATTCAATACGTACTTTAAATTGTTAATAATATAATGCGACGACACGACGCTGACACTATAAATCGTACATACTAAAATCCGCAAGCTAAACGTCTGCCGCTAATGGCATTGTTGTTGATAAGCTCTGGGTTTTTAATCATCTTCACTGACATCGAGTTAATTTTGGAAGCCCTTTCATTGGACTGCTTAGGGCGTGTCGCTTTCGCATCAATTTCTATTAAATTTGGATGAACTCTACATTTAGAGACGTCCTACGGGATCTGTTGTGTTTCGACTATATTGTTGTCTTAATAACTCGTTCATCACGGGATTCGGGGGTAGGGTAGATTAGAAATGTAGGTATGGGTTACAATTTTGGTATTGTAATGTTTAATATCTTTCATCAGATAAGGTAAGCATTTAGCAGCTTATAATTTTTAGTCCCAAATGAACGTTTTACAAAGTTTATTGATAAAATTACAATCTAGTCTTAAGGCTAATAAATAATTTCAATTTAATTTAAACTACTATGTAATGAGATTATGTTTAAGAATATGTCTATTAATACCTTACTTATTATCTCTATTAAGGTGAAGACATAATGTTCACGTGTTTTTTACGAGTACACATAGCACTCACTACACTATGTTTTGCTAAATATTCACTACACTAACTTCAAAGATTTACATAGATAGATCGTCATTAGTCATCTTATTTATTATTATTATTACATTACTAGCTTTTGCTCGCGTGAACTGCATTTTCCGGGATAAAAGTAGCCTGTAACCGTCTCCAGGGTCCCATCTATCTCTGTAAATAAATTCATCAAAATCGGTTCAGTGATTTGGGCGTGAAAGCGTAACAAACAAACTCACTTTCGCATTTACTTTCACCCCCTTTTTAATCCCTTATTAAATAAAATTTCCAAAATTCCTGAAACACGTATTTATTTGTTTTACGTCAATTACCGAAATACAAAATTTTGTTTATGTAACTTTCAAAATGACGGACTTTCATACATATTATCATCCCCTATTTTGACCCCTTTGGGGTGGAATTTTCTAAAATTCTTTCTTAGTGGGTGCCTACATAACAAAATGAATATACAGTCCGAATGTCATGCTTGTAGCCTTGATAGTTTGCGCTCGGCGATGATGAATCAGTCAGTCAGGACATGTTATTTTATCAAATCATGATGATTGATTAAATAATTTATAAGTATAGATTATTTATAGCATATCCGGCCACGCGTTGCTGTGGGTAAGGTATATGTTAAATTATATTGTAGTAAACTATTCAATACAGTATGCGCCATCTATCGGATACTTACACAATCCAGCCAATAAATTACCTTACACCGCCATCTGTTAAATTTTATGGAACTCACAGATAATTATAACTCTTTGAAATAAATAATTTGATTGAATTTGGTGAATTAATAACTACTATGCCGTGCCATGATATAAATGAAAAAACCCCACGTCAAACCAAAGTTCACGTACTCATGATTTTCTCAGGTCGTTACAATTTTAATCCGCGATACACTTGCCCCATCTATTACTATCTACGCCGGTACTCGTAACCCTCGAACAATTCCATCCAATGTATATTAAAGAACAATATAAGCATTATCATTTCAATCGTAAAATTATACAATGTAAGCGCATTTAGCATACAAAACGTCTTGCGAACGCCAACCCAGCTTATTCATTCACGTATATCTCATAAAATGCAAAATTAATTTCAAAACTGTACAAAGTGGCTCCCGTACACTGTTATAATTGAAATGAGTATGTAAAGTTCGGTGCAGTTTTATTTCATCCAGCCCCTTTGAGGAACAGAGTTATTTGCGTGGAATGTCCACTCGGACCATTCGCAAGCGGCTGTCTGTGTGAGACGTCGCCGACGGCGGTGCCGCCTCTATTATGGCCGGATTGCGACATTTTGCCAGCTCTTTTTCTTGTCGTTGAATTAGTTTCGCTTTGAGTGTTTTTTGTTTGATTATCAGCAAGGAAATGCAGTAGCATATTATCTGTTTGTTGAAAAAATATTTGCTGAATCCCAGCAAACAATTGGGTGCGTCTCAAACGAATTAATGATTGAAGTGGAAATGTTTCAGGTTTTCATAAACGTTTGTTCTTCACAAGCTCTGAGGATACGTTTAGTAAATTTAGCTCTTTGTTTGGCATATCCCGTCTAAATATCAATGAAGAAATTGTGTCTGAATAAGCCAAACAGTGGCCATAAATACATTGCTGAATCTAAATATATAAAACTCAAAGGTGACTGACTGACATAGTGATCTATCAACGCACAGCCCAAACCACTGGAGGGATCGGGCTGAAATTTGGCATGCAGGTAGATGTTATGACGTAGGCATCTGCTAAGAAAGGATTTTGATAAATTCTACCCCCAAGGGGATAAAATAGGGGATGAAAGTTTATATGAAACTTTGCCAATTTTAAACGTTCACGCGGGCGGAGCTGCGACAAAAAGCTAGTTAAGATATAAAAGTCATTTGATTCCCACTGCAAGAAAGTAAACTTTAATTTGAAATCAAACGACGATAAAGTATGTGATCCTAGTACTCATATGCATCATTGATACTGGTATCGAGTATCGACATAATGTCCTGTCCAAAAAGGAAACCGAGAATACGTACGTTCTATGGCAACGCCTTTGCGACTACTAATTATGCTGTGCGTTCGCCCCGATGATTTCCCACAGGAGTGTCCTATGCAATGTTTTAATCATATACGAGCGGGAAGAGATTGCATCCGAACAAATAATACTGTATTGCGCTGGCTCGCCGGATCTGTGTAATTTTACCGTTAAGTTTTGTTGTTGCCAGTTTGTTTTTCGGGAATGTATTTAAAGTTTATACTGAGTTGGATTTGTTTACCGATGGTGTTGTTTGCGCAGCGCTTGAGATCGGCTAGCGATTGCGTCGCTCCTCGGATCTCAATAATCTTGCTATCTTAAGTCGTGCTTCGACACTTGAGTTTATTTCTGTTCAGATTTTATCGCGTTTCGTTGTTGTTAAATACGGCAAATCGTTTGTGATCGGATTGAAGTGATTCCAATCTTTTACATATGTATTTGTAAGCTACAGTACGTAACAGTACGTAAATACATTGACGTTATGGTGCAAAGTAGCAAGTGGCTATTTTCAATAATTTATTGCAATTATGTTGATGTTATTTGGATAGATAATAAATAATCCATCTGTTTCTAATATTTGAAGGCTCACATGTCCCGGGGAGGGGACGACATATCGTTGCCCATTACTTTCCACCATTGCTTTATTATACACAAGCAGGTGGGTATTCGGGCGAGGAGGTAAAATGACTCGGTTACGTCTCAATCACACTATATATTCTTCTTATTACAGTTTACAATGATACTACTACTATTACTACAGACATTCTACACAACACGTGTTGCTCGGGCGCGTACCAAACCGATAATGTCCAGACCGACACCCGCGCTAGGCAATTTATACCAACCATCTGCCGAAAGTGTTTCTCACATCCGTCATGGTAAACGAATAATTGAAAGACGCCTACCCACCCATAGAGCACCAGTGTTCTGTATTACGTCAGAGTGAATATAAGTCACTCTTAGTACACTATATTTTAATAGACGCGCCGACATATTTAAATCTAGTTTATTGTTTACAATTTATACAGTCATTAATTTGAAATACAATCATAATTACAACACTTTCCAATCACAAAAACAATAAGTTCTAATATTAAAATAATTCAATAGACTTATCTCGACACAAAACGTTTCTTCAAAAGATAAAAATGAATGAAATCGAAAGTTAAAAAGTGAATGATACTTTCTCAACAGAATCAGAAACTTCCAACCGTGTTTTATCGTTGGAAACATTCTAACAATTCTTACAAATCGATCGTAAAAATTCGATTTGCAACAGCCGTTGCTCTTAGAGTCATTTACATACAATGACGGGAAAAACTTGATCAAAATTACACCCAAAAAATCTGTATTAAAGTTTATAGTCGCAGGTGTTTGAGGATATCTTCTCCAATACATTACACGGATGTAGCGGCTTAAGAATATTACAGGATATGACATTTATCGGTTTAATTCAGAGGTTCTTAGACGTTTTTTCTCATAGACCATTTTCAAAATTTAGCTGGTTTCGAAGGCCCTTAGCTACATTTCTACCATATTCCCAAAACTCGACAAAAAGTGTGAAGATAAGATCTATCTATATAGATACGCAGATGCCTACATTGATAGGTGAAGTCAAGACAACATTTTAGTTCTTGACTATAGAAACCAGATAAATTTTCGTGGTCCCCCGCTTACGAACCCCCATTTTTTTGTCACGCCAACGTAGAAATTTGTTCTAATATGACATGTTAGTGTGAGCGTAAACAATGGAGGGTCAAGTCTTGTCGTAAGTCCCTCTGTCGAACCGTATACACTGGCTGATCCTGGAATGCAATCCACACATGGTGCGTGGGTCACTATGGTAGGTTTTAACACCATGTACGGTGGTCGCTATCCGGGCGGATATGAATCCTACTACCATTAATATCTCTAACCGCTACCCGCACCGTTTTTTCTAGCATAAAAGTCATTTCCAGTGTCTATACACCAGTACCAGTACAGAACACCTTCCCCTCCAACAGGGAGCGTGTAATATTTTATAATATCGCAAACAAGTTCACGGGGTAGATAAACTTGAGTAATAACGAGTCGGGGTGTTTACTTACAGCCGCCTATAGGATATATACGAAGGTGACCATTTATGGGACACAAAATAGGATGTCTGTGCATACGGCAAAATTATACTATATGTACAAGTATAAGGTAAAACCATATCTGAACGCTTTTGTTCAAAAGCTGACGGTATTATATCGAAATGCTTTTGTTTAAGGACTTACGGTACATATTTTCATAAGCAAGTGTAGTTAAATAATCGGGTGTGTTTAGGTCATCTTAATATTTCAGGTATTAGATAATTATGAATTAAAATACCAAAAATGTGACAATAATGCAAACACGAGATAACTATAATTTTATGTTTCCAAAAAATACACGCGTCAATAGATTAATTTGTAAACCTTATTTTTTTTGCCGATTGAAAATAAGACGCTCAACACACTGTGAAGACTGTTAACACAAATGCGTACCACTGATTGTCTTAGTTCACAGGAGTTACAGTGTGTGGGCGGGACAATTTCCAATACATCAACTTAGATTTGAATAGGTGAACATGCGTAAAATCTTCTCACTTAATTATGTTTTCTCCTCTTTATAACATAACTAGCTTTTGCTCGCGGCTCCGCCCACGTGATCAAACAAACAAACAAACAATCAAACTCTACAGCTTTATAATATTAGTATAGATTTGGGTAGCTTAGCAACGGAAGCCTTCAAATAATATTATTTCGGTAGCTTAGCAACGGAAGCCTTCAAATATGAATAATTTTCCCCGTTTTTGCAACATTTTTCACTGATGCTTCGCTTCTAATGGTCGCAGCGTAATGTTATATAGCCTAAAGCCTTCCTCGATAAATGGACTATCCAACACAAAAAGAATTTTTCAATTCGAACCAGTAGTTCATGAGATTAGCGCGTTCAAACAAACAAACAAACAATCAAACTCTACAGCTTTATTATTAGTATAGATATACATTTCAAGGTTCTAAAAACAAATGCATATTATTTAATCTGAATGAAACGGGCAATATACCTTCTATCCCATTAAATATTAATATACGCCCTTGGATCTGTTGTCTAGCTTTTTCTTCGCTCACTCACTACTGAATCAAATTTTGTCCCTCGAGAGAGGTTATTAAAAGGCTCAAAATTGATCTAAAAGTCCTTTTACGGCATCTAATGGAAAGAATATTTTAGATACAGGTCATGGACGGGAATTGTGAATAGGCTTTACTAAAATTATAAATTACATTTTGAATCTGTTTAAATCAATAGATAATTAAACTTCTATACAACAAGTTTTTCGAAGGTATGTGAAGTCTGCCAACCCGCATTAGGCCAGCGTGGTGGACTAAGGCCTAATCCCTCTTATTCATTAGAGGAGGCCCGTGCCCAGAAGTGGGACGTATGTAATACAGGGCTAGTAAATAAAAATAATAAAACAAGTATGTACATAGTTATATCTTATTACTAGCTTTTGCTCGCGGCTCCGCCCGCGTGGTCTGCTTTTTCCGGGATAAAAAGTAGCCTATGTCCTATTCTGATGTATAAGCTATATTATTGTAAAGTTTAATTAAAATCCATCGAGTAGTTTTTACGTGAAAGAGTAACATTTGCTGGTGGGAGGATTCTTGTATCCGACCGGATAGCGACCACCGTACACTGGTGCTAAAACCTGCCATGCCACCATGGCCCACCTTGTGTATCATATCCTATAAGATAAAGAGAGAGAGAATTAGCAAGGGAAAGGAGTATACAAATTGTAATGGGGCATTAAAAGTAGCCTATGTGCTGGTGGGAGGATACTTGTATCCGACCGGATAGCGACCACCGTACACTGGTGCTAAAACCTGCCATGCCACCATGGCCCACCTTGTGTATCATATCCTATAAGATAAAGAGAGAGAGAATTAGCAAGGGAAAGGAGTATACAAATTGTAATGGGGCATTAAAAGTAGCCTATGTGCTGGTGGGAGGATACTTGTATCCGACCGGATAGCGACCACCGTACACTGGTGCTAAAACCTGCCATGCCACCATGGCCCACCTTGTGTATCATATCCTATAAGATAAAGAGAGAGAGAATTAGCAAGGGAAAGGAGTATACAAATTGTAATGGGGCATTAAAAGTAGCCTATGTGCTGGTGGGAGGATACTTGTATCCGACCGGATAGCGACCACCGTACACTGGTGCTAAAACCTGCCATGCCACCATGGCCCACCTTGTGTATCATATCCTATAAGATAAAGAGAGAGAGAATTAGCAAGGGAAAGGAGTATACAAATTGTAATGGGGCATTAAAAGTAGCCTATGTGCTGGTGGGAGGATACTTGTATCCGACCGGATAGCGACCACCGTACACTGGTGCCATAGTGGCCCACCTCGTGTGGGTCGCGTTTCAGGGTCAGTCAGTGTATATCCGGTTCTCCCCAGGGGGCTTTTCCCCTGATTCTAACCCTTTTCCCATCCCTTTTCCTCCCCCCCCCCCCCCTGGCCCTTTGGCAGGCCGGCATAATCTCGCCGACCTACAATGGACACATTGTTTATCGTTGGTCGACACTATTCTTGGATTGCGCTACACTTACCATTAGGTGTAGCGTAGTCACTGTGCCGAGCCAGTATATAAAAAAAAAAACATACATACATCCATCCATCCATCCATCCATACTTACAAACTTTCGCGTTTATAATATTAGTAGGATTATATTAGCCTAAAATGTCCAACTGCAGGACAAATGCCTCCCTACTCGCTCCCCACTTGTCCCTCTTCTGTGCCGTAGATGTCCAGTCATTTAGAAAAGTCATCGAGGTCGTCGCGCCATCTTATCTTGAGTCCCACGACGCCGTGTTTTATTTATTGGGGTCCACTAAAATGTAATTCTGGCCCACAACTCCTCCAGCATGACAGCTTATTGAGTTACTTCAGTGACTCCCATTTTAGAGCGCATGGAGTTCCGCACATGATTTGAGAGCTTCACGCCCAGAATAATAATAATAATAAATACCCAGTTTTAGAGTGGTAGAGTCACGATGTAGACAGTTTTGTCTACAGCATGAATGGGCTGACTCGAACGGGTCGTTACCATTATCTCACAGAAAACCGACGTAAAGTAGCGGCTTGCTGCTGCGTTTCGTACAGTGAGTGAGATATCCGGAAGCCCAAATCCAAAGGAGAGGGCCCTTCCCAATCCCTAATTATCCCTTTCCTTTAAGGTCGGCAACGCGCCCGTAATTCTTCTGCTGGTGGGCGTACATGGGCGGTGGAGATCACTTACCATCGGGTAACCCACTTGCTCGTTTACCGGCCTATGCTATAAAAAAAACCCAACAGGACTATGTATGTGAATACATAGTCCTGACCCCACAGTATTCTACGTTCCATCGCTCGAGTTAACATCAAGTGCGGACCTCTGACGGATTGCTCAGTCCCTGTTAAGAAATGGTAAATAAAAGTTAAAACTAATTTATTTCCCTGAGTACAGCAATTAGAATTAGAAACAAGAGAATAATTTTATATATAATTGCAAAAAATCAGATTAGAAATATGATTAAATTAAATACATGTTGAATAGTAATCTCACATGCACCTCAGTCATATAAATAAATACACCCAACAGTCACATACATAGTCCTGACCCCACAGTAAGATACGAGTCTTGTGTCGTGGGTATCAGGAACTACGAGAGACTTTCGGTATCACAACACCCAGACCCCGAAACAAATATTTGTGGATCACACAAAGATTTGTCTCGGTGCGGCGATCGAACCCGCGGCCTCTCACTTCACAGCTGGCTACTCGCCCGCTGCGCCACGGAGGCTGTCATATCTGTCTCGGCAGACTATTATAATAAATAGCAATGTAAAAAAAGGGAAGAAA
Source organism: Amorpha juglandis (assembly GCA_949126905.1). Taxonomy (NCBI): domain Eukaryota; kingdom Metazoa; phylum Arthropoda; class Insecta; order Lepidoptera; family Sphingidae; genus Amorpha; species Amorpha juglandis. The sequence continues at coordinate 15,819,536 of OX421374.1, read as the reverse complement.
TCCGCGGGACTATTTACCCACCGGCGTAATGCGGTCTCATCCATCACCGTTAGCCAATCCTGGGGCGGCGTGGACTTGACTTCACTACACTTATTATAATCAGTTTTTGGATGCTTCATAACAATGAAGTTTTGTCTAGCTCGACTTTGAACAAAAATAAATACAACTAAGCAGTTTAACCGTGTCAAGAGTAAAAGAACTATATTATATTACAAGGTGGTAGGTCCCTCGTAGGCGATAGGCCGTCTGGGTTGGTACCACCGCTTTGTCTATTTCTGTCGCAAAGCAACAGTATGTAAGCACTGTTGTGTTTCGGTTTGAAGGACATTGAAGCCAGTGGAATTACTGCGCATTATGCGACTTAACATCATATGTCTCGGGGTGACGAGTTCAGTTCAGTGCTATGCAGTACTTTATATATGGGTATATTAATGTACCCGATATTCGTTGCAACGACCTTTCTTTTTTAAAATAGCTGTACACACCTATTACCATAGACTTTTGTTTGTCAATATAATTCCTCACCCAGACTTTCACTAACGGGTACACAATTAAATCGTACTAATCACAATCATATGAAGAATATACGCATGCATAGAAGATAAAAAGACACATCCATTTTTACTTAACTACATAAACTTAGGCTCGTTTCAAATAGACAAAAGATTTATTTATATTGATCATATAAGAATAATGTCCTACATTCCGAAGCACAATCACTGCAAAAACATTAGGAAACTAAAAACAGTAATAAGGCTTGGATAACACGAGGCCCTGACCGTATAAACACTAACAACTATGTTAAACTAGGAACTGCGATGGCGTCAGCCAACTGCTGAACTTTATTCACAAATTGACTCGGTATTCGCTTAAAGTGCAGTTTCTTTCATACAAACTCTGCTTTTGTGTGTGTAATGCAGGAGTGGAGAGCGATTTGAGTTTGTGGAATAGAGTAGTTTCGGTAATGCACGCAAAAATCTAATGTTTTTGGCCCATCGCTTAAGTAGAGACACGTCGCAGGCGTAACTATTTCGCGTGCTGATGCGAAGTAATAAAATTTGCGTAATATCTTGCAATGCGATGCTAATCTGATTCAGTCTGCATTCGATGTTACCACTTACCATTCGAAAAATTCGTTTTTATAACGTAAAGTATTGTAAAATCTTAAAAGTTCTGGAACTTGTTTTTTATCACTAAATTGCGTTTATGTCATTAGAGAATGTACTGAAAATGTAGCATCCTTAATACAATACAATAAAAACCCCTACACCCACAATAGCAAAAGAATAATATGTGTGTTGTCTGCCAGGAAAGGAATATGTATTAGGAACCGTACAAAATGAAACGGCAAGTTACTTTACTTTGGTTTTCAGATAGTGGTATCTTGGTCGACACGGCCCATTCGCGATGTAAACAAAACCATCTTCAGCGTAGTTCTTACGAGTTCTCATTCTAAAAATATCTTTAAACGATAAAACAAAGAAAAGGTTTTCATTTCGACGCCTATTTGTTTTTTAAAAGATATATTCTGAGGTACATGACCGAGACAGGGAGACCGAGATGCGTGTAAGTCAGATGATAGCGACACGTCCGTCTTTGTATGAAATTGTATGGAAATAGTCGCATATTACGCTCTTTCATCTTAGCCGCAGTATAATTGTGTGCGACCACGAGAAAATATGATGATGATGATGACATACGCGACCGTTTCTATACAGTTTCATACAAAGAGTATGTGTCGCAATCTAACTTGCGTCAAATATCGTGGTCTTGCTGTCTTGAAGGTGCATCGCAAAGCAGGCCTTAACATTTACCATCATAATATTTCGGGTAACCCGCTTACTCTCTTCCCTTGATCCCCAACATAAGGTTTTATTAAGAAATAGGAAAACTAAGCAGAATGACATTCTAAAGAGTTCCGTTAGTGAACTTTGTTTTGCATGACTTTTGTTAAAACCATTTTAAAATCTTTTTAGCGTTTAATGTATTAAGATGTTTGTTTACTGAACAGAAAATACGTTTGCTGTGGATTTTTCTTTGTAAACTGTGGATATAATTTATATTTGTAAACAACTTACATACTATTTTTTTAAGTTGTTGTTTTGTTCACTTTGAAGGTAAATAGAAATCATTAAATATATCTGAAAGATATTATTAGTTTTTGTAATAATCCATTATTATCCTTAAAATGTTTAAAAATAAGCAAGCAAAGCAAAGCAAAGCAAGCAGCGAGGCGTTAAAAGTTCGAAATCTTTGTTTATATGTATACAAACATATATCTGTGTCATATAATTATGTCTGTGGCATCGCAGCGTCTAACTAATACACTTATTTGAATGTGCCTTTTGAGATGGTTCTTAGTATATGAGAAGGGAAATTTTCCGCCATTTAACTGTTACACATGTGTTTCTAGAATATCGAAAATAGATTTAGAAACTTTTTTACTGAAGCCTCTGACTATTACAACAGAAAATATGGTTTTCAAATAATACCTACAATATTTTTTCTTCGCACCATAACGTGAGTCGTATACATTTTATCACCGCATACAAATACCTGCTTACTATTTCTGTATAAGAACAAAGAAGATGAATATTAATTCCGGTATCCCAAAATGGCGGGAAATTTTACAGCATCACAATACGTAAAAACCGCGGGACTTCGGGTGGGCGTTTAGTGTTTTATATGCCAAAAGGATTTATGTTATTACCGTCCATATTTCTGCGGACTGAAGCCGTTGAGAGGTCACGAAATCCCGCTGAAGTCGGACCTCACGCTCTGTTGTATGGGTGCGTCCTGCTCGCACTTGTGGTTTAAGCATGAATATTACGGGAAGATATGCGACGCACGTACTGAGCGCCACTCTATGAACTCTGACGTAGGGTTGCAGTATTCAAAAGCGTATAAGGATTGGTATAATTAGGATAATAATGGTGGATTGAGTGATTCTGAGTTTACAAATAAATAGGTTTTCCGTTTAAAAAAGCAGCGATAATCTAGTTCGGAAACCGGTGCTATAGGGCACACACTATCTATATATCCGTATCCCAAAAAGAGACTAATAACATGTTTTGAGGAGGGGAGGTGGATTTGGGCCTCCGGATATGTCACTCACTGTATGAAACGCGGCACCAAGCCGCTACTTTACGTCTTTTTTCTGTGAGACGATATACAATAATACTACTACGACGACTATTAAAACGATGACAGTAGTATAAAAATTTTGCTAGTATAATATTATGAGTGTCGTTTGTGGACAAAGTACACCCGATGTCATATAATTGGACAGAGATGCAGAAATGACAACCAAATTTCACCAGCAGTAATTGCATTCGTCAAATCTGTGATGCCCACGCTACCCCGACATAGACGAATGGGTTTTATCATATTAAGTTGCAGAATTTTCTAGTTGCAGAATTTTCTACTCTGCTGTAGAATTTTGACTTTGTATATCTACTATTACCTCTTGTTACTAATAAAGTTTAACAATTTCACGTATTTTACATTAAAATACGTGAAATTGTTAAACTTTATTAGTAACTTTTTATTTTTAAACATGAATCTCTTCTACTATTGAGAGGGGTTAAGTCCTTTTCAGCCACACTGGTACTGTGTACATCGCGTGTATTTTTTGTCTTGTTTTTTTATCCATATGTGCACTTCGATGTCTCTACCAAATTTTAATATGAACCGATTAAATCGATATAAATATATTTTCTCGATTATAATTATTGTTTTTTGTTTAGCAGAGATAGCTCGGGGGCTGGTGGTATGGACTGTCGAGACGAAAGTCGCAGGTTCGGAACAAGCCCCAAGAGCATACACCACTGACTTTTCTAAGTTACGTGTATATTAATTGTTAATTACATAAACAAAACTATCTACAGCGTGGCTCTACCACTCCTAAAAATATTTCAATTTTACATAAAATTAATATCTCAATTTTTACTTGTAGTGGAGCGCCTGGGGGTTTTCACCTCGGATTAGAGTTATAGTGAATGAATTAATATGATCGATATGGGATATTGTTTTTTAAACTATAAATTGCAATGTTTACCCATTTTTTTTTTGTGCAAACCATTGTTTCATTGTTTAAAAAAAAATATTATGAAAAATTTATGTTTGACCATATATTTTCACTTTAAACTGTAATTTTTTTTATTTATATGTTAAATCTTACCTGAGTAGACATATAGGAACATTTTTCAAAGATACCTGTGTATAAAAATAGTAGTAGGGATCTCAAACAGGTAGAAAAACGTGGAGGTGAGAGCGGAGCGACAGCTGCTATGTACAATGGAATTTCTCGGCCAGTTTAATTATAAATGAAACGTACTCTATTGTGTACATTTAAAAAATAAGGTAATTAATTACGACTAATGAAAAGAAAAAAAAAATAGTACAAAATCAGTTTATTTAAATATATTACACTAGCTTTTGCTCGCGGCTCCGCCCGCGTGAACAGCATTTTCCGGCATAAAAGTAGCCTGTAACCGTCTCCAGGATCCCATCGGTCTATGTAGATAAATTCATCAAAATCGGTTCAGTGATTTAGGCGTGAAAGCGTAATAAACAAACTCACTTTCGCATTTACTTTGAACCCCTTTTTCATCCCTTAATAAATAAAATTTCCAAAAATCCTGAAACACCTATTTATTTTTTTTACGTCAATAATCGAAATACAAAATTTTGTTTATGTAACTTTCAAAATGATGGACTTTCATACATATTATCATCCCCTATTTTGACCCCTTAGGGGTGGAATTTTCTAAAATCCTTTCTTAGTGGATGCCTACATAACAAAATGAATATACAGTCCGAATTTCATGCTTGTAGCCTTGATAGTTTGCGCTCGGCGATGAATCAGTCAGTCAGTCAGGACATGTTATTTTATAATTATAGATTGTTGTCTACATCAAATATTTTCTTCTACTTCATCTATCTGTATAATAGGTGAAGTATTGGAACAACTATTTCCGCTGCACTGTAAACATGCTACACTGCAGTATAAACCACTTTTTCGGCATCCACACGCAGCTCCACATCCCTTTTTGCAATTACAAAATAACATTTGCAATAAATTATCCGGAGCAGGTAATTGATTCATTGTTATTGGGATGTACATGTTATTGGAATACTTCCATCCCCAATTTTCAATAACTACGTCATTTCCTAGCCATATCTGAATTTGTAGGTACACTCTTTAAGGTGCTCAAACGCTGCATCAGTTGTTGGAGGCAGTGATGACAAAAGAACACTCGTATTTTTGGCTGTTGTTTTTATGAAAGAATTGAATCTCAATGTATTTAAATCATAAGTTTTAGACGGAGCTCCATATAAACTCAAAATACATGCCACACCTGCTTGCAATATATTATTGGGGTCTTCATTGATATTTTTAAATACTTTTACTGAGTCGTGTAAATCAATCCGTAAAAAGACAAGATTAGATAAGATAAGAATACTCAGGTAAGATTTAACATATAAATAAAAAAAAACTGTTTAAAGTGAAGATATATGGTCAAACATGAATTTTTCATAATAATTTTTTTAAACAATGAAACAATGGTTTGCACAATTTTTTTTTGGGTAAACATTGCAATTTATAGTTTAAAAAACAATATCCCACATCGATCATATTAATTCATTCACTATAACTCTAATCCGAGGTTTTACGGTTTTGAATGCTCCAGGCACTCCACTATTGATGTGGGTTGAAATATTATTGCGTATTACATCCAATTCAATATCTAACATCCTCTTTATTCAAATATTTTAACCTACCACGTTTGAATACATCACCTAAACAGATTTTTTTCGTATCCATAAGCAAGTCGGTAGGGTGTCGATGGACCATAAACTACGGGACCGTAACATAAAATCTGAATAAGTAAATGATAGGGATAGCATCAGTGATTGATTCGTATTGTGTGGATCTAGTCATAGGAGACTGGGTTTATAGATCATTTTTTTTATAGCATTGATAGGCAATCGAGGAAGTGGATCACCTAATGATAAGTGATTTCCACCGCTTATGAACATCCACTATGTTTCAAGAAACATGGATGTATTGCAGACCTTTAAGGAAAATGATAATTAAGGGAAGGAGAGGTGATTTTGGGCCTCCGGATATCTCACTCATCGTATAAAATGCAACTGCAAGCTGCTAATGCATGTCAGTGAAACCTACATAAAAATCATAGTTTTACGTGTTGCGTGAAAAAATTAACATACTACAGGTAAACACAAGTATGTAATTATGAAAGGCCAGTTAAAATAAATCCCTGTATACCTAACTAGCTGTTGCCCACGGCTTCGCCCGCGTGAATATTTTTTTTGGGGGTAAAGTAGCATATGTTCATCAGGGATAATGTAGGATTCTAATGGTGAAAGAATTTTTCAAATCGGTCCAGTAGTTTCAGAGCCACAATGAAAACAATCAAATCTTTCCTCTTTATAATTTGTTTAGATATCTGTATGTATGTTTTAAGTTCCCTATAACTTGAACCACACAAATCCCTTCGGCGCTGTTTATATACCGGCCGAGTTATTGCGTCGTAGTACAATATTGGCGCAAATGTAAGCAGATTTAACTAGACGCCAAAGGAGTATTCATTAAATTGATTCGAATCATTTCAAACCAAGAGCCCATTCATTTTAATGAACGTTTCAATCCATTCGAATTATTCCAATTTCAAATTTTAGTGTAATTTTATTTATCGTGTTTAATTGCGGATTGATTGCACGTTGTTAGATGGTTTTTAGTTGAAAATGAGTGTTTAATTTATATTGTTTTTTTTCATACTGGCACGGCAAAGTGATTATACTGGACCTGATGTTAAGTACAGTGGCAGTCCAAATGTCGACCGTCAAGAGACAAGATGGTAGGTCCCTCGTATGCAAGAGGTCATCTGGGTTGGTACCACCACTTTGTATATTTCCGCCGCCAAGCACCAGTGTGTAATATTTTTTTGTGTAACACTGTTAATATTTTTTCATTTCTTTATTTGATTAAATGACGAGACGAGCAAGTGGCTCGCCTGATGGTAAGCGGCACGCCCGTAACTAGTACTAGTAACCGTAAATAGTTCCTAACATTTGTTTAGCATCCTATTACGTCATACTTTCATTAACTTACTGTAAATTTTCTCCGCAAAATTAAGACGCAAAAATTTAAAACAGCCATAAAAAACGATAATTCTTACACCGATCCACCTCATAAAATATAACAAAATTAATGTTTCATTAAATCGAACGACCCAACTTAAGACATTATAACACAAAATAAATTTAAAGAGTGCAAAAACACTTACACTCCCCGAAAAAGGGGAACACCTAAAGGAGATCGTTAAACCTTTGTTGGGTCGTAAAACTTTAAGAAAATTTTCATTACCAGCCGAGTAGGCGCCGTAATGATCAGAGCGCTATTAAATGACATTATCTGGCTACGAAAAAGCATGATCTGGCACTTTGAATGCATAAAGAACTATAAATGTAAGATATGATCAAATTGAAGCTGGAGTAATGGGTGGAAGCGACCTTTGGAGAGAAGTATCGAGTCGGAGTAGGGTGGCCATATTGTTTCCTATGTGAGGATAATCCTATTGAGGAAATACTTTACTTTCTTTACAACAGAAGTTGGCAAAGGAGCAAGTATATTAACCTGATGGCAAGTATGAGTAGTAGTGCCACGCTGTAGACAGTTTTGTGTACAGCATGAATGGGCCGGCTCGACCGGGTCGTTACCACTATCTTTAGAAAACCGACGTAAAGTAACTTACTGCTGCATTTCGTACGGTGAGTGAGATCTCCTTCTCAATCCCTAATTATCCCTTTTCTTTAAAGTCAGCACGCGCCAATGGTTTCTGATATTGACGTAAATGGGCGGTGGAGATCGCTTACCATTAGGTGAACCACGCTCATTTACCGGCCTATGCTATAAAAAAGAGGAAATACTTTATAACAGAGGTTGGCCAAGGAGCACGTATGTTAACCTGGTGGTAAGTGATTTCCACCACCAATAAAGACCCACAATACGAAAAGAATCATGAACATGCCGACCTTAAAAGTAGGGATAGAGAAGGGGAGTGGAGTTTTTTCCTCCGGATATCGCACTAATTGTATGAAATGAAATAGCTTAGTGCTATTTATTGCCGGCTTTCTGTGAGATAGTGGTAACAATCCGGTAAAGGGTCTCAACAGACTTTCAAAGTATCAATAAGAGTCACACGACATTTGTTGATTCAAGGCAGTTGATCAACTAAAATTAAAGAGTGTGATCCCGCTGGTAGCCTTCATCCTGTAAGTTACTAGTGCCTGCACACAAAGTTGTTTTTCTACAAACACACAAACATACTGAGACCTGCAGATTATTTAAATAATTAGGACTAGGACTAGACTAGACTAGGACTGCCTTGGTGGCGCAGTTAGGTACATTGCTTACGCGGTACGATTGCTGAGCTGAGGTCTCGGATTTGATCCCTGAGTCGGGTAAAGTGATTAGGTTTTTCTATCAAGAAATGCCCAGTATCGGACCGGAGTCTGGAATTGTGCCCGGTAGAGAGATAGGGTCACTTCCTATCACATCATGGGACGAAAATAAGCTCGACGAAATGTGGGTGTACCGCCCAATACAGGCGTGAGAGCGTATGTATATATGTAAGTATCATCATCATCATCATCATCATCAGCCACAAGACGTCCACTGCTGAACATAGGCCTCCCCCAAAGATTTCCAGACCAACCTGTTGGAAGCGGCCTGCATCCAGCGACATCCTGCGACCTTTATCAGGTCGTCTGTCCACCTTGTAGGTGGACGTCCAAGATAAGATAAGATAAGATATGTATGTAAGTATATATGTATGTTTTTTAATAGGAATAACTCCAGGAATCTAAAACTTATGGTGACTCCATCGCAAAGGTGACTTGGCAGTGTAAAATATTTAAATAGTCAAATGGAAAGGAATCCAAACTGTACAGGTTAATGGTGGGCTTTAATTAAAATTTGTGAGGGGTTGTCTTGAGATTTGATTTTGATGGACCTGATTTATGGGGAATGTTACTTGTGCTTTCATGGATTATTTAAACTAAGTAAGGTATAATTATATTATATAAGGCCACATAACTTGCAGAACCGATAACCGATGGGGCAGAAAGATTCTGGAATGGAGGCCACGTACTGACAAGCGCAGCGTTGGACGTCCGCCTACAAGGACAGACGACCTGATAAAAGTTGCAGGAAGTCGCTGGATGCAGGCCGCTTCCAACACGTCGGTCTGGAATTCTTTGAGGAAGGCCTATATTCAGCAGTGGACGTCCTGTGGCTGATGATGATGATGATGAAGGTATAAGTATACTCACGAGCTCAGATGGAAAGAAGTGGCAACGGTAGATAGTCTTTTAAAATGTGTATGTGCTTTTGACATTTCGCTGCCTCGGGAAGCGTAAATGTGACAAACTCGCGTGACAAACTCAAGTATAGATGATTATCCAATGTCACTGAACGATGCGTTCTGAACCTCATAATCTCCATGACACGTCAATTAAGGTTTTGTAATTTTTTACCCCTTTGGGAATACAAGCTTGAGCGCGTATGTGTGTATCCTATATGGCATAATAAAAACATAAAAATAAGAAAAAATACCAGAGTCGGAGCTGATAATTTCGTGATGAAAAACCCCTACTTCTTTTACCCGACTCGGAGATCCAACCCGAGACCTCAGCATAGTCGTACCGCCTATGCAATACAACTGCACCACCGGAGCAATCTTTCTTCTACCACTATACTTACTTTTACTTACTTTACTTCACCATTTCTTTCTTCTTGACATATATCAAAAAACCGACACCTACAAGCCACATCCCAATCCTTTCCTCATTACAAGCATATTTATTACGAACCCTACAATATAGCAATATCAAAGGGCCGGGCGTAGTAACGGGATCAATGAGCTGCCCTTTGGCCGGATGCGAGCCTATAGGGTAAATAAAGGGCGTTTCCTGTGACAAATATTAAGGCCTCCTCACCTAAGGCTTTCATAAATATGCGGATATATCGAATACGTTTTGATTTGTTCATTCATTTCTTTCGGGGCCAATTTTAAATACCTCTTGTATTTGTCTTTGCCTTTGATGCTATGTCGATTTTTTGTATAGCAGAAGCAGAAGAAGAAAACTAGCAGGTGGGTTTCTTGAAGTTAGAGGTTCCATAAACATCCACAGTACCAGAAGCCTTATGAGTGCATTGTTGACCTTAAAGAAAAGGAATGAGAATAATTGGTAAGGGACATGAATGGGCCGATTCGACCGGATTGTTATCTCTATCTCACAGAAAACTGACTTAAGTAGTGGCTCGCTGCCGCGTTATGGGTTTATGAGTGAGATATCCGGGGGCCCCAATCACCTTTACAGATTCTACCAGTGCATCATGAACAGTTTATAGCACGGTTAGGACCCAGGGCGGATTTGATATGGCTGTCGCCCGAAAACTGAAAATTTTAGAATCATATAACCGATTTAAGAAAGGATTATTTTCAAGAAAGAAATAAAAAGAGAAAAACGTAAGACAGAAGAAATTTTAATAGTGGTACTATTTATTCTTACAAACATAAGTTACTGCAAAATGCACACAGTCGAAAGCAATCCAATTAATAAAACCATAAAGCGTGTTTGCACAGAAAGGCTCCCTAGTACAAATATACCGTTTTCTACGTGAGTTTAAATATTTGCTGCCGCGTGCCACTATTCAAATAAATGTGCAAGTCTGTCTGTACCGCTTGCCGGTGCATCTCCACTTATTACATTACTTAGAGCTGCTCCTAGATACATTTTAATGCTTGCTTTTTATTTCTTTACACTTCTATTGATGTATTTTACTTGTCAATAGGCGTTTGTGTGTTTAATTATCTGGCTCTTAATATGTTAATGTGGAGTGACAAATTCATAATAATTTATTGGATAAATAACAATATTATGAAGTGAATAGTGAATAAGTGATAAAAAATTATAAAGGGGTCTTTTATAACAGAGAAGATTAAATGACCAGACGGGGCACGGGTATACCCTTAATTAAAGATTTTACGAGTTATATGAGATTTTGTACTCCAAATTTATGAATTTATTAATGTAGAACTGTACAGCGCCCATAGCGAATTGTGTGACAAACGTAACTTCATATATTTCTCGTATATGAATGATATGATACTACTACAGGATCTGATTTTAAGTTACCACTGCCAATGAATTTTTATTTTACAATTAAATGTTAAGAAGAAGGTCTGTCTTCAAGAAAAAGAAAGGCCGTTAGGGAGGTTGAATTAGAAGTCCCGCAATCTTAAAAATTATACACACCATAAATATATAATATTCATCAAAGCAAACAATTAATTCATATATTAACATAAACGTAAATTAAAAAAATAATAATGTTCATTAATAATTCCAAAGCACCTGCTCCAAAATCGACACTTGATTAAACCCACCAATCAAAACGGAACAAAAAATAAATCAACCTTACCTTTGAAGCGGGGCCGTTGATCTTTTACAAAAACAATAATTCACCTCAATTTTTCAATTTCTCACGGAAAAAACCGTCGGCGAAAAAATGAAAATCTCCATACCAATACAAATTGTAGCACCTGACAAAACAACTTTGATTTATTAGCGACCGACGGGTGTTTGCTGGGTCGCGTAAACCCGCCACATTTCAACAACCATACCTGTAACGTTTGCAATCCAACACAGGATTGTACAATTGCCATTAGACGCTCTTGTTTCAGCAACTGTAGCTTAATTCGTAAGCATCACGTTGATTTTGTTCAAAGAATTTCAAGTCTAATTGCTTTGTTGATTGCGTCGGAAAACTCATGTTCTTTTGTTATGGTGTTTATTTTCATCTTGTTCTGCACGCAAACGTTATTCTTGGTTATAAATCCAGATTTTATGTCTTTATACGATGTTATTTGATTAGTTTTTACTTAGTTTTGACTATTTAGTTCGATTTTCAAATTACCAGTTACATCATCTTGTAGAATATTGTAATCTACTACGGATTCTTTTATTTTCTACCGAAAGGTACTAATGGTAAATTCTTAATTAATACTGAATGAAAGAACTCACAAAGCGAAATTTATTTTCTGTTTGAAAACGAAAACGTTTCTATGAATCAATTCAAGCGAATGTAGTTGAGTTATAAACAGTTTTTTTGAATGTAAAACGTTTCCAATTGTCCGGGTCATAAATAAAATTGTTGCGGTGACACCTCAGCAGTTTTAATATTTTAATCCTGGACTGGGAGCGCATAAATTTCGTTTGAATGCTTAGCCTGAAGCATTGTCGATTGGTATAGAGTATTTGTGTTTTACTGATAACCTGTATGATGGCTACTTAGGTTTGCAATAAATTGCAAAATTAGTTTAGGATTTGGCATATAAAAAATGCATATTAAAAAGTGTTGAAAGCCACAATATGATGTGTTTTAAAAAATAGTTAAGTTAAGTTTTACTTATGATTTTATTATATACTAGCTTTTGCTCGCGGCTCCGCCCACGTGATCAAACAAACAAACAAACAATCAAACTCTACAGCTTTATAATATTAGTATAGATTTGGGTAGCTTAGCAACGGAATCCTTCAAATAATATTATTTCGGTAGCTTAGCAACGGAAGCCTTCAAATATGAATAATTTTCCCCGTTTTTGCGGTTGCTCTACGTTGGTGAACCAGTCTGGCAGGACAAGTAATTGTATAGATTTTTATTTTCTTTTTATGTATCATGATTTTCAACAAAGTGATAAATAGTAATAGTATGATAGTTAGACCATTCTACAAGTGTATATAAGCAACCATCGCTATAAGTTGTGCAGTTCCGAGCTGTGGTAATTAATTTCAACTCCATCCCAGTAATGGATGACAGTTGTTATGAATTTAAATCAGCCGCAATTAATTTTATGAATACATTTATTTCCCACTTGTCCTTTATATTTACGGTTTTGAAGGGTTAAATTATTTTTCAAACGGTTCTTAGGTGAAAGACAAGGGGATGAAAGAATAAATATTTTATATATGCACAAATTTTGAGCATTCTTTCAGTAATGTGAATTGCGTTCCAGGATCAATTGAAAAGAAATTTGGATATACACTAATTGTAGTGTATATCCAATTCAAATCCTGTCGCAAGGATTTTATGGTTGGTGGAGGCGAGTATAAGGGTACATCTTTGTATCCTTGTGCATGCATCGGTCATCCACCTGTCCCATTGCAGGCCCCTCGTTTTGCTTCTTTCCTCATCGGAGTGTGAAGAAACATTTACATAGGCCGTTATGATTATGATAACCATCGATAAATTCATTGTTTGTCGGTGGTCACTGGACTTTTTTTGGACTGCACTGCGCTTACTATCAGGTGTAGTCACGGTGCTAGGATAAAAAAAAAAGTTCACCTTAGACATTTATATGTATGGAACCCCCAGCAACAACTAGTCCTACTTCCTACTAATATTATAAACGCGAAAGTTTGTAAGTATGGATGGATGTATGTTTGTTACTCTTTCGCGTAAAAACTACTGAATGGATTTTAATGAAACTTTACAATAATATAGCTTATACATCAGAATAAGACATAGGCTACTTTTTATCCCGGAAAAAGCAGATCACGCGGGTGGAGTCGCGAGCAAAAGCTAGTAGTAAATAAATATTTCATAAGCCAAAATAGTCCGATCCGACGAGGTACCCAAACAGCATAATCCGGCTCTCTACGATTAACTTCCTATCGCATACGATACTACTTATTTCATCAGCTTTGGTACATATTTACACAGCCGTTTGGTTCGTGTATCCGGTCGTGCTCCCGGGATTATGTCGTGCCACGTCTGTTTGCTGATATATATAGCTATAAAATGTACATTCCGAATGTATTTATTTGCTATGAAATAATTTGGAAGTCATTTCGAGGTGTTAGTCTGTTTGCCTTATTTTTTGTGAATGTTCTTTGTTATGGAACCAGAAGGGTTTAGCACGGGGATACTAAGATGCACCCCTGTACCCGCCCCGACCAAACATCAAGTCATGACGCAGGTCTGTCTTTAAGATATACCACATCTAGTAATCTTCATTCATTTGCATCCATATTTACTACTTATACTTTTATACCATGCTTGCGGCCCGCGCCGATTTTACACGGGCATATGTTTGAAAGCAGCGATAGCTCAGCGGGGTGTGGTATGGACTGTCGAGACGAAAGTCGCAGGTTCGAAACCAGCTCCAAGAGCATACACCTCTGACTTTTCTAAGTTACGTGTATATTGATTGTTAATTATCGCTTGCTTTAACGGTGAAGGAAACATCGTGAGGAAACCTGCATACCTGAGAACTCGATAAGATTATTCGAAGGTATGTGAAGTCTGCCAACCCGCATTGGGCCAGCGTGGTGGACTAAGGCCTAATCCCTGTCATTAGGTAGAGAAGGCCCGTGCCCAGCAGTGGGGCGTATATAAATCATGGCTAGTAAAAAAAAATATGTTTGTTACTACATCACATTACAAATCTTTAATTTTTTTGGCTTTTATGTATTACAATATTTATGTATTATACATATAAACCTTCCTCATGAATCACCTTATCTATTGCTGAAAACTGCATTAAAGTTCGTTAAATAGTTAAGCGAACAAACAGCGGAAGCAACTTCATTTTATAATATGTAAAGATTAAATAATAATAAAATCGGAACAATTTGTAAATTAGAATCCAAATAGTTTTAAGCATAAACTACTAAATAGCAGAAAAAACTGCCTTAGTATAGACGAGCTATGCAACTAAATCTAGCCATAAACCTCATTCCAGCCAGTATTGCCGCGTCATCTAAAGCGTGCCATTCAATGCGCCACACAATAAAACAACGCGATAAAACTGGAAACTTGATGCAATATCGCGAAATACGTTAACATCCCGTAATGTCTGGACATAAAGATGTTCGAAAACTTTATCTATTACTTCAATAACATCAACATTAAAATAAAACTACTTTATGATTAAATAGCATGATTAAATCGCCCCATTGGTTAATGGTTTTTTTTACTAGCACTGTATTATATATGTCCCACTGCTGGGCACGGGCCTCGTCTACTGAACAAGAGGGGTTTAGGCCTTAGTCCACCACGCTGGCCTAATGCGGGTTGGTAGACTTCACATTCCTTCGAAAAATCTTATCGAGTTCTCAGGTATGCAGGTTTCCTCACGATTTTTCCTTCACCGTTATAACTTCACAGCGATAATTAATAATTAATATACACGTGACTTAGAAAAGTCATAGGTGTATGCTCTTGGGGCTTGTTTCGAACCTGCGACTTTCGTCTCGACAGTCTGTACCACTCCCCGCTGAGCTATCGCTGCTCGGTTAATGGTTACGTAGTAAAAAAATTGGTGAGCTGTATAAAGCTACATTATTCCTGAATGTTTTTTGACTTTTAACTGCTTCTTCCGTCTTTGGAGTGTGAAGAAGCATTTATACAGACCGGTATGATTCTGGTGACCACCAATAAACTCATTGTTTGTTACTTTTCCGTGCCTATATAAAAAAGTATGTATTTATTGATAACTAGATGACCCGGTGAACTTCGTATCACCTACATATTATATTTGTGTAAAATATGGTCAAAACTTAATACAAATGTTTCATTTACATTAAATGCAATTAAGTGAGGTACTGCACCATTGCACGTGAGGTATCCCGTCGCACATTTAATTGACTTCTACGACCTAAGTTAGGTCGTCTTCCACCTCCCCCCGGTGGGACAGTCCTGTCCCTGTCCCTGTCCCTGTCCTGTCCTGTCCTGACCTGTCCTGTCCTATCCTGTCTTGTCCTGTCCTGTCTTGTCTCTGACCTGTCCCTGACCTGTTCCTGTCCTCTCCCTGTCTTGTCCTGTCCCTGTCTTGTCCTGTCCCTGTCCTGTCCTGTCCCTGTCCTGTCCTGTCCCTGTCCTGTCCTGTCCTGTCCTATCCCTGTCCCTGTCCTATCCCTGTCCCTGTCCCTATCCTGTCCCTGTCCTGTCCTGTCCTGTCCTGCCTGACCTGTCCTGTCCTGTCCTGTCCTGTCCTGTCCCTGTCCTGTTCCTGTTCCTGTTCCTGTTCCTGTCCCTGTCTCTATCCCTGTCCTGTCCCTGTTCCTGTTCCTGTCCTGTCCCTGTCTCTGTCCTGTCCTGACCCTGTCCTGTCCTGTCCCTGTCCCTGTCCTGTCTAGTATAGCGTGGCGACCCGTCACCACTGCAAGCTTCGCCACGCCAAAAATCCGGTTTATATCTGCGCTTATAGATGTTTCACATCAAAAAGATGTCAAATGTTTCATACCCAGGAACAGTTTGTATGGTAAAATTAAGTTGTCGTTTTTAGTGTTTTCCGTTACTTATTATTTATGTTACTCATTTTTTCTCACCGGGTAAACCTTCCCTGAACTTCCACAGATATTTCAAGATCAGAATTAGCCAAATCGGTACAGCCAGTCTCGAGTTTTTGCGAGACACACGCACAGCGATTCATTTTTATATATATAGATTACGCTTCGCTTAAACAGAGAAGGAAAACATCGCAAGGAGATCCGCATACCGGAAAGATGTCATAAAAAATCGTAGATATACATTATGAAGTCCATCTTCCTGCATATATAATCATGATGGATGAGAGATATAGCCCATATCATTAGTAGACTTGGTCCCAGAAATAGAGCAGTATAAAATACACCGCTGTCCTATTATTAAAGTGATAAAAAGCACTTTTTTTATAGATTTTTTTTGCACGTAGTTTTCACGGACTCTCAACAGACCTCCGTGGCATACAGTGAAACGGCGAGGAATAAAAAGGCATCGTTTATTTATGAAAACGGCCGCGTTCTGTTTTGTTTTAAGTGCGAAAGTTTTTCGACGATTTTTATTCATCGCGTCGAAAAGTAATTTTCGCCATTCTCTTTTGAGGGAACTAGGTCTATATAATGTTTTTCTTACGAACATATTTGGATGAAATAATTATTGTGATAATATTAATTTATTGCACCCGTATGTTCTGTAGTAGCTTTATATCATACGATCGTATTATATAAGTTCTGAGTTCAATTCGCTGATAAGCACACATTCTTTGTAAGGTTGGCCAAGGGTTGCTTAACGCGATAATCATTCATGTAAGTTTTTTTTTGTAGCATAGACCAGCAAACGAGCATGTGGGTTACCTAATGGTATATGATCACCACCGCCCAAGTACGCCCACAATACCAGAAGAATCATAGGCGCGTTGCGGACATTAAAGGACAGGGATAATTGAGGGATTAGGAAGGGGAGGGGGATTTGGCCTCTCATTCATGAAACGCAGCAGCAAGCCACTACTTTACTTGGGTTTCCTGTGACACAGTAGTAACGACACGGTTGAGCCAGCCTATTTATGAGAAAACTGTCTACAACATGGCACTACCACTCATATAAGAGCGTCTCAAAAATAATAAAATAACTGAAATTGTCACACATTAGGGAGCTATGATAGCACAGGCACAGATGCTTCATACTTATAACACTTCTATTACATGCAAATGATTAACGAAATATAATAAATTTTTCTCATACTTTTTAATGACTATGCTTTGTAGGCACAAAGCATAGTCATTAAAAATGTTGAGACAAAACAATTTTACATTCATACAGTTCATTAGCTAAAACAGCAACAGACGCGGTTGAAATAATTGCTTATGATATATTATGCGTCCGCTTTCAATATATCACGGAGCGATCTTAATTCTTGCGACGACCCCCTGTGTGTACCCGTGGGGTCCCAAGTAGAAACGAAAGCGTGTAAAAGTATTAAAAGTGAAAGTAGTCATTTTAGGTTTTTCGCACCAAAATAGTGTTAATGGAACTATTACTAGGCATAAATCGATTGTCTGTTTGTCTGCAGTACTTTTAATCGTCTCTATTATTGAACCGAAATGAAATGAAATGAAATCTCTCATCTACAAGACCCAATATAACGCGCCCTTGAAATAACAGATTTTTGTTATATTCTCTGCTTTACCGTGCGATAAACTATCTAAGTACAAACGGCGATTTGTCGTAAATATGTAAGTTAATTAATTTGTTATATAAAAATAAGTCGGGTTTTCCTTCCTGACGATATAACTCCAGAACGCACGAACCGATTTCCACGGTTTTGCATTCGTTGGAAAGGTCTCGGGCTCCGTGAGGTTTATAGCAACGAAAATCTAGGAAAAATTTCAATAGAAAAGCGGGAAAATAGGGAAAATCATTTTTTAAATACAGCGCCATCTCTGATACATAGCATGTACTACAAACCAATATTTTAAGTAGATGGCGTCGGTGCGTGACACATTGCTGACAGATGGCGCCACTGTTAGGCTACTTTTATCCCGGAAAATACAGATCACGCGGGCGGAGCCGCGCGGGACAGCTAGTTTGTTATATTTGTTTCAGGTAAGTCAAACATTTAAAACATTACGACATCAATAAATAGTCGTTACTATATAAATGGCATAATTGAGGTAAGTCTCCCATAATATACTCATAAACTCAATCCACTATTCAATTTTTATTTTACAAAACGGACTGACAATAATATCCAGGAATCCCCTTCTCCCCTTCCATGACATCTTAAAGGACCCTAGTCTGAAAAGGTGCGGAGTTAATTATTTTTTTTAAAGTATATAATCACCCAATGATCCCGCATCCTCTCATCACACATCCCATACACCACCAGTTCGAAGTAAATGCTTATTTATGTTCAAGCTACAATGAACTTGTGTTGCTCTCAATTCGTTTCGCAGCATTAGTCGCCAGTCGGTACGTAGTCAGTAGTCGATACGTAGTCGGCCATTGTACCAGCACAATGCCGCTGCATTTCCTCCAGAGAATGAAATAGGCTCTCATTGATGGACCGCCTAATGCGATCGGCTTGTTTACTGCATGTTTATGAAGTGGACGGCGTGGATATCTGCGTGCGAATGCGGATTATCTGATATCTCATTTGTGTTTCGGTGTGATATTAGAAAATTTTTGCGTAGTTCATCTTTCTATAAGTTTTATTATCAATTTATTTGCTGTTGCATTGCTTTTTATCTGAGTACGGCAAAGTAACTGCACTGCAATTGATGGTAAGTGTAATGCAGTCCAAAAAAAAAAAAAATAATAGCTACCACCGATAAACACATTGTTTCTTCACTTCTTCACACTCCAAAGAGGGAAGAAGCATATCGAGGGGCCTGTTACAGGAGAGGCGGATGACCGATGCAGGCACAGGGATACAAGGATGTACCTCTGTACCCATCCCAACCAACCATCAAGTCATGCCGCAAGCCTCTCGAGGGAACTGGATATAAACTGACTGATCCTGGAACGCGATCCATACAAGACGTGTGGATCACTATGGCAGGTTTTAACACTATGTGTACGGTGGTCACTATCCGGGCGGATATGAATCCTACCTACCTCTAGCGCAAGATAAAGTCTCTATATCACGTTCTTATTTTTTTTTTACCGGCTTAATACCAGCGTCTGTAATATTATAAAGAGGAAAGATTTGTATTTTTGTATGTAACGAATAAAATTATAAACGACTGGACCGATTTAAAAAATTATTTTGCCGTTAGAAAATTACATTATCACTGCTTAACATAGGCTACTTTTTATCCCGGAAAAAGCGGATCTCGCGGGCAAATCCGTGAGGAAAAGTTAGTAGGATATAATTATTATCGGAAATAACTTCTTCAGCTTCACATTGCCTACACGCTGTGAAACCCATCGATCATATTACGCCGTATTACAAAATATTGCGGCTAAATTCCTCTACATCGCCATCCTATAAAGAATTCAATGCGCGAACAACTCCCTTGTTTTCATAAAAGCTGGGATGTGTGAGGGAGTCTAACAAGGGGGAGGATGCGAGTTGACAGACGGTCATCTGACCCCATGAGGATAAACTCAAAGTTTGCGAAAATGTTTTCAAGTCCCTAACGACAGACAAAAAATCCGCGCAACCAACGGCAAAGTTTCAAATGTTTTTTCGATAATTTGTCGATCTCATTAAAGTGGATTTTGTTTTTGTGGAAAAAAATTGAACAAACAATGCTCATGACAACAAAAGAAACAAACGGTTGCATCTGGTTTTCTGGATGTTTCTCTGTGCAGATACGTAATGTTATTTCAAAATTTAAAGTAAAAATATTCTTGTACAAAGCATGTTTTCGATTTCCGTGTATTTTAAAATCGCAACATTCTGAAATTGTGAAAATTAAAAAACAGCAAACCTGTTTCCAAAATAAGTTCAAAGAAAATCTTAGATATCAATCATAGACTTTTCTCAAATAATCCAATATCTCTCACTTGCAAGACGATCTCAAAACCTCATATAATATTAAAAGCTATTTGCGGCCCTATAACAAAACAATATTATATAAAAAGAATCACAAAACTAATACTATTGTACCCTCCATCGAACCACAAATATCAAATTAGAATCACTTAGTTTTAGAAGCCCTGTCAACGCACATACCCCGTAAATTGGCACTAAGGCACCAATTACACCGTACCGAACAGCACACGCTTGACTACACGCTAACTTATGCGGTGTAATTCGAGGAGACGCTTTTGAGTCAGCGCACGGCGTGAAACATCACCGTGCAATATTCTCTGCACTTGCATTAAGCGTGAAATGGGGCTCTGTCACACGGTGCTGCAACAATGTCTTGTTAGCAACGAGACACCGGTATTGCAAGGTATAATATAATTTATAGAGCGTAAATACGGTTGATATCTAACAGTAGCAAGAAAATAAATGTTTAAAAACGTGAATATTGAATAAACTGTTTGCGCCTGCAGTTACATTACACATAGGTTTATCAAACGTTACTCCCAAAGTATTAATTGTACTCTATATATTGATGGTACAATCAATCTGGTTTTTATGCCAAATACCATTAATCACACTAATATTATAAATGTGAAAGTTTGTTTGTTTGGATGTTTGTCCGTCAATCACGCTCAGATTTTGATGAAATTTAGTATACAGACAGGGTATGAGCTGACTTGGGTGATAGGATACTTTTTATCCCGGAAAAAGCAGATCACGCGGGCGGAGCCGCGAGCAAAAGCTAGTTATTTCATAAACTAATATTAACTTTGTACTTATTGCCTCATCACTGGGCATGGAACTCATTGCTGTAAGACAGGAGTGTAACCTTTCATCCACTACCTTATTAATTACATAATTGTAATTGGATATACTTTTTATACCTTCCGAGTTATATCGTAAAACTCTCAGATAGACTAGTTTCCTTGAGATATTTACCTATTAATATACAGCTCTATGTGCTAAAGTCGAAACCAAAACCTAGGTACTGGTCCATCCTACTAGCCACTAGACTATTTATTACACAAAATATATAATATAAATTCTACGCTATTTTAATCAGCAATAAAATGAATCAACCAACAAAGACAACATTATTTGATTAAAATTTTACCTCAACTCATTACGTGTCGGTGTGACAGCGTTTGCCATTAGAAGAAGACAATTTGCCACGACGGGCTAGCGAGCTGGCTCGCCTCAGATGCCGCAAACAGCCGATATAATTAAACCAAAGAAAGCACGCTGATGTTCTTTAACTGAATTAAAACGCTCCCATTGCTTTCGTTACGGCACGGTGTAAAGACGATTTACGAGTTTTAAAAGTATTCTTTTTACGTTTTGTTTTCAGTTTAAGCAGTAGTTAGATTAATCTGTAGTCTGTGTTTTATGTGGAAACAAATGTTAAATACCGGGAGGCAATGAGGCTCACATATATTAGGGTAATTTAGCTGAGATCTGTTAAATATTATAATATTTATTTATACGGGTATTCACGCAAACATTTCTCGTTGCGGGAATCGATCTCAGTCTTCGCAGCCGGTTACTGGTCCACTGCGCCATGGAAGCTGCCAAAATAATATTGTGAGCTAGTTGAACACTGGATTTATAAATATCTCTAGTATAACATATGATTAAAATACTTACTGATTATTAATTGCTTATTTATTATTGCTTAATTACTACATTATCTACACAAATAGCTTCTAGCATACGAAGTATCTACTGCCCAGACGCACCTAGTCTTTTAAAAACATTTTAAAATATAATTCATTCCTTCAATTCCAAAGAATTTGCTCCATTGAAGCGGTGTACATGTTATTGTACAAAATAGTTTAGATTATTTTTTGGCGGTAGAAATAGACAAGGCGGTAGTACCAACCCAGACAGCCTCTCCTATAGGGACCTACCTTGTAAATTACAACATTTTGAAAAAAAATCTAAATTCACCCAGACACTAAATTATTTATTGAATGCCAGGTTATTCACAAAATGTCAGTAGAGCCGAGATACGCCTAAACATCCGGGAGTTTGTCCGGGACAAATTGTTAACAGCTTGGGAATCGGAATACCCACTGAACTATGATATTGTTCATCAATTTCGTATGTAAACAAACGCTTCTGTCAATATTCACGATAGTTTCCTTGTTGGATTAGGACGGCTTTACAAACCGGATTATGACGAGGCTTGCATTTAAATTGGGGTTGTTTTTTAAGTTAACAATAAACTTAGTTGTTTAGTTATTGCTATGGGATTTCTAGTGGTATGGTGTAAGCACTGTTGTGTTTCAGTTTGAAGGACATTGAAGCCAGTGGAATTAATGTGCATTATAAAACTTAACATCTCATGTCTCGGGGTGACGAGCGCAGTTCAGTGCCATGCAGTGCTTTGTAATTCAAATTTCTATGTGGTATAAATAAACCTTCTGTTTATGGACAGGCGTGGCGCTTACTATCACGCGAGCAACTTGCTCGTCTCGTCATTCAATCAAATAAAAACAAAAAAATCTGTAACACTTCGCGGTTGTGACAGGTAAGTGACCACTCAGCATATTGCTGTATTGGGTACGAGCCACAAGACAGCGCTGATTTTCAGTGGTCACCTCAATTGACGTGTGAACGCCAGCTAGCCACTAAACTTAATATTACGACTAAAAATTAAATTAAAAGTTACATAATTTTTAAGTACTATCTACTTTTAAGCGATTAGCAATTATAACATTTCATTAATTCTCCTTATAATTAATAATTTTTTAACTGTACTGAACTTACTATTTACTTTAGTATTCTCATCAAACAATGTTAGCAAAAATAATCTATTTAACTAATATTTTTAACAAACGTTCTAATTAACATTTCATATTTAACGTAAGTCAGCAAACGTCTGCAGCGAACTTAGCGCACCTCAGCAAAGATTACGTACCAGCATTATATTAGCAAGATTTGCTTTTAAACGCTTAAGTTTATAGCTTTTGTATACCTTAGTGATCCTTTTGCAATGAACTAGCGGACATCGGTCCTCGGGCGAAGTGTTGGTGTAATTTATAAGATTTATGAGGAAAATTATTAAGATTTTAGCATGAGCATTTTTTTATAATACAGACCAGCTAACGAGCAAGAGCGTCACCATTGGTGGGTTGCATAAAGGAAAGGGATAGTTATGGAATTGGGAAAGTGAAGGGGGATAGGTGAAGGGGATATCACAATCACCGTACGAAATGTAGAAGTAAGCCTTACGTCGGTTTTCTGTGTCAGTCTTTACCAGCCTTTGCTATACATATAACAAATTCCACAACAATAGGGTATTTGAATCTGTTTAATTTTATACATTATTTTACATGAACTGCATAATAATACAACAAATAAACCAATTTGCAAAAACAGAACTTAAATAGGGTAAAAATGAGGCTGCCGTTCATGCTTTAAATATTAGTATGAGCAAATTTAGGCCTTTAATGGGCCAATCTCACTATTTCCCTCGCACGCGTGCATCGTAATAGTGTCACCTGTCTTATGACGTAACATGACATGTCGTGCATCCTTCTTACGTCATTTGACAACTACTAAGACCAGCAGATTTAAATGGCCTCTAATTTATTTATTTTTGATTTGATTTATATAGTTTCTTGAATATTAGATTTCGGGAAACGTAACTTATTGGTTAAAATAATAAAAAACTGGTCAAATACCCAATTATAACTTAAATCAATCCGCCACATCTCGTACTTTAAAGTAAACCGCAAAGCGTAGCAGGCATGCGAACTCATTTCTAATTAGTGTACCGAAGACTCCGTGATGGCGGGATAGTTTTTTTTTTAACTTGATTAAGAACATGCACACCGTCCGGCCACACCGGTACGGATTCTTAGTCTAAAAGGAAACTTTCTTGAGTGCGTTTGAAAGTTTAAAATGGTTTTTGTTAATGTGCGGTGCATTAAGCTTTTAATAATTGGAGTTTTTGTTAACTATCCATATATTAAGTAGGAGTAAGGGGAACTATGATGATTCCCAATTGTATTCATATATTTTTTGTCCATTGGGATAAACTACAGGGCTCCCTGCTAATTGGATACTGGCGACCCCTGGTGTATCTCATCCCAAGGTCAAAGGGGAGGGGAAGGATAAAGGGATGGGAAAGGTATAGGACAGGGGGCAAGCCCCCTCGGGAGAACCGCATATACACTGGCTGACCCTGGAACGCAACCCACACAAGATGGGTCACTATGGCAGGTTTTAGCACCCAATGGTGATGGGTATCCTCCCACCATCATTGTGTTGATATTGAAATATTTATATTAATTTTGAGACTCCAATATCCTTAATACACATTTGAAGTCGAAGTCTTACTTACGAATCCACACATTACATATTTGACAATTTCAAAGCCGTAAAGGCCTTTATACACGAATCCTTACACGTCCATTCAACCGTAACTCCGGGCCCAGTCGACCCGGACATCAAAGGGCCGTACACGGATTACAATTGCGTTACCGTCAGCTGACAAACAGGTTCACATGTTAATTTCGGCGAATCAAACGCATGCTGCCGATGTCATTGTTTCACGAAATAGCCTTAGAAATGCAGATCCACATTAGAGTGCATATGTACGTTTGTAATATTGTTAGTTTTGAGTTATAAATTATTTTGAATAGAGGTACAATAATAATAATACTAGCCCTGTATTATACATGTTCCACTGCTGAGCACGGGCCTCCTCTACTAAATAAGAGGGGTTAGGCCTTAGTCCACCACGCCTAATGCAGGTTGGCAGACTTCACATAACTTCGAAAAATCTTATCGAAGTCTCAGGTGGTTTTTAATGTGGGAGGTCCTCCGTATGCGAGAGGCAGTATGGGTTGGTAGTAACCGAAACACAACAGCGTGTAAGCACTTACACACTGCTTACACACTGTTTTATTTCGGTTTGAAGGACATTTAAGCTAGTGAAAATACTGGGCATTATGAGACTTAATATCTTATGTCTCGGAGTGTCGGGCACAGTTCAGTGCCATGCAGTGCTTTCTAATACAAAGTTCCGTGTGGTGTTGCTTCTATTTATGAGCAGGCATGGCGCTTACCATCAGCCAAGCGCCTTGCTCATCTCGTCATTCAATGAAATAAAAAAATCTTAATAATATCGATAATATCACGATAATAAGCTGTCTCATTTTAACGCACACTTTCCAAAATAATTAACCGAAGCGGCATCAGCAGACCCCTTAATGGGCGCCAGTCAGATGCAATTACCTAGTCTAAAGCCTGACACTCTTCATCCAAATTGAATTTTTCACCGCTCTCATTATACAATTTGGATAATAAATTTGGCTTATTTAAATCCGTAAATCTGGAGGCTATACAATAACTTAATTACAGGTAAATTAAGAGAGAACGTTGATAAGTTCGTGTTTAAAATTTAAGATGGAGTTTTTGGGTATCTGTGAATACCTTTGTTGAAATTACAGTTATTTAAGGTGTCGGATACTGATATAAATGCCTGTTTTGGAAGTGCGACCGAGGAAAGAGATAAGAAAAATCCTGACACTGTATAAAATATAGAAGATTAGTAGTAGTATTGTAAAAGAACTTAAGAACTAGAAGAATCATACAATTGTCTGTACGTATCTTCAATATCATATACTCAATCGATTAATATCGTATTAATCCAAATTACAGACCTCAGATAAATGTAAATATCAAGAAGTATTGCTGACTTTTTACGGTCAGCAAACGAGCTGGTGGCGACTTGGTGGTAAGAGATCACTAACACCCACGAATATGCACATTATTAAAAGAATCATGTGAGGTGTTACCGACCTTAAATAGAAGGTATTGGAAATCGGAGGAGGGATTTGGGCCTCCGAATATATTACTCACCGTACGATATGCTAGTGCAAGCTGCTACTTTACGTCGTTTTTCTGAAAGACAGTAGTAACCGTCTTGACATGTGCTCTGCTTTTCTGCACTTCCATCACTTTCAAAGTCGAACTACATAAATAAGAAAATATTCTCAAATAATATTTCATAAAAATACCATAAAGCACAATCTGTCCCTTTACTCCGAGTTAATATTCGGAAATGCATAGTTTTATCACATGATATCCCGTAGGAATGTAACATTCCCCATACTTTTCCCCTGAGTACTCCCATTATTTGACTGGATGAATCGATAAAAGCAAGTATCGAAGCCAACTGGGGCGTATTTGGGAGTTTTCGATTGGATAAATAATCACATTTTAGTTGATTTTCCATAGTTTTCATTTGAGCTAAAGTTATCTTTGGTAAATAAAATAAAGTGTAGACTGTAGAGCATTTATTCATGGATTGCTGTGTTTATTCGCTGTTAAAACACAGGTCCATATTCTTAAGACCAGTTAAATGAGGTTTTTTCATTCACTCGCCTTACCAGAAATCGTAAATTTGTGGTGTTCAATTCTGGTTCAGGCAATCAAATTAGGTGTGGGTTTTAGATTCGAAAAATAACATTTGAATTGTCCGGGGCTAATAGGTTTAGCTGGTGTGATCGAAATAAAGTCGGCAAACCATTAATAGTACTTCTGCATACTCCTTCGGCAACACAGGCGCGTGCCTATGTGTATTTGAAATATGTGGTATATTATATATGGCGGCCACATGCCACTATGGCGGGTTTTCAGGTTTATTGCTATCCAGGGTACAAATACGTACCAAGTACCATCCCACTAGCATTATCCAGTTACCTAGCAACAATAATAATTGTTTTATATTTTTTAGTGGGTCGTAAGGGCTTTGCGTTCCCACTCGAAGCGCTGCGTTCGGCCCGTTGCCTTGTTCGGAGATAATAAAAAAACTTGAACGATACTACGCCCGTCCTATCGGAAAATTGGAGTGGGTCTTTAGTTCTCCGAGTCGCCGGTAACAATGTCGTGGTACAGGCGAACGCAAATGCTCTTTGTAACATCAATAATAATGAGGTATCCACTGACAGCAGATCATTTAGTTCGATAGAACTTACATACTTTCTACTTTCTTATTACTTTACTTAAATATTTTCAAACAAAATATAGTTTTCGATGTGTTTATAATATAAAAATTTGTATATAATTATTACATACAAACAACATGGCGTGAACGAGGGCGTGGCGTGAACGTGAATACAAACGCATTCACGCCTATACACCTGGAAGGGGAAGCAGAGGTG
This sequence comes from Amorpha juglandis, assembly GCA_949126905.1. NCBI lineage: Eukaryota > Metazoa > Arthropoda > Insecta > Lepidoptera > Sphingidae > Amorpha > Amorpha juglandis. Next base: position 15,791,971 of record OX421374.1, on the reverse strand, counting down.
TAATCAGTATAACCATATTTCGCTGAGCTTACTTCTGTCCTATAGTGGAATAGGAATGTAGAGCAGATACTGTTTGGAATGCACTAACCGTCAGTTGAAAGACATTGTAACAGACAATGATTCACGATATCTATTTTGACATTTTGTTTTGATATAAAATAATTATATGGTGCAACCCACACTAAGCGTATAGCGACTAAGCGTCACGCCTGCCCATAAACAGAAGCAGCACCACACATAACTTTGAATTACAAAGCATTTCATGGCACTGAACTGCGCTCATCACCTTGAGACATAAGATCTTAAATCTCATAATGCCTAGTAATTTCACTGGCTTCAGTGTTCTTCAAAACGGAACAAAACAGTGCTTACACACTGTTGCTAGGCGGCAGACATAGACAAAGCGGTGGTACCGACCCAGACGGCTCTCGTATACGAGGGACCTACCACCTTGTAGTTTTTACGATCGGCCGCAACCTCTCTGCTGATCAGTTATCTTATTCATCATCATCATCGTAATAAAAATGCAATAAGCATGTACTTATCAATATAAAAATGACGTCACATTAAAAACAGTCCGCGATTGTACCGCGAAGGGCCGGCGAACAAGGCGAGTAAATACAGACCGAGGCGAATTCCCGCGAGCATACCGAGTTCCTCCGACTGGTAACTATAAGACCTACTTACTGGTGTCCATCTGGTAATGTTGATGGGGGACTGTTGTTTTCAAAAGAGTACTTCATGACGCTAAGGGGTCTTTATCAAGGTGGTAGGTCCCAGTAATTTTACAGGCTTCAAAGTCCTTCAAACACTAAACACTGTTGCTTGGCGGCAGAAATAGACAAAGCCAGACGTCCTCTTGCATACGAGGGACCTACCACCTTGTAGACTGGTATTATTATCGTCTTTTACCATCTAAGTCTACTCAAAATTGCGCTCAAGTAATTAATAAAACTACAGATTTTTCCTGAAATGACTATTGTAGACATCGTCCTAAATTTGACTCGTATAGATATGATAAACCCCCTTGAGAAATGGGAGTGAGTCAATGCATAATATACTAGCATTCGCTCGCGGCTCCGTCCGCGTGAAATTCTGCACCATTATATTATCTATATCGCCTATGTTCATCACGGATAATGTACTCGTAGGATTCTAATGGTGAATTTTTCAAATCGGTCCAGTCGTTTCAGAGCCTATTCAATGCAAACAAACAATCAAATCTTTCCTTTTTATAGTTTTAGTTTAGATACATATTTTGATAATGTAGAGCCTGTTTCGTCACTTTTCTGCTGTTGCTATTTAAAATAAAATAATTAAATAAATACTTACAAAATCCTTTTAATTTTTAAAATAAAACTGCATCAACCTCATTACACTGTTTAAAAACCGCACAAACAATTAGACTGGATTTATGCAGGAGAAAAGCGACATTAACCGGGCCCCAAGACGGTCGCAGTTCGGCCGGCTTTACCCGGGGATTATGTGTTTTATCCGGAATCTGTTACCGATGTCCCGCAGTAATTGTGGATTACCCGCGTCCATGTTTTCATTTGTACCGTGCTGTTAAGTGGAAAAGTTTTTGTGGTTTTTTCTTTAAATGTTTGTTGAAGATGTTACTTTTTGTTGTTGGATAATTGTTGGGGATTTTATTTAAGGCTGTTGTGTATTGAGGACTTGTTGGCTACGTTTTGTTTATTGTAGTGACTTCACGGTCAACAACGAGTCTATATAACTATTAAATGCTGTTGGTAATGATATAATTTGGGAACGTCTGGATTGATTTGGATATTTTTTTGATAATAATTATCCGAATAAGGTTTGTATGGAATGAAAAGTTAAAAAAGGTACTTGGCAAATATTTAAATACTTAAAAAACTGCAAGTGCTTTTGTATAAATATTGTTTAAATGTGTGCTTTTTTTTAAATGCAAAAATCATAATTTTTGTATGCGCTTGACATTCTCATGGAGAAGTATGCAGGTGTCCTTATTTCCTTTACATAACTTAGAAAAGTCAGAGATATGGTGTACTGGGGCTGATTTCCAAATCATGATTGGAATCTTCTGGCACAAGGATTCTATTACTTAATAAAGCCCTCCAATCTTGCATTACTATATAATATGCTTCTTTTTACATTTTAAAATATTAGTTACAAAAAAACATTTAGAAATATAAAAATACATTAACCTCCAATGGCGAGGCCTAGGACCCAAGCCACCGGCGGTTAGGACCTAAGAGAGAGAAACCTCCTCACAGTGCGTGCCTTGACCAATAACAATGCTTTCTGTATTTGGCTCTTGACCCAGCGACCAATTGAGAGCCTCTGAAGATGTTGGTCGAGGCTCTTCGGTATCAACCCATGAGCAGAGACGACTATCGGGGCAATAATTGTTGTATCTACATCCCACATCTCGGTACATGATAAACAATAATAAAGATATATGTATACTAAAGCTTATTTTTATTATATCCATCTTGACAGTACATATCACACCCTGCTAGTCCGTTGCTGATAAAATGTAAAAATCTAAAAAAACAAAGTTCAAAAATGTCCGTTTATTTAAAACTATATTTATATAAATCTCTACAACACGTGAGCTTAAAGCTTCTTGATCTACGTAAAGACTACACAAAGGTTACACGGATGTACCGCCACCTCTTATGAAGTTAATAATTCTCTTTATAAGTCCGTAAGTTGATCACAGGGTTTTTGCGCTACATAAGACGCGTTGTTTCAAACAGATGGTAATAGTTAAAGCGTTCGTTAAGGCGTATTTTAAGGTGTGATCGTTTCGGTCAGTTATTTAGTCGTGTACGTCAAAATAGTAATTTACGTAATAATAATTAGTTCGGAATATAGACGAAATAAACTAATCCTCCTAGTATTTTTTTTTACTAGCCCTGTATTATATACGTCCCGCTGTTGGGCACGGGCAATGCATAATGTTATGTTATGTTATCAACCAGCAATTATAACAGTATAAACACAGTACAGTATTATAGAGTGTCTCTCCATAATTTTGCTGATGGCTGTCTCTTTATAAGATAGAAACTTAATGAGCAAATTAGAGTCATCTGTAAGTAAGAGAACAGAAGAGGAAGAGAGTAAGTAAGGTAAGGAGAGTAGGTAAGGGTAAAGAAAAGTAAGAACAGTACAGAACGATTTTTAATTTTTATTTTAAAGCCGTATCGTATTTTATAAAAAAAAAAAATTACTTCCATTGCATTTGCTCTTATTAAATTATGTGTTTTAATCAAACTAAGGGACCCATTAATGAGAAAAATCCTATGGAAAACAAAAAATATCGGCAAGATCGGTCTACATTTGGCGAAGATTTTTATAGCATACTAAAAATATATGCAATAAATGAAAACCTCTTTTAAACCGATTTCTTTTGACGCCGGTTCAAAGTTAGTATAAAACCCAATCACACCCAAACAACCACACAATCTCATGGAATGAAGACATGTTATTACTAAGGTTGTTTTAACGAACCGCGACTTCCGGCCCGGGGGGTTCCCCGGAAATGAACCTCGCCGTATTGTCAGGCGCGAACACTCCACTTCGCCTATCACTGACAAAGCCTTATTTGATGTTTTTTACAAATAGTTCGACGAGATCCCAAGAGGAGCGGAACGTTGGAAGGTAAGATGTGGAACTTGATACGCTGATTACAATGTTGTTATAAATGTATGACAGCCTCCTTAGCATGGCGAGTTGCCGACTGAGAATCAAGAGGCTGCGGGTTCGATCTCCCGCACCGAGACAAATGTTTGTGTGATCCACAAATATTTGCTTCGGGGTCTGGGTGTTGTGAGACCAAAAGTCTCTCGTAGTTCCTGATACCCACGATACAAGACTTGTATCTTACTGTGGGGTAAGGACTATGTGTGTGACTGTTGGGCGTGTTTATTTATTTTATTTAAGGTATTACGGCTGATTTTTTAAAGCTTGATTAGCAAACGAGAAAGTGAGTCACCTGATAGTAAGTGATATAAGAAATCATTACGGTATTTTTGTCGACTTAGTAGTATTTTTTTTCAATCCACAAGTCTTTACTTTTTTACAGACACGTACAAATCACTGCCTCCGAAAAAAATCATATATAAACGAATTCAGAAACTCACGTTGCCAGGTTGTGTAACGAAGAGACCGTGCTATACAGAAGTGCCGAACAACTTGGGACTTTGAAGGTTCGCCTTGTGTAAATAAGAACGGAAGCCCGATGGGGCTGGTGGGGTAGGGGGCGGCGCGAGGGGGTCAGAGGGGGGACACCTTCGCGAACAGAAGGCCCGACGAGTAGAGCCTTCAAAAACTATTTAAAGAGGCTTTGAAGGCAATTGGAATAGGATGTCTGTTGTCACAAAAGATGTCGGTGTGATTACTTTAAAATGGTTTGGTTTGGGGTCCGTGAGGGGTTATTGTTTTGTTATAGGGTAGGTAGATATATTATATGGTGTTATTTATAAATGATTTGTAGTGTCCGTGCAGTTTTTGATCACGCAGTATTTATATTTGGTTTCATAACAGGTATATTATGAAACCAAATATACACGAACATTGTGTCTTCCCCTTAATAGAGACAAATAAGAAAAATGTTATTGGACATATTCTTAGCCATAATCTCTTTAGAAGTTTAGGTTAAATTTAAATAACTTATTAGTCATAAGGCTAGATTGTTATAAAAATGTATTATAATGTAATGTATTATATTTTAATACATCAAAATAAAAAAAAATAAAAAATAACAGGTATATACAGAGTAGTCTGAGAGTACGCGATATAGCCAAGTGCAGGATAATAAACTACAATGGTATGAACATGTGAAGAGGAAGCCATTGGATTACGTGGGAAACTTGGCACTGCTGCTTTCCGTACTTGTAATTCTAGATCGTATTAATGAGACTAATAGTTACAGAATTACCATTTCGACTCTACTTTTCATAGCTTTTCTCAATTCTAACTAACTAACCTAAAATCAAAACAGGAAATTATATTTAAATATCATCAACAGACGAAACGGCACCTTAATAACATCACAAACTGAAGCCTTACCCCTAAGTGCTGGAAGGTTAATCACAGTATCGAAAATAATAACTTCATCAATGCTGGATGCAATATTCTGAGCGTGTGCCGGCGGAACTTCCCCTTTTGTAGCGTACTACGGAAATTCAATTATACCACGATAAAAGTGCGGGGAGAGTGGGCCCGGTCGGGGTAAAATGGTCCGGTCTGCCTATGTAGTGCTCTTTAAGATTTGACATTTTCGTTGCAGTTTGGTATAGTGGGGTGAACGGGATATTGGGGTAATTTGGTCAAGTATGTCATTTTGGTGTGATAAAAAAACATAGAAACACTTAGTATAATTATAACAGTCTAAAACTCTGGCAGTATGTTAATGTTGCCGAAAAAGACGTTATGGTTGGTAGAGCCACGCTGTTTTGCAGCATGAATGGACCGGCTCGACTGGGTCATTACCACTGTATTACAGAAAACAGACTTAAAGTAGCGGCTTGCTACTGCGTTTCTTAAGGTCAGTGAGATATCCGGATGTCCGAATCGTGCTACACCCACTCAAATCCATATGATGTTGTGTTAACCGGCCAGCCTCTTATCATATTTGTCACAAATTCTAATCTCGTACAACTCATGTGTAGTTTTTCCAATCGGAAACTTAAACACTAATAATTGTGATCTGAACTTGGATTTTAGTTCAGGATTCCAACAAACAAATAAGTTTTCTCGGCATAAGTAGGCAACCACTTTATAAAATAAGTGATTAGATAACAAAATTCAAATCCAATACCATCCACCAACCCAAAAAATAATCACAAAAATACTTTTAAAAAAAATCAGTTGTGGCAAAGTAGAGCTTTTAATTCACAGTCCGTTTATATAATAGAAGTTCGCAAACGACTCACTAAATACAACTAATTAATATACATGAAGCGATCTCAATAAAAACTTTTACTAGTTCAGTAGAGTTGTGCATAATTAATTCCTTTGAATAACTAGTATAATTTAATTAATACCAGACTAGGCTTAATTTCTTAAAACGATCTTGAGACGATTACCATTAGCTTACTTAAGATTATAGAGTTATGACTGTCATAGAACTTTCTAGGTAGTAGGTTTTTTAAAGCATAGACCGACATACGAACAATAAGTTAACTGGTGGTAAGTGATCTCCATCTGGCATGTGCGCCCATAATAGCAGAAGAATCATGGGCGCGCTGCCGACCTTAAAAAAAGAACTAGCGACATAAACAGTACTCTATGTTACAAATATTCTGTTTATCGTTTGCTTACATTTTTGACTTATTTTGTATAGAATATACCATACCAACCAGTCCATACTCCAAGAACTCGGTATCAAGCAGCGGTTGTCTTCTATAGTGCAATCTCGCATCCTCACATTTTTCGGACACGTATCGCGGCGTGGAGATATGTCCATCGAACGCCTTATGGAGCAAGGGAAAGTCGAGGGCACACGGGCGCGAGGGAGATCACCGATGCTTTGGACGGACCAGGTCAAAGACCTGGATGGACTATATACGTGCACCAGGAAAGCAGCAATCAGAGAGAAGTGGCGCAGGATTGTCAAGCGAACCCAACATGCGAACAAACCCTGACATGACGACCACGTCCACTCTGCCAAGAGTGTAACGACTAAGAAGAAGTATAGAATATCTGTCAAAATACTATTAATAGCAAGCAAATCTATCTGTAAACAGAAAATAGGGATTGGCCATAGCATCGAATAATGATACCATCCGCAATCGATACGAGAATGTAGCAAACGCCCGAGCTTTGACACTTGTCTCGTCGTTTATTTTTAATTCGACCGGCACGTATGACCGATAAATTCTCGGCCACTCACGGCTCCCGTCAACCGCATTACCACCGGTCGTCTAGGACCCTTGGCCAAATTGGCCCGGCCTATGTAGGTGCTTATCCCGCGGCCACTTTCACGTTTTATCTTCATAGCTATAAATGATGTTTATTTTTCACGTTTGGCTCCACGAGGGGTTGGATTGTGTGGACAACGTTGTGTTTATTATTGTGTCAGGTTTAGTTTGTGTGATTAGTGGTGTTTGCTTTATAGCAGAGGCCAGCAAACGAGCAAATAGGTCATACGCTAAGCTATCTCCACGGTCAATGAACATTACTACCAGAATAATCACGGATGAGTTTATTGGAACGAAGTTCCTTACGGCAGGCTTGGAGGGGATAGGCATTTCGCTGCGTGACCGAACTGAAAAAAATGTGATAGTAAAACCGTAAGAAAAATGCGTGGAAAAAATGCGTGGAAAAAATGCGTGGAAAAAATGCGTGGAAAAATGCGTGGAATAAAAGCGTTAAATGAGACGTGCGCAGGCGCGACAGTCAATGTGTCAATTTTAATGTCAGTCGTTTCTATGTAATTTTATGTTGTCAAACAAAAATAAAGAGACATATTTAAAATGAAATTCATTCAGCCAGTTATAATTGAAGTATATAAAAATACTCCTTCGATTTTTAAAAGATTACGCTAGCTCGTTATTATTTATAATTACATAAGTTGATAAAAAATGCCATACAATAGCTTTACCGCGGCAGTCTCCGAGCGCCACACGTCTTTTTTTTATTTCTATTTTTCTATTCTATTTCTATGTAATTTTATGTTGTCAAACAAAAATAAAGAGACATATTTTGTTATTTTAGTTGATAATTTGAATTTTTTGCAATTTGTGTCAATTGTACATTAGCCGAAGGAACTTCGTTCCTACCTGTTGTCCCACGACACACACCAATTTTTCAAAAGTATTTTGATATAGATATAGAGATAGAAATATAAAGTCGGAGATATTCTCGAGAAATACCAGATTAGAAGTATTCTAAACCAACGTGCATGCATGAAGAATATAATGAGAGTGAACGGAATGCAACTCACCTGAACAAGCCGCTATATAAGATTTTTTCACTGTGTATACGGTGATATCCAGTAGGGTACAATTATGAGGTAACTTCTCACCAGCTTTCTTCCTAACTTTAGATAGATAGATAGATAGATAACACTTTATTGAACACCAATTTAACGAAAAAATACATAAGGAACTTAAAACTACAACAATGTCAATAGGCGGTCTTACCGCTAAGAGCGATCTCTTCCAGACAACCTTATTTACAATAACTTTATGAAATATTTATTAGTTTATCATAATATATCAAATGTCCAAAATAGAAATAATTTTAGTAAATTATTGACTTGAGGATTTTTGGTCCAAAGCACTTTAAATTTAAGATCTTTTTTGCTGTAGTTGTATTTAAGTTATTTTTTATTTCATCATCATCATCAGCCACAGGACGTCCACTGCTGAACATAGGCCTCCCCCAAAGATTTCCAGACCGACCTGTTGGAAGCGGCCTGCATCCAGCGACTTCCTGCGTCCTTTGTCAGATCGTCTGTCCACCTTGTAGGCGGACGTCCAACGCTGCGCTTGCCAGTACGTGGCTTCCATTCCAGAACCTTTCTGCCCACCGGTTATCGGTTCTGCGAGCAGTGTGGCCTGCCCACTTCAGCTTGCCAATCCGCTGGGCTATGTCGGTGACTTTCGTTCTTCTACGGATCTCCTCATTTCAATAATGACATAAAATTCATTTAAGACATAATATATAAAAATCTTTAACACTCAGCATTCGTTCGATATCCGCAACAAAAACTACAAATAAAAAATGTTTACAAAGAGCCACCGAAAATGTCTCTACATTTAAGTTAGGAAAACTTTGCACGAACAAGTTCACGTAGATAATTGACCTCTCAAACTGCCTCTCAGACGGCACTGTAATAGGCGACAGTGCAGAACACTCGCCGAATGCTGCTACGTCAAAAACTTTAACTAGTGCTTACTTGACAAAAAATGTACCATTTGCCATATATAGTTATGTGAATATCGTCCAATAACGAGCTCTGATTGTATTTTCACATGGTATTATCCGACTAATATTATAAACGCGAAAGTTTGTAAGTATGGATGGATGGATGGATGTATGTATGTTTGTTACTCTTTCACGTAAAAACTACTGAATGGATTTTAATGAAACTTTACAATAATATAGCTTATATGTCAGAATAACACATAGGTTACTTTTTATCCCGGAAAAAGCGGATCACGCGGGCGGAGCCGCGAGCTAGTTTTATATAAAACTTAAATTTATATATAATTTTTCTTGTAGAAATGGGACCTTTTTATTAATTTATTGGCAAGCACAACAATAATATACATTTCTTTTTGATTTCTATGACGTATAATACTACACCTCCTTCTGGACTATGGTATTGTGTAACTTTTGTTACTTTTACTACTAGGTTGCTGAGGGTATTAATTAGTCGAGACAATTGTCGTTTAAGTATTAAATTGTTTTCAGTAAAGGAACGAAGTGGTAGAGCCACGCTATAGACGTAGACTGTATCTTTTTGAATAGGCCGACTCTATTTGGAAACGCTGTCTCCCATAAAATCTACATTTTTTATAGCATAAACTGGTAAACGAGCAAGTGGGTCACCTGATGGTAAATTATATCCACCGCCCATGTACGCCAACTATACTAGAAGAATCATGGGCGTATTGCCGACCTTAAAGGGAAGGGATAACTAAGTGATTGACAGGGGAGGGGGATTTGGGCCTCCGGATATCTCACTCACCGTACGATACGCAGCAGCAAGCCGCTATTTTACGTTGGTTTTCTATGAGACAGTGGTGACGATCCGGTCGAGCCGACCTATTCATGCTGTAGACAAAACTGTCTACAGCGTGGCTCTACGACTGACAAACACCATCGACATAAAGTCATAGCTTATTGTTACGTTTCATTCGGTGAGTGAGATTTCCGGAGTCCAAAGATACAGCTCGAACTTTCTGTAACAGGCGCTATTATACACTAGGGAAGTCAACTTATAATGGCATTTTCTGATGAACACAGTTACGACCAGATACTAGAACATATAATAAATATAAAACAGTCGTTAGGCTATTTTTTAAAAATAGCTCAAACCCGTAACGGCTTCCGTTACATCCAAAAATAGACTATTTTTGCCGCCTGGCAGTGACGCTTTTCACAACGATGCATCCGCATGCGATTTGAATTCCAGCAAAAGGCGAATGTCATGAAATTTTTAGTTTCATATGAATTTAGTAAGGTGCGCCCGTTTTTTATTCTGCATACTATTTCGGAGCTGTCCACGAGATATTTTGATATGCACTTTCAGGAATAAATTTTAATTATACGTTTTCGTGTATTTATTTGAAGTACTGTAATTACAAAACCCGTATTAATCTGTTGACTCTCTATTCTGAAAGACAATTTCTTCATTTTAAAATATAAATGAGCTTTTGAAGTCTGTCTAACGGAATAAAATATAAAGTAAAGCGTGTAATAAGATTTTCATAAAGTGCAGACTTGATGTAAAGACAATTTGCTGCATATGTCTGAAATGATTACGGTCCCTTTTTCTTATTTTTATTTCTATCTTTTCTAAGTTACGTGTTTGTAATTGTTAATGATCACTTGCTTTAACGGTGAAGATATCATCGTATAGAAACCTGCGTACCTGATAAGTTGTCCATATGATTTTCGAAAGTATGTGAACTCTGCCAACCTTTATTAGACCAGCGTGGTGGACTAAAGCCTAGCCCCGGTTGTAGGATTCTTATTAAGTCCTTGTGTAGTTTTAATACCATTAGTTTCAACATAATATCCGTCCTAGTAACCGAAACTTGGGTAGGTCCTGGAATCGGAATTATGAATCTGTACAATAAAGACGAGACAGGGCCGTGGGGCATAACTCCGGCCCACCCCAATCGAATATTTATGAGTGAAAATTCACAGCTGATAAACTACAGACGGCTTTGGTCGCTCTAATAAAGGGATTTCTTGTTTTGTTTGTTTTTTTTTTTATTCATTAATTTGAATATTAATTTATGAATGCGATTAATTTACATGTACATGATGGTTTATTGTAAGTGTTTTATTTTAGAGTTTCCGGATATCAAGTTAAAAATAAAGTATAAACTTTATTTTTATTTAACGTATTTTAATCATAACTGTTTAATTTTATTAATTAAATGCTGTTCAAAATTAATTTATTTCAACAATTTACAGTCTTACTTATATACGTTTAAAATCCTACAAAACAGAACTCAACAAGTATGAATGTAAAATTACAAGTGAACCGTATGTTATTAGCAGTTTCGTGTTAGGCGGTGTGAAGGGGGCGATGGGGGTCGCTGGGGGGTCGCCAGGGGCCTGGAACTACGTGCGCGTATTCCCTCCAAATATCCGCTTGACTTGCATTCCAGTTCACGAGGTGTCAGATGATAATTACTCATTCGTTCGTTCATTCGATCTTTTCATTTATTATCTTGCTCGTACATTCAGTGTTCTGTGATGTTGGTCTTTTTATGCTGAGCGTACTGGGTTTAGCATCGAAGTTTGTATGCATTTAATTTTTATTTTACTATATTATACGTAACAAACCAAATCTTTCTGTAACAATGTTGCAAAAAGTATTTTGCGTTGACCATACTGTGAGTGAGATAAAGGCAGGAGCAAAAAGAAGAATTAGGCTAAATTAAGGTTGGCAACCCAAGATTCAATCAATATTTTGTAGCATAAAATACAAATAAAATTACTGGTTTTTAAACGCAAACAACGATACTATAAAATAAATCTATCCATCTATCAATCAATATCAAGCCGGCTGTGAAGCGAGAGGCCGCGGGTTCAATCCCCGCACCGAGACAAATGTTTGTGTTATCCACAAATATTTGTTTTGGAGTTTGTCAACATAAAGCGGTCGAAATATGATCTGTTTAATGAAAAAATAATAATTAATCATTAAAAATATGAAGGTGATAAATAGGTACATAGATACATAGTGCATCTAAGTCGGAAGTAGAAGTTGCGCAAATAAACAACGCCGTGAACCGTGATAGTTTCAACTTCCGGGCAACTTTGCCTGCAGGAAATTTGATCAGTACCATTAAAGTGGCTTGGGATTTTGTTTGAAATCCGTTTTTGCTCTTGTTTGTACACTTTATGCTTTAATCTATGATTTCTAAAGAACGTGGGAACAGAGATTTTACATTAGGGTTATTATATGTTTTGCATTATTGGATGTCAACTAACAGGGTGGTAGGTCCCTCGTATGCGAGAGGTCGTCTGGGTTGCTACCACCGCTTCGTCTATTTCTGCCGCCAAGCAACAGTGTTTAAGCACTGTTGTGTTACGAGTTGAAGGATTTTGAAGCCAGTGAAATTACTGCGCATTATGAGACTTAACATCTTATGTCTCGATGTGATTTTGTAATTCCAAATTCTATGTGGTGTTGCTTCTGTTTATGGGCAAGACGTAGCGCTGACCATCATGCGAGCGCCTTGCTCGTCTCGTCATTTAATCAAATAAAAAACAAGCCTATCGCCATCCCGGGCACAATTTCAAAATCCAGGCTGATACTGAGCGTTTTGTGATATAAGAACCAGACATAACTATTACCCGACCCAAGGATCGAATCTGAGACATTCAGTACAGCACTCGTACTGCGTACAAAAACAACTGCGCAACCAAGGCAGTCATTAACGTAACACATTTTAATTTGGTCTTAAAATAAATAATTGGCATTAAAGTTAGTGAAATAACTGGGCATTTAGAGAGTTAATATCAAGTATTGTCTCGGGATGACGACCGCAGTCCCGTACCATGCAATACGTCATGATTTGATATTTTAATTGGTGTTGCTTCTACTTACGGGCGGCCTAACACTTACCTGTTCATTTCGTCATTAACGCTGATAAAACTGATTATACCTTCGTACATATTTTTTTATGTTTAGATGTATAAACTTTGTAAGCTAGCTGCTGGTCACATAAGGTGACCACTGAAAATCAGTGCTGTGTTGGGGCTCGTACCCAAGCGATATGCTTCAGTGGTCACCTGCCACTCACAGCCATGAAGTGCAATTGCGTACTTTTTTAGAATCATTATTTTTATTTGATATGCATGTACATATGTTGTAGGAAATAAATATTCATTTTCTTTTTTCAATTATAGTCGAGTACTAAAAATAAGTCTTCTACTATGATAAAGTAAGTCAACAATATTGTTGACATAACCTACTTAACCTTTAACTAAGATTAAAGTAAATAAATTCACAAATATATAAGCCCACCCGCAGTTCGCTGAATAAATTGTCTTATTACGTGATATGCCGCGACCCTATCACCATTTCGGGGCAAACACTAATCTGGCACATCTTGTGTTACTATTAAAGGCGTATTATTCAACTAAACAAATTACAGGACAACTACAATGTTAAAAAATACCCCATGAACGGGGCAACAAACAATTCCCAAGACGGCAGCGCCATCTACAAAAGAAATTGCTTAATTCTTTTTTTAAATTTCAAGTGGAACTTTGTCGGTTCGTCTAACGGGCGAGAGTTATTTATCTTGGCTGCCGTATAATAGAATTTAATTAAGTTACGTACGACATGCTTTACGCTCTCGGAATTTCGCGAACAACACCTCGATACACGACGTTGTGGGTGATGTTACCCCATGTTTTAAATGGGGTATCTTCGCATCGCTATTGGGGTAAAGTTGTACCGAGTTATGTTTGGCACTCTGTGATTTTTTTGTCTAACTGATTTTTATTCAAGCACGGCAAAGTGACTACGCTGTAGTGTATCTGATGGTAAGCTCAGTGTAGTCTAAAAAACCAGTGGCCACCGACAAACAATGAGTTTATCAGTAAATTAAATACTACATTAAAACACGATAATAGAGAAAAAAGATCTAACGCGTCTGTACTAGTATAAAGCTCTTCAGCGGCGCTAAATGAGTTACATATGCATTCGGCACATTCTCACGCCGCTCACTCAATTAATTATAATGAAACCTTAAGGCTATTCTTTATAATATTACTTTGAATTTTAATGATTACGGATTTATTAAAGAGATTTTATCTTTATATTTAAAGAACGAGATTTATTTAAATTCGATTTAAACGAGATTTCTTTAAATTCTTTTTAAACGAGATTTCTCTCTAGATGAAAAAAAACACATATTGTCTCTTTGGCATCAGATACTCAACTCAAAAAGCAAGTTGCAAAAATCTTTCACTTTCTAGACAACCATCAAAATTAAAATAAAAAAAAATCGGTTTAAAATTTAAATTTATATTTTGTTTTATTTCAATCATAATCCACTTTTGGCTTCCCATCCTTGGAAGAAGTCTATTTTCTTTAGAAATATAAATAAATAAATAACACCCAACAGTAAAGCCCTGACCTCACAGTAGGATACGAGTCTTGTGTTGTGGGTGTCAGGAATTACGAGAGACTTTCGGTCTCACAACACCCAGGCCTGAAACAAATATTTGTAGATCAGACAAATATTTGTCTCAGTCCGGGATCGAACCCGCGGCTTCTCGTTTCACAGTCGATTACTGCATCACGAAGGCTGTCGATACAATATAAGTCTACTACAAAATTAAATATAACATAAATGTCGATTCTAAACACGATTTCCGAATTTAACTCTACACCAAAATTGCATCAATCATACGATAGATTTAGTTTCATAATTGGTACGCCCATTACAAAATACAAGAGTCTCTCAGCATTCCGCCTGTGGCTTCGTGACAATTTCCCCAATGCTTTGACAATTAATATGAAATTATATAGCAGATGATGAGTACACTACATTTTGAAGTTAGTAATTGGACCTAGTTATGCCAAAAGGAACCAATTCCACAACAGGGTTAAATAGAGATACTGATTTTGTTTTGTTAAATTCATGTATTTAAATTAATGTCAATACTGTATTTCTTTGCAAAATCGTACATGGAATATGTACTGTTGTGTTTCGGTTTGAAACACATTGAAGCTAGTGAAGTTACTGGATATTATGAGACTTAACATCTTATGTCTCGGGGTGACGAGCGTAGTTCAGTGCCATGCAGTGCTTTGTAATTCAAAGTTCTGTGTGGGGTTGCTTCTGTTTATGGGCAGGCGTGGCGCTTACCATCAGGCGAGCGCATTGCTCGTCTCGACATTCAACCAAATAAAAAGAAATCTAAATATACCGAAAGCCATTCACAACATATCAACGGTAAAATATCATCACAAACCATAGTATAACACTAAAAGCACTTACACATGGTACGTTTAAACAGACAGAAATCTTATCCACAATATCCTTTGCACTCACGTACAAAGAAAACTCGAAATCGCTAGATTTTATCAACCCCAAGACTCAATATAGTCTGGAAGTCGGTGTTAAACGTTTGTGACGGGTAAGACATAAAAGGAATAAAGGAGCTTCAGCGCTCAGAACAATATCCGTTGTTGTAACTAAACATAGGGTGGTTAAGGCGATGGAATATTTTTTTATTAATTTAGATAAATAAATACACCCAACAGTTACATAGTCCTGACCCCACAGTAAGATACGAGTCTTGTGTCGTGGGGATCAGGAACTACGAGAGAGTATTGGTCTCACAACACCCAGACCCCGAAACAAGTATTGTGGCTCACACAAACATTTGTCTTGGTGTGGGGATCAAACCCGCGGCCTCTTGCTTCACACTTCTACTCGCCCGCTGCGTCACGGAGGCTGTACTGCTGTTGATACATCGAATATCACACACATAGTCCTGGGGTTAGGGCGTTGGGTTAAACTGTATCGTATCAGAAACTACTAGGGACTTACGGTCCCTGGAACATCCAGACCCGAAACAAATTTTTATGGATCACCCAATCATTTAAATCGGTACGGGAATTGAATCGGCAGCCTCTTGTTTACAGCCGGCTGCGTCACAAGCTTTCGATTACAAATATTTATATTGATTTTTATTTGATTGAATGACGAGACGAGCAAGGCGTTCGCCTGACGGTAAGCGACACGCCTCCCCATAAACAGAAGTAACAACAATTAGAACTTCCACCGACAACTTATATACGACAGACAAAGGGATCAAACTTATAACATACTTTTCTTTACTATGGTGGTTAAACATTTCATTACGTTTATACAACTTCCCCTTAACTTTTCTTTAGATTGCAAGGGGACACGTGGTCGTAAGAATTTGTTCTCAGCGAAAAAGTTTTGTATCCGCCAGTGCCTGGTGGACAAATTGAACAGCGTCCACTTTTCGATACGCCGCGCAAAATTTCCGGATAATTTTTAAATTAAATCGAGAATTGAAGTTGAAAACCTTTTATGCGAGATTTTGAATGCGTTTGCATGGTCCAATTTTGTTTAATATAAAATTGCGGGGAACAAAATACAATTTCGTGTTTGAGTTATGCTGGTGGTAGGATGAACTCCTTCAACTAATCATTCAAGGGAAAATAATGGGCAGGATGCCCGGTCGTAAGAGGAGATCGTGACTTGAAAAAAACTACGCAAATGGTTCAGCATAAGCACAAGATCATTGTTAATTTTTTTGAAGTTATACTTCTTTAGGCGCGTTATGAAAAAATGATGAGAGTGAAATTTTAAGATGCGCGCGCACCTGTGACACAAAATTAACAGTATGAAGCCGTCTGCTTAACCGCTCATTAAGTCTCAAAAAAAAAGCTACCAACAAAATAGGAATTGAACCTCGATATTAGTCGCGCATGTTGGTACGCTCGTCACCTCTGATCACTGTTTTCATATTTATAATATTTATCAACATGTCTCTAGTTTATACATTCACAACACGTGTTTGAGTTTCATACAAGTGCGAATTATATATGTGCTAATAAATTATATTCAGTAGTGATTTAAATTGAATATTTTGATTGATATTACTTACTATTTGTGAATATTAGTGAAAAAAATTGTGCTTATATACTTTTTCAAGTGCTCCAATATAATTGAGGTTAACTATCCGTATGTATTATTTATTGATATAAATTAAAATACTTTTATTTAATATAATTAACACTAAATATTATTAAATTATTAATGTTAAATACTTATTATTACAAACGTAGAGTACTGGTATGCGGGATGAAATTTTTGGAGTTAATTTTGTTTTGTAATAAGAAGTATAACTTCGTACGTGCGTACATAAGTACACACACACGGGTTTTTTTTAAGTATTATTACATCAAGGGACAAGAACAACTGCGGTGAACCATAGGTGCCCTAGTTGCATGTCTTCCTACCCCGTTCATGAATACAAGCGTGATCTTACGTATATTCTGGAATATTTAATGATTCTATGTACCATATGAATTGTGTCTCTACAAAATATTTAGAGTGTATGTATAAACTTTCAAGAAAATCCAATACGTAAGTAAATAATCCATATTCCGAAACGCAAAAAAGTCTACAACATTAAAATAAAAGGCATAACTTTTGATCAAATAATCCAGTATGGAACTAAAAGTGTGTAAGCGTGGATATTTACACGCAATCCGAGATGGGCTTAGCAGTTTGTTACCAACCCTCAGGGCTGATTGAATCAAATGGATCCATAATCTTATAGAGCGGGAGTCATGTGGAAATATGGGAATATAGGGATTTACGTATTGATATTCGGCTTCTTATTTTAAAATATTTTCTATAGGTTGCAAATTTTTCATGTTAGATTATTTGCCTCATTGCTTTCTATGTGGATAGTTATCACAGTTGGTTTGTTATTTCTGCCGCCAAGTTACAGTGTTTTTAAACTACGATGAGACAAGCAGCAGGTCTCACATTTGAGTGACTCGCCTGCCCATAAACAGAAGTTCCACAAATTAGAACTTTTAAATATGAGATACTAATTTTTGCTCGGGTTGTGTCTGAGTAAGCGGCGGGATAAAAGTACTTATGTCATTAGCCAGGTCATGGCCTACTTGTTGACAAATTTTATCTAAAGCCATGATCTAACACATATCCAAATTCATAAACTCACAAATATCCAAATCCACGAACATTCATTGTTGAAAAACTAAACTCATTGTTTATCGGCGGTCGCTGGTTTTTTGGACTGCACTGCGTTTACCATCAAGTATACTGCAGTCACTTTGCTGTACTCGGATAAAAAAATATATATTTGGTCTATAAATCCGAAACACATTCATATTCAACCCACGTAAACTTCGCACCTTACTGTTAATACTTTTTCTTTAAAATTTTCGCACTTTCGTACAGACATCACAGAATAAACGATTGGGAACTTGAGACCAATCGAGGCTTGTTCTGTCGGCCCGAGTCGTGGAAACCAAAAAGTATTTTTGTGTAAAATGTCACAGTGATAGATCGGGCTGTCTCGTCTTATGTACGTCACAGACGAAATGCGAAATCAGACAGAAATTAAAGCTGCTGGAACGCTAAAATATTTTTTTCATAATTTAATTTAAATAAATACACCCAACAGTCACACGTATTATCCCGACCCCACACTAAGTCAACCTGTATCGTGGGTATAAGGAACTACGAGGGACTTGCGGTCATTCAACACCCAGACCCGAAACAAATATTTATGGATATATATTTAAATCATCCATATTCAATGGATGATTTAAATTTAAATAAATAGACCGACTTGTAATTTCCGTATTAAGGATCCGTACATAGTCAAAGTGATAGGTCCCTCTTATGCGAGAGACCATCAAGGTTGGTAACACCGCTTACTATATTTCTTCCACCAAGCAACATTGCGTAAGCATTGTTCTGTTTCGGTTTAAAGGACATTGAAGCCAGTGAAATTATTATGACACTTATCATCTCATATCTCAGGATGACAAGCGTAGTCCAGTGTAATACTGTATTTTGAATTACAAAGTTCTGTGTGGTGTTGCTTTTTTTATGGGCTCTTACCATCATGTCAGCAAACTAAAATAAAATAAGCCACTACACTTATTGTTTACTAATATGTCAAATTTTCATTGGTCTTAACGTTTCATTTAAATGTTAACAAATTAAAACGATTTCGTTGTACTGCCTAATTGAAATTCCAAACTTATCTCAATACATCATTGAAAACTGTTGAACACAAATAATATTACATTTAAATAATGCATTAAACACAATAAAATTTCATTCCACGAACCGTGCAGATATTTTTAATAAAATCATATTTCACAACTGCCTGCGACTCATACAAAGAAAGTTCCGGAACTGAAATGTTCATTCATAAGTTATAATACATATTTTTGCCAGGTGAAAGTAATTTTTGCTCCGATGAATGTTCGAAGTTTTGTATAATACAAAATGTGTTCGCATTTTCAAAAACGGAACTTTTTAATAGGCTTATATGTGGTGCTGCTTTCTGCTTTGAGCATATTATTTATGGCAGGTATCTTTGTGTTGAAGCAGTGAAGTGTGATGATGAGCTTGTCTTTTTTCTGATACGGTAAAGACTTATCACCATGTACCTGAAATGTCCACAAAGTTAATTTTTTAATTCTCTATTATATTTTATAATTGACGTTTTTTTATTAGCTTGAATGATAAGACTAGCAGTTCGCTGGCTTGATGGTAAGCGCAACGCCTGCCTATTTAGAAGCAACACCACACAGAACCTTGGATTACAAAGCACTGCATGGCACTGGACTGCGCTTATCTAGTCGCCCCGAAACTTAAGATGTCAAGGCTCATAATGCCTAGTAATTTTACCGGCTTCAATATCCTTCATGCCAAATACAATAGTGCTTAGTGCGTAGTACTTTGTGGTAACAACCATAAAATTTTATGCTTGACAATAACACAATCAATTTAATACTTTTTTTTGTTACAGGTAAGTATCAGAGTGTCTCAATTCGAAGAAATGGATGTATGTATGTATGATATACGTATATATTAAAACGATGACATATACTTAGCGATATGTGTTGACACAAAGAATCAAATGCTACCATTATCAAATAAAGCATTCGCTCGCGGCTCCGCCCGCGTGAGTTCTGCACCTTTATATTATCCATATCGCCTATGTTCATCAGGGATAATGTAGGATTCTAATGGTGAAAGGATTTCTCAAATCGGTCCAGTAGTTTTAGAGCCTATTTAATGCAAACAAACAATCAAATCATTCCTCTTTATAATATCAGTTCAGATAAGAAAAATATATAAATTATGCTATCTTATTTAGGTTCTACACTCCAGAGACCATATTCAGACAAGTTTTAAAAAAATATTTCTAAATTAATCTATTCCTGAAATCTTATCCGCCTACCATACCTCCACGGGATAACTACCATCAATCACTTTGATCTATTAGAATACCTATTCTTAAAAATATTACTGTTATAAAATTAACTTTTCTGCTTCTTCCACGTGTCTTTTTCCCACTCGCTGTAGGGTTGCTGCAACATGAATTTTAGCACATTTTGCTGAAAGATTAGCTTGTAGTTTTTATGACCGGCCGTTTACCTAACGTCAACCTCTTTGGGGAGAAACCAAGACTCATATAAACATATGTTTTCTTTTTTATTATCCTGGCCCGGCAAAATGACTACGCTACACCTGATGGTAAGTGTAGCGCAATCCAAGAATCGACCAACGTTTAAACATAAACATAGAAATACAAACATATGTTTCGGTGCGGGAATCGTACCCACGACCTCTCGCTTTATAGCTAGCTACTCGCTCACTGCCCCATGGCGGCTGACATTCGTAGTTCCTGATATCCACGATACAGGTTAACCTAGTGTGGGGTCAGGACTGTGTGTGAAACTGTGGGTGTATTGAATTATTTACTTTTTTTAGGCCGGCAAGTGGGTCACCTGATGATAAATGATCTCCACCGCCCATGCCTACAATACTAGAACTACTTGTCGGTGGTCGCAGGTTTTTTGGACTGCAGTGCGCTTATCATCTGGTATAATGAGACATATTGGAGTGCTCGGATAAAAGAAAAGACATCTAAAAATAAATATTCCGTCCAATTAGATACTGCTTATTCACAGAGAGGAAAATACATTTCACCGTTGTCAAAATAACATACGAGTGTATATAATGCTCCCATCAAACGTATTTGAAAATACCATCCAAGTGTTCAGTTAAATTGCTATCTCTCCTAATTATGTCAGTAATTATACACTGATTACGAGTTTTATTCACAAAGTGCAAAATGGAATGGCGTTCCTTTGGAGTTTGTTTTAAAATGTGAACTGAGAGCGGAATATTTTTGTAATGTTTTAAAATCATGTAAAATTAGTAAGACATTTGTTTATTTTACATTATGAAAGCTTTTCACGTAGCTTCAGGTAATTTTTGTTTTAATTAGTTAGAAGTTGGGTTAAATTGTTGGACAATTACATTTCGCTTTTCAGGATCCTCAATACCTATGACACCTAGTGCGTAAAAAAACTTTTTTTGTATTTAGACATAACTAGATAAGAATTATCATTGGAAAATCATTATTACTGCCATAAGAGAAACAATTGAATTAAAATATAAAATTAGAAAAGCAACTGAACACCAACTTGTGACATGAAAAGTCAAAAAGACATTCCTATGAAGCTATGTATTATGAAAAAATTTAAGATTAAGGAAATTAAAAAAATACTTATCTGTTTAACTACGTCCTTCTGTATTCAGTTTCAATAGTAGCATTTTGGCTTTTTATATATATTTCCTTCTTCTTCCTACTATAGATCTATTTATTATTATTTTTTTGTATATTAATTGACTTTTAAGGACAATTTCGATATCTAAATAAATTGTCCAACTATAGCAAAAAATTAAATTCCTCAAAAACCTCAAGTTTTTCATTCGCAGATCGCTCGTCCCTCGCGCCAAGTAATATTGTACCGAATTGCCTTCACATTTCGAGACCATTCACGTGACATCTCCGCAGAGAATATACGCGTTTCGTACACACAAGTTATAATTAGTATTTTTCTATGAGGAAAGTTTTTCCATTTGGCAAATTCCAATTTCGTCACCTGAGCAACGGCCCTGCGCGGCAAACATCAAAGCGGCACGGGATTTCATCTCGATTTTGATTTGAAATTTGGCGTCTCTGAATGAAGTTCGTGGTAAAAAATTGCTTTTATAAGCGTATATTTGGAGTTCAAAAGATTGGAAAAGTACTAATTAAAAATTTGCTTTCGTTTTTCTTTTTCATCAATAAACAATAATCCGTCAGGATTGGATGCGGTAAATGGTATTTTTTACATTTTCAAAGAATTGTTAAATATTGTGTCTGTTTTTTTTTAATATTAGGTAATCATAACTTAACTTCAAAGAAAAATATCGTAGACATACTTGAGAGTTATCCAAAATCCATCAAGTCATGTTGCAAGCCCCTCGAGAGAACCGGATATACACCGGCTGATCCTGGAGCCCGACCCACGTGTGTGCGTTACTATGGCAGGTTTTAACACCATGTGTACGGTGGTCGCTATCCTTGCGGACATCAATATCCTACCACCAGCAAGACATAACTAAAAATAAAATATATATTATATATAGGTACATGACATGTCACGGTAAAATGTTACGAGGTCTCAGAGCGAATCACTTATGACATTAGGTCATAAAATTGGTTTTAATGTGTGTTTAATACAGCTACGCCTCTCAGTGTGGTAAAATGTCACAAGAGGATGCACTCTAATGCTAATATTGTCACATATATCACAACCAAATCCTTTTTAGACAACCTTATTTCCTGATTCAATTACAAGCAGCTACAGTTCCTGGTATTTGTTTATAATGTAGCATTAATGTAACACGGGACAGACCTTCCGACGATACGTCTTGTCCAATTCGATAGTGACATGAACAGGTGTCAGCCGCTGTAGCCGCTCGCGCGTAACACACAGGGTTGGCACCGTCGTAATTTTCAAGAATTTATTTTTCATCTAAATAATGATGTGTTAAAAAATTCAAGTTTTGAATCGCTATTATACGTTGATATGGAATCACCTTCGTGGTAAAACCTCACCTTTTTCGTTTAGTGGGAGTGTATTCAGGCTGAAAATCGTGCTGTTCTCGTACAGTTCTCAGGTCAGGCAATACATTTAAATAAATAAATACACCCAACAGTCACATACATAGTCCTGACCCTCAGTAAGATACGAGTCTTGTGTCGTGGGTATCAGGAACTACGAGAGACTTTCGGTCTCACAACACCCAGACCCCGAACCAAATATTTGTGGATCGTACAAACATTTGTCTCGGTACGGGGATCGAACCCGCGGCCTCACGCTTCACAGCCGGCTACTCGCCCGCTGCGCCACGGAGGCTGTCATTTGCATTTAAGATTTCAATTTGAGAAATCACACATGAATTATTCGGAATTAAAATTTGTGCCCGGTATGGCGATGGGCTCGGCCCCCTGTTACATAATTGGTCAGAAATAAATTTCGCGAAACGTGGGTGCAGCATAGTTGCACCTCTGCACATCCCTTAGGGCATAGAAGCGTGAGCTTCAGTATGTATACCTGTGGTAGAATAAAAAATTAAATAGGTTCACATTTTTTTATTAGTTTTCATAAAATAATAACCGCTCGATCAAATATCCGCTGCTAATTTTAATTTACTATTGAAGTTTTTTATGCATAATTTTTCCTGGAATTATGTCTGATTCATTTATATTAAAATTCTGTTAAACATATTTAATTTCATTTATTGTTAATATTATTTCGGACTGAATTAATTTATATTTGTTATTTGGGTTGTAATGCTAGAGCAGAAGTATTTGTTATGTAAAACAGTAATATTTAGTTAGTCATTAAAACGCACAAGACACCTCTATGTCATCGTAGAAAACTTGTTCAAACCAAAAAAATACTAAAAGTGTAATTTCAAGCCTCTCGGTTTGCTTATCCCTCTTCGGAGTGTGGAGAAGCATTTATACAGTCCGGCATGATTCTAGTGACGTCATCAAAATCATCGTTTGTCGATGATCGATGTTTTTTTTTTTGGACAGCACTATGCTTACCATCAGTTTTAGTTCAGTCACTTTGCCGTGCCTGGATGAAAAAAAAGGAATTTCAAATTATCCACTGTTCCAAAATCCAAATTATCCAATGACGAATAATTTTCGCATTCAATAGTTCTTGTGACAACCCTAAGGCCAAGACACGTCCATACAGACGATTTGTACATCCCCGGCTTGAATACGAAATAGCGTTGCAATACATAGTGGCCGCTTTATATTTATTATCCGAAACCTATTCTAGTTGTTTCGGAAAGATTTACAATAAACCCCGCATAGGGAAGCATCGCACAGTATATTTTCACTTTCGCTTCAAAAATATTTTTACTTTAAGTTTTATGCTCACTTCTACCAGTCTTACACTGGTGGTTGGATTCATATACGCCCGGATAGCGACCACTGTACACATGGTGTTAAAACCTGCTATAGTCACCCACACACGTTATGTGAGTCGCGTTCCATGGTCAGCCAGGGTATATCCGATTCTCCCGAGGGGGCTTGCCTTCTCTTCCTATCCCTTTCTTTTCCCTAATTCCTTCCCCTCCCAATTTCCTTACCCTGCTGGTGGTAGGATATTCGTATCTGCCCGGATTGCGATCACTATACACGGTGTTAAGACCCGCCATAGTGACCCACCTTGAGTGGCTTACGTTCCGGAGTCAGCCAGTGTATATCCGGTTCTCCCGAGGGGGCATGCCCCTCTTCCTATACCTTTTCTACTTATTCCTTCCTCTCCCCTTTGGCCCTGGGATGAGATACTGTAGGTCGCCAGTATTCCGTTAGCAGGGACACCTGTAGTTCATCTCATAATAAAAAAATAATAATACTAGCCCTTTATTATATACGTCCCACTGCTGGGCACGGGCCTCCTCTACTGAATGAGTGAGATTAGGCCTTAGTCCACCACGCTGGCCTAATGCGGGTTGGCAGACTTCACATACTTTCGAAAATCTTATCCAGTTCTCAAGTATGCAGGTTTCCTCACGATGTTTCCTTCACCGTTAAAGCAAGCGATAATTAACAATTAATATACACGTAACATAGAAAAGTCAGAGGTGTATGCTCTTGGGGCTGGTTTCGAACCTGCGTCTTTCGTCTCGACAGTCCATACCACTCCCCGCTGAGCCAGCGCTGCTTTTAGTACATCTCAAAGAGCCAAAAAAAGTACTATGTAATATATGCATCACCCCAAACCGATACATTTAAAGTTCAGCCCGTACAGTCAGTTACAGGCATGTTTAAAAATCAAGCCGTATTTAAAATCGTTGTTAGCGTAAAACGAACCTCGGACGTTCATGTCAAACTCACGCCATGGTCCAATTAAAAACATAATTGAGTATTGGGGTATTGTGGCGGGTGGAGGGGACAACCGACAGGCTATGTACAATTACAGTAGTCGTAAATTTGATTATTTGGTAGTATAATAGACATTAGAGAATCAATTCAATTTCAGTCGCGAGTGAATCGCGCTTATACTATCTCATATCGTGAGTGATAGAGCCACGTTGTAGAC
Source organism: Amorpha juglandis (assembly GCA_949126905.1). Taxonomy (NCBI): domain Eukaryota; kingdom Metazoa; phylum Arthropoda; class Insecta; order Lepidoptera; family Sphingidae; genus Amorpha; species Amorpha juglandis. The sequence continues at coordinate 15,766,554 of OX421374.1, read as the reverse complement.
AGTTTTGTCTACAGCATGAATGATAAACCGAAATACAACAGTGCTTACGCACTGTTGCTTGGTGGTAGAAATAGACGAAGCTTCTAACCCAGACAGTCTCTTCCATACCAGTGACCTACCAAGTTGTATTGCGTACGCGGTACGACTGCTTTGCTGAAATCTCGGCTTCGATTACCTGGTCAGGTAAAGTGACATTGGGTTTCTCTATCACGAAATGCTCAGTATCAGCCAGTCTGGAATTGTGCCCGGTATGGCGATAGGCTCGCCCCCTATATCACATCTTGAGACGGAAATAGGCTTAGAGAAATATTGGTATACTGGTTACACCACTACCTACCACTTCGGGGATATGTAAATCTATTTCATCAGTTCCAATCCCATGGATTCCACAAAATACCACAATTTTGATTATTATTCAAAATAAAGTTGTTTTGAAATAATTTAAACCTCTACTCATAAAACAACGCCATCTAAACGGGAACGATTAAAATTTGAATCCGCTATAATTAAACCTTATCTAAATATTACCGCGGAATTTTGTGTACAATTTAACTTGGGCGGTGTTTGCAGCATCAACACCGTCGAATACTTTCATCTTATAGCCGCGCTCCAATAATTATATCATTTATGTTTCCTAAACTGTCGGAATGTTTGTATATTGGAAATTGTTTTTGCAAATTTGTGGGTAGTATCGATTTAAGCGATATTGATATTGTTTTTTATCGCCATATTAATGTTCATCATGAAGCGTTAATGCCTCTGGTGGAGCAACTGACTAAATATTTCTGATCATTTTTTTTATTACTTGCTTGAATAATCAGACGAGCAGTTCGCTCGTCTGATGGTAAGCGTCACGCCTGCCCATGAATAGAAGTCAGATCACACATAACTTTGAAATATAAAGCACTGACATGACACTGGACGGCGCTCATCACCCCGAGAAATAAGACATTAGTAATATCATTATCATCATTACTTCATTGTCAATTTAAAGAATATTCAAAGTTCTCAACAGTACGATATTCCTTCATCACATTGATAAGTATATAAACCTAAAAGTCTCAAAAACGCATAATACTTTTTACTGACTTCTTTTGTGTTAAGTTAACTAGATTATTCTTACATTCATGTATTCACATCACTAGTTTCACAATTCATCATACTATATTCGTCTTATGTGCGGTAGTCAATACAGCCGTTGATTCGAATACCAACTTTCGGTTGTTCACAACACTTGCTTCAGCAAGTGTTGGAAAACTGTTGTACTGCATTGATTAAAGTAATTAAGAAACTATCAACTACCAGTTCTTGGAATCTCTTCTTTAATGATAAAATATCAATATAAATAAATATCAATTTTATCATCAACACCTCATCACCATACAAAATCAAAACTGTCAAAGCTCTTTTCGCGACTGAGTTTGCGGCGTCATTTGCCCGCCAGTAGGCGTGTAGGCCCCAAGCCCATTTCCAATTTGCTTCTATCAATCAAGACCAATCTAGCTGAGTGGATTACTGGCAAATGAAATTTGCATAGACACCAGAACATCGCTTGTGAATGTCGCGCTCGTGACGCTCTAGTCACATTTATATCTGTAGCCATGGAATGTTCGTGATTTCAAATGAAGCCTGTAGCAAGCCAAATATTCTGTATTGGAGCGAACTTTTCAATATATTAATTTGCGATATAAATTATAATATATGTGGTATTCAAGAGTGCGAGCAGATAATTTTTCGCAGATGAAATTCGAATGTCAAATGTAAATTACCTCAGTACAGGAACTAATATAGTGAATCCTGGATAAGAGGGATCTGAAGGAACCATTAATTTTTTTATCACTTATAAAGGCTTTTCATTTACCCAGTTTCCTATATAAGAAGGTTAATATGACAGTTTTCTTATTTATAGAGGACCTCACCTACCATGAGAGATCGAAATGTTAGTAAACAACTTAATGCCTTCTCAAAATAAACGCGTCATAACTTGTCTACACCTAATGAATTGTCTAACTTATACGAGTTATTGAGCTACAAATTTCCAATTATAGAGGTAAACATCGAAAAAAATCTAAGAAATCAAATCTCAGTTTATTATAACCCTCACTGAGTGTGGCAGTAAGATTACGCAAAATTAAAGAGAACGATGTTAATTAAATAAGTATTAATCTTCTTCTTAATAAGGAGGCTTTACAAAATATAAGCTACCTTGCATTACCCACATTGATGTTAGACTTAATCACGCATGATCAATATTCGCATACGTGACCATACAAGGAGTTTACAGCTCAACAGACTGCGTGCTTGCGATTAGACAAAATGTCTCAGTAAATAGGAAAGAAAAATAAAAGATTTTAAATTTAAGGAGTCATCAATAAATTAAAAAAAAAATATGAAGTTAAATACATGTTAAGTCCATAGTCTCATAAGTCGAAAGTCCGTTTGATAGATCATTGCTTATTTATCCTTATAATTTCTAAGCATTACTGTGTTTTAGCTATTGGAAGTTTTTTGCGGAACACAACGTAGCTGATGTCCTAATCCAGATCATGGTATATCTGTATGCCAGATTTCATCCAAAATCGTTGAGGTTTTTGGCGTGATTAATTACCAAACATCTAAATTCACACAATCCTTAACATCAAAACTTTCACATCAATAATAACAGTAGTAATTGAGTACGTAATCGGTCCGCACAATAGCAAATGAGGTCAGTGGAGGCCTAAAAGTAGATGATGGGATAAACTTGATACTTTTTGGAAGGGCTAGCCCAAAATAGCACTCAACAGACGAGAATGGAAAGAGGGTCAGAAGCCTTTGATCAGCAGTGGGACAAAACAGCTAGGAATTAATGTTTTTTTAGACTCCTTAGTAAATACAGCAGCAGCGTCGATGACGCAGTGGGCGAGTAGTCAACTATGAAGCGAGAAGCCGCGGGTTCGATTCCCGCTCCGGTACAAATGTTTGTTTCGAGTGTGGATGTTTTCTCTCCCAAATCTTGCTGGAATATGTGATTTTTAACATGTTGCGTCTACGCACTTCGAGTGGGAGAAGCGTAGGTGGAAGAAGAGTAAATATAGCAGTTTAACTACTTATTTAATTTCACTTAATTTTCACCTACCAAGCAAGGTACCAAGGTACCAAGGAAACCAAACCAAAACATCTCAAACGTTACTGAAAAGAATGACTCAACTACTAAACACACGAAAGTAAAGCAGTTAGAAAACTCCAGCAGGATCTTTGTGCCAGAGACGGTAATAATGTACATTTTAGAAGAAACCGAGCGAAGTTGGTATTCGATTAGCGAAGCGCCGGCGACAAAGGTGCCCCCTCCGCCCTTTATTCCGTATAGTGCCGGACTGTTGCAAATTTCGACATAGTACATAACGTTACTGCTTGATTTTTGCCTTCGGATGTAAGAGAAAGCGGGTATAACTACAAAAATATTTTGTATTGTATTCGAAGTTAAATGAGCTGACAAAACAATAATTTCTTTCTGCCGTGTGTAATCCCAGATTACCACCAGGGTCCACCCTTTTAGATCCTCGCTCGGTAAAGTAACTGGATTGAACCTGATGTTAAGTAAAATGCAGTCCAAATATAATTTCGACCTTCAAGAGATATTGCGTTGCTAGATGATCGGCAGAACTAAATTGGCATATAGTTAGTGGATATACAATGGCTGACCTCGGAAGGCGACTTTCTTGAGCGAGCACCTAAAGCTGGGTTTTCACCATGTATAAGATAGTTGCTATCGAGTTGGGACTAAAAATGATGAGGTACCGACCTTGACCCGCTGTCTCTTTGCCTGATCTTAAGTATCCTCTGTAGAAAACCACGTTATTAATATCTCTTTTTAGTAGTAATTTATTTTTATGTGCTTCTACACCAATATAGACACCTAATCACTATCTCACAACGTATTTTGTTTACCCTTCATGAAAAAACTGTCATACCTCTAAAGTTGGAATTTAACTTAGTGATATAAAATCATGTCTTATTGTGTCAACATTTTGAAATTACAGAATATAAGGCATAATACTTTATCAACTAGACCAAAAATTTTACTTAATACTAACGCCATCTGTTTGAAAACTACAGAGTTAATATTGATGTGAATAAAATATTTGTGTACAATACTGCTGGTTTTTTTTTATCAGATATATAAATAGGGAGTAATTAGTTATACGTTTTTACGTGGTGTTTAATGTGTGATATTTTTTTTAAATCGATAAAATATTACTAATAAAAAAATAACCTTCTATCTGATTAATTTCGTTGCGGGACAAAGACTAAATGTCTTTGTAACGCATTTCCAGAGACTCGCCGAGCTTCACTGCTCGGTGTCGTCAAAAATGCGTGCGTGATCCTGGTGCACAGCAGTTACAGTGGCGGGTGTGTAGGCGGGATAGTCTCTAATTAAAAAGAAACTTGCGACCCCTTACAAAGTTATGCTCTATGCTAGTTGTCTAGCTAATTTTAAAACATATCACTCAGTTCATACCTTGCACCACAATCTCCAATACAATTGTGCAACTGGATGCAACGGGCGAGTGTCGCGCGGGGTTAATCGGGTCGACGACTCCCGACGACCCGCCAAGTCGCCTGTCCTGACTCTAATGTCCCAGCTTTGTCTCAACACATAACAGTTACAGTCTCGCGATGGACTGACTTCCCTGAATTTACGACTATTGATTTGTTTTTAGCAACAAAAATGAGTGTCATGCTGGACTTTTGTGAGTCATATTTTTTTTACTTTCTAATGTGAATTATATTTATACTGATAGCCTTTTTCCCCTTTTTCATATTGGACAAAGAAAGAGCGAGAAGTACCGACTGTCTTAATAGAATCCGGGGTTGGAAAAAAGTCTCTAAGGTGCGCAGCTCTGGCGCTTTAAAGTTATGTGTGTATTCATTTTAAATTATCACTTGCTTTAACGGCGAAGAAAAATATCGCGAGGAAACCCGCATACCTATGAATTCTTCGTAAAAAAATCGAAGAAGTAAATGAAGTCTGTTGATCGTAATGCTGATTCAACTAGCGTTGTGGACAAGGGCCTAAGCCCCCTTATTAGTAGAGTAATATTATAGAAATAATGGGTTGATATTAATTGTTGATATTAATTAATTATCTTCTTTTTTTTATCTGAGCACGGTAAAGTGACTGTTCTACACCTAATAATAAGCGCAGTGCAGTCCCAAAAAACCAGCCCCTATCGACAAACAATAAGTTTATCGGTGGTCACCAGAATCATGCCGTCCTGCATTAATGCTTCTTGACACTCCGAGGAGGGAAGAAGCAAATTGAAGAGCCTGCGACAGGACAGGCGGATAACCGTTGCAAGCACAAGGGTACAAGGATGTATCCCTATACCACCCCAACCAACCATTAAGTTATGTCGCAAGCCCCTCGGGAGAACCGGATATACACTGATCCTGAAACGAGATCGAGGTGTGTGGGTCACTATGGCAAAGTTTAACACCATGTGTACGGAGTACACTATCTGGGTGGATATGAATCCTACTACTAGCATTTTTTTATAGCCTTATCCAGCAAACGAGCAAGTGAGTCACCTGATGGTAATTGATGAATGGTGAATGCTAATCTGAAATGCTTATTGTTGAAATGTCTGGATCTACTTCTTCACGCACGTCAGTCATAACCCATTCTATAGATTCAAGATATTTTTTTTCAAATGTCCTATTTCTTTCACATCAGCACTGACTTCAAGCGAAATGCTAAAGTAATTTTATTAGAGGAAAATAAAAGCGTTTTTGTCTCTATTAGTGTAAATCTCTATTGATTAACACTTAATCTCAATTCGTGTCGGTGGGTCAGATTAAACTGTTTGGATTGAAGGAATAAACGTCCAAGTAAAAATCATCCGTCTTTTCTGTAAGGAAAAGTCGATAGTGGATTTTGCATGTCATTCTGACGCTCTTAAGTCTTGTCAGTACGGTTTATTTTCGAATCAACATAAAGATGTGACAGTTATTCGATGTTTTCTTTTGTTCTTTAAAATTATAAATGTTAATGTTGAAAGGTTTACGTTTATTAGTGCGAATTAATAAGCATGACTTTTTGAAGAGTTAAAAACATAAGAGGTATATAATAATTCTTTCTTGCTGTTTTGTCTGTTTTATTTTTGTATCAACCGCATTTAATGTTAAGGATTTGAACTTACTACGTGATTGAAATTTTCGCTTAATACTTTCACACAAATTGTCGCTTTACTGTGTGTATGTGTGATGTGTGTTGGCCATTAAGGTATATACAGAGAGAAAGCGACGCATGTACCCGTGACGTGACTCAGGCGGAGATAGCAAATAGTCCGCTTTGTGTAAAGTTGTATGGAAATGGTCGCGCGTTGCACTTTTTTGTTTAGTATTCAAACGTATATAAACGGACATGTAAACGCGTGCGCCCGTTTGATGCAGGATCTGCATGCATTCGAAGCAAATGCCCCGCCCAGTTCCAATATCACTAATATAATATTTTATTTTAGCAGCGATAGCTCAGCAAGGAGTGGTATAGACTGTCGAGACGAAAGTCGCAGGTTCGAAACCTACCCAAAGAGCATACACCTCTGACTTTTCTAAGTTACTTGTATATTGAATATTAATTATCGCTTGCTTTAACGGTAAAAATAGCATCGTGAGGAAACCTGCATACCTGAGAACTCGATAAGATTTTTGGATGAAGTCTACCAACCCGCAATAGGCCAGCGTGGACTAAGGCCTAACCCCTCTCATTCAGTAGAGGAGGCCCGTGCCCAGCAGTGGGGCATTTATTATACAGGGCTAGTAAAAAATATATATTTATTTCAATCTTACAATTATTTTACAAGGTATTTACTCTAATGCAGTTATGTCTACTATCAACATATAATTTAAAAGTAAATCTAAATAATAATTCGTAATGCCTAACATTAATAACAACCACAATCGTATTCGTATTTTGCCCTCTTTGTAACATATGACCATGACATAAATTATAGCAACCCTAGCCGTGGTCTAGTAAATATCGGTACGCAGCGAATGTTTGCACTGGGCGTAGGTTTTCGATAGGTATCCAGCCCGAGGCTGCGATATTAACTGTTTACACAAGGACGTGAACAAGCAAACACGGTGCGTGACACCCGACCCCCAATATAACGTAATCCCAATATTACCGGGGCCCACCGTGTGCCGAATCCGCGGTGCGACATCAAAGAGCCGACGTTTTGATTGGTTCTTTTGAAAAGTTATTAAAATACGATACGTATATGTAATTCGTGGAATATTTACATGACGCATTGAATTCGTATTAGTTTTTGTTTATCGAGTTTTTTTATAGCTTCAATGTCGAAACGAATAGGAAGCGCCATCTCTGTTCATGCCATTACCGCTGTCTATATTATTACTGCTGGTGGTAAGATATCGGCCCGGATAGCGACCGCCATATACATGGTGTTAAAACCTGCCATACTGCCTGCCATACATTGTGTGGATCGTGTTCCAGGATCAGCCAATGTGGCCGGCTTGCGACATTACTTGATGGTTGTTTGCGGCGGATATATGGGTACAACCTAGTTTCCCTGTGCCCGCATCGGTCAACCGCCTGTCCTGTCGAAGGTCCCTCAATTAGCCTCTTACCTCTTCGAAATGTAAAGAAGCATTGATATAGGCTGGCATGATTCTGGTGGTCAGCCATGAACTCATTGTTTGTTGGTGGTCATTAGTTTTTTACACTGAACTGCGATAATAATCAGTTTAGTTGTGTTTAGTGCAGTCACTTTACCGAGACCGGAATAAAAAAAGGCATTATCAAAAATTTGCTATTTACTGCCAGTTACCAAATCTGGCGGTAAACTTAATATTTGAAACAACTATTAAACGTATACTTATTAATAGTGATCGAACAATTGCAAACGTCTACCTGTATTAGTGTTAATGAACTTTGTTATTTTCATCTCTGTTCAATTAACGGAATTAACCCAGGACTTGTTAACTTTCCGTTGAGTTTAATTGTGTGCCACCCGGTGTGTGTTTCAATCCTGACGTCAGAGGTTTCAGTATATATGGATAATAATATGGATTATTAAAATAGCAGCAATAGCAATTAAAGCAGCGATCGCTCAACGGGGAGTGTTACGGACTGTCGAGACGAAAGTCGCAGGTTCGAAACCAGCCCCAACAGCACCTCTGTCTTATCTAAGTTGCGTGTATATTAATTGTTAATTATCGCTTGCTTTAACGGTGAAGAAAACATCGTGAGGAAACCTGCATACCTGTGAACTGGATATCATTTTTCGAAGGTATGTGAAGTCTGTCAACCCGCATTAGATCAGCGTGATGAACTAAGGCCTAACCCCTCTCATTCAGTAGAGGAGACTCCACTACGCTCCTTATTCTGAGATATTAGTCTCATAATGCCCAGTATTTCACTGGCTTCAATGACCTTCAAACCGAATCCGTAACCGCACAGATACTAACACATTGCTGTTTGGAGACAAACATGATAAACCATAACCTTCCCATACGACGTCCCGCAGATTAGTTACACTAGAAAAAAAACGTAGCTGAACAAATTAAACATTGAGCAATATTATTTATAATGAATACAGTCCTCTGAACATTAAACGCGCAATTAGAAACCCTCAATTCGGAAATAGGATCCACGTTGTCACATCAAAGTCCTGTATTTATATTATTAACATTCTACCCACCAAGGTTTTATGAACACGTATGTAATTGATTATGTAAATGTGTATGTAAAAGGGCTTATCATAAATGTACAGATTTTCATACAGTAATACACAATTTAGTCTGGATGGTAGAGACACGCTGCAGACAGATTTGTCCACAGCATGGACTCGGCCGGTTCGTTACCACTGTTTCACAGAAAACCAACGAAAAGTAGCAGCTTGCTGCTGCATTTCGTACGGTGAGTGAGATATCCGGGAGCCCAAATCCCCCTCCCCTTCCCAATCCCTAATCTCTAAGTCTCTAGTATGATCTGGTTCAGGCATCTGTGACCTTACTCCTGCGGTTTCAAAACGTGACCAAACCACCTCAAGCGACATTATTGAAGTTTGTCTGCCACGTCTCGGATTACAAGCCTGCCGCGAATTCACTCATTACGTATATCTAACTGTATATTATTGCACATCCACAGCAATATCTTCATCTCCGCAACCTTAAAAAACATTGTGAATTAAAAAAGAATCATCGATATCTATCATATATCAATATATTATGCCACCGTATACATACATTAAAAATAAATGCTAGCGAAGTACATATACATTGCGTTACATAAAGGTGTGAGCATACATAAGAATATGAATACATAAGAATTTCAACCCCTATAGTACGAAATTCGTTTGCATTGCTAGGACATAAATAAAGCATTTATACTTTATCGAATGATTAACATATCGATATTCGACTTGTAATTTTGGACAACACTAAATGAAAAACAGCTGATACGAATAAACTTTAGGTTTTGGTAATGCAAATTGTTTATAATGATCGATTTTATTGATAAATTAATAAACGAGTGATTAAAACTAGCATGAAATTTAGCATGTCAAGATTTTGAGAAGATCCAGTACATAAATACTCACTGTTTGATGTTTGTAATGACTCTATATTAATACCAAACCTTTCTGTAACACGTTGTAGACTCCTTTTCTATGTTGGTTAGAAACATCAGCATTTTAATCGGTGTTAAAATCTAGACCGCTCCCATGTACAGATGACAGACCAATTCACGGCATATCGAACAGTGTAAACATCGGTATTCTTTTGAGTGCAAAACTTGAGCAAACATTTGCTCTGTGAGCGGGACGTTTCGGGCTGAAATCCGGCGGCGCGATGCGGGATCACGCACAGCTGCGTATCGAGAATGTACCGCTGTTTTATATAGTCTACAGCAGTGTTTCTCAACCTTTTTTAGGCCATGCCCCATCTTAACATTTTTTTGTTAAATTTGTCACCGATATCTAGCATTGCATTTAAATAACCCAAAGCGAAAGGGTTAAAGTCGTGTCGAGTCCATTTTTTAAATTGCCCCCCTTAACTATCAAATTGCCCCCCTGTGGGGTGTGGGCCACCCGTTGGGAAACACTCGTCTACAGCATTAGGGTTCTGTGGAGATGTATTGGCTGATATTTTACTATCGACGTGAACTTCAGTGTTAACATAGTGGGAATACTGAAGTGAAGATGTGGTAGAGTCCTGCTGTAGTTGTATTCAGCATAGGGACGGCTCGACCCGGTTGTTAGTCGTTATCAGTGTCTCACAGAAAACTGACGTAAAATAGTATAATACTTTTGTAATTTGAATGAGATATCTAGTGGCCCAAATCACCCTCCCGTTCCCCAGTATTTAATATCAGTAACGCATTCATAATTCTTGTATTGTGAGTTTGTACAGCAGCAGCGCACTTGTTTGATACAAAAATCTAGATATTTCGCGGTCAGAAATATTATTTCGGTGTTTTTTTTCCAACGGGAACCGCTAGGGGGCAGGCTACCCCGTAAACCCAAAATGTGTTTTACAATGAATTCTAAGAAATACCTAATAGACTATTGAAGGAAGAACTTTGAATTCAATGTATTTTCTGGGCATTATGAGACTTAATTCTCAGGCTGATGAATTTAGCGCGGTGCCGTGCAGTCTTTTGTAATAAAGTCCCAAATGGCATATTATTGTTTCTATTTATGGACCGGCGTGGGTGACGCTTACCAAGCTAGCGACCTCGTCGTCTAGACTACTTAGGCGAATGAAAAAAAATCTGTGTATACTAGTTTTTTATAATAATTATAATATTTATAGCATCCTTGGCGCAGTGGGCGAGCAGCCGGCTGTGAAGAGAGAGGCTGTGGGCTCGATCCCCGCAACGAAACAAACTTTTGTGTGTTGCTTCTGTTTATGGACAGGCGTGGCGCTTACCATCATACGCCTTGCTCGTAAAAATAAAAAAATGCTGCTAAAAATCCAGTTATTTAGCGAATAGAAATCATTTTTCCCTGATCCGTCTTTGAAGCACTAGATTTTTGTATACTTAACTATCAACAAGTCTTTGTGCAAAATCCTTTCAGCAGAAAAACATAAAATCTTAACATTGAACCCAACACTTAAACCGCGAACCCATAATAACTGTTTACGACAGTTTTTATTTTACTATTACGACGAGAATATTGCTCGCAATATAGCTGTGCTCTCCAAAATAGGATATCAAGTGACCCCAGTAATGGACGTCATTATTACCTCGTAAAAAGGTGATCGGCCTTCGAAATTATATATTTTTTTCAATATTTTCTTACCCCCAAACCCGCACGGTTGTAAACTTTGCAAAATTAATTCAAAGGATTTATTTCTTTACGACTGATTTTCGGTTTACTGCGCTGGGAGTGCAAATGGATTGATAATGGGGAGGTTTATTTTATGTTCATTTTTTGATTAGCATTTTTCACATCTCAGATATAAAAAGTCAGCCTCTTAGTAGGGTATTGTGTTGTTTTATAGCATAGGCCGGCAAATGAGCAGGTGGGTCACCTGATGGTAAGTGATCTGCACCGCCCATGTACGCCCACAATATTATTACTCAGGTATGCAGGTTTCCTCACGATGTTTCACCGCAAAAGCAAGCCATAATTTACAATCAATATACACGTAACTAAGAGAAGTCAGAGGTGTATGCTCTTGGGGATGGTTTTGAACCTGCGACTATCATCTCGACAGTCCATACCACTCCCCGCTGAGCTATCGCTGTTATTTTCAGTTCTTTTGAACCGATTTTATTGAAGTGAAACTTCTTTAGAATCGTTGAGATTTGAAACTCGATGAAACGAAAATGCGTCATGACAAAGGGACAAATATATTCATAAATAGGATTTAGCCTGCGAGAAAATTAGATAGATTACAAGTATGCTATCACGTGTCTTTGCGCCTGCGTACAACGAAGCCTTCGGGTAATGTGTCATAAACAACGTGGTGTAATATTCTTTTTGCATTTGGGTATTAAAATTTGCTGGTTAATTACTTTATTTTAATACAATATTTATATATTTTGACAGTGTGAATATTTAAATCTTTTTATTTCATACTTTTCTGAAGTTTCACTACTGCCGTGTGTGAATTGCACACATTCACTTTTTTAGTATTTTTTTAATCCTTGCATAATCTCATTACATTGTAGTGTTTGTAAAGGTGCAATCTCAGTGTATCTATTTCGGCGAGTTGTTAACGCCATGGGGCCCCGAAACCGGGGATAAGTCATCGCTCGAGTGTTATCAAAGAGGACGGAACCACTTCAAATCTGTTTGGTTTATCCGATTCGATTTTCTGCACGTTTTAGGCAAGTGTTTGGTGTATCTTTGTAAATATTTTTCGAGTTGTGATTTTAGTGGAGTATCACATAAGCTGTAGCGGATTCTATACATTTATAAGTATGTCCCCAACGCATGGGTTTTTATCTTCAGAGGGAATTCGATCTTAGCTATTCGTGAAACAACTGTCTTAATAAAAAAAGCATTGTATATTTATTCGAACCAACTGTCTTATTAAAAAGCATTGTATATAGACATCCTTTGTAGCGCAGTGGATATGAAGCGAGAGGCCGTGGGTTCGATTCCCGCACCGAGACAAATGTTTGTGTGATCCATAAATATTGGTTGCGGATCTGGATGGCATGGGACGGTAAGTCCCTCGTAGTTCCTCACACTCTCGATATAGGTTAACCTAGTGTGTGCTATTTAGCACATGCAACTAATAGCTAAATAACAAACATGAAACTAAATTACACATACAAAAGAAGTAAAAGCTGTTAGTTACTTATGCTACACGATGACAATTAGGTATTTTTACACTAGCAAGTATTATGGTAATGGTGAAAATAAGCAGCGATAGCTCAGCGGGAAGTGGTACGGACTGTCAAGACGAAAGTCGCAGGTTCGAAACCAGCCCCAAGAGCATACACCTCTGACTTATCTAAGTTACGTGTATATTAATTGTTAATTATCGCTTGCTTTAACGGTGAAGGAAACATCGTGAGGAAACCTGCATACCTGAGAACTCGATAAGATTTTTCGAAGGTATGTGAAGTCTGCCAACCCGCGTTAGGCCAGCGTGGTGGACTAAGGCCTAACCCCTCTCATTTAGTAGAGGAGGCCCATGCCCAGCAGTGGGACACGTACAGGGCTAGTAAAAAAAAAGAGTATTATGGTGTTCATACTCCATAGGCGTTGGACTTCACTCTCCATCAGGTGTTCCACTTGCTAATTCATTAACCTGCACCATAAAAATAACGTTATCACAATAACACTTAAACAATTACTCCTCCACGCGTCCCAAAGCACCAATCAAACGTAATTCTTTACAAACAGCCGTAACATTACAAAGATTTATTTATCTGGTTTATTTCTCACGGGGCCGCGTTGTAATTTGATTAAAAATTCATTAAACCGCCTCCGGACGCCTGGGGGAATAATTTAGTGCATTTCACACGGAGGCCCGACGCCTCGGACGTACACTGTTTGAGATTACAATAATTAGTGCCCCTACACACCAGACGACTATTATAAGAAATTTTTGCTCGTGGTGTTTTTATATGAATTTTCACAGTTTGTTCAGTAGTTTTAATTTTTTCACGCATGTCAGAATAGTACCTGCCTGCCCTCACCTTCCCAATCCCTTAATTATCCCTTTAAGGTCGGCAACGCGTCCATGATTCTTCTGGTATTGTGGGCATACATGGGCGATGGAGATCACTTCAATCAGATGACTCACTCGCTCGTTTGCCGACCTGTGCTAAAAATGAAGCTATTGTCCCATAACCCTAAAATAATCAGGGCAGTGACATAGTTTCACTAAATATATATCCTTAAGAGCACCTTATCTGAATACATATACATGTAATAGAATTTAGTCTAATATAAAGTACATAAAAGTTAATTCCATCACAACTCGTGTATAAAGGACTTAATATCTTACTTAATGTTGGGTTCGAGCCCCCATTACCCAAAGCGTAGACTGTCTACCTAAGTTGAGTACTAAAAACCTTACACAGAATTGTTTCTGTCTCTCCTATTTTAAGACAAACCACTATACGACCAGATGAAGGTCTGCAAAGCAATTGCGACTGATGCTCAACTTGAAAAAAACACATGAGTTGGCTGTGATTGGAATTTGTATCTGATAGGCGAAATGGCGATAGGCTCAGCCTCTGTTATAACATAGGACAGAAATACGCTCGGTTAACTTCGTGGGCAGTAGTTGTACATCTGTCTACCCTTTTGGAATACAAGCTTTATATAACTTGTATTTAATTACCTTTCTAGCATGACATGTCTCTCAAGCAATCTTAATTTAATACAAGTACAAAGTTCAAGCGAGCCTACATATTTCGCAATGGCATTTTTAAACAAAATATACGAAAAACAAGGACATTTTACTTCTAAGAGCAATTCTGGTCCCGCGAACCAAAACGGGCTAAGTTCTTTCGAAAATCTTTCTGTTTTCTTCTATTTAGTATTAATCTAATAGTTTAGCCGTTTATATACAGCATTTAATGGACCATTATATTTTGATGCTAAAATTTAGCTGTTACAATCTAGACATTCAACGCAATTTCCCTACGTGCAAACATACGTCAACTCATACCTCTCTCTAATTGGGGTCAAACACTATGGATCACCAAGCATTATGTTCCAAACATAACTCATTTCTTCTTCTAATTCTCCTTATGCATGCTGGTTGGTTACGAGGATTCCTTATTCAACCCTTATACAGAAGGTAACCAATTTTATATATAGACGGCCATCTAGTTAAATAGTCTCAGATACCACCTCTCTTCCACAATATCCCCTTCATCTATCCTGTCAATGTAGCCAGACCACTGAAGCATTGCTTTCTCAATCTTTGTTACTACATTTTCTTTCAATTCTCATTTTTTATGACACTATTTCTTATTCTATTATCTTTTTATTTTATTTAATAGCATGACGAAACGAACAAGTAACTTGCCTGATGGTAAGCGCTACGCCTGCCCATAAACAGATGCATCACCACACAGAACTTTGAATTACAAAGCACTGCATGACACTGAACTGCACTCGTCACCCCGAGATATAAGATATTAAGTCTCTCAATGCCCAGTAATTGCACTGGCTTCAATGTTCTTCAAACCGAAACACAACAGTGCTTAAACATTTTTACTTGCCGGCAGAAATAGACAAAACGATGGTACCAACCCAGACGGCCTCTTGCATACGAGGGACTTAACACCTTCAACTCTCTGCCCTTGAATCTTACCTTAAAGCTCTCCGACTCTTCGGCATCTACATTTTTTCTGGTTTTATGGACAGTGGCTGTCACTTACCTTCAAATAAACCTCTTACTAGTTTGACTGCCTTCTGCTACGCCAAGTCAATATTTATTTAAAAGTCAGTTATAGCACTGCGGTTTTCGCGGCCTCAATTTATCTTGTCGTCAGCCGCTCCACGTCAGCGCTCATTTTGAATTCAATCTATTGCTAGTTCTTACGGGACTCTCTTAGATGAAAAAATATTGCGATCGCTCTGTCTTTGATAACATTGCCAATATCAAGAGTGATCTGTCTACCTGCTTGATTTATAGAGCGTAATGATAGAAGAGTACACAAATATATTTTAAAGTGTTTTTTTGCGTTATTTATTCCCTGTCTTTGGAGAGGCTCGTATTAATGTACAAGATTACATAGAGATTTAATTGAAAATTTAAAAAGTATGAAAATAGAACATCGTCAGCGACTCACGCCTATAGTGTGGCACAAGCATTAGACAGTTTAATTTAACATTATGTTTATTATCTTTGTTGTGGAATGAACAAGCGGTGTATTATTAACAAAGTATTCAATAAAAATAAAGAGTCTTTTGTCTGTTAGCTGAAAAAAAACATAACATAGTAGTAAAAATTCCAATATATGTGACAGATCGTAGAAAAAATCCTTTTTTATACCAGCAATCAGCACACAAGTGGATCACCTGATGATAAGTGATACCCATCGTCCTTGAACACCTACAATACAAGAAGAATCATTGACGTGTTGCCGACCTTAAAGGAAAGGGAATGGAACGGGGGGATTTGAGCCTCCGGTTATCTCACTCACCGTACAAAATGCAACAGCAAGTTGCTGTACGTTGGTTGATATTTAAAGATAATAAAACCCAATAGATTTCATGTTGTGGAAATATTTAAGTGTTAAATTTGTACTAATATTATTATTTCAATGAAAAGATTGGGTTTGACGGTATTCCTGCTATGCAGAAAGCGGAATAAAAACAACGCAGTAAATTTATTTTGTATGAAAAACGAAAAAAACAAATTATAAATGTTTTACAATAGAAGCCGTGCATTGCAGGAACTCATCAACGCAAATATAGATATAGAATCGCTGGAAGTGATTATTGGGGAGGAATCAAAAACTTGCAGCCAACGTTAAAAAAAAATCACTCCATTCATATTGTCTCTTCTTCTTCTTCTTGTCTCTTCTTTTTATGTCTTCTCTCAAGAAAATATTAACTTACTTATATTTTTTATAGGTTTTCACGAATCCCATTAAGGTTCTATACTTATTTATTTACTTGTCCAGATTGACTGACGGGCTGATTGATTCATCAACTAGAGCCTAATCCGCTGTGGTTATAAACTTGAAATTTAGGCAGTTGATGCTTTTTATGTTGTAAACATCCACTAAGGAACGATTTTTGGAAATTTCACCCCTAAGGTAAAATAAGAAATAAAGGGTTGTATAGAATGTTGCCTTTCACACGATCGGAGCCGCGAGCGGTAGTATCAGTTATAAATATGTTTATATTTAGGTAACTAAACTTAGTCGTTGGATGCAGACCGCTTCCAATAGGTCGGTCTGGAAATGTTTGGGGGAGGCCAATGCAGAGGACGCAGTGGACCTCCTGTACCTGATGATTATGACGAAATGATGATGAAACTTATTTATTGGATTACTATTTTCGGATTGTTTCTGGAATTTGAAACATCCAATCCATTAACATTTCAGAAATAAAATACAAAACAAAAAATAGTCATTAACTGACATTTAATATTTTCCAGCACTAACTACAGTATTCATTTACCCCTGAAGAATGAAGAGTATAAGTACCTTAGTTAAATCATCTCTATTAAACCAGCTTACAAACAAAAAACACACAATTAAATCGGTTGATTTGTATAGACGCTAAGATGCCACAAACAGATACACACAGACAGACACACGGTTCAAATTTACAAAACCCCTCTTTTGTGTCGGGGATTTAAAAAAACTACGCTACGTCACTTTCAGACATTCTATACATCCGTAGAGCCCGGTATCGGCTCCCAGCCACTCGCCGCACTGAAATCATCAAATATTTGCATTCCGATGAAAAAGTAATATGATTATTAATTTACTGTCGATTCATCGGACCCTCGGTTCGATTCCGTTCAATAAAGCCGCCCGGCCGAATGATTTGTTACAGTCGCTGCATGAACACCGAACCATTTTCGTTTAAAACACGTCTATCTTTTTTAAATTCACTTGTAAATGTTACTTGTAGTGTTTGAATGTAGACATGAGATTTTTGAATGATGTAGGTTTTAGTGATATGGACTTTGAAGCATTTGATGTGCTAATTGAGTTGATTGGTCTATTAGTTAATGGACTTATTGAAGTTTTTCTATATTATTATAATTGTTTACATACATAACTTTACATTAACGGTGTGAATTTTAATGAAGAACAATTTCAATATCCTTGATCTGTAGTTTCTACGTATTTCGTTCCTTAAGAATCCAAACAACTTATTGAGAACTAGCTTTTCCTCGCGGCTCTGCCCGTGTGATCTTTTTCCGGGATAAAACTAGCCTATGTTACTCAGTGATAATGTAATTTTCTAACAGCAAAAGAATTTTTCAAATCGGTCCTATAGTTTTTAAGTTTATTCGTTACATACGAAAATACAAATCTTTCCTCTTTATAATATTAGTGTAGATGACGTGAGTTCTTGTATGTACAGGGACTTTTTAAGTTTATCTCATCACTCACCACTTCCAAAAATAGTTCTGAGTTATATTCGTAAGTTTTAGTCGAGCTTCCGTAAGGTATTTACGTGTCTCACATATACGTTTACACCAAGACGAAATTCTAGAACTTACAACCAGACATAGATCTACATCTGATATAAGTTTCGCAACTTACAATATACGTAAATTAATGAAATTTACAGTAAGAGTTACAACGTTGTTTAAATTTATACTTTTATCCTTAAATCTGGATAAGTAAAAGTAACAAATAGTAACCCAGTACTTATAAAAAGAGAAAATTAAAAAAAACAACTTTAAACTCTTAATTAATCATAACATAATTAGCGAATCAAGTATCGTAAAATCGAAGACATCTCATTAATAGCGCAAAGTTTCGAACTCCATGGAGACTGGCAGGTAAATACGAAGGCCATTTAAACAGAGCAGATACCAACAGAGCAAGGTGTGTAAACTCGGTGTCTCCCAGTTTGATTAACGTAAGACCGCCATGCGCTCCGCTGAACTTGCTCAGCATTTCGTGTAGGGGAACTGATATTTGTGCATTTGGGAGGATAAAAAATAGTTTTTTAAACGTATGTTGAACGTCCGCCTACAAGGTGGACAGACGACCTGATAAAGGTCGCAGGTAGTCGCTGGATGCAGACCGCTTCCAACAGGTCGGTCTCGAAATCTTTGGGGGAGGCCTATGTTCAGCAGTGGACGTCCTGTGGCTGATGATGATGATGAAACTTATGTGGCATTATTGCCGTTAAATTTAGTAGTATTCATTTGAAAGGAATAAGTTGGTTGTTTGATGATTAGCGCTACACCTGCATACAAAAATCAAGAAATTAAACCGACATAAAAAACTTAAAATAAAACAGGTTTGAGTTGCTTCTATTAGCGTGTAATCGGCAATGCTTGTTAGCACTGCTGATTTTATTTTTATTTTATATTTAGCTTTTTATATAATTATTCATTGAAATAAAACTAATTTAAACTGATTTAATCGCGGTTTTCAGAAATCATTATATGTGTATAACTATTGTTTAAAAAATTCTATTTTACTATTTTTAATCAAAGAATCATTAAAATCGGTGCATAAATATTGAAGTCTTAGTCTTACATCCACAATCATATTCCCTTAGAGGTGTTTTTTCTTGAAATGCGAATGCAATCATTGACCTACCGAATACAAAAAAAATCGCCAAAATGGGATCACTCTGTGAAAAGTTATGATTGGTTATAAAAAATACACGTGTCGAATAAAGAATCTCCAAAGTTTTTTTTTTGCCAGATAACAACAAAATTTCAATAGTGATTTTTGTCCCATTCATTCCCTACTTGATACTCACATTACACCAAAGTAAACATTTGTACGAGTTAGTGGAAGTGCATTCGCTGTTCGCGGTTTACTGAAACCCACCGAGCCGCTGTTTTGTGTCGAATAGACCTAGATTTCCCTGAACTCAATTATTACCTTTGAATATCTAAATGTTTGGTTTTCATTTCGCGTCTGCGTTTAAAATTCCCTTCAAATTGGTAACATACAAATGCGCTTGTATAGAGAATTGCAAGAGAATTGGTAGGTGCCTCGTATGCGAGAGGCCGTCTGGGTTGGTCCAGACACCACCGCTTCGTCCATTTATGCCGCCAAGCAACAGTGTGTAAGCACTGTTGTGTTTCGGTTTGAAGGAGATTGAAGCCAGTGAAATTACTGGGCATTATGACTACATCTTATGTCTCGGGGTGACGAGCTCAGTTCAGTGCCATGCAGTGAAGTGAAAAAAAATCAACTTAATTTTGAATGAATAAAATGGAACCAATAAATAGTGAACGCTTTGTGTAATGGGGCGGCTTACACGTCTGTTAAAGTGCATTTTAACATTTCACATCCAGATAAGTTCTGAAAATATACTGATATCCCGCGTATTGCCAATCACTTATGAATGGTGCAATTTTGGTACAAGAGCTGAGCGGTTAGAGTTTTATAATGATTTTAACTTAGCAAGAAATCTCAGGTATGATCCCGAAAAGATTCAAACAGTGCATTAGTTCCAAAAGTGGTCCACGTGGACCCCCAGGGGTCCACGGGAGACTCGACAGGGGGCTACGTTGGCGTGACAAAAAAATGGGGGTTCACAATGCGTAAGCGAGGACCACGAAAATGTACCTGTTTTCGATAATGAAGAACTAAAATGTTGGCTTGACTTTACCTATCAGACAGGTAATATTTTTTGTCGAGTTTTAGGAATATTTTCACCGGAACCAGCTGAATTTTGAAAGTGGTCTATGAGAAAAGAAGTCTGGGATCTCTGAATTAGTGCATCCATAGTTCATTCAGTTTATTTCCGTCCCATAGTGTAATAGGCGGCAAAAGAAGTCTGGGAAGTTCTGGTTTAGTGCATCGACAATTCGCCCAGTTTATTTCTATCCCATGATGTAATAGCCAGCGAGCCAATCGCCATACCCAGCATTCAATCCCGGGCAACTCTTGTATACCACTCAAAAACGCAAACACAAATTGTGATTATCCAACCTGTGATTTGAACCAGGAACCTGACCCATTTCTTAGCCGACGTATACTAGACATATGTGGCGAGTATAATAATTCTATTCTATTTTACGTTTAATAGTCAATGGCGGTCCTAAAAGCCCCAGACCCGAAACAAATATTTGTAGATCACACAAACATCGGTGCAGGAATCAAACCCACGGCATCACACTTCGCTGCCGGCTACAGACAATAAGCCACGGTGGCTGTCAATAAGAATAGAATTACTGGTTTAATTATAATCAATCCATACAAAAAACCGTTGCTCACTTATGAATTCCCCCATTCAACAAACATAACAACAGATAACCAAGCACCCATCATACAAACTGCCTGAGGCCGTGCACAATGGTCAAAGTATTTTGAACGCATTCAACAGATTAAAATGTATGACAGGTAGACAAATTTAATCCAACTAATGTAGTAAATTGACCTGCAGTTTGTTGTTCAATCAAGAAATTGCTATATCGATATGAGAGTGGGGATTAGTGAAGTATTAATCGGTGGAATTGGATGACAGAGCTTTAGATAGATAATATATGTGCAGTCCAAATGTAACAGTAATGTAATGTTAACAGCCTCCGTGGTGCAGCGGGCGAGTAGCCGGCTACCAAGCGAGGGGCTGTGGGTTCGATTCCAACACCGAGACAAATGTTTGTGTGATCCACAAATGTTGGTTTCGGGTGTTGTGGGACCGCAAGTCCCTCATAGTTCCTGACACCCACGATACAGGTTTAACCTGGTGTGGGGCCGGGGCTATGTGTGTCACTGTTTAAAAAAAGACGTGTGGCACTCGGAGACTGCCGCGGTAAAGCTATTGCATGCCTAGCATTTTTTTTCTTTTATAACTTATGTAATTATAATTATTTATTTATTTTATTTACGCAGTATTTTTTTCCTTTGTTTTTAATTTTAATTTTGTGGGTCAAGGTCGGGGTCAAGGTCGGGAGCAAGGTCTGGTCAAGGTCAAGGTCGGGGTCAAAGTCCGGTCAAAGTCTTGTGAAAGTCCGGTCCAAGCTGACTGGTCACTGTGTGACGCCACCTGGGACTTCGAAATTATCGATGTTCCAGGGAGGTCAGCTAACGCTGGCTGGTCGGAGTGGGGGGTGTTAAGTTTTTTCGTTACGGAATTTCTGTATTCGGTCTCGCCGCTCAAGGCCCGCGATAAAATCTATACAATAGCTTAAAAAACCGACCAGTAAGCGATGCTGCATCTCTCAACAATCACCATGATTAGGCTGGGCTGAAGTAACTTTATGGGTGGTAGAGCCACGCCATACACATACGCAAGGTGGTAGGTCCCTTGTATGCTATAGGCCGTTGGGATTGGTACCACCTCTTTATATATTTCTGCCACCAAGCAACAGTGTTTAAGCACTGTTGTGTTTCAGTTTGAAGGACATTGAATTACTGGGCATTATGAGACTTAACATCTTATGATTTGGAGTGACGAGCCAGTGCCATGCAGTGCTTTGTAATTCAAGGTTCTGTGTGTTGTTGCTTCTGTTTATCGGCAAGCGTGGCGCTTACCATCAAGCGAGCACATTGCTCGTATCGTCATTCAAATAAAAAAATACACCTCAACTGTCTACCTATAACAATTTACGTTTCCACTTCTGCAAACTTTTTTATGATTACAAACATCCCCGTTTTAAGAACTTAATACTCAACACTTAACAATAAAAATAAAGCCATTCCGCGATGCAAGTTGTAAAAGCCATCATAGCACAATAACGCTTGTTCAGGCAAAGTCCAAACACAGATATTTGAATCTAGGGTTTATTTCGTAGGATACAGTTCTAGGCACAGGTTTACAAGAAAATGCGACGTTAATCGTTCACACTAGCTGTCGGTGGCCGAATGGTGATGCTCGCGCGGCGGTCTGCGTGCGCGCCGGCCATCCCCCCTCGGTGTGGAGGCGCCCCCGCGCTTGGAACTGGTTTGCGGCGCAAACATCCTCCACGGCGTTGAAGGAATCTTCTACATCTCTCTTCCTCTTCTTCTTATTTTAATTTATTTGGCAGTAGTTGGCATAGGTTGGTTGGCAGACATCGGCAGAAGACAAAGTTTGTTTACAGCTCGTCTGATGGTTCCCTTGGCTACATAGACGTCCGCCACTCTGGATATGCCGTCTTGTCCTGGATATAGTTTAGTAACTCTCCCCATTCTCCATTGCAGAGGCATCAGGTTGTCCTCCTTTACGACGACCAGGTCTCCTACTTGCAGGGGCGGACAGGGTTTCTTCCATTTGCCTCGCTGTTGGAGCTCAGCCATGTACTCCCGGCGCCATCGGTCCCAGAATTGCTGCCTAATTTGTGCAATGCGTTGGTATCTAGTCGGGCTCTTAGTGTTGATAGGCGGTGACGGAAGCGATATCAATGGTCGACCAATCAGAAAGTGCCCTGGAGTGAGAGGGTTTAAGTCCAGGGGATGGGATGAAAGCGGGGTGAGCGGACGGGAGTTGAGTATAGCCTCTATTTGTGCAAAAAGTGTAGCCAACTCCTCAAAGGTAAGATAGGCATTTCCAGCTGCGCGTTTTAAAAGGTTCTTTGAGGAACGGACTCCGCACTCCCAAATACCTCCGAAGTGGGGTGAGTAGGCCGGACTAAAAATGAATTGTATGCCTTCATTCGCTGCGAAGTCTGAGACTGACTGACTACTGGATCGCAACATTTTGCCCAACTCATTGTTTGCGCCGACAAAGTTTTTGCCATTGTCGCAATAGATAATGTTAGGCTTGCCTCGACGTGACGTGAACCTGCGTAGACACATAATAAACGCCGCGGTTGAAAGGTCGCTTACTACCTCAAGATGCAAGGCTTTGACGGAAAAACAAACAAAAATGCATAAATAGGCTTTTGTGACACGGTTTCCTTTACCTTTTTTGGAAGAGATCATGAAAGGACCCGCGAAATCGATCCCGCAGGCATTGAAGGGGAAATTTTCTTTTACCCTAACATCCGGTAAGTTACCCATAATAGGCTGTATTGTTTTGCTCCTCATACGGGTACAGATAGTACACTGTTTACTGATAGCGCGAGCCAAGTTTCTGCCTCCTAAAGGCCAGAAATTCTCACGAAAAGAAGAAAGGAGGAGCTGGGGACCAGCATGACATAGTTTATTATGTTCATGTTGCAACATTAATTTAGTAAGATGATGCTTCGCATCAAGTACGATAGGATGTTTCTTATTGTAGTCGAAAGCAGATTGTTCTAACCTACCCCCTACCCTAATTAGACCGTTGTCATCAACAAACGGATTCAAAGGTAATAGTCTACTTTTGTTTTGAAGCGTTTTACCTTGTTTGAGATAGGCTATATCATTTGGGAAAGTTGCTAACTGACTGAACTTAAGTAATAGCGTCAGTGATGATTCTAGTTCGTCTGTTGTTAAGGGACCGCTAAGCTTGTCCGTGTTTGGTGTGCTATTATTAATGAAACGTAGAACGTATGCATAAGTTCTTTTTAATTTCAGGTAGTTTGAGTGATCTTCAAACTTGATTATACTCAGCTTATTAGAAGTGTCATCTACCGTCAAATGAACTTTAATTCCACCTTCAGGTAAGTCATGAGGGCTGAGATGAGGTTGGGTAGGCCAATCCGAAGAGTCTTTCTTTAAGAAGGAAGGACCCTCCCACCACAACAAGCACGAACGCAGCTGCTGTGGCTGAACTCCCCTTGAGCCTAAATCGGCTGGATTTAAATTGGTAGGAGTATGCTTCCATTGAAAGCCCTGAGTAAGTATGTTTATTTTATTTACTCTATTGCGTACGAAAACTGGTAGTGTTTTGCTTTGTGATTTTAGCCAGCAAAGCACCACCGTGGAATCGGTCCATAAGAAGGTATATCTGACACTGAGCGGTATTGCTTCTAAAACTCTTGCGCATAGCTGACCACCAAGTAACGCCGCACACAGCTCTAAGCGCGGAATCGTCAGGCTTTTAATAGGTGCTACTCTCGTTTTGGCACACAGCAACGTTACATTGATACTGTCATCTGCATTGTAAGATCGCACGTAACAACAAGCAGCGTAAGCGTTCTGAGAAGCATCGACAAAGATATGCAAGTCTACTGGCTTCGCGGAGCAGTCACTCAACACATGTCGAGGTAAGGATAATTGTGAGATATGATGCAAGTTATTTATAAAATCGAACCATTGCTTTACGTACGGCTGCGGAACTGGATCATCCCAGTCCAATTTCGCATTCCATAAGCCTTGCATGAGAATTTTTGGCAGAATGATACAGCACGACACCAAGCCTA
Source organism: Amorpha juglandis (assembly GCA_949126905.1). Classification (NCBI taxonomy): domain Eukaryota; kingdom Metazoa; phylum Arthropoda; class Insecta; order Lepidoptera; family Sphingidae; genus Amorpha; species Amorpha juglandis. The sequence goes on along the minus strand of OX421374.1, from coordinate 15,741,696 downwards.
AAGGGTCGAACAGTTTGCATGTAGTAGAAATAATTATTCTTTTAGTTACATTCGGATTAACCTCAATACTACTAGGGAATTGAAGACTATCTTCTTTTGGTGCCCATTTCAAACCTAACACCTTAGCTTCCGTACAAAAATCAAGTGGCGATGGGTTGGTTTTAAATTCAAGGGGGCTGTTTGAAGCATCAAATAATTGTGGGCAATTAGTCTTGAACTTTCTCAACGAAAAGCCTGCCGAGGCTAAGACTTTGGTTACATTTGTGTAAATATGTATTAATTCTTTCTCAGTGAAACTACCAGTATTTAGATCGTCAATATAAAAATGCGATTTGATAGCGTTGGACACAATCGGATCTTTACATTCGAGTGCAAGCTGAACAAGACATCTCGTACTCAAGAACGGAGCCGATGCCATGCCATAAGTGACTGTGTTCAATTGTTTTATTTTTATACGTTCATGCGCATGTTCTCGCCACAATATAAGTTGTAGATGGCGCTGCGATTCACCTAAACTGATTTGCCGGTACATTTTCTCTATGTCTGCCGTCAGTATAAACGGATAAACACGAAAGCGAATAAGAATTGAAAACAAATCACTTTGTATTACTGGGCCCACAGCTTGAATGTCATTTAAAGATTTTGATGAGCTAGTCTTAGCGGACGCGTCGAAAACTACTCTCAATTTAGTAGTTTCATGATTTTCTCGAACTACGCCGTGATGGGGTAAGTAACAGCCAAATGGAGGTCTGTCAATTTCCCGTAAGTGACCTAAGTCTTCATATTCTCTCAAAAATTCCGAATATTGTTGTTTTAAAGTAGGATTTTTATCTAATTTCTTTTCTAGCGATAAAAAACGTTTCATAGCCATTGAAAATGAACTACCTAGAGTCTCATTAGCGGTCTCTTTAAGTGGCATCATGACGGAAAATCGACCATCTGGTAAGCGATGGGTATTGGTTACGAAATGTGATTCACAAAACTGTTCATCTATTGAAGAAGTACTATTTTCTGAGGGTAGCTCTTCTACCTCCCAAAACCTTTGTATAGAATTATGGATGTCTTGAAGTGACGATTGGGTTTGCACAAAATTGCATTTTATGTTGTTGTTATTGGAACTATGACCTGTTGGACCAGCTACTAGCCATCCAAAGACGCTTTCTAGCAAGATAGGCTTATTTGGGCCTAGTGTAATTCTGTTAGACGAAACCATGTCGAAGAAATGATCAGCGCCTAGCAAAATATCTATCTCCGAGGATTTATAAAACGTTGGATCGGCTAAAGTTACATTATCGGGTAGGCCTAATTTCTTAACATCAACTTGAACATTAGGTAAGTGGTCAGTCACCTTCGGAATAACAAAACAATTGACATTTCTAACGAATGAGCTAGTGCGTGACTTAATGTTCACCTGACACCGCTGTTTAATAGGACAAGCCACTCCGTTAATGCCTGATACATTTAGTATATCTATATTTTCAGTTGATAGGTCCAATTTCTGTTTTAGGTTTTTAGTGATGAATGACGACTGGCTGCCAGTATCTAGCAACGCGCGAGCAAGGTAAGTAGTTTTGCATTGTTTATCACTAACTTCTATTTTTGCAGTACACAGGAGGACTTGACCGTAGGAGACCGCAGCTAAGCTAACAGGAAGACTAGATAACTCGCGACCCTCGGTAAGTTCTTTATTTGTGTCACCTCTGTGTACTAATGTGTTATGTTTTTCCTTACAGGAACGACAAGACCCCTTTAAAGTACACTGGTCATTGGAATGTCCAGTTCGCAAACAATTTGTACACAACTTGTATTTTGAAACCTCGCTTAACCTGTCCTCAACACTCAGCTCTTTAAATTTGTTACATTGGTGCACGAGATGAGGCTGATCACAAACGGGACAGGTTCTGTGTCGCTGCTTGCCCTTAACATTTGTGACGGTGGCAAAGGATTTAGTGGTCCTGCTTTCTTTGTTATTATTGTTACCTTGAGTAGACTTGTTTTCTAAATTACGACAGTTAGCAGTTTCTAAAACATTCGCCCTGTTTTCTATGAAATTCTTAAAATCATCTAAAGTGGGTGAGTTAGACAATCTGCCCTTGTATTCTTCCCATTTACTGCTAGTACTAGAATCTAGCTTGGCTGACACCAAGAATATCACCAGCGGGTCCCAATTTTCGGTGGAGACCTCCAACGTATTTAAAGCATTTATGTTTTTAGACACCTGATCAATTAAATACCGCAAAGCCTTGAACGATTCCTTTTGTATAGTGTTACAATTAACTAATGCGTTCAAATGATTATTGATAAGAATATTTTTATTGTTGTATCGATTGCACAATGTATCCCACGCAAGTTCATAATTCCTCGCGACAAATTCCAACGACCTAATTACGACACTGGCACTCGATTGTAAAGAAGTTCTCAAATAGTGAAATTTATTGATGGGCGCAATCGAGTCATTGTCATGGATAAGAGTTTTAAAAGTATCCCTAAATTCAAGCCATTTTGTATAACTACCATCAAAAGTGGGTAGATTAATAATTGGAAGCCGAATTGAATCATGATTATGACCATGACAACAACCCGAGGCTGCTCCGTTAGCGGCGGGACTTTCTTTACTTTTAGTTGAAAACGAATCGACCAACTCTTGAGCAAAAGCTATTTGTGTGAAAAATACACTTTCGGTAATGTCTCGCTCTGAAATCTGATCATCCAAATTATCAGAATATTCTTCAATCTCTGATTGTACGCGGTCAAAGTTAGACATTAGTTCATTTAATTGATTTAATCTTAAAGAAATTTCTTTCACCTCCAAGTTTGATAATTCGGTAATGGAAGAAACTTTATATTTTTCCATAAAAACCTTCAAAACTGTTAGCCGACTTCGAAATCCCGCACGTTTTTTAATTAACGACTTTAAATAATCTTTAACATCGGGCTTACCGGTTGAATCTATTTTTAATAGTGGGAGCGGACTTTTGGGTTTAGAGGTCGTTTCCTTTTCAGCCATTTTAATACTTAAATAAGTTGAACAAAATTAAAAGTAACAAACAATAATAAAACCAATCCAGTAGACAGTAGTCCAAACCATACAGCCACTGCCGAGCCCGTCAACCGGGAGCAGCGCACAAGAAAACCGGCGCGGTGCGTGGGTGCAGGCAGAGGCGCCGAGCGCGCCAACACCGGCTGCGCTAGGGAACCCAGGCGCGAAAGCGCAGTGACGCACCGACACAGCGCAGCGCGGGCAGCGGGCACCCGCCCGAGCGCGGACACGTAAGGTCGGCAGTGCCGTGGCCCCCCCGAATTTCGTAGAATTTTCTAGGTTTAACACACACAATTTTATATTTTAACTAGGGTAGGTGATTTTATTACAATAGCTATAACAAAGACAGATAAGATAGGCAGAGAACAATAGAAAGAAAGACAGCCAAAGCTTGTTGCCAAATGAGTGAGGTAGGTTCAGCAAATAGGCACTGTATTAACAGCAAAATAGGCTGCAAAATAAATGCAAATGGGGTGTGAACGTGAATCGCCGGGCCTGTATTAATAGTTAATAAATTTCTAATCGAAATTATTACGATCGCTGTTTATTAAGCGTGAATTACCGTTTCTTTATGTACAATAAGAAGATACGCGTTAAGCTAGATACCTTCTAACACTTTAAACGGTTAGTATTCACTTAGCACAACAAATAGAAGTTTATAAAATAGGAAGTAGGTGTATGGAAATATTTGGAAGGAATGTAAGTGTTTTAAAGGAACGGGCTTACTTCCTTCTGGTGATGACCTCTGGACGCTTTGCAAGCCCTCGAAGTCCTGTCACGGTCGCCAATTATGTTCAGGCAAAGTCCAAACACAGATATTTGAATCTAGGGTTTATTTCGTAGGATACAGTTCTAGGCACAGGTTTACAAGAAAATGCGACGTTAATCGTTCACACTAGCTGTCGGTGGCCGAATGGTGATGCTCGCGCGGCGGTCTGCGTGCGCGCCGGCCATCCCCCCTCGGTGTGGAGGCGCCCCCGCGCTTGGAACTGGTTTGCGGCGCAAACAACGCTTGTGTCGCTATAAACTATCGCACAAAATGTTCGGATGTATTTTTATGCCGGGTATAAACATAAAAATGTAGTGTATTTGGTCCAATGTATCTAGTTATGCAACGTCCCGAACCATACTTAGTTATCCAACGTCTTTTTTATTTAATTGAATGACGAAGATACAGATACAGTAGTCTATGAAGTAATACCATATGGCATGACATTTCGTACCGCGTAATATGTTATTATAGCATTACTCTAGGCATGACCTGAGATGACACGCTATGTGAACGGCCCACTATTATTTGTACCGAATGCTCAGTCAGGACTCAGGTGTAATGTAATAGCAATAGATAGATAGACCTTTTAGACCTCGATCTCACAATTTCTCGAACTTTTACGATTGCGCGCCCCACTTCACCGAGCCGCCCGTGTGTACTATGCCGTGTGCACGTCATGTTTAATGACATGTGTCATGCAACATTTTGCCGAGTAATAGGTACTGTTACAGTACGTGGTCGTGTTATATTACGCGTCATGTATTACTCACAGTACTTACACATCTCTATGTTATACCGGGCTGTATAGCGACCACCGTACACATGGTGAAAAATCCGCCACAGTAGCTCGTTTAGGCGAGTCGCGTTCCGACCTCAGCCAGTGTATTTCCAGTAACTACAGGCCGGCATAATGCTGCCATAAAGGACACGATGACTCTTCAAGGTCGATATATATTTTGACAGCATTGTATTTAATACCAGGTTTAGTTTAGTCACTCTGTGCCAGAATAAAAATAAATATATATGGAGTATTATGCGGCATCCCTTAAATAATGGAAATAATCAACAAAATATTACCAAAGTCAACTGTCAAAGATCCTTTCATCCGATTTTAAAATCCCAAATTTCCAAATTCGTAACGCAAACATTAGATAGAACAGCCAATAAAGTTTAACAACCATCTACACGTGGAAATGCGTCCGGACGGATACCGTTGAATCTATTTTTTATTATAGCGAATAAAATTTTACCGCCCTGTTTGTCCCACGTGTTTGTTACTAGACAACTCTTACATGACAAGTGCTCATGTTAGAATTTTCCAATGTCGCAAATTGTCGAATTTGTTAAAAATCGTATTAAATATCGGCATTGCGGCATTGTCTTTTGCGTGTATTATTTTAAATGTAATTGCAACATTCACCACATACACACATTAAAATTAGCACGTACTTTGCTAATTCCTTTAATATTTAAATAAAACTAATTTGGGCTGCTCAGTCCACCCCGTGACCACGTAGGCTGAAAAGCTTTCGAACTGTCGGGACCAAAATTAAAATATAAAACTGCGATAAAATCCATTTAAATTAGTTTTATTTCAATGATTAATTTGATTCGCGTAAACGCAAGAAATTCTTTAATATCAGTAGTTTAGTGGTAGGCAGCGGCTTGGCTGTGCCCCAGGCATTGCCGATGTCCATGAGCGGCGGTGACCGCTTACCATCAGGCGGGCCGCTCGCTCGTCTGCCTATCAAGGCAATAAAAAAAAATTAAAAAAAAATCATTCAAAAACAACGTCGTTCACATTTATTCATCGTCAAGTTACACAACGTACTCACGCCTGTAATTCGCAAAGGGCTAGACAGAGGTGTAACCAGTATACCCATATTTCGCCGAGCGTTTCTCCGTCCCAAGATGTGATAGCAGGCGAGCCCATCGCCATACCAGGCACAATTCCAGACTCCAGGCTGATGCTAAGCATTTCGTGATAGATAAACCCGAGACCTCAGCATAGCAGTCTCACCGCATGCGCAAACAACTGCGCCACCGAGGCATTCTCATCACACAACCATTATTTATATATTTATTTTAATAGATAACCTCTAAGACAATTATGTTTCTATAAACAAACAAGTGACGCTTTAATTTAATCATCCATTTATTAGATAGCAGATCAGAGAATTTCATTCGAGCCAGCGCGATAGCACGTCCCATAAATATCAATACCAATGTGTGGAACTAACGTACTGTTTCGAACTAGAAACACACCGAGACACAGTGTTCGACACTTCAACACTAGTTATTCGAGTTATTTGTGCAAGTCGACACTGTGTTGAAATGTGATAGGTATAAAGTTACAATGTGGTAATGAAATATGGTTTAGTAAAGATGGTGAACTAAACTATAAATTTCAGTAGTAAATTTTATTTTCAGGACATAAACATCACATTGATTTGGATCAAGTTTGGATGCACTTTATAATTTAATATGAAAACAGTCAGGAGTTGAGAGACATCTACTATCTACATAGTCTTGAAGGATCTTAATATCATATATAAAATTATCCATATCATCGCATTTACTCGTTTAAAAATCAACACATAAATAAGAAAATACCTAAACACACCTCTATTTAAGCTGAAACAGGTTTAAGCCCTCAAGCGAGCATTTAAAGCCACAAGCGTTAAAATAGACGAATTAATCAGCGCTCATAAAGTTGGAACTAGGTTTCTTTGGAAATTTCCATTTCTCTTTCATGCACTATATTGTCGGAAAGCCATGAAGTCGGGTCGTCACAGGGAGTAAGAAAAGTGAGCGGCGCACGCTCACAGCATACAAATAGTTTACAAATGGCGCCTCGCCGGTTTGGTGTCGCCGACGCTGTCCCGACGCAAGTGGTAGGCGATCGGCCTTTAGAATGATTATTTTAATTTACATGCTTCATACAAACTATATATAGGCGATCTAAATGCCGAATGCATTATATGTCAGTTGTTTTAATTTCGAATAAGAATTCAGTTTCAAACTAACAGATAAAACCCAGTATAATTGAAAATGACAAAGAGAACTAAGAGAAGAGAAGAATGTAACTATAATTCAGTCTTTAAAAACTACGAATACAGAAATGAAAACAATAATGTTTATTACTAAGTGTTTCTCATCAATCCAATGGCTAACCATGCAATTATTAATTCATTAGACTTATAACTTAAGACATATATTTCAAGTATTATTGTAATATTAGTGTTATTTGTTGGGAAATCTAAACAAAATAAATTGAGCTGCAGACTGATCGTAATTTACCTTCTAAATCCGCAAACAGCTCATCCCCCATACCGCATTGCACGTTGCACTGTATACTGATGTACGCTTATTCGGGATAACTCAGGATATTCTCGAATTATTGAAGCTAAATACTGAAGTTACGAGCAATGCCAACTTGAACATAGTGCTGACGCAAAAGTCGCCGTCTAACTTTACACTCTTAATCCTTACTTACGTGCCTTTAATGGCAGGTTGGCAAACACAAAAGGCGAATTCGGAATGTTGGCTGCTGTTTCTGAAGAATTAGTAGTTAAAAATAAGAGAACAGTTATTATTGAAGACAAATTAGGTAAGAACTTTAAGATAACATGTATGGATATTAAATTATAATATGAGGAAAGATATGAATTAAATGAGATTTGATAATGATTGAATGGATTGATTGAGGACTAATCGAGATGAATGGAAGAGTAAGACATGCTGTGTAGGATAATGATGTATTTGATTATGAGAATTAACATAATAATTTTAAAGATCATAATGCTCCGCAAAATAAGACGTAATTTGCTTGCTAAAGAAGCTTATTTGTATTGCTTTATGAAATGTTGACACAAATTTGATATATCATTGCAATATGATTTTTTCCGTGTTTTAGAATTCATGAAAGTATTTTAGTATTAATTTTAAATCACATGACTGATTTTTTGGCTACTTGTAAATCATATACCTTGCAACTGTAAAATTTACTTGATTTTCTTTCATAAGAAGGAATACGTCTTGTAAAAACACAGACACTGGTAGCAAAAAAGGAAATACAGCTTCGTAATCTTAACAGGAACTTGTCTACACTGTATCTAAGTGTTGAGGGGAGAATAAAAAAATGATTTTAATCTTGTTTAGTGTAGTCGAGGCGTCGGCGAGCCAGGAGTCAGGTGGTGCGGTGTAAAAGGAAAACTCATTACTTCTTATTCACCGACTAGTAGTGGCGGTCAGTAAGTTATCGATGTCGACATAATTTTATAGTAAGGAAAAACCTTTTAAACTGTGATTGGTAGTGACCACTGTTTCGTCTCTTTCATTCTTAAACCATTTGACATGAGGAAGACGCTGACATAACAGTTTATACATATGTATATATATACACACTCCTACCTTCAATATTGGCAAAGGTGCAATTGATACTTATTTCCGTCCATTGATGTGATTAGTTTATGAAAGGTTTTATTAATTAAAATTTAAAATACACATCAGTCACGTTTATGGGGTTAAGTATTTAGATATAGCTTGGTCTTTTCAAATTGAAAGAATCCTTAGCACAAATCCTACACAGTACGTGTATTATGAGAATCCAATGCAAGTAGTTGTATTTTTTTACTGTGCCAGTATTTTTAGTTCTTAACGTATCTTAAAATAGACTTCTGATTAACACGCAAGCAACAAACGTGCGTGTTAAAAACTTGCACTTCTGCTAAGTCTATATTAACAGGACACGTAAACCAAGTGTTATTGACATATTTACAGACATTTATTTATTTATTTATTAAACTTTGTACACATGGTATACAGGCGGACTTTAATGCCTTAGGCATTTTTTACTAGTCGACCTTAGGGTGGTGGAGATCATAAATGAGGCAGGTGTGTAGTAAAATAAATAAAAATGTAAATATAATAATGAAATAATTAACTAATTAGACATGCGCGTAACTGACACAAACGTTTATGATTTGCCGTTATTATCGGAAAGTTGCTATTACTTAGCATAATTAATCAAGGTCAAGAAGAAAGTTGACTCCTTAACATCCCCAAGAAATCGGCGGAACCTAAGAAAAGAAATTGTAAATATTTTTTTCATAAGAACCTAGTTCTATGATCTGAATTTTCTTTAAAGTACTCGGAACAATACATAATAACACGTCAACTAAGAAATCTGACATTACTATAAAAACAACTAGAACTACGGGTCAAAAGGATAACCGATCCAACACTCTTTCATGCTGATAAACAATAACAGTTTATTAAATTCTATCGACAGGAGCCACAACCCCTAGTAAAGGGGTCGGAGTAATAAATTTTAAAAGTAACACATCTGTATGCCAGAGCCGTTTGGACGTCGGTACGTTGAATGGGACAAAGCAAGATATATAGTGACTGTATGAATCTATCCCCATACTTTTAACTTTAAAGCTCTGCTCACGATTGAGGAACATGATATGGGGCTAATGGTGGTGATTAGTGTTCGGGTGGATATTTATCTAGTTTTAGATGGGGTTTTAAATTATACTGAAATATCAAATGTCAGTCTTGGTATTCAATTTAAACGAAATAAAGCAGTAATACACATAGTAACAAAGACTTACATATGATTTGGGATCAAATCGTATATTAAAGTAATAATGAATATGCCAAGGATTACGGCCTAATCCGAGCAAAAAATATTCAGAAAAAACTTCACATACTTACCTCTAAAATTCTTATAAAGAACTCGTTAATTTTCTTCGTGGACTGCATGGCCCTTTTCACTCAGTGGTTCAGTATAAAAATGTCTACCTTATAGTATTAGAGATGGAACAAGATCAACGTATCTTATTATAAAAGCATCATAACCTTTAAGTCAACGTTAAGCCCATCGACATCGACTCAAACCATCGCTCGCATCCAAAAATATATCAAGTTCAACATTAAAAGCATACGAAACGTAACTTTTGAGAAGTAAGAAAGTGTGTACAGATTAGATTTGGGAAGAAACCTGATACGGCTGTGGAAAGCGTTCAGGTGATTTGGGTATGCGGCCTACAGATTGAATTTACTTAAGTCCCCTGAGAGATGGATATGCTTTACGAAGATTTAAAATGTATAGAATGGACGTGAGCGTAGTCTGTGACCAGGTTTTAGATCACGTTTACGTTAAAAAAATTATTCGATATAAACCTACAGTACTTCGTTATCGAATACAATTCTGAACACATTTCAAACCTTTCAATTACTTTATTCCACCAAATAATCTTGTGATTGAATCATTGTGATTTAAAGAATATATCTTTTAATAAATACATATATGTGTATATGTTCTAATACACGTATAATTTCTGTTGTCCATGTTAAAGATTTCTTTTACCAAAATTAATTCGCTATAAATGCAGGTGGCATCCCCAAAATGGCAGGCAGAGTTGTAACTAATACGAATCACTAAGTTTATATCCGTCTCATAACGTGATAGGTTACGATTCTATCGACATATCGGCAAAGGAAGTCCAATCCGGACAAGGGACGTATGAAAAGACATATTGTGGTTAATCTACCTTGTATTTGAATCCAGTACCTGACCGGTTTCTCAGTCTGAATACGCCGCCATCAAAACAATCGGGTCATGGGGCATTAAATATCTCAGTCATAAATATTATGGTAGAATTTACCTCCTGACTTATTTGATACTTGAAATAAATAAATGAAGAGGAATAAACACTATATCTAAAAAGTATAAATCTGATTCAATGCTTGCGACTGGATTTTTAGAACTACATTCTTACACGAATAAAAAATAAAAAGAAGCATCTTACTTCCAAAGTTTCATCCATATGCTATCACTTCTAGAACATCTCTCGCTACGTCGGAGTTACTTCGGTGGGCCAAGCCCCCGGCGATGCCCCCCGGGGCGCTTTTCCCCCTATTACTTCTACATCACTTTATGATACTCGACTGTGCTTTTTTTATTATTCATGATAATACTCCTTACATTAGCGTGTTTTTTTCATGCATTGTTTTTATGATGCTCTCGAATTTTTCGGTTTTCTTTATAGGGCTTTTTGGTGTCTCTATTGCACCCATCGCGGTTATTCTACGAAGTGTCTTTATGTAAATGCTTTTATAAATCCCAGCGTGTTTTTTGTTGTAAGAGAAATGTTTTCAGAGGTTTGTGTACGTATAGTATTATTTGTATTTGAAGGGTCACGTGTCCCGGGGTAGGAACAATACTTCGTTGCTCCTTACTTTCCGTCATTGCTTTATTGTACACAAGCGCGTAGGTTATTCGGGCGAGGAGGCAAAATGACTCGATACGTCTTAATCACACTATATATTCTCATTATTACAGTTAACAATGATACTACTACTAGTACTACAGACGTTCTACACAACACGTGTTGCTCGGGCGCGCACCAAACCGATAATGTCCCGACCGACACCCGCGCTAGGCAATTTATACCAACCATCTACCAAAAGTGTCTCACACCCGTCATGGTAAACGAATAATCGAATCACGCCTACCCACTTATAGAGCACCAGTGTTCTGTATTACGTCAGAGTGAATACAAGTCACTCTTAGTACACTATATTTTAATAGACGCGCCGACACGGCCATACTGACACGTCGCTCGTCCTCGTGCGACTAACACCGTTGATAAATCTGTAACAAAATAAGCAGCATTAGGTTTCTCATAAAACTCGCTCGTCCATCTCTGACTTCGAACATCTCGGACGGTTCGGTGCCCTTACCACTATCGTACTCCACGCGTAATCGGCCCGGGCTACTACTCATTAGCGCCCCTATAAGTATCTACCATTCGTGCAAAGTTGGCCCGGGCTACCACTCATTGGAGCCCGCCCCCCCACTACCGACTACCACTCGTGCAAAGTTGGCCCGGGCTACCACTCATTGGAGCCCCCACTACCGTCTACCACTCGTGCAAAGTTGGCCCGGGCTACCACTCATTGGAGCCCGCCCCCCCCACTACCGACTACCACTCGTGCAAAGTTGGCCCGGGCTACCACTCATTGGAGCCCCCACTACCGTCTACCACTCGTGCAAAGTTGGCCCGGGCTACCACTCATTGGAGCCCGCCCCCCCCACTACCGACTACCACTCGTGCAAAGCCTGACCGGGCGACCACTCATTGGAGAATGGAGCCCCCACGACTGTCTACTCACGCAAAGCCTGCCGGGCGACCACTCATTGGAGAATGGAGCCCCCACGACTGTCTACTCACGCAAAGCCTGCCGGGCGACCACTCATTGGAGAATGGAGCCCCCACGACTGTCTACTCACGCAAAGCCTGACCGGGCAACCACTCATTGGAGCCCCTGCGACTGCCGCACCGGGCTACCACTCATTGGAGCCCCCCACGGCTGCCGGACCGGGCTACCACTCATTGGAGCCCCCCACGACTGCCGGACCGGGCTACCACTCATTGGAGCCCCCCACGACTGCCGGACCGGGCTACCACTCATTGGAGCCCCCCACGACTGCCGGACCGGGCTACCACTCATTGGAGCCCGCACGACTGCTTACCACTCATGCAAAGCGGGACCGGGCGACCACTCATCGGAGGCCCTACAACTGTCTAAAATTCATGCAAAGTCGAACCGGGCTACCACTCATTGGAGCCCCTACAACTGTCTACTATTCATGAAAAGCCGGACTGGGCTACCACTCATTGGAGCCCTTACGACTGTCTACTACTACTCGTGTAATTCCGTACGGGGCGACCACTCATTGGAGCCCCTACGACTGCCAGGGCTACCACTCATTGGAGGCCCTAAAACTGTCTACTATTCATGCAAAACCGGACCGGGCTACCACTCATTGGAGCCCCTACAACTGTATTATTCATGCAAAGCCAGACTGGGCTACCACTCATTGGAGCCCCTAAAACTGTCTATTATTCACGCAAAGTCAGACTGGGCTACCACTCATCGGAGCCCCTACGACTGTCTGACTAAAAGGCACGCGGGTCTACTATCAAAAAGAAAAAGAACGATCTCACCCAATGACGTAGAAAGAGTTCCTCTGACGGCTCTGCACTCACACACTTGTACTTCCTTAGTTGTTGACGGTCCGCTACCTCCGCCTTTCCGCCCTGAGCATACTGACGCGACTGTCCAGGGCGTCCACAAATGAAGCAGGTGATGCCCGTTCGCAGGTCTTTCCCATCTTGTCAGCAATCTTCTTCGTAGCGTTAGGAACGTTGTCTCGCTTGCGACAATCGATTGCTCTGTGCCACCTTTGGTGTAATGTTCTCGTTCTCTTACGTTCTTTTATTCTACTGATTTCACTTTTCAATGGCTATCTCGCCCTTGAATGGCCACCACGCCTTTCAATGGCCACCTCCATCGAGTGACGATAACCTTGCCACATCCATCGAGTGACGATAAGCTTGCCACCTTCATCGAGTGACGTTAACCTTGCCACCTCTATCGAGTGACATATCTCCTAAATCGAGCGATATGCTCCTTTTCCAGCTTAGTAATGATACCAATTACTGTTCACTAATCAGAAAGAAAGCACCACTAAATTTAACTTATCATTCAGTTAAGCTAAGGTCATTGGACTCTACATCTTCTACATCACTAGAATCAGAAATATTATCATTTCCGGACATTGTTCTTAAGCGATCATGGGTGTACTTCTTCGTTCTTTAGTAGGACATAATCACCCAAAGAAAAAGGAACAATTTTAGCCTTCGTCCTGTCGAATCGAGCCTAGTCATAGTCAGAATTTATTTTGTTAATTTTAGTCACCGCGTTCTATCTCAACTCCTCCAAGTCAAGGTCCTGTTCCACGTCCTCAGCTAATATAACCTCCATAGGTCTGCTAACCTTCATCATCATCATCATCATCATCATCAGCCACACGATGTCCACTGCTGAACATAGGCCTCTCCCAAAGATTTCCAGACCGACCTGTTGGAAGCGGCCTGCATCCAGCGACATCCTGCGACCTTTATCGGGTCGTCTGTCCACCTTGTAGGTGGGGGGTGTAAGGGGGTCCAACCACCATCTTCCGGACTCCAAGCCAACCTCACCTGCCCGTGGTGCACCCTGCTGGTTAATGGACGAGGCTCTGGCGACCGGCTGATGGCGGTATAACCATCGTATTAATAGCGTAGCTAAATGCTACAGGCTGATGGTGGGCAGCAGCATCTTCAGCGCAAGAAGCTACGCCTCCGCGCTCGCCAACCCGCCTGCCAAGCGTGGCGAGTATTGGCAAAACCTCCCAATGAAAGTACAGACCTGCTAACCTTACCTATCAGTAACTCGTAACGGACTTGATTTGGTTACGCGATTCATCGAGTCAGTATCAGTCATCAGCATTGTGGCAGTCGTCAGTGTTGAGCGTCAGTATACAATACTCTAAAGGGTGACCTCCATCCGGTACCCATATCACAACCCATTCCCTCCGTCCGGGAAATTCAACAGCGACTGCTTACATCTCTAAGCCATTCGCACGCCACTCACAATCGTGGCCGCACTGAGACGGGAAATCAGGCCCGGTTTTACACCTACGCCTACGAATGACTGGAGGTGCAAGCTATCTGAGCGACTTGCATACTACACTACACTCAACACTTTAGTCATCGTGTTTAGTGTTTTTCTATCAGTCAAAGTCAATGGGGTCTTTGTCGTCGACACTGTCACAGTCAATGAGTTTCTAAATAGAATGCAAATGATTCGTTTCTAGGCGAAGCAGGCACTTAATACCTCTCCGGACCACCCACGCAATAATCACCGTCACAATGTACACCGATACAATTTCGCTAAGAAATGCTAAAGAAACAAGTTTGCCATTGTATTCTTCACAACGTTGCACTTCACAGCCTTTGTGAAGGTTTCGAATTTTAGGATTCAAAATTAATTTTACTCTCGGAAACAACATATTAGTTCACATAGATACTCATCCGTCCTTAGATGTCTTCAGCAGGGCGTGCAGACAAACGACAGGGCAAATCCACCGGATAGATCTCTTCACCATCGTCAGCACCAGGCTCACCAACAGCCTCCATTTGAACCTCTTCATCGTTGTCAGCACCGCCAGGCTCAGCACAGGAATCCATGCAAAAAAACACAAGGAGAACATTAAAAATGGTTATTACAGGTTCGTATGTGTCTGAAGCATAACTTCTCAATATTTTTATCTTTTCAAAAAAAGAACTGTAACAAATGAAGTGACAAACTGTACTATTCCAGCACCCACAGACAAGAGTCTTGTAAGTAATAAAATAATTGATTCAACATTTATTGTCTTCAGACATTACACGAATAAAAATTAATCTCAGAATGACAGAATCCGGACTCCAATCACTCCCCATACACCGCCACATGTCACTAAGCATTACATGTTATCCGAATCACCTAGTGGCTCAGATATAAAGGTGCGAAATTACAAGCGCGCGTCGGACTTAAATAACCTCATTATCGGGGATACTCATAGCCTATGCCGCCAGTACGGAAGGTATCTTTAAGGGGAAGACGTACATCTGTCACCCACATACCTTAAGACTCAAGACCCAAGAACTATGTACTTTTGTACTCTCTAAACAAACCGATTCGAACTGTGTAACCGGGCCATAGTGCCCATTCAATGTCTCAGTCCCAGCCGTCAGATAGCTAGGTCCGATTGATCGCCACGAGTACTAAAAACATCTTTAAGGGGGAAACGTAAGTTTACCACCCACTTATCTTAAAACTCTGTAATGCGGTCGAGCAACCAAACCGGCTCGGATACTTCACCTTGCGCACACTTATTCATGCACGCACAAACATCCTGTTTCAGCAACTACGTATGCCATTGATGGTCGATCAACGCCCGTGAAGCGGAAAACCGCCAAGCGCCACAATAAACGCCGGCCAGCGTTACGTGTCACCACTGCTCCTGAAAACAAAAACCAAAACGAGAAGGCAGGTGACGATTATAAGTTTGTCAAAATTCTCTCCACACTAAAGTGTGCCAGGCAGAAGCCTGATTCGTATTGGGAAATAAGTCTGCCAGGACAGGGACCCCAAAGGTATTACGTTAAAAAGTTGAAAAACTGTTTAGAGTTCAGTTCCGCATAACGATCGCAAGTGATAAATTTTACTGGAACGCGATAGTACTACAGGAATTACAGTTTTTGTAATTATGTCAATAATACACCCAACAGTCACACACACACACATAATCAGACACGAGTCTTGTGTCGCAGGTATCAGGAACTATGAGATACTTTAAACTTTTATTTTACGAAACATCGGGTCATTAACCCTCTATCAAATCAAAAAGAAATTATCGTTCACATCTAAAACGACAATCATATCAGGATGGATTGATGTAAAATGCAATGATACAGATTCCCTACATTAGGTATTTAGTGAACACAGTACACAGCTGTGCTAGATAGTGAAATCCATTTTGATTGCATATGTACCGAAAGGTAGGCATATGTATCGCTACACACACACTACACATTTTAACTATTCTACAAAACCTGTAGGCACTTCAAATTACTTTTTATACGCTAGCTACATAAAATGGAAAGATCTCACCAAATCCTTGTTAGTTTCTCGCCGTATACTCAATAAAGGCGTTTGATCACAGTCATCCCGCAGTCACTCTGTAAGCCGTACCGGTGCACCGCCACACCGCGCCGTGGGTACGCCGCTATGATTCAGCGATCGGGAACTCTTGCGCACAAATATGTTGCGCTCAATGCCAGCACCGGTGCCACATCAAATCACTCGTAGACATCGGGCGTGTTCAATGGATAGGCTGTGGGTCCATCCCGCTTCTGATGAAGGGTCACGTGTCCCGGGGTAGGAACAACACTTCGTTGCTCCTTACTTTCCGTCATTGCTTTATTGTACACAAGCGCGTAGGTTATTCGGGCGAGGAGGCAAAATGACTCGATACGTCTTAATCACACTATATATTCTCATTATTACAGTTAACAATGATACTACTACTAGTACTACAGACGTTCTACACAACACGTGTTGCTCGGGCGCGCACCAAACCGATAATGTCCCGACCGACACCCGCGCTAGGCAATTTATACCAACCATCTACCAAAAGTGTCTCACACCCGTCATGGTAAACGAATAATCGAATCACGCCTACCCACTTATAGAGCACCAGTGTTCTGTATTACGTCAGAGTGAATACAAGTCACTCTTAGTACACTATATTTTAATAGACGCGCCGACATATTATTTAATTGAAATGGCTATGCATTGTTATTTTTTAATAACTTCGAATGGCGATTTGGACGGGTCGCTTGACGGATGGTAAGCTGCCCATAAACATAAGCAACACGACACAGAATTTTAAATTACAAATCACTGTATTGAATTGAACTGCGTTCATTACCCTGAGACGTGCCAGTAAAATTACTGGGCATTATGAGAGATACCCAGAATTGGAATTTGTGTCCAGTATGGTGATAAGCTCGCTCCTGTACATAGAGGGACGGAAATAAGCTTGACGAATTGTGGATGCATTAGCACGACTGCTTACACCTTAGGAGATACTCGGCCGCTACGCAATGGTTTCTGTCAACTACTTTTAATAACTCAGTAATCATTATTTATATGTGACATTTTTAGAATCCAAACAATAAGGTAAAACTAGTCTGCAGAAAGATTCTCTTTTGTCTCAGTTGTTTTTCATGAAAATACCTTCCTAGGTATTTCTGACCATTGTTTATAGATATTCAAATACACATGTTTTTGTAGTCCTCAAGGCCGGAACACGTCCATAATTGCGTACACAATCCGCATCCAGTTTAAATATTATGTAAAAGCTAGCGACCTCTCGTACCAAAGCTCCTGACCCCATTTCAGCTTGTCTTCTGACCCCTGGCTCTGTATTATACAAATCCGTAGGAGCACTCCGTTTTCTGCATTTATTTGGGTGTCTTGACCTACAATTTTATATGGATAAGTCGGTGTACATAAATTTGTTGGCTTTCTGAATTACAATACCAGATGGACTGAAAAGGATTTTGGTGAATGTATTTTATATGAACCTCTTTCATAGGTCTGGTAGTATACATAGAGATTTGGTCCCAAATAATTTGGAATGAAATTGTAGATTAAGGCTGTAATTTAATTTAAATCTTATTAAAGTTTCTGGGTTACAAGAAACTTACAAATCTGCTGACTCAATTATCGTATAAAAATATAGGCCTTCATATAAAACTTAGTCTAACTTTCAACTGGGTCTATATCTACAGGTTACTATGGTAAATTATATCATTTTGTTGATATAACCTGGTATATAGTTAGACTATGTTTTGTAACAAGACTGTATAAGTTTAATTAATTACGAAACTATTATTAAATAATACTAGCCTTGTATTATACTTGTCCCAGTGCTGGGCACAATCCTCCTCTGCTGAATGAGAGGGGTTAGGCCTTAGTCCACGTTGGCCTAATGCGGGTTGGACTTCATATACCTTCGAAATTCGTATGACTTCTCAGGTATGCAGGTTTCCTCACGATGTTTTCCATAGCTTTAAAGCAGAGGTGCATGCTCTTGGGGATAGTTTCAAACCTGCTGCTTTCCTCTCGACAGTCCGTACCACTCCCCGCTGTCGCTGTTTCTGAACTTTCAAAACAATATTCGTGTATGCCCAACCTATGTAAACAGAAATAAATCTTTGACGCAAATTTTCTAGTGAATCATCATGTCCCTATTCATTTCTCAAGGTGGTAGGTCCCTGGTATGCGAGAGGCCGTCTGGGTTGGTACCACCGCTTTGTCTATTTCTACCGCCAAGCAACAGTGTGTAAGCACTGTTCTGTTTCGGTTTGAGGGACATTGACGCCAGTGATATTACTGGGCATTATGAGACTTGACATCTCATGTCTCGGGGTGACGAGCGCAGTTCAGTGCCATGCAGTACTTTGTAATTCAAAGTCCTGTGTGGTGATGCTTATGTTTATGGGCAGGCGTGACGCTTCCCATCAGGCGAGCGCCTTACTCGTCTCAAAATTCAAATCAAAACCAGATCAAACTGAAAACGTATTCCTATAATCAAGTAATCCAACCGTTGAGTAATTAACCATTGCAGCCGGTAACTACATCAATTAAACGTGGATGACAGCATTATTACAAACTACGAGCAACGTATGGACTGTTGGGCCCGACCATTAATTAATTGCCAATTAGACGTGACCTTTACATGCGTTTTACGTTTGTAATACTAGTAATGAGGCAAAATTACTATTGTGCCAATACGTGAACTTCTATGTAGAGTATATTAAAGTTGTTTCTTTTTTATATAAAATCTTATTAGGAATTATATTAGGAAAACAGTCTGATTCAACAAAATATATTTTTATGGTAAAAAATCTTTGTTTTTATAGCATAGGCCGGCAAATGAGCAAGTGGGTCACCTGATGGTTAGTAATCTCAACCGCCCATGAACGCCCTCAATACCAGAAAAATCATGGGCGCGTTGTCGACCTTAAGGAAATGGATGATTAGGGAAGAGGAGAGGGTGAGGCAGCAGCAAGCCGCTACTTTATGTCGCTTTTCTGTGAGACAGTGGCAATAATCCGGTCGAGCCGGCCCATTCATACTGTATACAAAACTGTCTACAGCGTGGCTTTACCACTCGAAACTATTTTAAAATACTCTACAATAAAGTTCACGTCTGGTCGCTTTAGTATTTTTTGCCTTTCATCCAACGAGATGTTATTTTACGTGTAATTTAATTTATTCTTTCTGTCTTTCTTCTTTTATTTACAGCATGAATAGGCCACGTTGTTACAGATGTCTCTCAGAAAACCGACGTAAAGTAGCTGCTTGCTGCTGCGTTTCTTACGGTGTGTGATATATCCATAGGCCCAAATCTTCTTTCCCATCCCAATCCCTTAATTATCCTTTTCCTTTAAGGTCCGCAACTCATCCATGTTTTTTCTAACATTTTATGCTCATAGGCGGTAAAGATCACTTAAAATCAGTGACTTACGTACTCGTTTACCGGGTTCTATAACAAGCCATCACTAAAAAATCGTTCAAAAACCATGGCGACTTAACAGTCAGACATTATTGAGAAAAACATTTTGGCGTTTCTAACAACTTACAAATTGTATCTTACACAAGCATTTCGCATTACGCCAAGCTATGTGCCCACAGCCTTATAACATAAGCCCAAATTTCAATACTGCCTTGTAATTATTGGGCTTTAATTGATTCGCTTTGTTTGTGGATTTAGCATTAATTAGCGTACAGTGTCGCATGTACATGTAGAACGCATGCTTTATGCGTGTCCTGTACAGGTCAGGTTCTACTATTGTATAGATCTGGATATTGTATTGACGTTATAAGTCCTGTAGATCTGTGTTATAGCGAGTTCATACGATTCGATTTTTTGAGTGGTAGAGCCAAGCTGTAGACAGTTTTGTCTACAGCATGAATGGGCGAACTCGACCGAATCATTACCACTGTCTCACAGAAAACCGACGTAAAGTAGCGGCATGCTGCTGCGTTTCGGTAGTGTGTGAGATATCCGGATACCCAGACTGTTGCTAGGCGGCAGAAATAGAAAAAGCGGTGGTACCAACAGACGGCCTCTCGCATACGAGGGACCTCCTTATAAACATTTATGACATTACGCTATATTCATATATTAAACCCAAAATTCTCTCCAATAGCCAGTAAAATTCAGTTCGCATCTCTCGACTCAGAGCAACTCGAGCAATTTTACCGTCAGCAGACGTCATTCCGCCAGCTAATTGTAACTGGATGAATGCAAATCAAATCCACGACGGCAAGTGGAAGACACCTCGGGCGGGCTAATTTACTCGGTCGAGCCTGCCCGGACCCAATCAAGCGAACTGGCCCGTGTTCCGTGGATACTGTTATGTCTGAAACGGCTGGTAGGTATTTATAATAACTTAAATACAATTGTATTAAGGTAGGTGGCCGTCTGGGTTGGTACCACCACTTTGTCTGTTTCTGCCGCTAAACAATGTGTATATTGAGTTTCAGTGTGAAGGACATCGAAGTCAGTGGAATTATACTGGGTATGATGAGACTTAACATCTTATGTCTTGGGATGACGAGCGCAGTTCAGTGACATGCAGTGCTTTATAATTCAAAGTTCTATGTGGCGTTGCTTCTGTTTATGGGCAGGTGTGGGGGTTATCATTAGACGAGCGATTTGCTTGTCTCGTCATTCAATTAAATAAATAAAAAAAATATAAGAAAAAACGGCTCAAAACTTAAAAGCTAAAGAATAATAATTAATTTTAAGATGGAGCTATTGCAACTTAATAGTAATTTTGATGAGAACCAAAAAATATTTAACTTGACATATTTTTTGAGTCGTCTTTTTAGTTACAGTTAGTAATATTATGATTAACATTTTTAGTAGTTTTTGACATTTCATGATGAATCAGTCTATCAGTGAGTATATGGTGTATTCTGCTTTTATGAGATTGCGATAAAAAAATACTCTTCATTTTACTTTATTATTTCTTAAAATATGAAAAAAAATCTAATCAAGTCTGACATTTGTATTGTTTTTTTTTTTGTTTAAATGATTTAGTATTATATTGCATAATTAAAAATAAAGTGTGCAATACTGTATTTTCCTCGCGTAGCTACAATAATCTTATTTGCATTTCTAAATCGTTCTAATAATGTTTATTCTGCAATTTTAATATTTCAAACGTCGTCGCAGTTAAAGCATGATTAGTTTTTATTCTCATTTTCCTGACCTTACCCATTCAACTCCAATACTTGTAAAGTAATATTATCATTAAGAATTCAAATTTCTGTGTGTTTTAATTAAAATTTATCTCAAAACAAATCGCACGTTTTTCATGCCTTAAGGTATAACATTTATAGATTATAATAAGACATTTTCGTTCTTATTGCAAAACTTATATTAAAGCCGCACTTATAGACTTCAATTAATTTTAATTGTCATTGAGTCATTTCTTATAATTCAATTCAAATGCGTAAAATAGGATAAGCATTTTCTATATTCAGTAACTGCGCTTAGTGCACTGACTAGCTCTAAGTGTGAAAATAATTGATTTCTATGAAATGAACTAATGGTAATTAAAGTTAATTGACGTGTCTGAACGAGCAGTAAACTGTATAATTAATAAAGTGACTAGTTATTACAAACAGAGACTAAAGTTATATATACCAGGGTTTTATAGATTTTAGAGATTATCCCACCCACACACCCGCCACTGTAACTCCTGCGAACCAGGATCAACAGTGGCACGCATTTTTGTTGACACCGAGCAGTGAAGCTTGGCGAGTCTCTGGGAATGCCTAAATATCTTTGTCCCGCAATGAAATTAATCAGATAGAAGGTTAGGGAAGAATTGGAAATAATATTTGTCCACTTTCTCTAATTATTCTTAACTGACTTCTATCTAAGTATAAGTTGTCACACGTTCGAAGTCGCGATTATAAGCTAGCTTTATGTATATAGCTACCTTCTTCTTCATTCACCTGCCTTTATCATAGGCTGCCTTATAGTAACATGCTTTTTAATACATTACATAAATTGGCTTGTAGTTTTTACGACCAACTGCCTACCTGACATCCCCCTCTGGGGAAGTAAAGCTAGTGTATAATCTAATTTAGGGTTTTCTCTCTCCATATTAATGTTCCTACAACACAAAATTTTGAAACTCAAGTATTTCTTTTATCTTTAATTTATAAACACATAACCACTGAGCATTCAATGAGTTTAAATATTACAAATGTGATTGAGCCATAGAATCGGCTATGCGTGAGTGATACCTGAATGGAACGTGGCGGTTACAGGTTGAATTTAGAATGTTACAGATAACCTTTGTAATGTAGCGGCTTGTTCTTATTCGATACAATGAAACATTTCTATACCATGATAATACTCATAGTTTTTTTTTTCACTAGCCCTGTATTATACATGTCCCACTGCTGGGTACGGGCCTCCTCTACTGAATGAGAGGGGTTAGGCCTTAGTCCACCACGCTGGTCTAATGCGGGTTGGTAGACTTCACATACCTTCGAAAAATCTTATCGAGTTCTCAGTTATGCAGGTTTCCTCACGATGTTTCCTTCACCGTTAAAGCAAGCGATAATTAGCAATTAATATACACATAACTTAGAAAAGTCAGAGGTGGCTCTTGGGGCAGGTTTCGAACCTGCGACTTTCGTCTCGACAGTCCATACCGTTCACCGCTGAGCTATCGCTACTTAATAAGTAGAAATATTAGATTTTTTTTATTTTCACATATATAATTCCTTTATGAATAGGTTTGTATATCAAATATATAATTTATGAATAGGTTTTGTATACGGTGACACGTCAACTGATCGGTTCCAAATGGCATTCTTATTATTATAGTATAGATATTATATATCTCTTACATTACAACTATTTATTCATTTAAACTTTATTGTACACAAGGAGTACAGCACTAAAATATGACTAAGATGAGAAGTACAATTTGCGGGATGGAGATGAAAGAAGGACTATCTTAAAGCATGTGCCTTAACGTAATAATTATTTTTCTTGCATCCCGAAAAGAGATGCAAATAACCGATACACGGTGTCTAAGCTTATTTCGACCCACGGTATGATAGATCGTGATTTTCATGGTATTATTTTTTGGATATACTAATTTTAACAAATCGTATATTTAATCATAGGTTGACAGCCTCCGTGGCGCAGCGGGCGAGTAGCCGGCTGTGAAGCGAGAGGCCGCGGGTCAGATCCCCGCACCGAGACAAACATTTATGTAATCCACAAATATTTGTTTCGGGGTCTTGGTGTTTTGAGACCGAAAGTCACTCGTAGTTCCCTGATACCTACGACACAAGAATCGTATCTTACTGTGGGGTCAGGACTATGGGTCTGACTATTATATTTGTTATTATATTTCATATATTTTACAAAATCTGTTAAGTTACTGTGCGAAGATGACAAATCACACTGAACCTAATCAATTATAATTTAAAATCAAAACAGTTTTCAACTCGTGCATCGATGAGGCAAAATTTCGCGCAAACGGCAAATTCCGTCTGGCTCATGTAATATTCATAACGTTCCGCATTCGTCTCCGCGGTGTTCGGTGCGAACGCGAAATGCGAAATTATCCACCGCCTAATCGCGTTAGGGAGACAGAAAGCGCGAATTTTTTGACGAGTCATAAATATTTTTTATGTGATGTAGCGACTGATAACACACGTGGGAGTGGCGTACATTAATACAATATATTACTTTCTTTATTTCTATAAACTCCCGACTAAGTAGACGATGTTGAGTTTGACCCCTTCGTCTGTAGGTGTATTTGTAGTACCGTAGCGTTTATATAATAAATTTAACATAACTTCAAAACCGCCTTCAAAAAATTTACAATAACAGTAGTAACGACCCGGTCGAGCCGGCCCATTCACACTATAGAGAAAACTATCTACACCTTGGCTCCACCACTTTATACTCAAAAGCTACGTTAACCAGTAGAACTACTATATATAACACTATTTTTGTAGTAATGTATTTTAACAATGTAAGATGAACAGATTATTTTACATTATCCTATGTTAGTGCACGCGATCTCCATACAGATGATCTCTATTGTTGCATGATTTACAATGAAGTTCGCACATAATTCAGTCTGCGCTAGTTTCGCTTCTTTTAATTCGTAATAGTTCTTTTGAGATTTGAATAAATGAATGTGAAACTAGTTATTTTTATTTGCTATTTTGAGGTTATTTTGATTTCTTATACGTTTACGCGAATGTTACACATTGAAATAAAGCTAATTTAAACGGATTTTATCGCGGTTTTTTATTTTATTTTTGGTCCCGACGTTTCGAAAGCTGTGTAGCCTTCGTAAAGTAGCGGCTTGCTGCTGCGTTTCGTACGGTGAGAGAGATATCCAGAGGCTCAAATCCTCCTCCCTTTCCCAATCCCTTAATTATCCCTTCCCTTTAAGATCGGCAACGCGCCTATGATTCTTCTAGTATTGTAGGTGTACATGGGCGGTGGAGATCACTTACCATTAGGTGACCCACTTGCTCATTTGCCGGTCTGTAGTATAAAATGAGCAGTCTTCAACATCATCTTAATAATTAAAATATGTTCTTAGACCTCTGTATAAATACAAAGTAAATAAAATTGAATTATGTATGAACGAGAAAAATTCAATAATATTACTCGATCCATCTTACATCGCAAATTTTGTAAAAAGTACGGGCCCGATGAATTCTTTATAAACAAGAGACGGAACGCATTTCCGCCGTGAAAAAAAAATTATTAAAATTTCAAAGGGAGAAGAAAGCGTGTCCAGCGCACTCAACTTATTTGGGATAGAAAAGCAAAAAAATCACGTCGTGAATTCTTTAATTTTCTCAAGTAAAATTCTTTGCTGATGATCGACGGTAAAGCAGTGATTAATATTTTAATACTAGTTTTTGCTCGCGGCTCCACCCGCGTGATCTGCTTTTTCCGGGATAAAAAGTAGCCTATGTCCTATTCTGATGTATAAGCTATATTATTGTTAAGTTTCATTAAAATCCATTCAGTAGTTATTACGTGAAAGAGTAACAAACATACATCCATACTTACAAACTTTCGCGTTTATAATATTAAGTAGGAAGTAGGGGAAGCGGGGTTCATTTATGTGTAAATTTGTTTTTTTTAGTCAAAAAGGGATAAATGGTAAACTCATTCACTCCGATAAACTCATTGTTTGTCGGTGGTCGCTGATCTTATTTAGACTGCACTACGCTTATTAGGTGCAGTGCAGTCACTTTGCCGTGCTCGAATAAAAAAAGACCTAGAAACTTCACTAGCTTCAGTGCACAAGGGTACTCACTTTGCCGTGCTCGAAAAAAAAAAGACCTAGAAACTTCACTAGCTTCAGTGCACAAGGGTACTCACTTTGCCGTGCTCGAATAAAAAAAGACCTAGAAACTTCACTAGCTTCAGTGCACAAGGGTACTCACTTTGCCGTGCTCGGATAAAAAAAGAATACTTAAAATTTCACTAGCCTCAGTTCACAAGGGTACTGGTTACATAGTGCAATATCGTTAACCTAATTTTTTGATGTTGATAAATGTCAAATTCAAGTTTTGAAAAAAAAAAAAAAAAAAAAATCGCCACACTCGGAAATCCATGCCTACAAATAGAACGAGCCCAACCGTGAGCAGCGGTAGAAAATTGGAAATGTCATTTTCGCGGTGGTTTTTTTTTTCCATGTGTTTGTGGCGGGTTCCGAGGCGCGATAGTATTTTGCCGGGAGCGCCGCGCCGCGATTTTTTACCTGCCACCTTTTGACAGAAATCGATTGTCGAAAATAACTTTGCAATTGGTAATTTTGCGAATTTTGCGCTTATCCGTGTAAGGGGTTTTAATTCGCTTATTACGTGATTTGTAACTTTTTATTGAGGTCTTTTGCTTCTGTATGTGTAGTTTAGTACATTGTATAATGCTTATTTCAAAAATGTACCACTTGTCACACGAAAAGTTAATTTAAAACTTTTCAGTACGCATTCATATATGTACTCACTTTTGTAATCCAAGAAGGGGTAGGCAGAGCTATCATCATCATCATCATCATCATCAGCCACAAGACGTCCACTGCTGAACATAGGCCTCTCCCAAAGATTTCCAGACCGACCTGTTGGAAGCAGCCTGCATCCAGCGACTTCCTGATATACCAATTAGTAAACCCACATGTCACCTATCTTATATCCGTACCATGATGTGATAGGAGGCGAGACCGTCACCATACCAGAACAACTCCAGTCTCCCGGTTGATACTAAGCATTTCATGATAGCGAAGCCCTGTGTAACTTTTACCCATCAGGGTTCGAACCCGAGACCTTAGCACAGAAGTTGTACCACGTAGGTATTTCAATTGCGCCATCAGGGAACTTAACGTATCAGTACAGAGATTTAAAGATTTGCACTCGATTATTATCTTATAAATTAACAATAATGTGATGATACACCCAACAGTCACACACATAGTCCTGATCCCACACTGGGTTTAATCTGTATCGTGGGTATCATGGGTATATCCGTGCGGGATCGAACCTGCGGCCTCTCGTTTTACAGCTGGCTACTTGCCCACAGCGCTATGGAGGCTGTCAAACAAAACAATTATCATATTATCAGCCTTTTATTCTTATATACTGACTCATTGCTTTGTATTTGTATCTAATTATAAATTTCTTTTGTTTCAGGTAAGTGGAGATTTTAACACAGTTAGTTATAAAGCTAGTTAAGTTCCGGAAACTTGTTAGCTTAATTAAAGAATTGGCCTATTAAAATGTTATATATAAATATAAGCAGCGATAGCTCAGCGGGGAGTGGTACGGAAAGTCGAGATGAAAGTCGCAGGTTCGAAACCAGCCCCAAAAGCATACACCTCTGACTTTTCTTAGTTACGTGTATATTAATTGTTAATCAACCTCAAAACTGATGTTTTGTAGGGATTTGTTTTAGGTATTTATTTACGATTCTAATTTATATTTACCATAATTTAAGAGACATAGAATAGACTGACATCTTGTTATAATCTCTGCTCCCTTATGTATCTCTCTCTTTGATACTCAAGCTGAAATTCTGTCCTATTTACCAAAGTTCAAATGAACAAATTAACTAGCACGATATAGTGAGTTAACGGATACTCACTTTTGCCATGAATTAAAGACCTCATGGGACTGTATCCTCAATGCATAGTTGATTGGAATCTGGAATGTTGACATCGACTTGCATTATATGAAAATAACCAACAAACTAAGCACTGTTGTGTTTCAGTTTGAAGGACAATGAAGACAGTAAAATTACTGGACATTATGAGACTTAACATTATGTCTCGGGGTGACGAGCGCAGTTCAGTACCGTGCAGTGTTTTTTCAATTCAAAGTTCTGTGTGGTGGTATCGTTTCTGTTTATGGGAAGGCGTGTCACTTAGCATCAGGCGAGCGCCTTGCTCGTCTCGTCATTCAAACAAATAAAAAAAAAATTAGCATGTTCTATTTAGCGTACGACCTTCTTGTAACAATATCAGCCCTATACTATATATTACTGTCATACCACTAGGCACAGACCATCTTTATTTGTCAGATGGGTAAAGGCTTACTATAAATACACAAGTGACTTCAAAAAGACAGAACTGCGTGCCCTAAGGACGGATTTCGAGCACGCGACATCGTTTCGTCTGTACGTACCATTCCCCGATAAACTATTTTTTTATTTTATTTGATTGAACAAGGAGTCGAGCAAGGCGCTCGCCTGATCGTAAGCGCCACGCCTGCCCATAAACAGAAGCAACACCACACAGAATTTGGAGTTACAAAGCACTGCATTCACCTCGAGACATAAGATGTTTAGTCTCATAATGCTCATTAATTTCATTGGCTTCAATATCGTTCAGACCGAAACACAAAAATGTTGCTTGGCGGCAAAAATAGATAAAACGGCGGTACCAACCCAGACGGCCTCTCACATGCGAGGGACCTACTACATATGGCTGCTTTTGACGTTCTTCGTATGCTCATTTTTTCATATGTTTGTGTAAAATAATCAAATATATTTTGAGAATTTAATTGTATATTTCAAAGTACCAAATTATTAAATAAACTAGAACAATATGCCTTATCACATTTACACCCACATGATAATAATTAGATGAAATTGTTGTAATATTCAAATTTCAAGAACTCTTTGCCTCACAACAGTACTAAATCATCTGTCAATAATCTAGACACGAACCTAGGATACCTAATACCATACCGTAGAGACCACTCTTATTATCAAGTACTAAATTTATGTACAAGGGCAATCGAAAATAAACATTTATAAGAGAATAAAAAGGTACGCTCTCAACATGTCTGGATCGAGACCATTTCTCAAACGATAAATTCGCCCACTCGTTCACGCTTGAACCCGAAGCAATTGATCGGAGAGGGAAGGAGAATGCCAGCCTGTTTCACTGAAAATACGGCCCACACAGGGCTGGCAGTTTTAGCTTTTTGATTTTTAATTAGGCCAGATAATCGAATTAGCAAAAGTAGCTACTCTGTTACGTGCTACAAAACTAAAACCAAATTATGTATTTATTTGTATAGTCCGGTTTAGACTTAAAATTACCGAATAACTTAAATTAAGGCATATTATAATTGAACGACATCTTAATTAATTACACAGATTATTAACAACAGAATTCTTGTCAATGAATATAAATATGAAAAACACCCAGATAATAATTACTCTTATACCCATGAATAAGCTCATAATTTACATACATAAACTCATGCCTGTATCCCTGAAAGGATAGGCAGAAGTTCAAGTAGTGCACTCACAGTTCACATTCACAGTATAGATGTGAAATGGGCGAGCCTATCGCTATGCTAGGCAAAATGTATAATCCTGGGAAAATCATGTGTGAGTTTTGGAATCGAAGGTAAAACACAAAATTTTTAACCCAGGGTCACGGTTTCTGAGTTCATGTATACTGCCACTCGACCAATGAGGCTATAGTAGATATATCTAACCGAATCTTTATCGATATTGTCTAGATAGTTAACTGCCAACCCTACCGCGTACGGTTGCCAACCGCAACAGGTTACGGTGGAAAATATTTTATTCGACGTAATGTATCATTGTGGCTCTAGACGGGCTGAGTGAAGTCATTTGTACTCTCGCTTATCGATTGTGCCTGCCCACCTCCGGTCATCATCCCTGGGATATTAATGTCCCATTGTGGGCTTTTCGGCTTCCTGCCATTTTGGATTTAATCGATGAGATTTTATTGGGTGAAGAATTATTTTTTAAGGTTTTTTTTTTATTTAATAATGCAGCAGATCTTAAAACCAATATGAAATATCAATGTTATAGAAAATTGTCGTGCATTTTTTATATATTTTTTATGAAAAATAAGACACCAATAAAGCTTTGTCATTTAAAAATGCTTAATTTTAATTAATTTGTAATTCATCTATTCGATTAAATCTTGAAACGTGTCAGCCGTACCTAGACGCCATCTTTTTATATAGCATAGACCGGCATACAAGCAAATGGGTCACCTGATGGTAAGTGATCTCCAACGTTCACGTACGCCCACAATACCAGATGAATCATGAAGGAAAGATGGAAGGGGATTTGGGCCTCCGGATATCTAACTCACCATACGATAAGCAGCAGCAAGCTGTTATACTGTATTATTACTATTATTTATATCTGGTTGGCGTTATCCCGGCTGATTACCAGGGACCGCCTTCCTGCTTAGACGCTTCCAGTTAGTTCGATCTTTAGCATCCTTTGTAGTGAGACCAACATTTATTTATTTATTAATTAAACTTTGTACACATGGTATACAGGCGAACTTTAATGCCTTAGGCATTTTTTCCTAGTCGACATTAGGATGGTGGAGATCATAAATGAGGCAGGTGCATAGTAAAACATGAAATTATCACAAAATGAAATCCAAAAATCGATAACCCACAATCGATACAGTCACGTCACTACAACGAAAGCACTACTCCGAATGAGATTTCAACTTACCATCTTGCCATGCGATATAACAAGTCACGCTGTAATAACAAAAATATTGGAGCGTCAGTTTTGGCCACATCATGAGGAAAGTCGGGACCAATTATTGCCTTAACCACTAAGATACAGGTATATATGGTAAAAGTGAATTGGGGATAGTAATTTTATTATTTCTTTTTTTTGTAACAGATGTACAAACATTTGCAAAACACAAAAACACAATTCTATTTAGATTTTCACGGAATATATGTTATTATATATCAAATTGATTAAAAATCAAATACATTTGAGTCACATTTCGAGTGCAAAATCAATTGCATACTATATTCTGAAATGAAAACTTGACACCGTCGTCGCCTTCCAATTATTTATTAGTAATAATTTATTGAACATCAACATTTACTAACAGCAAAATGCAATGTTGCATGAAGAGAAAACTCCCTTTGACTCAGCACTAATTGGTTTCATGAATCTTGATACTACTTTGCTATTCTCACTGTAAACTAGTACTTCTGATTGGAAAAATAAATGTAATAATATAAAACACCAAGCAATTACAGCAAGAAATTGTTCTCTTGCCTGCAATGTTTATTTAATAAGTTATTATTAGAACAAATTATAAATCTATCAGCATTTCCTCGCGGCTCCGCCCGCGTGATTGCTTTTTACGGGATAAAAAGTCACCTTTGTTTATCAGTGATAATGTAGCTTCCTAACGGCAAAAGAATTTTTAAAATCGTTCCAGTAGTTTTAAGTTTATTCGTTACATACAAAAATACAAATCTTTTCTCTTTATAGTATTAGTGTATTTCCTCGCGGTTCCGCCTGCGTCATCTGCTTTTTCCGGGATAAAAATTCGCTTGTGTTACTCAGTGATAATGGAACTTTCTAACGGCAAAAGATTTTTTGAAATCGGTTCAGTAGTTTTTAAGTTTATTCGTTACATACAAATCTTTCCTCTTTATAATATTAGTGTAGATAAAACATTTTAACTATTTTTAAGACTTATACAATCAGCATTTGACCACTACTTATCAGACGGAGAACAATGATAAACTATACGATGAAGCACGTTTATAAAGAAGTAAATTAAGCACTCGCGCCTTGAATAACTAATGCCATATATTAGTTGTCGGGAAACAGTCCTGTGAAAATAGTTCCGCTTTAATTGAGCAACTGTGGCGTGGCAATTTACGACTGGCAAGGCTTAAACATTATTATTATCATAATTAATAGATAGGTCGATGGGTCTAGTAGCAGCGTATTTAGGACGAGAAACAGTGAGGTCGTGACTTCAAGTTCTAGGTCAGGCAATCACAGTTCGTGATTAGAATTTGTGCTCAGTCTTGGTTTAGGCTTGCTCCCTATCAAATCATGGGACCGAAATAAGCTCCGTGAATAGTGGTTGTACTAGTCCCAGATCTGCCTACCTACTCCTTCTAGAATACAAAATTTAATGCTTATACATATATGCATATTATCATAATAACGATACAAAACTATTTCAATACTACTAGGTTTCATATGTCGAATTAACGTAGTAAAACCTTCCTCGTTAAGACATCAGTCGTCAAATTATTTATCAATCTTTAAATCTCTACCAATATAAAACTGGTAACCACTGCATCAGTATAATGCAATTTTGAAATAATCAACTCGCAACGCTTATGTTCAAGTTAGAGGAAATGAATTTAAAAAAAGTCTTCGCTCGCGAGCCAATTGGATTTGCGGCGGACGATTACATTAACAACTACTGGAGTGCGCTTCCGGTGGGGTGCTTAACCGATTTAGAACAGGCTGCACTATATAAAGCTATGTACGAAACTCCCACAAAATAGTGAAAACTGGCAAGTAAGATACTCTTTATTTCAAATTCACAGCCTCCGTGACGTAGAGGGTTCGATGCCCACATCGAGACAAACATTTTTGCAATCCAGAAAAAAAAAATTCGGCTCTGAGTATTGTGAGTCCGAAAGTCTTTCGTAGTTCCTGATACCCACGACACAAGACTCGTATCTTACTGTAGGGTTAGAACTATTTACGTGACTGTTGGGTGTATTTATTTAATTTTTATTTAAAGATCAAATGTAGCTTTTAACTACTATTCGATGCAGTTTGCATGTAACATGGCAATTGATCATCCGATCTTAGATGTCTTTTAAACGGGATATGCATATTGTGAGTTCCATTCTGCACCCCTTTATTATACATTTCGCGCGTCAGTTTTAAAAAAGCTTAGATATGTAAAGTTCTAGGAGCTCCCGGTATACGCCACCAAAATGTTCACGGAATATATGTTATTATCACATAGTACATGCCACAGAGCCAGTTAGCGGACCCTTATTATCTCAACCTGCTGCGGTCACAAACCTCAGAATTGGAGAAATGGTTTGATACATACCGGAATAACGTATCAAACCATTTCAAACCAAACGATTGTTTGAAGAGAGTATAAAGATTATAGCTGCTTGCTTTTACTTTTATAGGTACTTGTTATTTTTAAATTCCAATTTATTATCCGATCTAGATTGTTGTAGTACAATCAAATATCAAAGACGTTTCAATAGTCCAGAAATACATTGGATTTACGTGTACTTGTAGCATATAGTCCGATTATTTCTCATTCAAAAGATAATCCAGTGTGGGTTTGAAGAGCGCCATTTATATCTATTGTTGTCTATGGTTGATAAATGTATGAAATAGAATATAGAACACAGCGATGGCATAATGTGAACCAAACACAGTAAAATAGACAAACGGTCTTTTGGTATTTCTAAGATGTCTTTAATAGTCATATGATGTGAATGAGTAGGTTTGAATTTTAATAGAGTCAAAACAATTTAATCAAGCGATGAAAAAGTTGTATCTGCTTATTTGTGTTCCATGATCTTTATTTCCTATAACTTATCAAAGAAACATTAATAGAAAGTCAAGTTTTCAAAAATGGTTTCAAAAATAAAATTGTCCTACATAATAAATTAAATTGATTCATGAGAAATAAAAAATGTATCAAATGAATAAACTCTAACCTACTGCTGAGCACAGGCATCCTGGTGGGTTAGGTCTGAAATCCACCATGCTGGCCTAATGCGGGTAGGCAGACGTCACATACCTTCGACATTTTTATGGAGAATTTTTAGATAATCAGGGTTCCTCACAATGTTTCCTTCACCATTAAAGTAAGTGATAGTTAAAAATTAATGCGGGCGTATTCATTGTTAATTTGAAAAGTTCAAGGAACATGCTGCTAGGTCTGGTTTTGAACCTGCTTCGTCTCGTCAGTCTGTATAATTTCTTGCTAAGCTATCGCTGCTCTAAAAACCCTTTAATTCTTTGCAAAACCTCTTATTGCCACTTTTATCGGTACCTACACTAAAGTTTCACCTCCAAACTTCCAAGCTGTTTACAGTTTCGAGTTAATAAGGTGTTATGCTTAACAACGTAACAACTAATACGTCGTAGTTCGTAATACTGCTTTGCGATGGACTTAATAGTGTTCGGCGGTTTGCAATGCACCCCAAAACGTGCATGTGAGGTTCAAAATTAGTTAAGGGGTGAAACTTGGCAACGTCTAGTGCTTTAGAATTTGGTATCACACACTAGTTTTATAAATTTCAGCTATAGTTTGGAAGTTTAGTTGTGCTGTGCTTCTGATTAAATTTTGGTGTCGGTTTCTAGAAATTAGATATTTATTTAGTTTTTGGAGAGAGAAAATGAGATTGAGATTCCAGGAATGAGAGAAAACCTTTAGTGATTTAGAGATATTTGCTTCTTGTTTGGGTGGCGTGAATATAATAAAAATCTTAATTTAAACATTTTTAAATATACTAGATGTTATTTCATTAGGTGAATAGTATCTTAGCATCAGTTCTAATTCAGTTTCCCAAAACATTACAAAAGTACCATCTTACTAGTGAGTTAACGTAATTTGATTACCACTTATTGTCCACATCTACCAGGATAATATAGATACTGTAGGGACGGCTTGCAGTAATGAACGCGAACGTAGTTAGTGGACCCGTGAGGCGGAACAATCGCATCTCAGCGGCTGACACGATCCCTCGTATGTTAAACACGGCACGCAGTATATACTGCATGCTTGATAATTGAACAATTGTATGCTACTTTAGATTTGTGGCTAAATTCACAATGTACAAGAAAATATAAACCAATTAATGTATTAGATAGGTATTTTTTTAAGTACCTAATAGGTGTATTTCATATCGTAGTATGACTTTTGTGTTTAAACGTGTGATATTTAATGGGTGAGTAGCAATTACTTTATAATTAATTAATTAACATATTCATTAAGATTGTTGAAAATCGCTTAGTATATTTGATGAATTTAATTGAAATAAAAATTTAGTTCGCTAAAAGAAATAGAAATGTGGAAGCAAGTTGTAGGTCGTGTCGTGAGACCGAAAGTCTCTCGTAGTTCCTGATACGCACGACACAAGATTCATATCTTACTGTGGGGTCAGGACTATGTATGTGACTGTTGGGTGTATTTATAATCCTACTGCCATAAATGTGAACGTTTATATATTTGCGAGTTTGTGTATTTGGATGTGTGATAATCATTTACGACTCAATGGTTGAGTGGATTTGAATGAAATGACACAGAGATAGAAAACATTAGGACATAGATTTTATCCCGGAAAAGGCATTCGCACGGATGGAAACGCGAGCAAAAGCTAGTAATATAATAAAGTGTTACTATCACAGGGTATTCAAAATATACAAAGATTCCATCTCTCCATTCCCACACATTTTTCATATCCCCAAATTTTCATTCTCCCAAAATCTCGTCACCGCGTGCTTTTTATTACAATCAGACATAATTCGGGCGCCCAGAGTGCGTATATAAAAAGGTTATTACCTAAATTACAGTGTCATGTGACACCGGAGAAAAATCCCCGCCAATTCTGACGTTCCCAGAGAAATATTATGTAATATAAGCTTCATAATAATAAAAAAACGTTTTTATGCGAACGTGCTACCGTCTGATTCCGACTTCCTTTATTTGCCGACGTTCCGGCTTTACTGCGACGACTTTTTTATTTCCGGCCATCCGGGATTTTTGTCTTTTTTCAAAAAGCACACCTTCCACCGTAAAATAATTGTGTAAACATTTTATGGGTTCATAAAATGATTGTGATTATGACGGGTTTTAAATCTGAACATTCATTGCTTAATTTCTTGAAAGAAGAGTTTTGCTATTATTTTTGGAACGAAGTTCCTTACGGCAGGCTTGGAGGGGATAGGGATTTTGCTGCGTGACCGAACTGAAAAAAATGTGATAGTAAAACCGTAAGAAAACAGCGTAAGAAAAAAGCGTTAAAAGCGCCGCATAACCAGCCAGCGTTAGTTCCTTTTTGCCTGCACCAAAATTGTGTGCGAATTTCAGCTCAATCAGTTTTTAAAATGAAATTCATTCAGCCAGTTATACTTGAAGTATTTTTATATCTCCTTCGATTTTTAAAAGATGGCGCTAGCTCGTTATTATTTATAATTACATAAGTTGATAAAAAATGCTATACAATAGCTTTACCGCGGCAGTCTTCGAGTGCTACACGTCTTTTTTTTATTTTGTTATTTTAGTTGATAATTTGTATTTTTTACAATTTGTGTCGATTCTACATTAGCCGAAGGAACTTTGTTCCTACTTGGTGTCCCACGACACACACCAATTTTTTATTTGTAGGTATTATAGTAGTATCATTAGGTCTATACATATCATCAATAGTTTATCATCAGGAGTTTAGTGTAGTCATAAGTAGTGAGTCATAAGTAGTAGTAGTGTAGTCACCTTATTTTACAAATAATATTTAAACTCAAAAAAAAAACTTATTAAACAAGCAGCTAATTTGGACTATTTAAGGCATCTAATTCTCTACGCATTTACAAGATGAAAGTGATGAGAATTTCGTACAAAATAAAGGCGAAACATTCACCTTACGCGACAAATGTGTCCATAACTGTAAAACGTTTGTGGTCTTTTCATAGCGGTCGTAAAGCGTGCCGCATAAACTGTACTACATAAAGCCTATACGGTACCTTCGGTTGTCCGACACGAAGGAGATTGATTGTGATTTACACGGGTCTCTAGAATTGATTTGGATTCTGGAATGCTGAATTTGGATGGTGATGTCTTGGATGTTTGTGAACTCTTTTATATCAATCTTCTTGGGTTCCAGACATGGATGTAATATAATAAGGAGGATGGACATTACTCTAATCTTACGATATCCCTAAATAATGAGATTATATTTGTAACTAATGTATACACAGCTTACCGATCTTATCCGCCCCATTATTAGTCTATCGCCATATGGGCTATGCATTCCAATCCAGGTGGACTATCATGTATTAATCTTAAAACAATTTGATTGCACGACCCTGAAGTTCCGAAGCCAGGACCTAGTTAATTTCATAGTGTTAAATAGAAATAAGGTTATAAAACAGATTAAGTGTCGTTTATAAAAATAATATACACCTTGTGAAGCCGTCTTCTTAGATTGTTATAGTTAACATATTTTTTTTTTTTTTTTTTTTTTTTTTATTGCCTTGATAGGCAGACGAGCAAGCGGCCCGCCTGATGGTAAGCGGTCACCGCCGCTCATGGACATCGGCAATGCCAGGGGCATAGCCAAGCCGCTGCCTACCACTGAAGGGATACTCTTTTTAAACCTCGTTTGAAGAAGGACATGTCATAGCGCTCGGGAAACACCCAGGCAGGGAGTTCATTCCAGAGCTTACACGTGCGTGGAAAAAATGAACGCTGGAAACGTACGGTACTAGACCGTATTGTTTCCAGGTGGTATGGATGAACTCTACTGCGGTGTCGGGTGGTGCGATGGTAGAATGGTGACGTTGGCACCATCTTAAACAGTTCCTCAGAGCACTCCCCATGGAATATTTTGTATGATGAATATTATTCAGATTGTGGCTAGTCTAATTAACATGTTAGATTAATTATATAGAAACTGGCACATAGGTTGGTACAATGCAATTACGGATTGTTAGCGACGAATTGGAACCAACGATGAATACTTCTACAAAATTAAATTTGCAACAAAAATTATATAACAATGTTTTTTGTATTTCTGTTGCTAAATGATCATCTTTTTCTAGCTGGTACAATTTCAACCAGTACGGATGTCATTTTGATATTGTTATCAATATCATTCCTGTCTTTAATGGCCATCAACATATTTAGGACTGCTCTGTCAGTGCAGATTTCATGGGTGATGGTGATGTCACTTACCATTAAATAACCCAAATATTTTGCTTGTTTGCTTACCTATTGCTATATATAAAATCACCTATTCTGTATCATCTTCTACAAAAACCACCAGCAAAATGACTCAAAAATGATTCAGTGACTTAAAAATATCAATCTTAAGACTTACAAGGCCACAAATTCTGTCTCAAAAAAAAATCCTGAACTGACAATATCAATTCGCGACTCGAAGATCGCTCCAACATCCGAACCCAACCTGAATCAATTCCAAAATGAGTTATTGGCTCGTAATTTCGTGTATTCAAAGAGAACGTAAAGTTTGTCGGGGGCACTGATTGCGATATAAAAGAGCTGCCTTTAGAAGGACTGTTTCTTTGGATGGAAATTTTAGATCCGTCTTAAAAGGTTTGTTGAGACGATGTCTTCGGGGTACGGCGGTAATGATTTTAAATGTGTCTCAATGGATACAATTATGAGAGTATTTCTAAATCAATTGATGAAGATGATAATCCGTTACTAGTAGCCATCGTTATATTTGTATATGTTAATGCAATTATTAATCTAAAATCGATTAGCTGTAAAACCATAAATCTTGCAAATACCACTTTGGAGTATACAAGCACGGTTGTGTTTCTTTTTGACGAACATGAAATTACTGGACATCGAGCTTATATCTCGGGATGACGAACGCAATTTAGTACTATACAGTAATATCAAACACAAAATTCTGGGTGATGTTGCTTCTATTGTTGTGCAAGAGTAACGTTTACCAACAAGCGAGCCTGCATGTTTAGTTGAGGCTACTATTTTTTTTTTAACTTACACAACATCTTATACTAATGCAATATTTCTAACCCAATATATTCCACAGATCCTAGACTAAAGTCAAACTCTCCAACTCAGATCACCATAATTGATATTTGAGTCATTTTCAAAAAAAGTGTACCTAACACAAAAGAAACACAGTGGAAATCATTTTTTTCGTTATACAAGGGATTATAACGTTACACAAAAGAATTTATAAAGAACAGTTCATAATGCCCCTCAGCCCCAGCCCACCCGACTTCTAATTCTAATTAATAGGTATTTACAGAGAAAAATAACAATAAATAAAACATTACATTGTTATTTTTTTTATTTTCAAATGAAATACAATTATTAAATTATTAATATAACTACAATTATTTTTAAAATGAGATCGTTTTCCTAACTAAGTAATACAACTTTGTCTCTAAAACTCAATCATAAAAAAAGTCCTGTCAAAGAGCGGTCAAAGTCCAGTTAAAGTCCGGTCAAAGTCCAGTTAAAGTCCGGTCAAAGTCCGGTAAAATTTCTGTCAAGTCCGGTCGAAGTCCGGTCAAAATCCAGTTAAAGTCCGGTCAAAGTCCTGTCGAGGTCCGGTCAAAGTCCGGTCAAAATCCAGCCAAAGTCCGGTCAAAGTCCTGTCGAGGTCCGGTCAAAGTCCGGTCAAAATCCAGCCAAAGTCCGGTCAAAGTCCTATCAACGTCCAGTCCAATTCCATTCAAATTCCGGTCAAAGTACTGTCAAAGTCCTGTCAAAGCCCGGTTAAAGTCCGGTCAAAGTCTTGTCAAAGTCTGGTCAAAGCCCGGTCAAAGCCCGATCGAAGTCCGGTCAAAGCCCGGTCAAAGTCCTGTCAAAGTCCTGTCAAAGTCCGTCATATTCCTGTTAAAGTCCGGTCAAAGTCCTGTAAAAGTCCGGTTAAAGACCTGTCAAAGTCCGGTCAAAGTCTTCTCAAAGTTCTGTCAAACTCCTGCCAAAGTCCGGTAAAAGTCCTGTCAAAGAGCGGTCAAAGTCATGTTAAGATCCGGTCAAAGTTCAGTTAAAGTCCGGTCAAAGCCCGCTCAATCCATCAATCCATCAAAGCCCAATCAATATCCTGTAGACGATAGTGGGGATGCTACGAAGAGTCGCACAAAGAGGAGACCGAGAACATCTAATGTGTTCTATCTCATTCTCTCACCGGCTGAATCCTATACATTTGTGTTTGTGACTTATTTTTTCGTTTCATCGAGTTTGAAATCACAACGATTCTAAAGAAGTATCACTTCAAAAATGAGAACTTCTTCCTTTTTTTAATCAGTTAAAACACTGACTTGTGCAATATGCTCACAGCTTTATACATTTTCCTTCGTGTAACGTTACACAATGTTACACAAAAGAACAACAAATCATGGCGTCAACACAGAGTTTAACAAATCACAGAAAAATATCTTAACAGAATTATTTGATTGCATAATGATTCTCTTGATACTGATGAAATGACATAGAAATATATCGTTTTTAAATTATTTACAGGTACTTACGTACGAAATCCACGTTATACGGAGGAAACTTTTTAGCGACAAAAGTCCAGTATCACAGTCTAAGACAAAATGCCAGGAAACCAATATGGCTGCGTTTATAAATTGTTAGGTTGGCAGTAGTGTACAGTATGCCAGTGTTGAATAAATTAAAAATGCTTTCAAAATTAATGAAATATCTGTGATATCGTCGTTACACATAGGTGTTACACAAAGGACTAAAAAAGTGGACATGTATTTAAATTCAATTCTGCTTTACTTTATTATTATTATTACAATAATTTCCTTTTTTTCGATAGTTCAGTAACTTAGTCATAACACACTACACATAATTTAATAATATTTCTTTGAAATAAGCTTCAATTAACGTTTTCGTCATCGAAAGCATTAGTGGACATTTCACATTTGTATGGAAAATCGATCGAATCGATTATGACTCTTTGTTTTTATTTATTATTTTATTATTTATTAAATTGAAATGGAAGTAATAAAGAAGTAGAATTGATAAGTTATATTGTAAATAATATTTAGAACACAACAAAATCATTATACATATTAGCAATAGTTTTTTAACATTACGTTATTTTTCAGGTGGGACAAGAATTGTGAGTGAAAAGTACACTTTTTTTGAAAATGACTCATTTATGTAATAGGATAGCTTTAATCAAGTCGGACAAAGAAGCGACTCACGTAAATTGTGTGGGACAGTATTCAGCTACCCTCAATAGGCTTTTATTTAACTCTATTACGATGTTGACATTATAAGGGGATTTGAAACTGTAAGAGACATTTCGGATTTAGTTATTACTAGCTGTCCCTCGCGGCTCCGCCCGCGTGATCTGCTTTTTCCGGGATAAAAGTAGCCTAACAGTGGCGCCATGTGTCGAAAATTGATCGTACCCTCTCAGAAACCTTCGTGGGCTCATGCACAACTTTTCATCACATCACATGATCAAATGCATAGTTTTGTCGGGAAAGATTTGATCGTCTTGGTCGCGGCATTGTTAATGATGATTCAAAGAGAAAACAAATTACTGATGATATTATCAATTACGTTTAGCTATCATTTTTATAATTATCAAATTTTTTACCATACTTAACCAAAGACAAAATTACGTTTAGCTGTCATTTAAGTTTTGTGTCATGTCAGATGTGTTTTTGTTATACCACGTTTTATAGTGACTTGACTGAAACGCGGTCGAACGGGATAAAAGGTATCCTATGTCCGTCTCCTGGTTCTAAGCTACCTCTCCACCAATTTTCAGCTAAATACGTTCAGCCGTTCTTGAGTTATAAGTGGTGTAACTAACACCACTTTCTTTTATATATATATAGATTAAAGAAGTTAGTGACGGTAGAATTTTCCTGTCATTGTCCTACAATGTGAGTTTCGAACAAAACGTTTAAATGCTGTAATTAAATGTTAAAACAGTTTTACAGACATAAATGTCTGAACGTTTACTAATTTTAAAATAAG
Source organism: Amorpha juglandis (assembly GCA_949126905.1). Lineage (NCBI taxonomy): Eukaryota > Metazoa > Arthropoda > Insecta > Lepidoptera > Sphingidae > Amorpha > Amorpha juglandis. Next base: position 15,700,313 of record OX421374.1, on the reverse strand, counting down.
GCTATGCGTATGCTGAAATGAATATAATATAGCACTAGTCAACACTGAGATATCAAATATACTAAACTATTAGTAACCGTAGAAGAACGAAAGTCACCGACCTAGCTCAGCGGATTAGCAAGCTGAAGAGGCAGTGGGCAGGCCACATAACTCGCAGAACCGATAACCGATGGGGCAGAAAGGTTCTGGAATGGAGGCCACGTACTGGCAAGCGCAGCGTTGGACATCCACCTACATGTGGACAGACGACCTGATAAAGGTCGCAGGAAGTCGCTGGATGCAGGCCGTTTCCAACAGGTTGGTCTGGAAATCTTTGGGGGAGACTTATGTACAGCAGTGGACGTCCTGTGGCTGATGATGATGATGATGATGATGATTAGTAACTGAGATATAAAATGTGTACTAAAATCTTTCAAATGCGCTTGTGTCGCAGCATACGCAATGCTGAATTGTCGTAAATGATAAAATCTGTGTGGTGCTGTACTTCGTGACCTGCATGACGGGATACACAGAAATTTATTGGTGATAACTGATACGTATGTGTATATACAGGGTTACAGGAAAAGTCGTGCTAGATCCGTTAAGGGCGTGGAGTACCCATCATTTCTGACTTATTTCACTATGAAATACCCTACCCTAAACTTAACCCTTTTCGAGATATTCGACTTTTAATTTTTTTATTGAAAATCGCCGATTTTTAGGCTACTAAATTTAATTTTGTTTATTTTGTATGTCTTATTATTATTATTATTGCATTTTTACATGTATAATAAGATGCTCTAGGATGTCAATCAATAAAATAGTGCATAAGTTAATTGAATAGCCCGTAGTAGACATAGAAAGTAAAGAAATTAAAAAATATATTATTAAGTTTATTTTTCTCTTAAGGGATATCTTAAAAAAATATTATGGCAGTTGTTCGGCAGATGTGTTTTAAAATATTTACGTTTCATCAGCTATCTAACGAGGTATAACAACCTAAGGTTTTATTTAAATGCATTGAAAAAAACTTAGTTTCATAGGCGACAGTGGAGAAGAAAATTAATACTTAGCCCTAAAAAGTAAAATAAATTCCTCGGTCGTCGAGTGCCGGATGTGGCCGTTTTTGACAGAGTTTATCGAAGACTTCGAGAAACTGGCTCCGTTTTGAGACGAAATACAGGCATGGGAAGACCACGAATTGATGACGACGAAAAACAGGACAATGAGATAGTGCAACGCTTTCGAGCGGATCCGACTACTTCCACTAATATTGTTGCCCGTGATCTGGAACTTTCGCAATGGAGAGTGTGGTTCACAGTGCATACTGCTGGCCTATACCCGTACCATTACACGCCGGTAGGTTATTTAGGTTGGCCTTCTGCAGATTTATGCTAAATGCTGACATAGAAGACCCAGATTTTCTGAGAAATATCTTGTGGACAGATGAATCCAAATTTGATAAAGACGGCATAACTAACTATCACAATGCCTATTACTGAGCCCCAAAAGAACTAAGAGATCCCAATAAGAAAAGGATGAAGGGGTCCCAACAAAGATTCAACGTGAATGTGTGGATGGACATTATCTCCAATCATTTGATTGCCTCTGTCTTTCTCCCGGACAATCTAAATGGAGAAAGGTACGAAAACTTCTTGAGAGGAGACTTGAGTCATGTGCTGGATGATCTGCCACTCAGCTTGATCAGGGACATGTGGTTCCAACATAATGGCTGCCCTGCCCATTTCAGGAGAAGTGTCAGAGACTGGCTCGACACAAATTATCCAAACAAATGGATAGGACGAGGTGGGCCGATACCATGGCCAGCAAGACGTCCGGACCTAACCCTCATGGATTTTCATGTGCGTGAAAAGTCTTGTCTACAGCGAGCCAAATCCAGTTTCGTCTGTGGAAGAATTAAGAGAAAGGATTGTGGATGCAGCAAATTAAATGAGGACAATGTTGACAACTGGAGCAGTGAAGACTGGTCTCCGTAGAAGGATGACAACAATGCATTAGAAACAGAGGCAGCCGTGTTGAACATGCACTGTAGAGTAAAAAAAAGTTGTGTGAAAACCTGATTTAATAAATTACATTTCATGCTTACCTATTGTTTTATTTTACTTTTTAGTGCTAAGTATTAATTTTCTTCTCCACTGTCGCCTATGAAACTAAGTTTTTTCAATGCATTTAAATGAAACCCTAGGTTGTTATACCTCGTTAGATAGCTGAAGAAACGTAGATATTTTAAAACACATCTGCCGAACAACTGCCATAATATTTTTTTAAGATATCCCTTAAGAGAAAAATTAATTTAATAATATTTTTTTTAATTTCTTTACTTTCTATGTCTACTACGGGCTATTCAATTAACTTATGCACTATTTTATTGATTGACATCCTAGAGCATCTTATTACACATGTAAAAATGCAATAATAATAATAATAAGACACACAAAATAAACAAAATTAAATTTAGTAGCCTAAAAATCGGCGATTTTCAATAAAAAAATTAAAAGTCGAATATCTCGAAAAGGGTTAAGTTTAGGGTAGGGTATTTCATAGTGAAATAAGTCAGAAATGATGGGTACTCCACGCCCTTAACGGATCTAGCACGACTTTTCCTGTAACCCTGTATAAATGTGTGTATGTATATTTTTATGTATTAGTGTCATGTCCACTTATTTATTTCTTGTTAGTTTATTCTCTTCGAAGATATATATACACCCACTTTGTCTCGTCTTTGCATCACCCACGGGTAGACTAGTAGAGAATGCCTTTGACATTAAGTCCGCCTTTATGTTATGTATATAGTTATAAAGCCTAAATAAATAAGTATTTCGAGGATCGATACATTGTAGATAGTCACTCGTTTTTCAGAGGTCGTTAGAGCAACAGTGTGTAAGCACTATTGTGTTTCGGTTTGAAGGACATTGAAGCTAGTGAAATAACTGAGCATTATGAGATTTGAAATGTTATGCTTTAGGGTAATGAGCGTAGTCCAGTGCCTTGCAGTGCTTTGTATTTCAAAGTGTATGTGTAGTGTTTATGTGTGGTGTTTTTACTGTTTATTAGCATGAGTGACACTAACCATCAGGTTTTAACTCAGTGCTAACAATTATTCTCAATAAATCTACTCTCTCACCTTCTCTCTCTCATATATCTATCGTTATTTATAACATACAAACCGATATTCAGTGGATTGCCGCGTAAAAGCCGATGGTTTCGACGCAACGTCCGTGTCACGTTCAGTTTCAAACAAATCACGTATGTGGGACCGGGATCCGTGCTCTGTCGATGGATTTACAATATGCAGTTCATTTTGTTATACGTTTAAATAACGTGAGTGGGACTTATAGACCACCGGTTTTATAATGATAATAAAAACGTTTATTGCCAAAATGAAAATTAAAAATAGACAAAAAAATAGAAATAGAAAAGGCACAAGGCAGCTCAGCTAACTGCTGTCTGAGGTATAAAACTCAGCCAGTGCTGGTTTCTCAGCCACTCCTGGCCCCTCTGGTGTTAGGTGGGGTTGGTACTTAGGAGTAAGGACTAACTGCTCCTCAATTGATTATATACACTACTATATTTGTTCGTGGCTCCATCTGCATGAATGTCTTTTTCGGGATTATCAACCAATCTTCCAATTATTACCAATCTTCTACTTCTGTGCTTATTTTTATTCAAATCTGTTTGGATATTTTTTTGTGAATGATTAATAAACATTTAAATTTACGATCATCAAAACTTCATTTTTGTACTAAGTAGTAGGTATATATTATAAAGGTCAGTCATCATCAGGGCCCATATAGGCGCCGCTTTTTTTGCCCTTTTTTGCCCGCGGCTCCGCTCGGATGAAGCACCCCCACCGCGTAAATTTCCAAAAATACTTTTTCAGCAAACCCTTACACCACCCACTATCATGTCACCAAATTTCATGATCCTAGCTTTAGTGGTTTTTGTGATTAATCAGTAAGTGAGTATTTATGAGTGGGTATTATTGTATTATATAAATAACACCCAACAGTCACATACATAGTCCTGACCCCACAGTAAGATACTAGTCTTGTGTCGTGGGTATCGGGAACTACGAGAGTCTTTCGGTCTCACAACACCCAGACCCCGAACAAATATTTGTGGATCAGACAAATATTTGCTCGGTGTGGGAATCGAACCCACGGCCTCACGTTTCACAGTCGGCTACTCGCCCACTGCGCCACGGAGGCTGTCATTATATAGATGTTAAATTACAGAAAAAATAGGAAATATATCAAAAATAAATGAGTACAAGCTAAGTTAGTTTATACCTTTTCGCCAGAGACAAATTTATTAAAAAGTTGACTTAAGTTACAAAGTTATCTCGCAATATAAACTTTGCGCCATCGGCGAGTAAAAAAAATATCAAACAAAGTTCTTGACTCCTAATTAAGTTGGCGCAAAACGTTGAACTTACTGAGGCCGACAAACAAGGAAAAAGCGACTAGCAACCACCGCTTACTTTAACCGACTTTAAAAAAGGGGGTTCTTAATTGACGCATAATTTACTAGCTTACCCTCGCGGTTTCACTTGCATATTACTGCCCTACTCCCATGCGTCATAGCGTGATATACGTTATAAACCTTCCTCATGAATCACTCTATCTATCTATTGCTGACAACTGCATTAAAATCCGTTGAATAGTTTAGAAGTTCTAACCGAACAGACAGCGGAAGCGACTTCATTTTATACTTGTAAAGATATCGACTTCTACGATAAATGTGAACCGATTTTGATGATTTTCGTTTGAAGCAAATAACAATAAAACTCCGCAACAAATTTAACAAACATGTCCCAATTGCGTCATTGTATAGAATAAAATTGCTGGTGAGGGTATCTGAACATTTTTGTACCAGACTGGATTTTGCCTGCCTCAGTGGCGCAGTTGTATTACGTACGCACATCTGTGATGAGGTCTCGGGTTCAATCCCGGGTCATAAGGCCTCGTTCAGGTAAGCCGCGTCCCGAGGCCAGCCAGTGTATATTCCAGTAACTTAAGGCCGGCATAATTGTACTGACCGTCGAGGAACGCAATGACTCTTGATGGACGATATAATATTAGCAGTGCACTGTAATTGATATCAAGTCCAGTATAATTTACAAGATGGTAGGTCCCTCGTATGCTAGAGGCCGTCTGGGTTGGTACCACCGCTTTGTCGACACACAACAAAACAACAAAACACAACTCACTTTTTAAGTCGGTTGAACATAGCAAATATAGAACACGCTCAAAAACAGCCAATCAAACATAACGAAGCTAGCAAAAATCACGCTGGCAATCTGTCAGGCTCGCTCACTGAGGGAGCCATTAGCACTCCTCGGAGGTCATTTGCAGCCTCGACCCTCCGGCGTTGCATATCACGCTGGCCGACCCTCAGACTTCCCTATATTACGGCAATTACATTCCGAATTTCGCCCCTATGAATTGATTACAATGAACATTGGGGTTTTTAGTCTTAAATTGAAATTGCTTATATGAAAGTCTGAATATTTAAATGACGGTAGTCGACATGTAGGTAAAGTATATTCGTAATTGGGTGTACCTTTTTTTTAGTTGCCTGAGTGACAAAAGAGCAGATTGCTCGTCTCATGGTAAGCGACTCGTCTGCCTATAAATAGAGACCAGCAAGTCACTAGCCTAATGGTAAGCGCCACGCCTGCCCATAAACAGAAGCAACACCACACAGAACTTTGAATTACAAAGCACTGCATGGCACTGAACTGCGCTCGTCACCCCGAAACATAAGGTGTTAAGTCTCACAATGCTCAGTAATTTCTTATTATGTAAAATTCCCATATACCCTCGTACCCTGTCATCAAATCTTAACCAAATGTATACGAAACTACCCTCAAAGTAAACCATATTGAATACAAAAAAAAATCAGTCTATATTTAGCGAGTAAGAAACATAAAAAGATGAATTGAAAATCTTTCTCCTTTTAAAGTCGGTTGAAACATCTAACTATATGGCCTACAGTTTGTAGTATACTTAGTAAACTACAAAAACAATATAAAGCAATATACCTGTGCAAAGGAAGTTGAGCAAATATAATAACATTAAGTGAACAAAATCACATTCCCCGACTTCCCTCGCGGCATTGGAAGTGCTTAGATACAATATCCGGTTGAGGCGTTCCCAATCATTCCAAGGTATTGATGTACGCAATATTTTGCATAAAATATATACAATTTGCGAATATTTGTCTTCTAAGATGTTGAATTTTGAGAATTGTTTTTCAATTATTTTTTTTTGTACTGTAGTCCTAATGAGAGTTCCATCGATAGGTGTCATGTCATTTGTATACAGCAAGGAAACAACGTGTTACAAAAACTGTGGTCATATTTTGGGGTACAGTGAAGGTCACGTACTACCAGGTGATTCAGTTGTTTACCGGCCTTACCAAAAAAATACGGATTGAAACTAAAATTTTAAGGACACCTTTCTTGTTTGATGTTTTTAAAACCAGAGTTAATAACTGGTATCATTCGTCCCTGTAGTTCATTCATCATCAGTATCATTCGTCCTTAATTTCCTTCTTCGCTGTATTATTATGTATTAGTATATCATATATATTATGAAGTATTGTAAGTATTGTATGCTTTGTATGTATGTATATGTTTAAGTAATATTCCTATAGTGTATTATAATTTCATCGCGTTGTTGTACCTACACCCCGTCTAATGTTTACTTGATAATTCTCTCCATCCAATGGTTGCCTGGAAGAGATCGCTTTTAGTGATAAGGCCGCCACTTGTGGCACATTTATTTACTTGTTCTTTTTGTATATTATTGTTTTCTTTTTTATGTGTGTGTCTACAATAAAGAGTTACTATCTATCTATCTATCTTGTTTTTTCTTTACCATTTACATAGTCAGAGTATCCATAAAAGAAAGAAAAAGAATATAATACTTTTTAAGCATTTCGATAGCATTTCTTCAGCTTCTTAACCTTCTATAATTTGTATAAAAATGCCAAAAATAAAAACACACGATCCGAACGCTTGTATGTTTTCCTTTGCCGGAACAAATTGAAAAGCGGCCATTTTCCAGAAGGGACCGGGGAGTATGTTACCGAATTACGGAGCCGGGTTCCGGAGACGGCCCGGACTCCTTTCAAATAGATACTGCTGTAATTTTTGCCGTCTCCACTCTTTTATTGCATCCTCTCTATAAAATATTTCGTGTGTGGAGTGTTTTAGGCCAATGAAAAGTATGTGACAAGATGAGCTAAGGCTTTTAGGTACCGATTGGTACTTTAGTGCATTTGTACAAATCACTCTTCGCTAAAATAAGTACAATTAAATCATAGATGGATTGGATCATGACTTGTGACGCTCAATAGCATCTGCCAACCCCCATGAAATATACTATATGAGTGTGTATATTATATTGTCACTGAAAAGGCAAAATATTAAAACGCTAATACGTGAACTTTATGGTAGAGCATTTTAAAGTTGAAATAAAACTAATTTAAACGGATTTTATCGCGGTTTTTTCCGTTTAAATTAGTTTTATTTCAATGAGTAACATTCGCGTAAACGTAAGAAATCATCATTTTAAAGTTGTTTTTTTACTATAAAAAATCACAATAATTCTATTATGGAATAATATGATTCAATAAAATATTAGTTTTACTAAACATTATAACCTTATCCGTAAGTAAATGAATATTAATTTTATCGTAAAAACTTTAAAATTGTATCTAAATAGGTACTATCTTAATGCAATAAGAGGTACTTGTTTTTTGTGGTATAATTCATACAAAAAGAAAATAAAACATATATTTTTTATTATGTGAAATATCTATGAAAATTTTAAATAAATAAATAAATACACCCAACAGTCACATACATACATAGTCCTGACCCCACAATAAGATAAGAGTCTTGTATCATGGGTATCAGGAACTACGGACGACCACCCAGACCCGAAAAAAATATTTGTGGATCACACAAACGTTTGTCTGGGTGCGGTATCGAACCCGCGGCCTCTCGCTTTACAGCCGGCTACTCGCGCGCTGCGCCACGGAGGGTGTCAAAATAAAATAAATAAATTTAAAATTATGATTGTTATAAAACTAGCTATAAAATAAACTTGGCAAACCGACGTGTATTGTAACAAATGAGATTCTTACCTTATAAATATATTTTTCAGTGGGAGTCATATGCACACGTCGAGGATACTACCTGCGCCGTTCCTTTGACGTAGCTAAAGGAAATCGTCTTGGCACATACTAACAGATACGGGAGTTCTGTTTATTTATAGTTTGGAGATTACATATTTTATAGTTTCTAGGATATGGGATTGTTATTTTTTAGTAGAGGTCTTACCAATATTTGTGACTGTTGTGAAGCTTTTTTAATAGCATCTGCTGGGAAACGAGCAATCGGGTCACCTGATGGTGGATGATCTCCGCCGCCGATATACGATGTGGCACGTGGCCGACCTATATATGAAGGAATTGGAAAGGGGGAATATAGGATATGGGACTTCGGATATCTCGCTCATCATATGAAACGCAACAGCAATATGTTACTTCACGTTATTTTTCTGTAAGACAGTGGTAATGACCCGGTCGATCCGGCCCATTCATGGTGTACACAAAATTGTCCACAGCGTGACTCTACCACTCGAAAAAATCTTGTTGAAACCTCAAATCCTTTTAATCGTGTTTAGCGCCTTAATAAAACTTTTTTTACTTCTTTAGACCTTAACCCAATTTATATATGGGACCATATTGCAGCCAAGCTCTTATCAAATCGTTTTTTTCCGACAAAATCCATAATTAGCGGAGAAATAGATGTACATACAAGTAAAAAGCAAAAAAAAACGAATACATAAACTCCTTTTTGAAGTCGGTAAAAAATACGAAAACAATTTACCCGATACACTTTCAGAAATGTACACGCTAGCCGGTATTCTCAAGTCGCTCGTCCTGTGTAAGGGAAAATTTTCTTAAAAGGCTGGCCCATAAGAGGGTGGGCATCACGCGATTATTACTTATGCATTAGTTGGCCGCGGTAAACGATCCCCGGGCCCCCGATCGCGCGTCCCATGATTTCATTTTACCATCTGGCTTTCGACGAAAATAAGTTTTCACTATCAATCTTTTACGTGAGGTTGGACTGTAATTATATTGTAGTAGCATTGGCTCTCGACTCCACCCGCTTGAAATACTGCACCGTTATATTATCGATATCGCATATGTTTATCAGGGATAATGTAGGATTCTAATGGTGAATCGACATTTCTGCTCTAGCCGATTGATTTTTTATATAATGATACGAGACTTCATAATAAAAAAAATATTCTTCTTTAATTTAAGAGGATTGCTCCTGTCGGTGGAGCACTCGCCACTCCTCTCTGTCTTCTGCTTTCTGTTTACTCTCCTGATACGATACTATGTCTACTTTTCCTTAACTTGTAGAAATAAACTTCTTCCTCTTCTTCCTTCTACATTTCCTTCTAAAATTATTTCAAAGAAGTTATCGTGTCGCAGCAAATGGCCAATCATGTTTTTCCTCCTATTTTCTATAGCTTTTAACAGGTACCTTTGTTCATTCACTATATCTAATACTTCCTCGTTCTTTTTCATTTCAGTCCAGCTTATTTTCACCATTCTCCTTCTGCATCACATTTCAAATGCTTCTAACCTCTTTCTATCCTTTTTTGTAAATGACCATGTCCGGCATCAATAGAATGAGATGCTCCAAATGTAAAGCTTATTAGCCATGTTCGTATTTTCGTGGATATTTTTGCTTTAAATATGTGTTCTTTGGCTGTTAAAATCCCTCTCAGCAATTCTTGTTATACTGTCAAGTGAACATCTAGAGTCATGTGTTATTAGGCTGCCTAAATATTTAAAGTGGTCGACGTTCTCTATTGTGGGGTTGCCAAGTATAATTACAGACGGGAATTTAGCAGGTGTTATCGTTTTAGTTTTATTAAAGGTTATTTTAAGTCCAAAGTCTTTAAAATCTGTATCTATTGTTCTTAAAAGTTATTCTACATCATTACTATTATCTATAATTGCTGCTATACTCCATTATATTTGAGGTCCAGATTTTTTATTTTTTTTATTATAATTCTTTATTGTATCTCTTCCAGGCAACCATGGGATGGAGATAAAATTGTGAAAAAAAATCATATGATTATAAACTATTTAATAATAATAATAAACCTTAGGTGTGACCGAAAAAACTTTAACAATATTGACAATTTATTTCAAATCAAAATAGCGGCTCGCATGTTGTGAAATATGTTTTTGCTAAAGATTGCTTTCAAAAAGACAAAAATTTGCATAATCTACACCAATACAGGTGTATCCTAGTGTGGGGTCATCACTATGTGTGTAACTGTTGTAATTTATCCCTAAGTTACAATTACATCACAAAATCACCGCATGCAAACTTAAAGTTAATTCTTCAACATCAATCCAGGGGATGACAGAGCGGTGACGACACGCGGTAACCATATGACGTGCCATTATAAATCTCATTGGAGTTAGGTGTCATCCATCACGCGGAGGAAATGAACAGTCGGGACTCGAACCCGCCGCGCATACTTACGTTACCATATTTACATTTTAAACGTGTTCGCTGGACTTTGGGTATTTAAATCATTCTGTTTTTATTACAATCATATATTTTCGTTTTTAAATATCGTGGTATACATTTTACAAGATGGCGGGTCACTCATATGCGAGAGGCTGTCTGAGTTGGTATCACCGCTTTACCTTTTTCTCCAAGTATCGGCGTAACGTTAGAGATAGAAAATATACTAATTTTATACACTGATCTATATATGTGAAAAAATCATTTGATAATAACTATAAGTAAGCAAAGGTAGTGGTAGGCAGCGGCTAGTGGTAGGCAGCGGCTTGGCTGTGCCCCTGGCATTGCCGATGTCCATGAGCGGCGGTGACCGCTTACCATCAGGCGGGCCGCTTGCTCGTCTCCCTATCAAGGCAATAAAAATAAAAGCTTTTAATGAGCTTAATGAAAACTATTTTTGGTTGTTTTAGTACACAAATTTAGTAAAAGCTCGTTTTTATTTATTTTATATTTCTCTTTAAACTCTTAGCCGTCAATCTAAACTTGTCACAAAAACCTTTATTTACGAAACGGAAGCGACAATCGACAAGAGAGACGAATAAATGTCACTATAGTGTGCGGTTTGCATTTTAATTAATTAAGAAATGGGGGGACGATTGGGGAGGCTGGGTGAAGCGCAACAGTCTGTATTTACGCATTGAGGTGCCTCGTGAAGTCGGACATGTTCTGCCTCTTTGAACCCGGAGAAGGCAGTGTTTGAGTTTGCCGAATGTGCTGTAATTTATAATTGATTTACTATTTTAGTAATAAAATTATCGCAACTGGTGGATAAATGACGAAGTTTTAGTCTTTCATCCCCGACCTTCTTCCCGTTATTTTTTATATAGCATAGGCCGGCAAACGACCAAGTGGGTCATCTGATGGTAAGTGATCTCCACCGCCCATGTACGCCCACAATACTAGAAGAATCATAGGAGCGTTGCCGACCTTAAAGGAAAGGGATAATTAGGGATTGGGAAGGAGATGGGGATTTGGGCCTCGCTCCTCACTCACCGTACGAAACGCAGCAGCAAGTCACTACTTTACGTGGGTTCTCATACATTTTATAAATGTTTTACTATTTTAGTAATAGAATATCATAATTGGTGCATAGATGACGAAGTTTTAGTCTTTTATCCCCGATTACCCCCCCCCCCCCTAAAATATGTCAAACTTTGAGCTATGCCCTTTCGAATAAAGAATCGTCAGTCGAATTACTCTGTGAATGTCGTGTATTTATTACATAAAATAAACATAATATAACTACCCGATTTGAAAACCACTTCCTTTTTTTTGTCAGTTAATTATATTATATGATAGCTTGAGTACATGTTCTTATAATACATACATAAAAAAATATGAACTAATATAAATCATATCAATGTATATTGATTTCTTACGTTTACGCGAATGTTACCCATTGAAATAAAACAAATTAAAATAAAAACCAAAATTAAAATAAAAAACAATTTAAATGTCGTCTAACTTATTATTTTTTACATGATTGATATAATTCTTTCGATAGTAGATTTAGGGGGAAAATAATTTATTAATTGAAATAATAAAGATAATAGAATGAAATATCCTATTCCGAAATTACCGGCGTGAGTTTTTTTTTTATCCGAGCACGGCAGAGTGACTGCACACCTGATGGTAAGCGTAGTACAGTCGAAAAACCAGCGACCACCGATAAACAATGATTTTATCGGTGGTTACCAGAATCATGCCTGCCTGCCAATCGAGGAGCCTGCGACACTGGCTGGCCCTGGAACGCGACCCACACAAGGTGGATTACTATTGCAGGTTTTAACACCAGTGTACGGTGGTCGCTATCCGGTCGGATACGAATATCCTCCCACCAACAAGATCTTTAAAGGAATTTGATTAAAATTCCAGTTTACAATGTTAGTTGGCGCAGAAGCCTCATCTAGTATACTGGAAGTTATATTTTTAAAAGACAAACTGAGTTTAACCTCTAACCAGCGTATGCGATAAATTTATCGTAAACTAAACTAGTTAGCGATGGGTTCAATCAAATTACAGCACGAGCCACGCCGCAGGGAAACCCAGTCATTAACTTAATTTTTTCAGGAAAATCAAGCTGAAATTCACCTATCGCCTATTTTAACGTGTTCATGTAAATGGATTGCTTACGTACCAGTTACGTATACGTTTCGGGGTCAGCCAGTATATATGCAGTCTCTTCAGATCGATATATTTTTTACTACATTTGAAGTCTTTGCTTCCATTATTGAAATTTTTATGAGGGACGGTGATTCTTATCCTCAAATTATACGTTTTCCAAAATTAAGATTTATATTTTATACAGTCAAAACTATTGTAAAGATCATGCTGTTGGATGATAGCTCTCCTACCAACTGTATCCCCGAGTCAGTCCAGGCCTTACTCCATTAGGAAAATTAATGTTTTGAATCAGGCGTCGGGACGGAGGTCGACCGCGGACCGTCCTGGGTTAAAAATGATCTAATGACATGAGACAATTACGGACGCTACGACAAACTGATATACAATTTTAGGTTTGTGTTGTGAAATAATATTTAAAGTTAAAGTAGTTAGTTAGTTTTATAATATTATTTGTAATAATTCTTTCGTCTATGTCTGCCGCCATGCAACAATGTGTAAGCACTATTGTGTTTCGGTTTGAAGGACATTGCACTGTATGACACTGAACTACGGTCGTTACTCCAAGACGTAAGATGTCTCATAATCAACTCCTTAATATCAGAAATTTGTCCTTTGATTGACACATACAGCTTACAAAGTACCTTGCAATATGATATAATAAGTTTCGCTGAGCATCTTCTGGTAGTAGACTGCACAAAACATACAATTATTCTTTTCCAAACGCTAAAAAGAAATTGAAAAGCATCAGCTTTTGACAAAGATACTATTTTTACCGTCATGCAGAAGCGTTCTAGACGAGCGAGAAAAATCCGAGAGCTCTATAGCAGTCTCATAATTGTTTAGATGGCAACATAGAAATAATTTCTCAGGCAGCTCGCCGGCAGCGAGCGACATTTTTCCGTTTTACCATCCTTATTGCTGGCAACTTTGAAGACGTTTCGTTTTAGTGTGTCGCTTCCTGCTGCCAGCTCTACGGGTTCAGGTGACACGACTCTAAATATGTACTGGATATGATTCGAAATTATTTTGTACTAGTTTGACCTATCGCCTAACTGGTTTGGAGGCGGCGAATTTAGGCTCAAATCCGTAAAGTCATGTGTTAAAATTTCAGTCCAAGTATTGTTTGGTTTGTGAGTTTTTCATTATATCAAATCACATGAAATTGTGCCTATTATAGCGATCGGTTTGCTCCCTATTATTCTGGGTACCAGAATAATATATATCTGTAAAACCAAATCCCCTTTCTCTTCTCAATTCGTTACCTTTAAAATCTGTAAAGCGTACATATTCGTTCTGTGGATGTTCCTTAGCGGTGGAGATCACTTACCATCAAGTGATCTTTGATTTTATCGTTTGCCGGGTTCTGTTATAAAAACAATCTTGTATGTTTATTATTAGAAAGCTTGTTTAATTGATACGGTCTTAGCTAATTAAAAAATTGTCTCGGCCATTGAAAAATTACAAATCTCTGTCTAATTCATATTGAGGGTGTAAGCATAATGTGGTATATGGAATTTTGTCGATGCTAAATTAGCAAATGTCTTACCAAATATATTATCAGCAAGATTTCTTACGGCTTTCAACACTCGATCGTAGTTATTCGTTAGATGCTTGATTTCAACCCGGATAATCAATCTAACATCGTTTATTGGAAACGACCATTAAACTTCCAATGTCGCGTTACTGCCCAGCCCTGGAAAGTAAAGAGAAGCATACGAAAATCTTAAAAACATCCTGAAACAGTTCCAGTCTTCACAAGGCACAAAGGTGAAGAGTCCCATTCTTGTGACAAACGCCACGGAACGCCCCGTCGCGGATACAATTTGCGCGCAAGGTGACTTCAACGCGGCGCACTTCTAATGCAAATGTGGGTGTGCCGGTTCATTATGCCCTGATTTCTGAGCGTTTAGCGCTCTGGGGCTTTTTGAACTCGACGTTTTTCTACGTTTGTGGGATTTTCTTGCATTTGTGTGTTTAACGTGTGGATTTTTAAGACTGTTTTAAGCTTTGGTTAGTTTGAAAGGAATGCAATGGCATGTATTTATTACACAATGATTTTAATTGTTTCTTTTTTCGAAATGTACGTAATCGGTCAAAGCCTCCGTGGCGTAGTGGACGAGTAGCCAGCTGTGAAGCGAGAAGCCTCAGGTTCGATTCCCGCACCAAGGCAAAATACTCTTTTAATCGTACCTAAAGTAGTCCTTTCGTAAAGTAGTAAAGAAGTCATAGGCAGATAAATACATACACACAAAAACAATCGTATACCACCCCTCGCTTTGGTCGAACGATAAATAGAATATGCTCAATTAGGTAAAATCATATAAATCAGACAGTTTACTCCTTTTTTTAAGTGGCAACTCTGACCAAAAGGTAACAAAACACAGAGGCTATTATGTTTTATTTAGAAAATCACTATGAGTTTCACGAATAACAAATAATACAAGGATATGTTTATTATTGTTTCAATATGAAATGATTACAAAATGCACTTCACACGATCACCGCCAGTAAGAACTCAATTGCATTACCATCTACCACAGTAGTCATACTCATATGTTCCAGACATTTCAACAAAATAGTGTAGTTTCCTATGTTTAATATTATACATTATTTTATATGCAACAGAAAATAATACTAAAAAGAAACCCTTTTGTTAAAACACAATAAAAATTGTTAAAAAATGAGCCCGCAATTATGATTTTAAATATTGGTGTGAGCAAAGGTGGGCCGCGTAGTGGAGACATCTCACTATCTCGCTCGCACGCATGCACAGTAATATCCTTTTTACACAGTGACGTCAAAGGTTGCGTCGTATGTTATTTGACAAGTGCCCCTTCCATCAGATTTGAATGGCTTCTAATTTATTTTTTATGGGAGGATTAATGAAATTCTTTGGACAATAGGTTTTGGGTGACGTATTATTTAAATAAAATAAAAATCAAGTCAACTATCCTATTCTCTCCTAATAATATGATCACATTTTTTTTAATCCTGGCTCGGCAAAGTGACTACGCTACACCTGATGGTAAGTGTAGCGCAATCGAAGAAAAGTGTCGACCAACGATAAACAATGTGTCCATCGTAGGTCAGCAAGATCATGCCGGTCTGCCAAAGGGCCAACGGAGAAGGGAAAGAAAAAGGGATGGGAAAAGGGTTAGGATCAGGGGTAAGCCCCCTGGGGAGATCCGGATATACAGTGGCTGACCCTGGAACGCGACCCATACGAGGTGGGCCACTATGGCAGGTTTTAGCACCAGTGTACAGTGGTCGCTATCCGGTCGGATACAAGTATCCTCCCACCAGCTATATCATTTGATCACATGAATGTGATATGATCAAAGATCACAATATGATCACATCACAAGAACTGACATTTTTAGGAACTTTGATAAACAAGTGCAAAATAAAGCGAGAGGTAATGCCGGGGCTGCAAGCCGAGTGGAGTTGGGACACCCATTTCCTTTAGGTAGGGGAATTAGTGGCCAGTGATGACGGGTTTTTGGGGTATAGTTTGGTTTTAATTATAGCATTAGGAAACATATAGACAGGTTGGAGATAATTTGACAAATTATTAATTTTAGATTTAAATTATGATAAGTATTTTTTTGTTATTTGATTAAATAACGTGATGAGCAAGGCGCTCGCCTGATGGTAAGCGTCAGGCCTGCCCATTAACAGAAGCAATACCACACAGAACTTAGAATTACAAAGCACTGCGTGGCACTGAACTGCGCTCGTCGCCCTGAGACATAAGATGTGAAGTCTCATAATGCCCAGTAATTTCACTGGCTTCAATCTCCTTCAAACCGAAACACAACAGTGCTTACATACTGTTGTTTGGCGCCAGAAATAGACACAGCGGCGGTACCAACCCAGACGGCCTCTCGCATACGAGGAACCTACCTTGAGCTATCACAACTTCTTCTCGAACTTCGTTTTTCCTAACCTTTAAATCTAAATAAAATAACCTTCCGCATCCGCTCACTCTCCGCTCCCCGCTCGTTCGTCGACCGCGTACCTCCGCACTTATGCACGATCTCTCGCGGAGAGAGGGAAGATTTGTAACATCAAATGCGTTTAATAGATAAAAAGGCTCACTTTATCCTAACTCACTGTGCATATTTTATTCAGAGCGCCACGTTTCTAATGAATTTTACGAAGGTGCCTCAACTGCCTACATTAAATGCGGTGAGAATATTACACTTTGTTATGTTTCTTTCATCTTTTTAATGAAAGAATTGTGCATTACATTCGGTTGATGAACGTCGTTGCGAACGCACGCGCCGCTACCGAGTTATAGCTACAATCCACTTTAAATACCCTACAGTTGGTTGTCTTAGTGACGCGCCTATCAAGGTGGGTTTACATGGAGGCACTTGAAGATGAATTTCGATTTTATGATTCGAGTGAAAATGACAGTTCAGTTGATGAGGAATTAGATGATGGAAATGAGACAAGGCAGATACAGAACAGTGACAGATGTAATGAGGACAAAGATGCAAGACCTGAAAAGAGACTAAGACAAGATAGTGAGGAGAAGATGGACGAAGCTGCAGAAGATGGGTTCACGGAAGTGAGACGAAGGAACAAGCGGTTCCGTGGAGCTTTTCTAAAGTATCCCCTCCACCAGAAATGGTTACCGATGTACAGCAAACCGGTACCACAGAAAAATATGTAGTAACTATAACATCCAAGGAGATATTACCGAAACAATTTCGAATGGCAAGACTTCTTCAAGCTGAAAACATCCAAAATGTCGTGAAAATTACCTACAAGGGACCATATAGAACTTTTATTGAGTTTGAAAATAAGGCGGATGCTGAGAAAATGATGAAACATGAGAAGTTTCTTTCAATGGGTTACAAATGTCACATGTCTGATGAAGTAAGCCTCTCTTACGGTATAGTGCGGAACGTGGACTTAGATGTTGATGAAAAGGAAGCCATGGAGATACTAAAGTGCGATTACGAGATTATTTCTTTTAAAAGACTGAAACGTTTGTCTGAAGAAGGTAAATGGGTGGACTGTGAGACAGTTCGACTGGGTATAAAAGGTTCTATTTTGCCCCCGTATGTCTTCGGATACGGGTGTCGGTTTAAAGTGGAACCATACACATTTCCGGTAAGCCAGTGCTCGGGTTGCTGGAAGTTTGGTCACCTAATACGAGCCTGTCCAGAGAATAAAATTCTATGTCCCAAATGTGGAGAAAAACATAAGAATTGTGATACTAACACCTTTAAATGTATCAATTGCAAAGGCCCACATATGGCCCTCTACAAGGGGTGCCCGATGTTTCTAAAAGAAAAAGAAATACGAATCATAATGGGCATGAAAAACTGCACATACCAGAAAGCTTTGCTAATTTACATGGACAATAAGAAGGCAATAGACAGGGAAGCGGAAGAGAAAGAAGTAGAGAGAGTAGGAGAGATGGAAAAAAAGCGAGTCGCGCAAACAGATAAGCGGACGTACCAAACTTACAGTAATGTACTTAAAACTAGAGCGATTGTACATACAGAGCAAATTGAGACTGCTGAAGATTCGGAAGAAATGGACATGGACATGGATGAAGATACATCGCATAGACTACAAAAAGAGAAGAACAAGAAAAATAAAAGTAGATCCAAGGGTGGAAAAGGCTTACAGGCTGGCAAACAGTTATTGGAAACATCAGAACCAGAAGTGGAGACAACAGAATGTCAACAAAAGAAAACTCACGGATGTCCTAGAAAAAAAGACCTGGGAGATACGTCTGAGCATAGGCTTAAGACAAACTTTTTATCAAAATTAACACAGAATGCAGAGAATATTTTAAAGTCAGATAAAAGTTTGGTG
Organism: Amorpha juglandis; assembly: GCA_949126905.1. Lineage (NCBI taxonomy): Eukaryota > Metazoa > Arthropoda > Insecta > Lepidoptera > Sphingidae > Amorpha > Amorpha juglandis. Next base: position 15,681,721 of record OX421374.1, on the reverse strand, counting down.
GAGAAGTTTAGTGGTATCTGTAGTATGATTTTTGAAGAATGTTTACGATACATAGTTCAGTATTTCAAAAAAGAAAGTTTGCTAAGTAAAGTTATCACATTTTTAAGTAATGATGGATAACGTCCAAACACAAAGTTCTTTGACAGTAATGCAGTGGAATGCACAGAGTTTGAGACCAAAATTTTTAGAATTCGAGCTTCATCTTGTACATGAGAAAGTTCATATTGCTTTGGTTTCGGAAACTTGGTTACAGCCAGCATCGCAGCTGCGTATTAATGGGTACAATATATTTCGGAGTGACAGAAGCGATGGTTATGGAGGAGTAGCGATAATGATACATAAATCCATCAAAGCTAAGGTATGTACTATCAATCATCAGAATCAAGGTATTGAAATACTAGGTATTGAGTTAGTGAATTGTGGTTGCCTCAAAAATATCGTTTTAGTCTATTGCCCACCAACAGTACAAACTAATCAATCAGACTGGGACTTAGTATTTTCATTATTTCCACACAACTGTTTGCTTGCCGGAGACTTCAATGCACATCATAATGCTTGGTCCTCTAAAAACAATGCGCGTGGTAGGCAAATATACGATGCAGCCATAGAATTCAATTATGTTTTGTTAAACAATAACCAACACACAAGAATTAAATGGGTCAACAATAATCTGCAAAGTTCATCCCCAGATGTTAGTTTTGCTACAGCTAATATAGCAATTAATTTTGATTGGAATGTGACTAATGAAAATTTAGGTAGTGATCATATATTCATTAAAATGCAATTAAATTACCGGGATGTCTTAAAATTTTCTAAAAGGCGAAATCTCAAGTTAGCAAATTGGAAAAAATACTCAACATACATTCGAGATAATATAGTCTATCCTACTACTGAATCTGATGTTCAAAAATTACATGATATATTAATAAATCTCATACAAACCGCAGCTGACAAAAGTATCCCTATGACTAATACATGTACCAATCCGGCAACTAACTTTAAACCAAAACCTTACTGGAATCCGTCCTTGTCTAAAATAGTAGCGGAACGGCGACTTGCTTTATCGAAATTCAGAAAGAATCCAACGCCAGGTAACTTGAAAATATTAGAAGAAAAAATCAAAAAGTCTAAATTAGCGATAAGTCGGGCAAAATCAATAGGATGGCAGAACATGTGTAACAGTGTTAACGAATCGGTATCAGCTGCCGATATGTGGAGGCGTTTGCGCTGGATGAAAGGCTATAGATCTGGAAAAGTAGGTATAGATAAAATAGATAAAGAAAAATTACTGTGTAGTCTTGCGCCAGACTACGTCGTGTCATGTAAGTCAACCTTTAGATCGAAGAATGAGAGGGTAGAAGCGAATTTCTCTTTATATGAAATGTGTTGTTGCATCAAGAAAAATGATACGGCTCCAGGCAATGACGAAATTACCTACTCAATGATTAACAACCTGCCCATAAATGCAAAATACTATTTGTTATACCTCTATAATAGAATTATACAGACCGGAGATATACCAAACCAGTGGCGAAATATCACTGTTGTTCCTATTCCAAAATGTGGAACATCTAGTGACCTTCCCATTAAGTTGAGACCTATATCACTAATATGCTGTCTTTGTAAAGTCCTTAATAGTATGATCGCGAAACGGGTTGAATGGTTTATTGAAAAGAATGAAGTGTTATCGCCGTTTACAACCGGTTTTCGCCGCGGACAGTCGTGCATTGATTCTTTAGTACGTTTAGTGACTCAAATTCAATTAGGTTTTACAAATAATATACCCACAGTTGCATGTTTCCTGGATATCGATAACGCGTACAATAGTGTTCTCGTGGAGAAAACTACTTCTATGTTGGACGGTTTTGGTGTTGGTAAATTAATATGTGAATATCTTTGGAATTTTCTGAGTTATCGGTGTCTACAAATAAAAGATGAATACGACGTGATCCTAAGTAGGTATACTAGCAGAGGATTAGCACAAGGTGATCCGTTATCGCCTCTTTTATTTAATATAACCACTTCTTCAATTTGTAAGGAAACACAATCCGTATATATTTGTCAATACGCCGATGATTTTGTCATTTATAACGGTAGAAAAAATATATTAGATAGTATAGAACAAATTCAAAACGCTTTAAAAATCTTCATAAATATACTTCACTCTTTAGGATTACAATTATCAACATCAAAATCAAAGTTCTGTGTTTTTAGCAGGGGACAAAGAAGGCATCAGTTACAAATAGAAATAAATCAGTGTCAAATTGAATCTGTTCAATCGTATAAATATTTAGGAGTATGGCTTGATAGCTCTTTACGGTGGAAAAAACATATAGATGTAACGATTGACAAAACACAAAGATTTATTAATTTGTTAAAAGTTATGGCTGGTGCATCGTGGGGAAGTCATCCTTTACACTTACGTAGGATATACATAGCATTGATTAGAAGTAGGCTAGACTATGCTTCCTTTTTATTTGATAATAGCTCGAAAGTTAATTGTAGTAAATTAGATAAGATTCAGAACCAGGCAATGCGCATAATTGGAGGGTTTATAAGAAGTACACCCATACACGTGATGGAAAGCGAACTCTGTGTACCTCCACTGCAAATAAGAAGGAAATACTTGGCTTTGAAATACTGTATAAAGTCTAGATCCTGGAAAAACAATGTTACCGTCAATCTTTTAACACAACTTTACAACTTCAGAAATCATCGCTTTTGGATCAACAAAAGGAAGCCCTTATTGTCGACCACTATGGCGGAAATCCAATCAGAGGAGATATATTCTTCTTCGCCTTTAAACATGTTTTCAATGAGCACATGGGCTACCAATATTATTTGTAATGAAACAATTTCAGTTTCGTTAGCCTGTGTTAAAGAACCAAAAAAAACACAGGAGCCTAATTTATTAAAATGTAACGTCATAGAAGAGCTTAACAAAAAATACTGGGGATGGCATGTTGTCTATACTGACGCCTCTAAGAGCAATGATGGTCGAGGAGCTGCTTTTTATGATCCATCAGCAAATACTCATGACCACAGCTTTGAAAATTGTTTTAAGATTAATAATAATTTAAGTATTATGTCTTTGGAACTTATTGCAATATCTGAAGCACTTTCGTATTGTCGTAATCTTGAACAAAGAAACATAGTTATTTGCAGTGATAGTAAAAGTGCCTTACAGCATGTTGCTCGATGCGCCTCTGGTAGCAGAGGTGTATCGATAGCATACACTGTACTGGCACAAGTTTTTGATTTAACACAAAGGGGGAAAGTCATCAGGTTGCAATGGGTTCCATCGCATATTGGTTTAACTGGTAATGAAGAGGCTGACAGGCAGGCTAAGAAATCCATATCTGAGGGAAGAGAATTAAATATTCTACCAGACTACTCAGAATTACTACCAAAATATAAACGAATTTGTTATGATTTCTGGAAAGAATATTTTAATAAGAGATCATTGGAAAAGGGTATCTGGTATAAGTCCTTTCAAAGTGAGCCTCCTCATATACCATGGTCTAGTAGTAAACCGCTATCTAGAAAGTTGGTCGTCATAGCTCATAGGTTGAGATCAGGACACATTCCACTAAATAAATTTCTATACATGATGCAAAAAAGTGAAACACCGAATTGTTTAACGTGCGGAACAATTGAAGATGTACACCATATATTAGTGGAATGTGTCCGTTTTCCAAGTAAAAGACAAGAGCTCGTGGAAAAGTACGGCTTAAACGGGTATGATGTAGGCATGTACCATACAATTTTGACCGATCCCACATCTAATGCAGCTATAGATTTATTTAAATTTGTATCTTTATATCATAAGTAAAGAAAATACGATGGAGCTGACATGTACAATTCAAGTACAAAAGCTCCTTAAAAATAGAATAAAAAAAAAAAAAAAAAAAAATTGTGCATTATCTACAAGTTATATCTGTACAAGCAAGTAAGTGTAAGTGTACTCGCATACGACGGGCCTGTTTTTTTTATTTGATTGAATGAAAAGACGAGCAAGTCGCTCGCCTGATGGTAAGCGCCACGCCTGCCCATAAACAGAAACAACACCACACAGAACTTTGAACCGCGCTCGTCACTCCGAGACATAAGATGTTAAGTCTCATAACGCCCAGTAATTTCACTGGCTTCAATGTCCTTCAAACCGAAACACAACAGTGCTATCACACTGTTGCTTGAGCAAAAATAGACAAAGCGGTGGTACCAACCCAGACGACCTCTCACATACGAGGGACCTACCATCTTACTACCACTAAATGGCTTAAAACTATAGATATTTATCACGAACACACACACGGATATGTATGTGTATATGTATATGTATAGCAGTAACACACGTTACTTTAAATTCATCAACCATGTTACAAATAAATAATTCCAGTACATAACATACAAATGTGTTATTCATGCAGTCTACTAAACGGTGTATAAAAGTGCAACAACACTGCACTGAGGCCCCATCTAATATTCTCGCAAAGCTTTTTACTGATTATACATTGTTATGCACTCCGACGGAGCTAGGCGATTTTATATTCGAGAGCGTAAACAAACGTATGACACTTTAGTTGGCAACCCTACACGTTGTAGGGCGATTTGAGAACAGTTTGTGGTATTGCAGTGTATATTTAAGGCCCCGATAAAAAAAGGGGCTTTTTAAGGTTGTCACTTTGTGCCTGTAGCATAGTGGTGCCAAACAAATGGGTTTTTGAATTTATTTCGAAGTTCAAGCTAGGCCTTAGGTATGGCTGATATCTGTTCAGACTGTAGTTCTGGTTAGAGTGGTTATTGGTAGTAATTATGGTGTATCCTATTATCCTACAAATATTATAAACGCGAAAGTTTGTAAGTATGGATGGATGGATGTATGTTTGTTACTCTTTCACGTAAGAACTACTGAATTGATTTTAATGAAACTGTACAATAATATAGCTTATACATCAAAATAGGACATAGGCTACTATGTTTTTCAAAAATCAACCCCTAAAGGGTTTAAAAAGGGGATGAAAGTTTGTATGAAAAATCTAAACCGCTGAACCGATTTCAATGAATTTTGGCACAAATATAGTTGATGACCCAGGGTTAAACATACGGTTTTTTTTTGGAACGAAGTTCCTTACGGCAGGCTTGGAGGGGATAGGGATTTTGCTGCGTGACCGAACTGAAAAAAATGTGATAGTAAAAGCGTAAGAAAACAGCGTAAGAAAAAAGCGTTAAAAGCGCCGCATAACCAGCCAGCGTTAGTTCCTTTTTGCCTGCACCAAAATTGTGTGCGAATTTCAGCTCAATCAGTTTTTAAAATGAAATTCATTCAGCCAGTTATACTTGAAGTATTTTTATATCTCCTTCGATTTTTAAAAGATTACGCTAGCTCGTTATTATTTATAATTACATAAGTTGATAAAAAATGCTATACAATAGCTTTACCGCGGCAGTGTCCGAGTGCTACACGTCTTTTTTGTATTTTGTTATTTTAGTTGATAATTTGTATTTTTTTACAATTTGTGTCGATTCTACATTAGCCGAAGGAACTTCGTTCCTACCTGGTGTCCCACGACACACACCAATTTTTCTTTTAATTTCAACCCCTAAAGGGCCCAAATAAGGGGATGAAATTTTGTATGATAGCTTTTTGATGGCGAAACGAAGTTCGCGGGCACAGCTAGTAGGTATGTAATAAATTGCACGGAGACAAATGTTAGTGTTCACAAAAAAAAATCGGTCTGGGTGTTGTAGTACTAAAGTCCCTCGTAGTTTCTGATACTCATGATACAGGACACAGGTTAAGCTAGTGCGGGATTGGCACTATGTGTGTTATTTTGGGTGAATTATCTACACTATTTACACTAATATTAATAAACAAATAAACTTAAAAACTACTAGACCGATTTGAAAAATTCTTTCACCATTACAATCTTACATTATCCCTGATGAACATAGGCTATTTTATATCCCGGAAAAAGCAGATCACGCAGGCAGAGCCGCGAGGAAAAGCTAGTATTCTATAAAAGACTATCTAATAAGAATTCAGTGATCAATAAACATTAAACTAACATTAAATACCAGATTTTTGCAATCTTTGAACCGATGCCAAAGCCTAATACGCCTGTATCCCCTCAAGCATCCTGATAGAAGTCGACGAGGGGCGTCGCCTGCATTGAGATCCGTCTTCAACTCTAAATCATAAAGGAACTTCCACCGTTTCTTGCGCATTTAAGACGATGAGCTAAGCCTGCGACAGCCCGGGGCTTCGATCTTAATTACATCACGTAGGGAGGCTTTAGCTAACTTCCAAGTAAGATGAGCCTACGCAGACGGCGCAAACAACACGCCCATAACAGAAGATACGCGTTAACTGCAAAACAACTGCTCTTAATCCCCCCGATCAATGTGACGTATTAAAAAGTTTGAGCGCCGCTGAAACTGTACACTCATTTTTTTTGTTTTGTTGTATTTTTACTTGTGATGAGTATATTATAATGCGTTTTTTTTTTCGATAGCATGTCATTCGCGTTCGAAAATTCGGTTTTCAAATTTCAAATTTGTATTTCTAATACGATCCAATAAGGTTGCATAAATATTTGCATCGTGAATACGGATGACCTAACAAGTATGATGACACACAGATGTTATTGGAGTAATAAATAAATACACTTAACATCACAAACTTGCTGTCGCCGGCGGTCTTTCCGAACCGGTACGACTTGGGAACCTTCAAGAAGAGAGCGTATTCTTTCCTTAAAGGCCGGCAACGCATTTGCAAGCCCTCCGGTGTTGCAGGTGTTTATGGGCGGCGGTGATCACTTTCCATCAGGTGAGCCTCCTGCCCGTTTGTCCCCTTTTTCCATTAAAAAAAAAACATAGTCCTGATCCCACACTAGGTTAACTTATATCGTGGGCATCAAGAACTACGAGGGACTTGTGGTCCCACAACACCCAGACCCGAAACAAATCTTTGTGGATCGGATGAGAGAATCGAACACACGGCATCTCGCTTAGCAGCCGGTTTCTCGGCCACTACGCTACGGAGACTATCAAATATTTAAATGGTGAAACTCAAAATTTGTATTTGATTTTTGATTCAGAAATTATACATAAATTGCCCCCTATCACATCATGGTACGGAAATTAACCCGGCGAAAAATGGAGCACTAATTGCACCTCTACCTACCCCTGAACAAAGGCGTGAGCTTATGTTATGAATAAAAATACAAAAACAATAGACGTAACATAAATCAGTATTGACAGTTACTCCGTGAATGTAAATACCAATGCATACCAAATGTCGCCAGAAAAACTATTTCGCCATGCATACACGATATGTTGGTGTGTTAGTTTACTCAAATATTTAGGAAATTTTGTGTATTAAAAACGAATAGACATACTTTGGTCGTTCTTTTTTATAAATATAAATCTCGGCTCGTAATTTAATCAAATGATTGAATTACGAAACGAGCCAAGCGCTCGCCTGATGGTAATCGCGACGCGTGTCCATAAACAGAAGCAACACCACACAGAACTTTGAATTACAAAGCACTATATGTCACTGAAATGCGCTCGTCACTCCGAGACATAAGATGTTAAATCCTTCAAACCGGAACGCAACAGTGCTTACATACTGTTCCTTGGCGGCAGAAATAGACAAATCGGTGGTACCAACCCAGACGGCCTCTAGCATACGAGGGACCTTTTTTGAGATTTGAACTTACATTAAAAAAAAATGGGATAATTGTGTTATTTTACTAAATTCACTAACTCAAATCAATAATATTTAATTCTATATCGCATAATCGTACATGGGAAATATTTAACTTATAATTTTATAAAATAAGGAAATCAACCTACTTAAATCTATTAAATTTAGTAAAATAAAAATAATAATGCTGGTGGGAGGATACTTGTATCCGACCGGATAGCGACCACCGTACACTGGTGCTAAAAACTGCCATAGTGGCCCACCTTGCTTGGGTCGCGTTCCAGGGTCAGCCAGTGTATATCCGGTTCTCCCCAGGGGCTTGCCCCCTGATCCTCACCCTTTTCCCATCCCTTTTTCCTTCCCCCCTCCTTGGCCCTTTGACAGGCCGGCATGATCTTGCCGACCAACGATGGACACATGGTTTATCGTTGGTCGACAATATTCTTGGATTGCGCTACACTTACCATCAGGTGTAGCGTAGTCACTTTGCCGAGCCAGGATAAAAAAAAAAAAAAAAAAAAAAAAAATATCTCAGTTTTTAGTTGACGTGGGTTGAAATATTTCTGCGTATTTAGTATAGCACACCTCTTTTAAATATGCTGAAATAACGAAATAATCAAACAAAAATATAATATACCTCACTGTCCCCACGAAAATTAATCGACAAAAAATCAATAGCACGAGACTCAAACAAGCCCATTACTAAATCACGGCCATAATCACCGATGATGCTCACTACGGGCTTAATTGTCAATTTAAACTGAGGTTAACTACCCTCTATCCCGGGGGATACATGGGCTGAAAGGGATCTTAGAGTGCTGTTACAAAATGAGCCAAATACTACGGTTAAAGTTATAAGCTTTGGGAATCGTTGATTACGAATTAGTACTATTTTCATAGCATAGGCCGGCAAACGAAGAATTGGGTCACTAGATGGTAAGTGTAACATTTCCCATATAAATAAATAAATAAATAAATACACCCAACAGTCACATACATAGTCCTGACCCCACAGTAAGAAACGAGTCTTGTGTCGTGGGTATCAGGAACTACGAGAGACTTTCGGTCTCACAACACCCAGACCCCGAAACAAATATTTGTGGATCACACAAACATTTGTCTCGGTGCGGGAATCGAACCCGCGGCCTCTCGTTTCACAGCCGGCTACTCGCCCGCTGCGCCACGGAGGCTGTCCGAATATCGAACGAATCATGACCGCATTGCTGAACTTAAACGAAAACAAAAATTTAGGCATTGGGAAGAGGATGGGGATTTGGGCCTCCAGTTATCTCAATCACCATACAAAACACAGCAGCTACTTTCCGTCCGTTTTCTGTGTGAGTGGAACGATCCGGTTGAGCCGGCCCACTTTTAACCTCTCTATGGTATTTATAGAGATAACCATACAAAACTGTTTATTCACAACAAAAAGAGTCGTCAAAACTATCTCACGTTATATGCTAATATGCTAGACCCCTGTTCAGTCTTTCAAGAGATAATCAAATTAGAAGTACACGTTTAAGTTACAAGTTTTAATAGTATTCTAAAACGATGACAGTTTTTATGATGACAGCGAACCGCGCATGTTCCAGTTACACCAATGCTTACCCTTCTACCCAGACATGAGCAATGTATCACGACCAGCATATAGAATGTCTAAGATTTTATTGCTCTATAAATACATTTTAATATTTACCCCTACTAAAGGCAACATATTTCAAAAACAGCTCTCGATAAACACTCGAATTTAATAACGCACTAGTACCCGCCAGATAATAACTTTAGCTAATTGTTTTCCCTTATGTTTGACTTGCGAACAAAATGATTCCGAACAACCACTCGGCTGGTATTATTCCATTGAGTTTCGTTTACTTTAATTTATGTTTTGTTAAGTATCTTCGTCTGAATGTGAATATAGAATCGTCGAAGCATGTTTCTGTAAGAAGTTACAAGTAAGGGCGTGGGAATGTTTATATAACGTGTGAAAAGTAGAATATGTTAACTGTAATAAATACAACTGGCTCAGTTCGAGTCCGACTCTATTACCAAGAGTTGTAGTTTTATTTTTATAAGATTTTTTTACACCCAAATTTTTTCCTTTTATTATTTATTAGTTTGTTTCTTGTTACTGGTACTGACGAGGGAGTAGGTTGCTGTCCTGATTTTAAGCCTCACGCCTATTAATTAACAAAAGCAACACCACAAAAAACATTATTCAAATTATGAAGTATTGCATGACACTGGAGTGCCCTCCTCACCCCTAGGCATAGAATTTACGTCCCATAATTGCCACTGGCTTTAATGTCCTTCAAACCGGAACACAACACTTACTGCTGCTTGATGGCAGAAATAGACAAGGTGGTGGTACCAACCCAGATGACCTCTTACATACTAAGGACCTTTCACTAGGTCCTTTGTATCCACCTTAATAACATATAATATTCTATAAAAGAATCAACTGATAGAAAGAAAGCATTTATTGGCAGGCATTAGGTTTTTTTATAGCATAGACCGGCTAACGTAAGTCACCTGATGGTAAGTGATCTCCACCACCCATGTACGCAATACTAGGAGAATCATAGGCGCGTTACCGACTTTAAAGGAAAGGGATTATTAGGGATTGGTAAGGAATTTGGGCCTCGGGATATCTCACTCACCGCACGAAACGCAGCAGCAGCTGCTACTTTACGTCAGTTTTCGGTGAGAGTTGTGACGATCCGGTCGAGTCGGCCCATTCGTGCTGTAGACAAAGCTGTCTACAGCTTGGCTCCACCACTCAAAACCATACCAACACATATAAAACTATACTACCACTCAAAACTATTCAAGGCAAAAACCCGGCTAAACCAATCAACACTACTTTAAAATACTCTAACACAAAATCCAATAAAACTGGCAAGCGTAAAGATTCTATGAATCCGTCGTTTAATCGAGTTATTCACACTCCGGGAACGTGGTAATGTCAAATGACTCGGCCGGGTCAAAGGGACCGATGTGGACTCGAATCCAATTTGGCCTGTTTCGACTTTCACAAGGTTAAATGCTTGTACCAATTAAACGACGCGGAAAGTGCGTTCGGGGTACTTTCGGCCCGGAGGTTTTTTGATCAGCTATCGTGCGGTGGACTGTGGTAGGGTTCATTGGCGATGAAAGTGCTCCGATTTCCATGCATTAATTATGTTTAATGTAATATCGGTTTGATATGCGAACTATGGAGGGTTTTATCGGATTACTGAAAGGGTTGATGGGCAGATGGACCAGTGGACAAATTTCGGCTTAATTTGGTATTGAGGGTTGAATAATATGAAAGTCATAGAATTGAGCAATTAATTGAGTTGAGCAATTTTACAAGGTGGTAGGACCCTCGTACGCGAGAGGCCGTCTGGTTTGATACCACTGTCTATTTCTGTCGCCAAGCAACAGTGTATAAGAACTGTTGTGTTTCGGTTTGAAGGATATTAAAGCCAGTAAAATTACATATAGATTAGATTAGATTAGATACAAGTCTTGTGTCTTGGCTATCAGGAACTACGAGAGACTTACGGTCTCACAACACCCAGACCCCGAAACAAATATGTGTGGACCACACAAACATTTATTTGTTTATATATTTAACGGTTTTTCTCTTCTAAGTTTCTCCAGAGTAAAACACAAAAGCCTCCGCAAAATACCGCAATTCATTAAGACAAAAGCATAAACTAAACAACGAAATAAAAACACTTCAATAGATCTGGCCCTATTAAATTAATTGATTTCATTCAATTAAAATTGCACGTTCAAAACATAAACGAACAAAATAAAGCACGCCATCGACGCACCGGCGAATCTGTTTTGAAAATTAATCCAGTGAAAATGAGTAGCGACATTAATATAGAATGGAACTTTATAGGGCTAAGTAGCTGGGAGAACATTGTCGGCGAGCCTCGCCCGTTTAAACGATTTATTTACTAAGCGTACTGTATTATTCAACGCTTTTGATTTACTACAGTGGGAGCTGTTCAATGAGCGAAAAATAGTCGCGCGATTTGTATTCAAATTGAATTTAGGATGGTTTTGTTGGCATTCAATTCTTTGCCAAAAATTTATGTTCCGGTTAAATATAATTTCGCCAATTCAATAACTTCACTAAAACTAAAATTCAATAACTTTAAAAACTAACTGTTAAAGCCTGGATATTTGTCCTCTAATGCCTGATTGAATACAAAGAGCTAATGGTTTTTAGCTCTTTGTATTCAATCTTAGCCAATTTTTAGAGGTTGGCGCTTACAGTACGAATATTTTCATTAATATTTCGTCTAAAAATCGCACAATCAACAGCACGCCGCGCGCGTGTATACTAAATCATTACAACTGAATGCGGCCCCTTATAAAGGCAGAAACAATTATTACTTGTTAAAGAGGCTCTCGGGCTAAAGGAAATAATAAAGTAAGAGCTCTGTGACTATTACACGAGTCGGACGTTTTCGCTTCGATTGTTTTATTGCTTTGACGGTGCCGTGATTGCGTTTTTTTATTTGTCGACATCATAATTGTTTACTGCTTTTCCCCTATGTAAGAGGGTATTACAATAAAAAGATGTGGTAGAGCCACGGTGTAGACAGTTTTGTCTGTAGCATGAAAACCTCGAGCTGATCAGTACTACTACAGAAAACTGACGTGGAAGTTAGCTCGTTACTTTGTAGACAACCTCCGTGGCGCAGGAAGCGAGTAGCCGACTGTGATGCAAGAAGTCGCGGGTTCGATCCTCGCACTCAGAGAGATTTGTGTGATCCACAAATATTTGTGTCAGGGTCTGGGTATTGTAAGACCGAAAGACTCTCGTAGTTCCTGATACCCACGACACAAGACTCGTATCTTACTGTGGGGTCAGTACTATGAGTGTGACTGTTGGATGTATTTATTTATTTGTTTCGCACACTTAGTGAGATTTCCGATGTCCAAAATTACCCTCAAATTGCCTATATCAATTCCTCTCATTACTTACAATGAGCTACTTGCCTCTACTTTAAAAAGTATATATTAAAAACGTCTGATAATAAAGAAAATATTAACCTAATAACAAAAGCGATATCGAGTCAAGTGTTTTTGACAAATTCATTACGGGGCGTAGAGAAAGCTCTCTGTGCTTTAGACGTTTATGATTAAAAAATATGTCGGTGATCAGCTAGTTTCACTACGTCAAAGGTAGCAGAGGGCAAAGGGAGCCTAATAATTTCCTTTTTGTGCTTTGGTACATTTGGTGAGAGCCTGCGGGGCCTGCAGCTATCGATAAAATAGGAATAATAAATTTTTCAAAACCCAGACATTGACTTTGTTGACTGACTAAGAATTTTAAAGATTTTCGGGCATCTCTTCAGGAATGAAGAATCAATGGAACGACTACTAGAAGCTGACCGACGTAAAGTAGTGGTGAGTGAAGCTAGTTAAGATATTTCAGGATGACAAGCGCAGACCTATAACATGCAATGCTTTATAATTCATAATTCTTACACACGTAAGCACTGTTGTGTTTTGGTTTGAAGGACATTGAAGCCGGGAAATTACTGAGCATTATGAGACTTAACATCTTATGTCTCGGGGCGACGAACGCAGTTCAGTGTCATGCAGTGCTTTGTAATTAAAATTTCTGTGTAGTTTTGCTTCTGTTTATGGCCTTGCTCGTCTCGTCATTCAATCAAATGAAAAACAAAATTAAATCCCCTCATCGTATCTCAGTTCCTTCACTGCTCGAACAATGCAGACCCAAAATAATTTCAACGCTGCAAACTTGTGGCACGCTTATACACGTCAAGGTGACGTGATACACAAAAGTGTCTCACGTCTGTCCGCCGCCGCTTGTCACTCGCAACGCGCCAAGCAGAATGGTGTTTTGACAGCGGACCCTAATCCAAGCAGCTCCGCGGGGCGGCGCACTGCGCCTGACGTTTTTCAATTATAACATTACTATGTAACACTTTTGCGAGAACTATACCATTATTTCGGATTAAATTGTCGTCTACGCGTTGAATGGATGTAGTTTTATTGGTTTATCGTTGTTTTTTCTTGTTACACGCTGGATTGTGTTGTTTTGTTGTGATTGAAATTCTTTGTGGTTTTTATGACTATATTTATAACTTTAATAATAATAATATACTTTAATTGATAACCTTGTTGGACGTCCTCCTACAAGGTCGACAGACGACCTGATAAAGGTCGCAGGAAGTCGCTGGATGCAGGCCGCTTCCAACAGGTCGGTCTGGAAATCTTTGGGGGGAGCCTATGTTCAGCAGTATTCTGTAGCTGATAATGATGATGATGATGATTGATAACTTAGATTGTGTTCAATAATGATGAACAGAATCTAAGTTATCAATTAGATTGTGTTTAATTATTTATTATTGATCGCGTTATTGGCGTCAGCGATGCCCCGTCTACATGTATTACGCACTTTGTAAACCTATGGGAGACAATTCGACGGTAGTGTAACTGAAATTTAAGTCGCCCTCTGATATTTGTATTGCATAAACCGGCTAAAGAGCAAGTGGGTCGATGGTAAGTGAACTCCACAGCCCATGTGCACCCACAATACTAGAAGAATCATAGGCGCGTTGCCAACCTTAAAGAGTAGAGATAATTAAGGGGTTTGAGAGGATTTAAGCCTCTGGATATCTCTGAGAATTTCTCTTACCACAAAAAACGTAACAGTAATCTATCACTTCACGTTGGTTATCTATGAGACGGAGGTCCGGTCAAGCCGGTCCGAAGCTCTACCACTGATTAAAAATACCTACCATCCAACTAGTCTGCTTCTTCTATCTTCTGATACCATAAGTGTGAACGTTTGGATGTTTGTTAACGGCTGAACGGATTTAGATGAAAATTTGGCACTCGGGTAGATCTTTATCAGGACATAAACTTTATCCTAAAAAAGACCGATGTTTGCCGAGCCACGAGCGAATGCCAGGAACCAGAACACAAAAAGGCGGTTATAAATCTTATAGTTTTATAAAATGGGTCGATACCTACACACCTGAAGACGTAATATTTATAATGTACGTCGATAAGTAGTTGAATGGGTATTTACCCGCCGGAGACGAACCGAACTCTCAGTACACTCGAGATCAATTTCCCAAGTTTTACTTCAATCTTTACTTTGTTGAGCGCTGTGCACACTGATGTAGGCCTTCGATATTTTATAGACTCGACCGTTAGATAAAAAAGTAGTTTTGAGTTTTTTTAGTTTGGTTTACTCCAACTTAGTTTTTAAGTTTTATTTTAGTAGTAAAGTACTTGAAAATTTTATTTTGTTTATAAAAAAAGCTTATAAAAAAATGTGGTGTCCCTCTTCATATTCATAACTAACTTTCCGCTCTCAGCTCCGCCCAAGCTATATATAAACTTTGTAATCCCCTTTTCTACCTTTAGGGGTAGAATTTCGAAGGACCTCTTTGGATGATGTTGATTACATATCAATGAACGATGCCTAGAATATATAACTCGAAACCGTCCAAATATTTCAAATTTCCATTCTTAACGATTTAAACGGGGCGATGAAGAGTCAATCAGGACCTTGCCATTTTGCTTTTCTAGTTAATAATATGTACAATGT